>OY292505.1:3776199-4976199 GCA_958496325.1 Nomophila noctuella | reverse complement strand
ATAAAATAGTTAAGGTGCATAGTTGTTAATAATTTTCAATCCATAAGACTGCATTCCAAAGTGTCATGGTTGGACCCACGGGTAATAAAAATAACTCATAGTCCCAATAATGTGTCGACCCATTTGTTTGATTTAAAATAAACTATCATTTTATGTGAGTAAACTTCGCGTTTTAAAAGTGTAAATAAAATAAGCGAATAAGATATTTTTCGTCCGCTCTTCACTCCAATCAACGCTCGAAAAAATGTATAGGGCACAAACATCTCTATACAATTACACCCAAGGGTCAGGTATAGAGTTTTTTACCGATTTTTTGGTAGCCGAGTCCCCGATCGTTAAGTGAAAAAGGACCTGTTTCGGCGCGTTTGAGCCGAATGTCGGATTCGGCGGTAGCCGCACTATTATCGGCCTAATTAATCTGTTGTTCCACGGCGAATTTTAATGCGTCCGACCCGATTGAGACGGAACTTGGGAACTTTGGCCCTACCGAGAATGGGATGGTTCACTGCAAGTCCCCTGATTATTGGTTGTTGTTTAAGGGGATTAGTTTCATAGTAGGATTATAGGTTGTGAGAATTTGAAAATTTGTCTTAAACAAGGAATTAAATCAATTTAATGAGATTTCATCCCTACTAATATTATAAATGCGAAAGTAACTCTGTCTGTCTGTCTGTTAAGCTTTCCCGGTTAAACCTCTCGTCCGATTTTGATGAAATTTGGCACATACCTACAATATTTAGACCCTGAGAAAAAACATGGGTTACCCCTTTTATTGCGAAAAAAACAAAGTTGCGGGCGGCCACTAGTTTGATATAAAATCACATAAAATATGATCTTCTTTGGAATGTTATCTAGCCATAGATTTTGCGCTTTCTGTTCATATTATTTGTAAAGATTTGCTGTACTATCTCATTTTGCTAGGACTTAAGTACCCCACTTGACGCATTTGGCATATGTTTTTTGACCTACATGCAAAGCCTAAAATCATTGTCTACTATATCTTGAAACATATTCATTGTATAATCAAACAATTTTAATTAATAAACTAAACACATATTTATGAAATTACTGGTAAAGATACACACACTTTATAAATAAAATATACAAATAATACGGACTCCAAAATAAACAGACTTGAAGAACATCCTCAAATCCTTCAAAAACCTCAAAGTGGTTCCCATTCACCACATTAGGTATAATATCTCAGCCATTTCCTCAACAGTCATCCTCGGCCTGGTCTTAGTTTCTTCTTCCTCCTCCTCTGCATCTTCGGACAGGGTTTCCACCACCAGGTGGCTCTCACCATCAGGGTGTATATCTGACACTAGCTGTGGTTGCTTCTGTTCTCGATCTACAGTTTCAGGGTGTATGTCTGATACCAACTGTGGTTGCCTTTGTTCTAGGTTTTCAGTATCACTGTGTAAGTCTGATACCAATTGTGGTTGCTTCTTTTCTAGGTTTTCAGCATCAGGGTGTATATCTGAAACCAACTGAGGCGGCTTCTGACCTCTTTCATCAGAAGTATCAACTACCAACATAGGCCCTTCTAATGCATTTGCTCCTGTTTCAATATCGTCAATATCAGCTACAGTATTTGGACTGATCACCGATGATATTTCCGATATTTCTGACGCAACTAAATTTGCATTGTCCATTGCTGGTTTACTTTCTTCCGGATCAAGGTTAGCCGACATTGGCTCAATGTTTAGCAGCGATGGATCTGATCCTGCTATATTCTTCTCACTCTTCTGGTCTTTCCCCTTCATGTGCGCCAAGTAGACGGTCCACACGAAGCTGGCGAGGCTCACGAAGACGATCCTGTTCTTCTCCGAGATGTAGTAGAAGTTGAGGGTCTGCGCCGTCGGCCAGAAGACCACGCCCATCTTGTACGTCGGCCAGAACTTCTCCCGGACTTCGTTCATGCACACCTTTAAAAAATTGTCATTATCAGACGTAGAATTTCTTAAAATACAGGATTTAGTCCATATTCACCAGCCTTGGTGTGGTTGCCCATCCTCCGAATGACACCCACGAAAACACGTTTAAGCACCGTTGTAGGACGGCGGAACTTATAACAAATATCTTTATTTTTTTTGCCGTGCACCGGGGAAACGACAAAAAAATATTGCATCTTTTTTTAATAAAGAGAATTTTAATGTTTGTAAATACTTATACATATTAAGGATCGTACCGACAACTGATAGGGTTTAGGGAACCGTATATTAAATTTAAGTAGGTATCGTGTTAGATTGTTGTCCTATCGAACTATGAGACTGAGGATACCCGTAGTGAGAGCTTGTTTAAAAGCATTGGCAACCGAAGCCAAATTATTTCTAGCATTAGCTTATTGGTTATCTAAATAAAAATACCTTGTAAGGTTTCCCTTCCAGCATGCTCATTCCGAAGAAGAAGTAGGCCATCGCGAGCGGAGAGTACGTGACCTGCTCCACAGCGGCCCTGGAGATGGCCGTCATCAGGTCCTTCCTCTTGAAGAACCTGAACAAGTTAGATATTCACTTTTTTTATGGCAGAGGCGGCAAACGAGCTAGCGGGTCGCCTGATGGTAAGCAATCACCGCCGCCCATGGACATCCGCGACACCAGAGGTATCGTTGATGTGTTGCCGGCCTCACTAGCGGCCGCCTGCCACTTCGTCCGCGTGGATTTCGGTTTCCGCACTCATATCCCCGTCAATAGCGCGTTCAAACACACAAACTCTTCAGCTTGATTATATGTATAGAACATAATCATCCTTTTTTTTTTTTTTCTCGCAGGGAAACGCATTGACGCGCCTTAACTGCAGGCTAGCTAGACCTGCAGCCGTGTGTTGGGCTCGGGACTTCGTCCCACTACCAACTAAAACCCTGCGGTTTCCTTCTCACCCGTGTGGTGGGACGGACTGGTTCTCGTGCCTGGCGGGGCCTGGCGAATGCCCAGTCCGAGAACATAATCATCCTAGCGTCTCTCCCGGTTACATCCTCTTGGAGACCAGAATACGCTTCAACTATAATCCTGAGTTGTCAAGCCTATTTATGTTCTTTGCCGAACTTTGCCTTTAACCTGGATTCATTCAAGGGAAGCGAGAAGGAGTATCTTGTGAGCCGTGTATGGCGATGCCAGACACTTTGGACCGCATCCGCTGTCATGGCAATTAGGGCTCCTCTTTTGCTTATAATCAGGCAGAGGGGACAATATATTATATACCGTGCTGCTTGCGTATAAATACCTGCTTGAATACTTCATCCATCCATAGAAGACTGGAGCCATGAAGAATGTGCCGAAGAAGCTGAATCTAGCCGCTCGGGCCCAGTTGGCTTTGGCTAACCCTGTTCCATGTTCTAGGTACTCCTGAACCAAGCTGCAAGTAGGCCAGATGATGGCATAGGATAGCATTCCCCGCACCAATGGGAATTTGGCGGGTGCGCTCAGGATTTTAGCTAGCACTCCGCTCATTGTTGGTGTAAAATGGTTTTTGATGGGGTTGTCAGTTTGACGTTAGAATGACTTTTGGCTTTTTTATGGTGGAAGGGTGGAGTGTATCTTTTCTTGTAGGGTAAATAAGGTCCCATACGACTATGTTTGTTGTTTAGATAGGTATTTCATCGCTGCAATGATACACAAAAATATACCATGCTGATTATTACTTTTAAGGTATCATGCGACTAAACTCACGGATTTTTATCGATCGTGACAAAACTTAGTTTTATATTATTGAATAAAAGATTTCCAACTAAGTTACACAGTAAAAACAAAAATAAATATTGTGTCTCAAATAGTCTCAATACTATTTACTTATTTATTTTATTTGAACTGTAATGTAGGTATAACCCCATTACAAACAAACCCAATTTATAGACATGAACAGATGGAATCAATAGTCTAACCGAAACACAATTGAGATGGTAAGATAAGATTGTTTCTTTAGATGACGAAATCAATAGGTAGGTACCTACCTACGCAATAATCAATTGGAGATTCAACAATGAAGACCTAGGTATTAAGATAATTATTGTTGTACATACCTAAGTAGTGTAGTGCCTATGATATACGGCACTTATATAGATGAATTTAAACAGGGAATAAGTTATGATTGTAACAACAAATCGGTAATCAGTAAAGAGGTATTATTATTGATCTGAAATCAGTTAATAGGTAATACGATGTGAACAAAACAAAGCAAACTAGGCAAATCGAGTTATTGTGTATTTAGCCCGGCCATAACGCAAAATTATGTGTTCCTGACGCGCAAAATCAGTAGATACGGTATCTAAATTATTAAACGAGATCATAATTATTATTGGAACACGAAACATGACGTGTAATTACCCATTTAGCTATCCGTCGAGCGATCGCGACCACCCACCGGGCACAATCGAATGACTCGATACTGGCTCGATTGTTATTCGATTATCAATCGATTATTTGGCTCGATTCGGCGCGGCGATCGCCTTTGTGATACGCGGTGATTTGACAAAAACGCGCGTGATCGGAACGCACGGATTGACAATTAGTAAATAGAATTAATCTCGATCATTATTGTTTATTGGCTTATTGATTCGGCTAGAACAAATACTGCGCGAGCCTTTTTCCAATTATTACCTGCTATAGGTACTTTATTGCTGTAGACTTTTGTTCAACATACCTACCTGCCTCAATATTTTTTAAATCACTTACCTACTTAGGTATATACCTACTTTCACATAAAATCATATTAATTTAGTGATTGAATTAGACATTTATTGTTGGAAACAGAATTAGATTTAATTAATACAATTTGAATTCAGGGTTATGTCTATAGCACCACAAAGGTCAATGAAGTATTAAAAAAAATTAAAGCAGAATCTTAGAACGTACAAAAAACAGAATTAATAGTAAAATGGACTCTTAGTTGTACTATTAACGCCATCTAGCGGCTGCTATACATAATAACAAGTCAGCATCATGTAGTGATATCTATTGACAAAGTTTGTCACTACGTTCCCATTACACATGTACTAGGTGGTTAAGCCAGTTTTCAATAGATGACGCTGTATGTAGAATTAAGTTCTGCTGCTCAACACTAGATGTCGCGCAAACAGGTTTTTGTTATGCTATAGCCCGCTAGATGGCGTCGTATTAAAAACGTACAAACGACGACAGTCTTTAATAAAAAAAAGTTTAATTCAATAAGCACACTTTAAAATATGTGTCACTGTGAGTAAAGTGAGAAGTTTATGAAAAAATAAGAAAATCAAATTAGAAGAGTCCGTTTCACGAAAGAAGTCCTTAAGACCTTAATCTTATAAATAGGTAGGTATGATTTTGTGGTGGTATTATTAGGCTGATATGGAAATCATGCCTATTTACCTAGTAAATGCTTTTCCAAAAGTCGAATTTTGTTTTCAGACTAACTAGTAACACTTGTTAAAGCGTACCTCAAAATCTCCAAATTACCCATTCCAAATTGGCCATAATTTTACACCTCATAATACATAAATTACGTTCTAACAAATATTTTAAGTGATTATTCGTCCATTGGAGTAAAGGGCTTCTAAAAATTAACACATTTGGAAAGTGACGTGCGGTAATAAAGTAGCAAGTTTATTATGCGAGCCGCTCTCAAGTGGTTAAGACCTTCGAGGCTATATGCGGAGGGCCGGAGGCCACTAGCACCCTACTCCCTTAAAAAAATATCAAAACCTCGATCGTCGTGTCCTTTTGAAAATTAAAAATACAACTATAATACTTTTATACTGGACAAATGATAAAATATTTTTATTTCTTGTTGGCTGTTCAATATCTAAGCCGCCCTGCCCTGGGATGTTTACGGAAATTGGCAATTGAAAACAAAACAATCAAAAAAAAATTGGCCAAGTGCGAGTCGGACTCCCGCACTGAGGGTTCCGTAATTCTATTTTTGACGTATTAAAAAAACTACTACATAGATATCGTTCGAACCAATTTTCGTTGGTAGGTAGTTTTTATGGTAATGTAAATTATATAATTAGTTCAGTTCTATCATCCTCTTATTTTAGAAGTTAGAGGGGGGGGGGGGACACACACTTTTTTCCACTTTGGAAGGGTCTGTCACGCAAAGTATTCATTTTAGAAAAAAGTGATAATAGAAACCTTAATATAATTTTTAAAGACCTATCCATAGATACCCCACACGTATATGTTCAATGAAAAAAAATATTTCGAGTTTCAGTTCTGACTATGGGGACCCCCCACTTTTTTTATTTTTTTTCTATTTTCGTGTAAAAACCTTGTTGCGGTTCACAGGACACATCCGCTCACTAAGTTTCAACAGTATAGTACTTATAGTTTCGGAAAAAAGCTGTGGCTGTGACAGACTGGCGGACAGACAGACAGACAGACAGACAGACAGACATGACGAATCTATAAGGGTTCCGTTTTTTTGCCATTTTGGCTACGGAACCCTAACTAGGTGGTTTATGCGTCTATTGAAATTCAGTATGGCAATTTTCATATTATCGTTTTGCAAGTCCACCAAACCGTTATATTATTTAGAAGTCTTTGAAAAGATATCGCTAGATGATTATTATTAGCTCTTACAAATACTTACTTTGTAAATAATCACTTAATTCACAATATCTGAAGTTTTTCAAACTATAAAAAAACAAGTTCAGTATCAATTTTGTGATAAAGATATTATCACTAAATCTAATTATAAGTCTTTTATGTTCGACTTATTATATTTTTTTTAGGAGATATTGGCTCTAGTAGCTCTCAGACTTACTACTTCAATGTTGCAAAGAGCAGTTTATGAAAAAATCAGAGTTTCTTAAAAAGTTGAAAGTTAAAAATAGTTACTGATAAGTTAAAATTTGATAAAATATTAAACATATTTTCTGTACTTAAACAAAAACAGTTGCATACTCAAAGCATTCCTTAATTACCTTACTAGCGAAATAAATCCACCATCAGTTTTCAGTTCATAGGTAGGTAACGAACAGTTTTGAATGTTGTTCGTAGCTCAGCCTATTTTGGTAGGTCAAAATATGCCTTCATAAAAAAATAGTTTATTATTATGAAAGCCGATTATAGCGCAACACCGAACACTTTTCACTTAAAATTAAATAATAAAAATATTTTGACCTCTCTTTAGTGTGATTAATTTAATTACAATAGAACGCCTATAATTCGAATGTCCAATTATCGAAATCGGTGCATAGCGTTATAAAAAAAAACCAAGCAACCTCGGATATTATTGTGTTTTAATTGTTTATACCTAGGTACTTTTATGTTTAGGAGAACTAAGGAAAGTATTTGAAAGTACTTTTTTTGAAACAACAATGTTTATTCTATCTGTGTCAGTACTTTTTTCTTCGATGTCCGGTTATCCGAATTTTCGATTATCAGAGTCAACTCCAGTACAGTTATTTCGGATAAAAGCCGTTCTACTGTATTTTAAAAACCGAACTGATCGCCTAATAATCATGATGATGAGGAGCTCGATGGTGCAGTGGTTGGCGCACTCGGCCTTCGGTTGCTAAAGTTAAGCAACGTTCGCAGATGGGTGACCGTGCTTCGGAAGGCACGTTAAGCCGTTAGTCCTGCGCCTGATCTCTCTACGGTCGTGTCATATTGGCTTGTCCCACCGAATTGTGAGAGTGAGGGAATAGGGAGTGCACCTATGCTTGCGCACTCACTTGTGTACTACCTATAATATATCCTGCGTCTGCGTACCTGGCTGATCGTAAGATCGGCCGCCACGGCCGAATACGACCGTAGGGTATTATTATTAATTAATCATGATTCAAATTATTTCATTTACCTTATATGATTTTATAATCAGCAACATTAACAAACATTGCAAACCCTCCAATGGTTTGCTCTCTATCATGGTTACTCACTTGCTATAAAAACAATAGTTTAACTTTCAGACCGACAACACAGCGGGGCATTGCATCAGTCACATGTCAACCACTGGCCAAACGCAAGAAATGCAAGAAAAACCGCATCAGAATGCAGCTTGCACGGACTTGGTCAAGACACGTGCTAAAACCAGCTTCCGTTCAGAGAAAAGATAAATCTTAATATTATTTTAATTGCCCAATGGCGCCTTGTTGTTTTAGTAGTTCAATTTACTGTGATTTCGGGGCCCTGGGTTAAAATCTATGTGTGCTAAAGAGTTTGTTCGATTGTTAGTTTGAACGCGCTAATCACAGAAACTATTGGCTTAAATTAAAAAAATATTTTTGTGTTGGATAGTCAATTTGTCAAAAAAGGCTTCAAGCTATAGTGCAACACTATCTGTGCAGAAACCGAAATCCACGCATACGAAGACTTTTTTATTTTAGAAGCCGGCAAACGAACAAGATGTTCACCTTATGGTGAGTGATCACCACTGTCCATGGACATCAACACCCGCTCAAGAGTCCTTGGTGCGTTGCCTGTTGCCTGATTTTAAGACCCCATACCCTCCCCAACTGAGCTCCGGCGAGCGTCCTTACCAGCAGAAACAAAGCCCAACAGTTACGAATTGATACTTTACTGTGTTCTTCTGTAGTGGCTCATTCGAGTGAAAGTTCCACTAAGCTCTACTTGTTTTAAGTTAATTATAAAAATTTATGACTTAAAAGATCAATAAATTTTGATCTCGACAGACGCTTTGGGGTCGTCCATTAATCACGTGAGGCTCAAAAGGGGGGGGAGGGGGTACGGAATACATCACGAAACATCACGAGGGGGGAGGGGGGGTCTCGTTAGACATCACGTGTATTAATTTTATTATTTTTTTTCCAAAAAGCGCTATTTCTGAACCGAAATTTTGAACATTTTTAATATTTTTTTCCATTCAAAAATAGCTTTACATAGACTTTCTAAAAATACACGTGATCCAGGGGGAGGGGGGGGGGCTGGTCCCAAACCTCACCAAATATCACCAGGGGGGAGGGGGGGGGGGTCAAAAAATAAGAAAAACGACCTCACGTGATTAATGGACGGCCCCTTTCCTAAGTCGGAGGTAGAATCACAATCGGTCATTATCATCCTAGCGCCTCGTTACGCTGCGACTGTAATCCGGAATCGACCAGCCTGGTTATAACATGGTAGAATCAATCTGCATTTTTGATGATATTGACGATTCATAAGTGAATCTCTGAAGTGTACATAAAAAAATCATCGGGTCGGGTAAGTTTTGAAACAAAGCCACTATTGTCTTACTATTTATCCAAAACAGATGCAACATCCAGTGTCTTGTTTCAGATTGTTGTCTTTCGTAGTTTTTTATTAGAGGAAGGTAAAACTAGTCGTGCTTGTTGTTCAAGGGAAAACTAAAGTTATTTTATATATTTTGTTTATGAGGGAATAATATAGCTTACCCTTTATGCTTCTGCGACATGGGCAATTTTAAAGAGAAACAAAATACCTATAAGTAAATTAATCGCTGGAATATGACTAGGTAGGAAGTAGTACCCTTCAAGGTACCACGAAGGTTAAACTATATCTTTCTAATATAATCGTGACTAAAAGTTACGGCTAACAAGTTCAATAAATGCGCTAAGCACCTACCTGAAGAATATTTATCGGATTAAAAAATCAAAATTAATCGCAGCTAAACTGAGAGAACAAGCAAAACGATACATCTTTTTAAAGAATAAAAGATAAGATAGGACGGAACCTACAACATTATGGGGCACTTTTTTAAAATTGACCTAATAAAGACATTATTTGATTAATACATCAACACAACGCAGAGTTCACCAAAAAAAATATTTGTCGTCAACTACGAGTATATTCTTCCATCAAAATGCATTCGTCGGCCGAAACTTCCAAAGGGTACCTTAATCACCTCACAGCGTTGACATATCATTGTAAACAAACATCTTTCACACTCCGCCGATAGTATAAACAAATCATTGAGCTTTGTGTGATAATTCTCCGTCAGGGGACTAGTCCACTTACCGGACTTCGGACTGATATAAGTTTTCGGCTAAAAAATTTATAATCCGGCCAATATCAAATAAACTTTGTGACATTATACAATGATAGATGATGGATGATTGGTCAAAAGGATTACTGGAATTCAAATAAAAATTATCTTCAAAGTCATCATCATCATCGTAGTGTCTCTCCCGGTGTCATCCTCAGCCATTGCCGCAGAACCCAGGGTACGCTAATATTAATACAGAGAGAAAGATAAAAATATTAAACGTGCTTAATACTTTTAGCTACACATAAACTTTTTGGAAAAAAAACTGTCCCACTGTAGTCCACCAAAACGCTAAAATTTAGGAAGGTACCTGCACTGAATCAATTGTAAAAAATTCTGAAGTTTTTATTTAATAGAATACAGCACTAGGTCAAGGACCAACGTTAATACCGCGCTTACTTTTAAAAAGGAGCTGAAAACTTCCAGTTCCCAATTTTACTACTTCACGAAATAACCATTATCGATTTCATTCATACTTCATACCCTGAAAAAATACCCATTAAACATAACATTGTTTGTTCAACAAAGTAGGTCATTAAACAAATTCTTCAAATCATAAAATCATTAGCAAAACCAAAGGGCAACTCTTGACACCCATGAAATCATACGCTTTATTTACACTCGGTAGTAAACAGACCTTGCCAGAGCGAGACGGGTATACACCGAGCTTGTACGCGCAAGAAAGAGACAGGAAGCACCTCATCGCCCCGCCCCCAATATGTCAGGCATCGTGGATTGGCCTCGGCACACAATCTACACACCATCAGTCTTCCATGGCGTGTCTTTTAAACCACAAGCTAATTAGTGCAACCTCTAATAGTTCTTACCGGTGAACTAATGTACCAACATGGATTACGAACAAAACAACGAAGTTTCAACTAATTACAACGTCAAACATAACTACGGCTGCAAGAATTTCTACGAATACGTCGATATTGACTCCTTTGAGAAGCAGAACAAGTTTATTGAACACAAAAACTTCAGGAAGTTAGAAGAGGAGCAGCTAAGCCAGCAACATAGTCTGAACACACCGTTTTCAGTGAAAGACATCTTGAATATAAACCAAACGAATTATTACGAACGAAACGATGCTTGGAAAGTGCAAGAACGGGAGAGAAGGAATCATGAGTACATGCCGGATCATTACCAGAGTCAAAGTTACTGTCCATCTGATTATTTAAACCAGGTGTATCCAAATATACCAGTGCATTCAAACGTAGACCCATATTGGTGTCAAGAAGCTTACCACGACCAGAAAGTCGATGAATATTATAATTACAATCCTTACTGCCATAATTTGTATCATCAGAACTATGAATACTATCAAGAAGTGGTTCCTCATCATATAGAAGTGGAAATGCCAAAACAAGAACATATGGTGCGGGAACCTGTGCCGTTACACCCAGCTTCCCATATGGATCCCAAGAAAGGTGACAAGGATGTTGAACCATTGGAAAGTGCACCGTACAACCCAGAGACACTAGACAAACTTCCAGTCTCGCCGAGGAAACATTTGAGTAAGTAATGCAACAACTTTTATGCCAACTTATAAAGCCACTCATATTTGTTAATCCTTTTTGATTTTATTGTAATGAAAATAAAATGACACTACCTAAATGTGACTTGTGAGTAAGATAAGATAGTTGAAACCAATAACCCTTTATTACACATCACTTTAAAATCTGTTAAATGTCTTTTCCTAACCTTTGATATATCACTTTAGATATAAATATTTAAAACTTATATGTACGCATAAATACCTATTCTTGTAAGATTTTGGAAAAAAATGCCAATTTCGCCTTACATTTAGTTGGAATGGACTGGATAAACTTTTAGTTTTTAAGTTATTGATAACTTATTTTTAACCAATTTGCTTCATTTTTTCAACAGGAACCCCGACAACCACTATGAAGATAGACAAAAAAGAAAAGGACAAGAACATAAAACGGAAACCGCGAATCCTGTTCTCTCAATCGCAGGTGCATTCTTTAGAGATCCGCTTCAGAGCACAAAAGTACCTGACGGCTCCGGAGAGAGAGCAGCTAGCCAAAAACCTGAACCTATCTCCAACCCAAGTTAAGATCTGGTTCCAGAACCGAAGGTACAAGAGTAAGAGGATCAAGTCCCCCGAAGTATCAACATCTACGGACGCAAAACCTTTCAAGACAACCGGGAGGAAGCTGTTTAAACCAGAAAAAAGTAACGATGAGACCCCAAGCGCTTCTTACGTTTACAAATCTGAAATACACCATGTTCTAGATAAGAATTTCGACCCTGCGGAAAACCTTAATACTACAATTTACTTTGAAGACAGTATTCCTTATGAAGAAAATAAGTATTACAATGATAAATTGGAAATTGATGATACTGTAGGCACATCGACTGATGTTAATTTTTTGCATAATAAAAACATGTATCCTTCTATTAATGTAGATCAAAAAAACGCCTACGAGGAGACGGAAGTAAAAAAGTATTTCCCAATGAATTATGTTTGTTCCTAGTTTTTTATTTGTATTTTAACGTAACTGTGCCATTTTAGACTGATTACCAAAGAGTATTAGAGTTATTTTTGTTATGTCGTACTTAATTTTATTGTTTTTGGGTAAGCTTGTGCCATGCTGATGCAATGCCAAATTATTTTAGATAATAAGCTGTTTTGTAATTAAATAAAAGTTAAGAATCTTTTACTTTTCTTTTTATTTCCTTATGTTATATTGTACGTTACTTGATCATCTTTTATACAAACTAATAATTTCATAGCTGAATATTTTAACAAATAAATGCATGCAACCCCAATAACTTTCAGATTAATCCTAAGACTAAAAAGTGCTACGTACCTAATAAGAGTGCTACGTAACTAGTACTCGTATTTTGAACCTACCTAAGGTTCAAAATAAGAGTACTAGTAAAATACTTCGAAGTTTGACTTTATATTTTCGTGAGATTGTTATGCAGGATTTTTAAGTCAGCTCATTCAAATTCTATCCAACACAGAAGAATTGAATGGGACATTTCATAACATTTCTTCTAACACATATAATAACCTTCCGGCCGTATTTAGACCATGGCACTTGGCAGCCTATCTTACGATCAGCCAGGTACGCAGGATCGCAAGCACAGGTGCCCCTACTCCTTCATTCTCATAGTTCGCTGGGACAGCAATCTGCCGCTACCCTAGAGAGATGCCTTCCGAATCGATGGTCGAGTAATTTTTTGTTGCAATTTTGACGATTAATAAGTGCTTCTATGAAGCTTATTAATAAAGAATATTTTGATTTTGAGATCAGGCGCAGGACCAACGGCTTAGCTAGCCTTCCCAAGCACGGACTTCATTTTACAATAATTACTGTGTTACCAATCTTATTTGAGATGCATTCAATACAACAACATTATGCCGTATTTGGACTTCACATTTTATAAATGTGATCACAAGCCTTATTAAGGCAATTGGTATTTATGGTGTATGTCCTCAAACATTCATAAGCATGTCATGATACCTTACTTTGAACTAATTTTATTCACATCGTTTCCTTCTTTCATCACTCCAAAACAAAACCAATCTTATCTACTCAACCTAAGACACAAAATCACTTTGACAAAAACTTCTGTAACGTATCGCATACCAAGACGTGTTATACTGAAACCGCAATTAATATTCATACGGAAAAAACCGAAAGTCAATAAAAAACGGTTACACGCTTTCTCGGGTTGTTTCGTATGTCGTTTTTTCATTCAATTTGTTCGTATAGCTTTTATCTCAATTGCTACCAGACCCAGTGAGGGTTGCGCGCCACAGACTTGCGTTTAAACGCACGCATATGAAACGCCGAATTTAAACATCGAGTGAAGGAGATTTGTCGTGTGTATGTTCTAAAAAAATATGCTAACGAAAGAAAAAGGCAGACTTAAATGTACAACAATTTTTTGTATTATGTAGATTGTGGAGGATAAATGATATCTTTACATAAGAATTGTACATGAAACTTAATATTAAGTAGCTCCATTATATTCTACGAGGGGTGTATTCATATATTAAGCAAGAACGATACTCATTGTAATTGTGTAGATGAGGTGGGCTGCATTTTTGTGAATAAATGGGTACAATAAGCGGTACCATAACATTATTACAATCAATTTCCTCACGTTGTCTTCCCGCACGCACCACCGAACGAATGGTAGAAATCCACACATAGATTTTCGAAAGCTACAAGTATTACTCTAAAAAATCATCGTGAGGAAACCTACACACTATGAGTAAGTGTGTGAAATGGAGAAGGCAATGGCAAACCACTCCATTAAAAATTGCCAAGAGAGTTGTTGTATTTTTCATTTCATACAATGATCACGACCTTCAGTAATGAGGAATACGACTGAAGGAGGAAGGACTCATAACGCTAATATGTGGCGCGCAACTCTATGGCGCATCAACCCCATAGAGACGCCCTGCAGGCGCCGGCGCCACTGATAACATATCGATCCCCGAACACGTGTCCAGTCGCATCACTAGCGACCTGCCTGGGAATCGAACCCAGACACCGCCACCTGTTCTTAAAAGCTTTCGTGCGTTTATGAGGAAAGCGTGCGCGATTTATTACGGTTTTTCTGCTTTTTAAATGGTCGTAAAATTTTGTTCTTTAAAATTTTACTGTCTGGTAGTATGGGAGCCGGCTTACTTTCGACTACTGAAGTAAGCTTTAAACTTTAATGAGTGCGATTTGCGATTTTTAATAACTTTTTAAGAGGTATCATTAGTTTCTTGACACTTACGAGTATGAACATTTCGTAGTATAGATAGGGGTAATTGCAATTTAGCAGGATCGTAAAAAACGATGAAACCTCTTAATTTTAAGTCCAAAAAGAAGTGGGTGTCAATTCGTACAAATCTTACTCGGACAATAGTCCGGATTGACAGTTTTTAATTTTAATATTTTTTACTATGCGTCTGTCAAATCTACTTACAGAGGGTAACACCCTGACAGGTCGCTACATTGTAATACTTAAGACCAGTGTACACATCTTATAATAATTCGTACCCATGCAATTAGTAAATTACTGTCAATTCGGACAGTATCCATTTTTTTCCGTTCGTAGGTACAGTCAAATATAAAATCTTAAGCATAATACATACATATGATGTAGAAGAAGAATAAAATATAGGTAACGATTATTAATTAAGGGTATAATCCTTACCTTACCTAAAATCCTTACCATCCCTACAAACCTACATAAAGCGTTTTAGCCTCCGTCCATATTGTAAACAATTTAATGTACTATAGGAAAAAGTATGTAGGTATCATAGGCAGCTTATAATTTACTAGATTCTGCATCTTTCAGTCAATCATTAATTACTGCAAAAATACCTGATCATAGAGCCTAGATAAATGTGCTGTCGATATAACCTGTACAAATGTATGATTCAATCAATTAACATGGTTAGGAATAAAAATGAGTGAATCGCGTAACATATCAGCGGCTCGCGCGCAAGCCTTTGACGTTTTCTATTCTAAGCTATATTATTCTAGTCAATTTCTATCTAGATCTATGCCATACATATTTATACTAACTGCATTGATCTGACCTGTCAAATGGGTATGATTCAATCCGCAAAGATTGGAATAAAAATCAACGAATCGTTTCGTATCGTCGGCGATGGCTGCGCGAGCGCACGTGGGCGTTTGATGTATTAATATTGCTGGTGCTTTTAAGGTTATCGCGGCCGGAGGTGATCTGGCGATAGACCGACGCGGCCTGCACACGCGCGGGGAATAATGGATATGGGAATAAATTAATAAATTCATTGGACTTTCAGTGTTTGACCAACAATCAGTGGCGTGCATAGGTTTTTTCACTTGGTAGGCACTTAAACTAAAATGCATAACTAACCCTATAAACAGCGCCCTATTTATGTTTTGACTTTGAAGGCAATTAAAATTGATGCTAAAAAAAATTGATAGCCATATTATATAATTGTTGTCTTGTCAATATCCGCTGTTGTACGCAAACAAAATTCTAAAGACCTACCAATCACTGCAATTTATTGATTGTTGTATATTCACACACAGCACAGAATAATAACACAACACCGCTTTAGTTAGGTACATACATCATAGGCTAAATTTGAAAAATCGAATTTAGTTCGTGTAAAAGAAAACTATTTAACTGCTTTTTAATGCCTAAAACGGAAATACTCATAGGCTCAAATTGAAATAAAAAATAACAGTTCATATCATTAATTTATTTTTTCGAAATTCAACTAACCAATTACTTCTTGTAAAGAGACACTATTATTATGATTTTAGAGTTAAAATTGATTGTTTCAGCGCCATCTACTGCCGTGCAGATAAACTATCAAACAAATTTTGCACAATAATTATTAGTCTGCTGAACGCGAAATAAAAATTTAAATTAAACTAGTACATTTGCACATCAAAAACATGATATTAACTTCTATAGACACAATTTTATCATTTTATAGATAAAAAAAGTAATGAAAACTTGGGAACGCCGTACATTTAAAAAATATTGATTGGCTTTTAGCGCCATCTTTTGGCGGGCAGACTGACTGACTATCATAACACTAAGAATCCGAAACAAACTCGTGTCTTTTCATTTCTTAATATTGAATTCTTAATAAATTATGCCACGAAAGGTGGCTCATAAATGCTTTTTTAATTATTATTCGTTCTAGTATCCATTATTTTCTCTGTAACACTTTTTATATGAATTCTCGCTCGAGATAAGCAAGCCTACTTTAGGAAGTAAATACTGCTATTTTAAAAATGACACCATTTAGGTTAGAGTGTGCGTAACAGTGTGACTTCTTAATTTTGTTGCTTAGCCCGTCATGTCGTATTTTGACAGCTAAAATTGGATATTTCATAGATGCAGTCGAAATAGTGCCTACCGAGTTCGACGCTATAGAATTTGCCGCGTAAAAGTGAAAATTTTGAAATGATGATTGTAAACTAGTGTTTTTATGATTTATTTTGATTGTTTTATGTAATGAAATGTATAATTATACCTAGTATTTGAAAATGCTTACAAAAAGTAATGAAATGATTTAATATATCAAATTTTTCTAACGTTTTGTTTGTGAATGTTATGAATATTTCTTGTATTAAGTTAAGGTAGGCACTGCCTAAATGCCTATATGGAATGCACGCCACTGCCAACAATGCTTTTATAAGCAACTAGCGGCCCGGTACATGCTTCGCTATGCGTGGTAAATGTAGAACTCGACCGAAAGTGAAAACTAGAAACTTCACATAAACCATCTACTAAATATTCTGACTGAACAAACCCTGAAAAATTGGTATAGATAGGTGAACTTGTTCTTGTTTTATAAAGTGACAACGAAAAATGCAACTTATTTTTAGATATTAGGAAGAAGAAGGTAATACCGTCGCGTCCGAACACCAAGGGCACTTAATGGCAAGTGATCGTCGCCATCTATTAAACCAGACAATGGATTACTTACTTCATAATAATTCAATTTATAAAACACCAGCAGAGTTGTGTTATACATATCCAATTAGTGATAAAATCTCCCTTAAACTAAAATGTAATAGCTTATATTCCACAGGAGAAAGCGCTTGTTAATTCCTGAGTGCTTGTATGCCGTGCGGGTGTGCGCCATTACTAAGCGCGGTACAGCGGCGCTCGTTAGCTTTTATTTGGACGCCGGACTCCTGTTCCACGACCAAGTACACTGCCGGCCGAGATTAAAGGATACAGGCAGATACTTAGTTAGTATACGTTAGTTTACCGCGCCTCACATACGTGAGGTCCGTAGTTCAAATCCGGGCCCACACCTCTAGATTTTTTTAAATCTATGTGTGGATTTGTGCCATTAGCTCGGCGGTGAGGAAAAAGACCGTAAGGAAACCTGCACATTCAGATAGTTTCTGACTTTAGTTCAGTTAGATCTGAATGTGTAATTATGAGCCAATCTGTCTGGTTCCCCTCTAAGGGTTACGAAGGTCTGATGGCAGTGAATTCGCTGTAATAACCAGACTTGCCAAATCCTAGACTATGTTCAACACGGAGCCTGCACAGAAATGCACAGAAATTGAACTGCACAGAAACGCTAGGAAGAAGAGAGTGTAAAACGAGGGCCCTTTAATAACAACAAGCGCAGCTGTTGTAATGACATTCCTAAAGTAGCCGTTGACCGTGAATTACCTACACAGAAAAACTCAATCTGCGTGGATTTGAGTTTTCGCACACATAGTGTTATACTGAAGTAGTGTTATACTATAGCTTAAAGCCATACTCGTCAAATGGACTTACTAAAATATTTTGTTCCTGAGATTAGAACGTTCAAACAAACAAACTCTTTAGCTTTGTGACATTAGTATCCTTAATAATATTATAAATCGGAAAGTGAGTTTGTTTGATTATTTGTTTGTCAACCACTGACTGAACCGATTGCTTTAAAATTTTGCAGAGGTGAAGTTAAAAGTTCGGATTAAACAATAGGGTACTTTTTACTCTCATTATCTTTTTATCAAAATGGGACAGCTAAAATATTGTTTGCAATATAACCGAATTTCAAGTTATTATAGGAGGGTTCACTTTCCCTGCACGCGAGTGTACATCGCGTTTCTCAGCGTTATCAGTGTCGGTCCATGTGCACAGTTTAATGCTCGCGTTCTGTTATTAATTGACGCCGACCGTTCCCGGAATGATGAAGCCGCGTCTAATACAATACTATTTATAGCTAATGATACATGCGTATTGCGAACTCGTCAATATGTATGATTGGTGTGAAGATTGCGTATGTATCATCGTCATCAATCGGATTCGGTACACTACTGGACGTAGACTCACTAATCCATGGAAATTCGGCTAAAACATAATTTAATGATGATCATAGTTCTAGTCTAATAACGAGATTCATATTCTGAAAAATACGTAAACTTAAACTTTTAATAAAAGGATTCATGTACAAATCCACGACTCATTAGTTTGGCTGCACAATTAGTCACTATTTTATTATGTAGGTAAGAATAATTCTTTTTTTTTTGTTGACTGAATTTATTTGCAATACTCATTCTTGATGTAAATGTACTCTAACCAGATCAGGAAAACCGTTCAGAGAAAGATTGCGATGTATTCTTTCACCACCTGAGCAACCGTTATCAACCGCAAAGGTCATGTCAATCGTCGTATCGTCGATCGTCATTCAAAAAACACGCAAGCCGACCAGTATAGTCTTGTGTACTTTTTTGATCCTAAAGAAAATTTAATATTTAATATTTGTTACTTAGTTTAACTTTTTCCTAGACTATGTATATCCGTCGCTCTAATAAATTACATTGGTGTTTTGTCACTGTTTCCGAAGTTATTACATTAGAGCGACTGTCGTCTGATCTCCGTTACCTTGGAAGAGAAACCAGACAATTTGGATAAAAGTCGGGACCAACGAGTAAACGTGCCTCCCGGAGCACGAAGTCATCATTTTCCTCAAACAATCAGGTGATTCAAGCTTACAATCTCCTAACTGAACTGGAAAAAGCAACACAAAGTGAACGCACAGAAAGTATTCCCCGCTGGATTTGAACCCATGACCTACGGAGTTTTCGAGCTCAACGTCGCTCAAAAAACATTGACAAGCGCCGGCGCCGTCGCGCCAATAAATAACATTGGCGTTTTGTCACCGTTGCCCGCCCTCTACCGCCCTAACGTTACGCCTAGCAAAAAATATAAATGTTTTTTCAAGTGTAGTTTAATCGTCATGGGAATTGTGGTACCTATTGTTGATAGTTGGATCAGTAGCTACATCTTGGTCAACTGGAAGAGATTTAGAGAAGAGAAAAATAGATAAGTTGTGCTGTGCATGGGTCTAACAACTCTGAGGACATTTGTGTTTCAGTCAAAAGGACAAGTTCCTTTGTACAGAAAGGTTTAAGAAGATCATAATATGAGCATTCATTATATCAGTCATAACATAATTAATGCATTCCATACGTCTAACCAAATGTAATGGCGCAGTGTTAGAACTTAGACCACACACTAGCTTTCAGCGTCTAGCCTGTTAAAAGACTGAAGTTCGCTGACAATGCATTTTCTATACAAAATTACGCCATGTTATTAACGCATAGTGTGACTTCTTCCAATTCAAATAGGTACATATTGCAAGCGTTGTCTTGCCGCACATCAGTGGCGATTTATCCGCCTAGTGTGTTTCTATACTTAGAGTGTTCTTAATGGGAAGAAGAGATGCTGCTTTTTAGTGGTAAACCCATAATGTACGGAATCAGGATTAAATTCAACTTACGCCTCGAATAAATTCCCAACTACCTCACTAACTAAGATATGTACAATCAATAAAATATTGCATATTAACTGAAGTAATATGTTTGCAACACATTGTTTCTGCTTATTTGTCAATAACGTCTTTACACGAACGGGATTTGCCTACCGAAGTTCATAGCAAAACGTCAAAACATGCGGGGTCAGATTGCTTACAAAAACCGGGGTCATTCCGGCCCCAGCAGTGCCCCGGAGTCGAACCAATAGCCCTGAGTTATGGGTCACACGCGGCGAGGCGGTTGGCGCCAGGAAAAAAAAGAAGATTTCACGGCACATTTGATGCAAATTAATAAGTCTGCGACAAGTTATTTTTTCTGTTGAAACTACAAGTGCTTTTAATATTACCGTTGTAGGTCACTTACTCTAGATCCTCAATAAGTCCATTCCTGATCGAGGTAGCGAAAAAAATTACGTAGGTATTTTTCATTGACCTGGAAAGTGCATTTCTTGTAGTATATAAATTAACCGTGTATCGAAACCTAACAACTAGGTACCATCTTATCAACCTGTTGCAGTTACGTAGGTAACTACATTGTTTTTATATGCATAGGTATTTGTGGTACTGGTAAGTAGGAATAGCTCAATTGCAGGTTGCAGTTGCAGACCACTGCTGGACAATGTGAAACAGTAAATTATTTGTTTTTGGTACTGTAACAACGATGACGTGCTACGTCATCGTCCTATTATGCCCTATTATGATTTTAGAATGGAATAGAATCAAAATTTTTTTGTTTGATTCAAAAATACAAATAAAGTACCTAAAAATCGAAACAGCGAGAAAATTCATCATCATTGAAATCCGGATAAAGTCTAATAATTTGCATCGACTAACAAAATCGATAATTCAATTAATTTAGGTATGTTACTTGTAAGATTTTTAATCAACTTCTTACAAATATAACGAGAGCATAAATCAGTCATTAACCCCTGCATAAAATAGTGCATCGGTGCATCAGTGCATCGGTGCACGACCCCGGGTCAGCAGTTAAATCTCTGCAGCTCAGCATACAACCGGGACGATTATCGTATCAATTACACGAGAGTTAATGCCGACCGATCAAACAACATGTGGTTTCTGTCAGGGGAACGAAATAGGGGAGGGTTTTGATAGTAGCCAGAATTCTGTTCGGGGTGTCAAATTTAATACCTTTGAAATTACTATGCTGAAATTTAATATACAATTTAGCTAACTGACCCACCACTTCATTACAAATTATAAACAGTGAAACGGTGAAATTATTTGTTGTCTACCAAGTAAAAGACGTTGTAGCGACATCTAGCGTTGAGCGGCAACAATAACATGTCATCTCAATTCAGTAGGTTGAAAAGCAATGCTTTTTGTAACGCCATCTATTGAGTAGTAGCTGAAGCTTGTTCTATGTTCAGTATTGCCATCTAGCGTTAGAATGAAGTATTAAATATATATTAAGCTTCCCACTAGATGGCGTTGTTTAATAAAACAGCAAAGAGTATTTAAACCGAGGTTGTGCGGTAAAAACTGAGGCAAGAATTTCGTTCCATTTTCAGAATTTAGTCTACTGATAACTATACTCTGTCCACTATATGAAGCGTCTTTTGACAGGTCGCCGATTGACAACATTGGTGATGTCCTAAAGTATCTCAAATGTGTCAACAATCCGATTGTACTATTATTATTATTCGACTTAGGTACGAAAAAATAACCGATTTCGATAAACATGCGTTTTGATTTAACATTCTCTTAGATTTATTGTAAACAAATATAAATCCATATATTTGAGTTTAAATTAAATATAAAACAAGTACCTAAGTCTTATTAGTAAAAGAAATTTAAATCCAAATGATGTTACCTTTCTATGTAAAATATACATTATACCTTATGAACATGTCATGAAGAAGTTTAGTTTTATTCATAGCATTTATTTCTATCGATTATTTGTAATCGGGGGCACAATCGTTCTAATCGTTTTTCGTAGCACATCACTGAGTTGGCAGTAACCGTTCATGAAGAAAAATATTCTTTTTTCGAAAATTAAACGAAAACAATTCGAACTTTCATGGGCGTGAGCTGTCAAAAGACGCTTCATAAAGTGGACAGAGTATAACATGCTAACATGTTAGTTCAGGCTTAACGCAATAAATACCTTATAAGAGCGTTAAATAACTTGAGCTAAATCACCCCAAAATACCGTTACACACCACTTAATTTATTTGCGTTAGGTAAATCACCTTCTGATAGGTATATACCTAGTTTGTGCTGTTTACCCATCTGTTTTATAAGGATTTTTTAGAGAAATTCAGAATTCCGGTCTGATCCCCAAGAACTGATACCCTGGTGGATCAGATTCACCGTCCAGTTTGTTAACCGTACAATAAAAATGTTAACTGTAGCCGATTTTGTATATTCCTATCCAAATAATGAAAGGCGAATGATTCTCAAGCACTTATTTGCAAACGATGCCAATAAAACCAGATCAAAAGGGATGAGTGCCAAATGTACGTACGACCTACATGAGTAAGTACCGACATTTAGGTACCTACCTAAGTATTACAAGAGATTCACCGTTTATTCGGCGAATTAAATTTTAAATGTTAAATTGCAATTTTTTATCGTTCATACTGTAATGTCATCCAAAACACACGCGCAAATTAAAAAATAGTTAATCGAAAGTTTAGGACTCTACCACATTCTATATTTTTTTTGAAACGCTATATTTCAATAGGTACCTACTGGGCTCTCATAAATTTTAATAAATAAAATTTTTAATAAATAAAATAGTAATCCAAGTCTGGAAAAAATTTCCGTGATGAAATTTTGCATTATTTTTAATAGTTAATCGTAAAAAGGTTAGATAGAATCGCATTTTCCTGATTCAGTGAAAGTCAAATATCCTAGTTCTTATTTTCAGAAATAACTGAATTAAAATGTAAGATACTTCCGTTTTAACCTTCCTTAAATCTTACCACTTTACCTATTCAATTTCAGTTAAATAATAATACAACGATAAACTTTATTACATTTATGATTATAGGAAGGGTAAGTGGTTGATTTCAATTTGATTGTGGTAATAAATAACGTACAGTCGGTATGATGGGTCGGCATGGGCTAACATCGGCGCGCCGCAAATACCCCACTTACGACCACTTAGACACACTCAATGAATCAACAACTTATAGACAGGGCGGGAGAAATTCATTCATTGATTTACAAGTAAGTATTTTATCTAAGAAAATTAACAAAGCATTTAAAAATCAGATTAATGAATACCATAGATGCTCCCTATGTCGCGTTTGAGATGAATGTACCACCCAAATTATAAAAAAAATCACCTACGTCTATTTCTCCCAAAGTCCAAAGTGCCAACAGAAGACGAAGGCCAAAAATGTTTTGTTAAGAAATTCGAAGATTGCGTGGAAGCTATTGTGTATAGTTTAGTATTTGTTAAATAACAGTGCAGGGCATTGTGCGTGGATTCTGATTGCTCGAAGGAGGTAGTTAAGGAGAATTTAGGCGGGAAAATCAGTTTCCACATCCCACTCGACAGTTTCCTAGGCCGCAAAAGTATATACGTGTGTCAGCTATCTGGCTCTATCACACGCGATTCATGATAAGGAGAAAAAGGATATCATAACTGTCAAATTATTCGCTTCATTCTTCACCTATTCATTAATCATCAGAGATTTAAAACATCAACCAACATGTCTGTTCCTTGCTCACTCTATGGACTGACCACTTGATGGCATCCGATATCCACTCAGGGAGATGTGTGTACATCATCTAAATGAAATATAAAACTGGCATAAAATACGGAGAACAACAACTCTCTTTATCAATAACCCTAGTTCACATTTATAGCAAGAACAGGAGTTCAGTTATAATAACAATAACTATTCCTAAGGAACAGCCCTTGTGGTGTAGTGGTTAGAGCGCTGGACTCAAACACCGCGAAAGTCATGGGTTGGGTTTGAATCCCGCGGGGGACACCACGACTTTGTTTAGGTTTTCTCAGTTTAGTAAAGACATTGCAGGCTTGAATCACTTGTTTGTCCGATAAGAATAATGATTCCGTGCTTCGGAAAGAACGTTAAGCCGTTGGTCTCGACTTTGATCCAAATTGTCTGTCTGGTTTCCCTTGTGTGGGTTGCGGAGCTCAGACGACAATCGCTCCATTGTAATAATAACCAGGCTTGTCAAGGATCAGAGTCAAAGCGTACCCTGGGCTCCAAGGCAATGGCCGAGGATGCAACCAGGATAAGCGTTAGAACGATGATGATGATGGTTCCAAAGGAAAACTGTATATTAAAAGAGAAATAGAGTAGCTGCATATTAAAAGTAGGAAGGTATGAAACCAGCTATCCTTACAAGTACGGGTTCTGACTTTAATTTTTCTTCTCATTATTTGCAGTTCAATTTTTAACCTAAAAAAATAATTAAATAATAATCGTGATAGAAATTGGTCCATATACCTACCTACCTACATAATAATTAAATACGCATTTCATATAAATTATATCTGTCGTTTGAAATAGCACAAAAACGCCCTTTATAAAAAATAAACTAATTCAAATCAACCAGTCTTCAACTGCGAATAAACTCCAATCATGATTTTCCTATAAACTCGTTCGAACTGGCCGCCAAGAAACCATTACAAGCGAAGGAGTTCGCACTCATTTCCCGCAATCCACTAAAATATTAAAAGAAAATTCACGTTGACACTTCTGTGCCACTCCTTTTATTGGTCAACCGCGGCCGCCTCGCGGGCCTGATTGGCTGATTTAAATGGGGTTCTAATGGGGGAGCTAGACGGGGCGACTAGGGCCGCCCGTGTGTGGTAGGAGTGAGAAGGACAGATAGACACTTCTCGCGTACTTACAGATAAAGCAAAGCGTTAACGGTGGAAGTTGGATGCTACGCGGTGCAACGTGTAGATGGGATTGATGTGAAATGGTCGCTGTAGTGTATTTTTTTTGGAAACAATTATTTTTTCCTTTTTTAATTTTTATTACATTTAGGTATTATTTTTTTTATTAATTAATCCAAAATTAAACCTAAATCATCATCACACAGGGGCAACCAGACAATTTACATCATAGTCGTAATAAATGATAAGTTAGAATATTTTTGTAATTTTAAGCTAGATGCTATATAGTCCAAAAAAAATTTAAGTTAGATATTTTTTATCTTATTTAAAAAAATTAACATTTAACAATTGCAATAATATCAAATCAAATTAAATAAAAAAAATAAGTAACATTCCAATTTTGAATTTAGTTATAATCCGAATTTCTATAACAAGCACTAAACACCATGTACCAAGTTCCATTCAGTAAAAACAGATAATATTTAAATCACCCTTCTGTGCTCAAAATCTTAAACTTCCTGGATGCACGTGGAAAACAAAATGAAAACACACCAATACTCAGCGAGCTCACAAGCCGCATCGTGACCTAAGCGATCAAATCGCATTCACGTAAACATCTTCAAGAAAAACTCAACGATCCCCACTACTTACGCTACTCCGCGTGCTTTTTTAAAAAACGACACTCCCTGAATACACCCGTCTCCTTCCAACCTATTGATAATGCTTGAATACTGTATACTCCTGTCTCTGTCTAAGGCTTAGGGCTCATCAAGCGGGCGGCAATCTATCTATCACGCAAGTTTATTCGTTTGAGGAACGCTTCTGCGGTAAGCCGTGTTGTGAAGTGTCAGTGAAAACAAAAATGGATTCCAAAATGAAAAACTTTAAAGACACAATTTCATTGCAAGAGTGCGAGAAGACTAATTTGTCGACACCATTTTCGATAAACGACATTTTGACGAAGGAGAACGAAGCGAAGTTCTGTCACGAAAGTTTTGGCGCGAAGAGATACGGCAAAGAAGATTTTAGTAAGAAGGAGGTTTTGGAAAAGAGTTTGAAGTATTACGATGACTGCGGAGGCTACAGAGAATATGGCGATGATGGAGCATTGGACATGACGAGGAAAAACAACTATCCAGTCACAGAATTGTCAGGTTAGTTTATATTTCTTTTTATTATTGTCTATATGTCAAAAACTTTTCTGAAACTGGTAGGTAAGAAGTTATGAGTGAACAAAAATATAGAACACACGTGGTTAGGGAAAGGTCATGAATTAATTAATTATAAGCGCATGTTTTATTATTGCAAAAACTATCCTAATGATGCAGGGCTTTACACAAAGGGCTTTAAACAAACTCACTTTCCGATATGTTATATTATAGGTAGTAAGAATAAGGATTGAATAAAAAAGAAGTACGTACATAGGTAGGTACCTTGAAGAACTTGAGTACTACTTAGGTACCTATCCTGCATACCTATGCAGGATATCTGCACAGGGAAGTGCGCAGCACAGGTGCACTCCCTTTTTCTGTACTTACTGTGCCCTTTCCCCTCACTCTCATAGGTATTAATTATGGTAGGACAGCAATCTGACACGACCGGAGGGAGATCAGTGCAGTGCTTCACAGTAATTTATCCATTTGTTATTGTTTTGCACTGTCATAGGTAAGTCCTTTACAGACATCGTTAGATAGGTAGTACCTAATACATGTAAATAAATCTTAGGATAAACTTTTAAGATAAAATACTAATATGTAGGTAGATATTATGTAGTTATAACCGAAGCTCTAGCGCGAGCACCAATTGTTTTTTTAACAAATACCTATACCTACTCAAAATGTTATTACTTTAATTATTGTAAAAAGACACTGTCAGACATTAAAGTTTCACAAAGTCTGTCGTAGGTAAGTCAAAGTCAAAGTAGTTTTTTTCACGTCATTGGTAGGTACTATATCTTTAATACCTAGGTATTAGGTACCTATGTCAGCAGAATAAGAAAAAAACAAACTGATATGGCGCCAACAATGTTGTACAATCTGTCTGTCATTTTGTAACGACGTCAAATTAAATCATTATTTCGTTAGAATGTTATTGTCATTAAGAAAATGTTAGGTACCTACCTACCTACTTTATAATAATTACGAGTACCTATGGTACCTAATACCAAAGTACGCAATTTGATAATTATTTTTTCGTTGTGCTGTGGCTAATGTTATCTGTCAAATAGGTATAGGTATAATACCTAGGTAGGGTATATTATATTGATTTGATGTTTTCCTTAATTCGCTTAATAGTTACTTGAAGTTTCGCACTTAAATAGGTAGGTTTCCTTTATTTATTGCTTGAGTAAAAACTTGACCGCTCAATATTATGAATTACGAAAGTACCTACCTAACATCATAAATTCTAAGCTCTGATGTCAATGACACTATTCCAATTCATTATGTTTCGTGATACCTACTTGGGTAGTATTTTTTATCAAAGTCACAAAATGATTAAATTTCTTGTGACCCTACCTGAGCTCATGCGAAATAAAATAAAACGAACTTTTTCTTTGATTTTTTAAATCAATTATTAGCTAAAACGTATTATTGTTGTAAATAATACAGTTGTAGGTACCCGGGTATGTGTATTGTTAACTATAATTTTTGTTGAATCTATCTACTTACGTGTAACAAAACTGGAAGAATAATACTCAAATGGCTTTTCGAGATTAAACCTGACCTGCCTAAGGATCTTTATTTATTATTACCTATGGATAAACAAGGCAAAATCATCGTGTAGGTATGTGTTTATTTAAGTCATCATCATCATCATCCTAGCGTTTGTCCCGGTCGCATCCTCGGCTGTTGCCTCGGAGTCCAGGGTCCGCTTTCCTGCTGCACCTACTCCACTTCGCACGGTACTCCACTTCGCACGGTATGTGTTTATTTAAGTATATTTGTAATACCACTGTTGATTCTGATGTCTGTAACACAGTGCTTAAGGTACTTATCACGGGGTCAGATCAATGTATGTGATGTTGTGAAATATTTATTTTATTTTATCAGGAATCAGGCGAATCCTCATTCATCGACGGCATTAAAATCGATTGCGATTAAAGCCTAATCAATCAATACGATAAGTAGGTATTGTACCTAGTCACCGGTAACACCCTAATGAGACTCGAACTCAAAACAAGTTATTAATTAACTCTGACGTCAAGAATTTTAAGTCGTCACAAAGTAATTTCTTCTATGACGTAATATAAACGTACTGAATTGAATAAAATTATTTAGGACACAAAAAACAAATCTGTTATAATTTTAATTTAATTGCGGCAAAAAAAATGTCATGTCAAAAGAAGCGTGTATCATCAATCAATACATATTATAAAACAAAGTCGCTTTCGCTGTATGTCCGTATGTAGGTATATGCTTAGATCATTAAAACTACGCAACGGATTTTGACGCGGTTTTTTTTAATAGATAAAGTGATTCTTAAGGAAGGTTTGTATGTATAATACATGTAAGTAAGTACCACGGGCGAAGCCGGGGCGGGCAGCTAGTAGAATATAAAATAAAACTGTGGTGTTTTATTTAAATTGCAAGTTATAAATTGGAGTTTTATTTCATAATAGCACGAGTACTGGCGTAAATTACTCTTATACCACGGAGTAATTTATCCAAGTGCCTAATTTATTAAGTGTTTGTTATTGTTTTCCGGTTCCGGTGCTCGTATACGTCTGACGTAAAGTGCAACGCTCCCGTATTTTGACAAATAAACACTGTAAAAATTCCACCATCTCGGTCAACTAGTGCTCAGTTAATGTTTTGTGTGCTGTGGTGCGACGAAAAACTTATTAATCTCGACACTGACCAATAAACAAAGTGCTAAATACGTCGAAAACATCTGAACACAGAAAGTAAGGTTAGTTGTCAAAATTAAAGAAAAGTGACAAGTGACATAGTACCAACTTAGCGGCATAAAGTTCCGTTCAGAAACATAAATAACGTTTCGTTCTACGCTCGCAAGATGTCAACTCATCTGTCACCGGAGATGTCACTACTTCTGGATAAAATGAAGGAACAACTTAATCTTCAAACCAATATTATAACGGAAAACATTACTACTGCAGTACTAAAGCAAGTTGATGAAAAAATTAAACCAATAATAGAAGAAAACGCAAAATTGAAAACCGAAATAGACAATCTTACTAAAAAAATAGAAAACCTTGAGACAAACGGAAAAAGAAACAATATAATAATACACGGGCTTCTGGAGTCACAGGATGAGAGTCGAGATGACTTGCAATCCCTGGTCCTCTCAAAATTGAAAGACATAGACGTTACACTGAAAGAGGAAGAAATAAATAGAATTCAGAGACTAGGAAAAAAAGTTAAGGAGGGGGTGAAAATAAGACCTATTTTACTCGCTACTACAACATTACAGAAAAAGATCCAAATACTCAAAAATAAGAAAAAGATGAGCCCAAACACCTACATCACTCAAGACCTGTCAAAAGAAGCTCTGCTTAAAAAGAAAGAAAAGCACCCTCAAAATAAAAAGCCATACGAAAAAAGAAAAAGATCGGAAACACCTAGCCCCAAAAATAGTGATAATAGAAATCTAAACGATCCAAAAATAATAAAACGAGATGCCTTTCAGTACATGCGTGAAAGGTCACAATCTTTCTCAGACATACACTCACAACGAAACGAAAAGACGGACACCACAAACCGGACAACCACAACAAACCTATGAAAAACAACAACAAACCTGTCTCCCAACACGGCCGGTCCCCGCGGGAGAACTAGACCATCACCCTTCAACAAACAGAAACGATTTACTATATATTGCTACACTGAATACCAGAACCCTCAGAACCCAAGAAAGTTTACTAGAGCTGGAACAGTCATTGGTAAATATAAAATTTGATATTTTGGGAATTAGTGAAATGCGAAGACTAGGTGAAAAAATAGAAGAGCATGCCAACTACATACTATACCAGAAAGGTGAAATTGCCGGACACAGAGGCGTAGGGTTCCTTATAAAAAAATCCTTAAAGAAATACATACAAGAACTGATAGGAATTTCCGACAGATTGGCCATATTGAACATGAAACTACCAGGATACAAAAAACAATGGACTATCATACAGGCTTATGCACCAACTGAGCAAGCGGAACAAACAGTGCTCGAAGCCTTTTACGAGGATCTATCACTGGCTATTAAAAACAGCCCCGATAAATATATAATCCTTATGGGCGATTTCAACGCACAGATAGGAACGAGGCAAAATATAAATGAGTATATACTGGGCAAGTTCGGTTATGGAAAGAGGAGTCGTAACGGACAGAAGCTTGTGGATTTCTTGATGGAGCATAACCTATCAGCACTTAACTCTGTATTCAAAAAGAGTCAAAGAAACAAATGGACTTGGATTTCCCCTGATGGCTCAACTAAAAACGAAATCGATTACATAATTAGTAACTACCCAAAAGCATTCACCGACACTACTGTCATAAGTAACCTAAACTTCAATACAAACCACCGTATGGTTCGCTGCTCCCTTAGAACATCCCAACCAAGAATATCTCGTAACCACATTAAAACAAATTTAAAACACCAGTCAAGGCTACCCTGCTCGAATATGTCTAATACTGTACTTAAAGAAGTTGAAAACCAAATCATTACCAATGTAAAATTGAACACTACACAGAAATACGAAATCCTAGAAAAAGAATTACAACACATTAATAACACTGGTCAACAAAATTTAAATTTTTTTGTGCCACATGGACTTTTTTAATATTTTTTACTTTAATTGGTGATTATAAGAAAAAATAAATAGTTAAAAATAAATTGCTAGACACGGATTTTATTATAATGAGTAATTTAAAATATTAAGAAAGAACACAGATCTCGTAAATCAAAAGCATTTTTTTTTTATAAATTACATAATAATCTAAAATTTTCTTGAATATTCCCTCCCTCCCTCCCTTTTAATTGTCCAGAAGTAATCTGCTAACACATTTGGGCTCCATTTGCCCTGGTACCGCTTTTTAGGGTTCCGTAGCCAAAATGGCAAAAAAACGGAACCCTTATAGATTCGTCATGTCTGTCTGTCTGTCTGTCTGTCTGTCTGTCTGTCTGTCTGTCTGTCTGTCCGCCAGTCTGTCACAGCCACTTTTTTCCGAAACTATAAGTACTATACTATTGAAACTTGGTGAGTAGATGTATTCTGTGAACCGCAACAAGGTTTTCACATGAAAATAGAAAAAAAAATAAAAAAATGGGGGGTCCTCATAGTTAGAACTGAAACTGAAAATATTTTTTTTCATCGAACATATACGTGTGGGGTATCTATGGAAAGGTCTTTAAAAATTATATTGAGGTTTCTAAGCTAATTTTTTTCTTAAGTTTATACTTTGCGTGACAGACTCTTTCAAAGTGGAAAAAAGTGTGTCCCCCCCCCTCTAACTTCTAAAGTAAGAGGATGATAAATCTGAAAAAAATATATAATGTACATTACCATAAAAACTACCAACGAAAATTGGTTCGAACGAAATCGATTCAGTAGTTTTTTAAATACGTCAAAAATAGAATTTGTACGGAACCCTCAGTGCGGGAGTCCGACTCGCACTTGGCCAATTTTTTCATAATTAGAAATGTCCTGATGGAACCCCTAACCGTGCACGTCGCTGACAACCCCTTAGTTCTGGCAATTTTTTACATTGAGAGACTGATCTTATAGCCGAAGATAAGTTAGGGTAAATAACTGTGGTTATTTTCTTGTAATGTTACCTTTTAGGTCTGTGAGACAAAAATAGCAATTTGAAACGTGATCCCGCTGTTCAGTCCATATCATGGGTACAGCACACGGCATAGGTTGTGCGCATTTCTTCCAGTCAGTTAAATTTTTCCCACACATTATGTAACAGACATGTGTGGGGCCCAGGATTTGTCTTGATGGACCAGAAAAACCAAAATATCTATATCTATACTTACTAATATATAAAGCTGAAGTGTTTGTTTGTTTGAACGATCTAATCTCAGGAACTACTGGACCGATTTGAAAAACTCTTTTTGTGTTGGATAGTCCATTTGACGAGGAACTCTATTGGAAATCGAAATCCACGAGGACGGAGTCGCGGACGGCCGCTAGTTGGTGATAACACTCCAACACAGGATTCGTAATAGTTCGCCGTTGTTTTTTTAATTTTAGTTTATGGCAGACATAACAAAAAGAGTTAGGATCATTATTACTCTTCCTCGACATATTCACAGGGACATATAAATCACAAAAAAGTGTTCAAAACAACAACAAATATTTTTAAAAGGATTTACTTGTAAGCGTTTCTGTTATTTACTGCCGTAGTACTAGTTATGAGTATTACCGTATCACAACAAATGTGAGGCTAATAGACTTATGACAGCTATGGTTTAATAATGAGGGTAGACTGATAAATCAAAATTAGCTATCAAAGTTCGTGTGGCAAAATCAGTGTTGACCAGTGTAATCGAAGTGGAAACACCCATATTGGCAACAAATCTCAACTTAGCGAACATACTCTGCAACAAATAGAAGAAAGAAAGAAGCTTTTAACTAACCAATCAAGAAAGGAAAACAGAAACTTGATCTCAGACCTTAGTAAAAGAATTCGGGAAAGCATAAGAAAAGATCGCAAAGTCAAAAGGTTAAAAACATTAGAGTACCACATCCAGAAAACAGGTGGGGTAAAAAAAGCACTGAAAGAACTACGAGAATCGGGCAAAGAATGGGTACCCAAGCTCAGAAAAAGGTCGAAAACAATCACGATACGACAGAACATCAATGATCTAGCTACAAATTTCTACCGACAACTGTACTCAAAACAAGATTCTGAAACAACGAAACACTACAACGAAACTGTAAAAGAACAAACTAACCAAGCAACCTTTGAACCAGTAGCTGCCATTTTACAGTGCGAAGTTGAAAAAGCAATAAAAAGCCAAAAGATGGAGAAGTCCCCGGGACCAGATAAAATCACCAACGAATTGATGAGAGGAACACTAGAAGAACTGGCTCCAATCCTAACAACTATCTTTAACGAAATCATGCTAAGCGGGCAGATTCCAGAACAATGGGCTAAATCACACATCATTCTTATTCATAAAAAAGGAGACAAGGAAAACATAGAAAATTACAGACCGATAAGCTTGATGTCAAATGTCTACAAAGTTTTTGCGAAAATAATACTTGATCGAATCAGCACACTACTGGATGAACAGCAACCAGTCGAACAAGCAGGCTTCCGTAAAGGTTTCTCAACTATTGATCACATACACACTGTCAAACAGGTCCTAGAAAAATACAAAGAATATAACAAGAAAATTTATCTAGCCTTTGTAGATTATGCCAAAGCCTTCGACAGCTTAAACCACGAGTATATATGGGCAAGTCTTGAACAACAAGGAATACCAAACCATTATACGAATATCATTAAAACCATATACTCGAACAGCAAGGCAAAAATCCAACTGGAAACGCTTGGTGAAGAATTCTGTATACAGAGGGGCGTCAGACAGGGTGACCCATTATCACCAAAATTATTCTCTGCAGTGCTGGAAAGCATCTTCCGCAAATTGAACTGGGATAAATATGGTATGAACATAAATGGAGCAGAACTGCATCACTTAAGATTTGCGGACGATCTCATACTACTTGATGAACACCCTGAAAACCTCGAAAATATGATAAACAGCTTAAACGATGAAAGCATTAAAGTCGGGCTTAAAATGAATACCAGTAAGACCAAAGTAATGACAAACACAGCAAAAGTCGGCATAAAAGTTAAAGATTTTGTTCTGGAATATGTGGAAGATTATACTTACCTGGGCCAAGTCATCTCAACTAAAGACCAAATGACGAAAGAAATCAACCTCCGCATAGCCACTGGATGGAAAAAATACTGGGCGCTGAAAGAAATAATGAAATCCAAAGAATTAGGAATGACAACGAAAAGAAAAACATTTAACTCTTGCATACTTCCCTGCCTAACTTATGGATGCGAAACCTGGACACTCACCAAAGCACTGCGAGAAAAACTAGCAGTAGCACAGAGAGGAATGGAAAGGAGTATGACTGGCTATAAAAAACAGGACAAGATAAGAAATAACGACCTAAGATCAATAACAAAAGTTACCGACATACTAACTCGAGTCGATCAACAGAAATGGAGATGGACAGGGCATATGATGCGTGATAAAAAAGGGAAATGGAGCAGGAGAGTAACAGAGTGGTATCCGAGAGATGGCAAAAGAAACCGAGGAAGGCAAACCTCTAGATGGGAAGACGAGCTTAAGATGACAGCAGGTCCAAACTGGAGAAGGGTTACTCAGGACAGACAACAATGGAAAATGTTGGAGGAGGCCTTTGCCAGAAGGCACGCCGAAGTTAGGGACATATTGTAGAATTTTTGTTATGTATACTGTTATTTTCTTTCGGAATAAAGGGCTTTATTATTATTATTATTATTATTATTGTTTTACAACAACCTGTCTAAATTGCCCATTATTCTAATAAGAGTGACTTGCTAATTCCATTCATGGAATGGCCCATTAGCTTATACCTACGTACTTATTGATTATTGCTGATTTCCAGTTTTCAAATACATAGTTACCTTGTAGGTAACCTTACTTTCAGTGAAAAACTACTTAAGGATAGGTATTTTATTTTTATTTTTATTAGGTACCTACATCCCACATGGTGGTTTTACGAATTTAGATTTAAAAGTTAGTCATTATTTTCTTAACGTTGTAACGAATCTTACTTCAAATGATGGAATGCCTTTGCTTTGCCCTGCAGTAGGGCATTAATAGGCTGATACTACTACATTATTTTTAAAGGAAATCCACTACCGAATCGCAGTGAAAATTACGAAACTTAAGCTATCTTTCATAATACCCATGTTTGATTAATCTGTGTCTCCACTGTAATGTGATTATAATGGCGGCTTTACACCATCCGCGCCGCTCCCGCCCGCAAATGCGTCACAAAATTCCAACTTTGATTCCCCCGTTCCAAATTCGAATTACTGTCTCCATAATTACGCGGCAACAATAGTGGTGTAATAGTGCGTCGTGTAGCCCCGCGACATCGCCACTTAGCGTCACTTGCTTGCGACACCCTCATTACTATAAGTGATGACGCTTAAAAGCACTATTCAGTCATTCAATTTAGTAATTACTAGGTACGGAGCGCGCGCGTGTCAGTCGGTACGATTCTAAAAGGAACGTTTTATGTAAATTTCATTGATTAGCACAGTTTTGATTGCGTCCCCTTTAAAAGTTTTTGGGATGCTTCTGAATTAATTTTTTCGCGACTTCTGAAGATTTGCAAGGGTAACTAAAGCAAAATTAAAGTATTTAGATTATGTAGCGTTTAATCTTAATAACGATTTAATTTTGAAGCTTAGCTAGTTCTTATGCAGCAGTCAATATTGTCAGAACATTACATTTCACATTATGTGTTTGCCTTTAGCCATACAGTTCGAATATCATAATTTGAACCTTCCAACAGCGACCACTAGCAGAATCATTTTAAAAAAGTTCAGTTTCGCGTATATCAATACTATCAATTTCAACTACAAGGAACTTCTAACTATAAAAAGTACCAACTTCCAAATTAAATGAGTACCACAAACCGTGCGCAACAAATGACTGTAAGTTAACTTGAACAATGCAGTCGAAGACACGCAAAAATACTGTTAGTGCTTGGGCGGCGCACACTGCGACAATTTGCGTAATGGATCCATTGTGGTCACGTGGCCTCGTGATAATTGATTCAGTGTCGGTGTGAGCGCGCCCTAATGAGTTTGGTGCCGGCGCGAGAGTCGAAACTTTTGACTGATTGCTTTCCTTGCGTTTCCGTCGGTGACAATTTATTAGTGATGGCCTTAAACGTTTTGTGACGTATGGGAAAACTTTTTTTTCTGGTAGTACATAGGTAAAAGGTACCTAATATTATGGTGGAATTGATAGTTCTTTGCGTTTCCGCGTCGGTGTCAATTTATTAGTTATGGGCTCGTTCGTTTTGTGAGGGAAACATTTTTATTAGTTGTTGCTTATATGGTGCCTAAGATTATGATGAAATTGATAAGCAAAATAAAATTGATGTGACGGTTTAAATGACCTGAAAAATATGCTGTGAAAAAAATAGTCATACCTTCCACAAAACATCAATAATTTTACAATAAAGTTAAAGTTAAGTAAAATAAAATACAAGCTACTGACTACTACTCACCTGACTCCTCATTTTCGGTCTCGTATGCTGTGTCGTATCTCAGTTCTTCTACCCGAATCAATAGGTGCCTGGATCACACATTCCACACATTCACACCACACACTGACCGAAAGTTTTCCGTTACCTATTTTGATTTTAAACCTTTAAACACTGCACTCACTACTAATTTGCACTGTTCTACACGAATCAATAGGTCACTCACTGGTTCACACATAGCGCACACACACCAAACACTAACCGAACATTTACGATTACCTATTTTGTTTAAACTTTGAACACTGCACTCGCGACTAATTTGCACTGATCTCACATTCACACACTGACCGAAAGTTTAAGGTTACGTTGATTTTAAACCTTTGGTATAACTATGATATGATGGAAACACTGCACTCACGACACAGAACTAGAACAGTGCAAATTATCAGGATAAAGCTCAGGATTGATCAAAAACATGGAAAGACGACGCGCTCTGAGCAGTGGTTTGATCGAAACTACTTCTGTCAAAAATAAAAAAAGTAACATAGACAAGCAATATAAGTGGATATTTGCTTCAATGAAAAATACCCACAAAGTTGTAATTTTTAAATTATTTGTTGTTTGATTTTAACTAACCGAAATTAATAACGTTCGTTTTTATTCCGGTACGGAACACACAATCATAACTTTAAGTAGTTTTTTTTTTAAATCGTAAATTCACTCTCATACGTTTTAAATTTTTTATTGCAACAGTACCTCATAGCGATTTAATTTTATAAAAAAAAATGTTTGATGAAACAAAATGAACGAATATATTCACGCCACAATTACAGCGTAAACACAAACGACCTATCTTTCGCATTGAATCTCACCCGTCTTTCCATTGTTACAGATGACTACGACTCCCGCTCCTCGGCAACAGGCTCCCCCACTCGCCGGCACAACTCCTCCCCGGGCTCCGACCTCGGCTACAAGCCCTACATCTACGACAGCAAGTCTCCAGACCCCCACTTGCCTTCCCCCACCTTCCCGCTCACGGACTACGCTCAAGGCAGCGCCAGGAAGAAACGCTCGAGAGCCGCCTTCTCCCACGCACAAGTGTACGAACTAGAAAGAAGATTCAGCCAGCAAAGATACCTCTCCGGCCCCGAACGAGCAGATTTAGCCGTCAGCCTCAAACTCACAGAAACACAAGTCAAGATCTGGTTCCAAAACCGCCGGTACAAGACTAAGAGAAAGCAGCTGCAGATGCAAGAGAACGGAATGCTCGCCGCTGCGGCCGCCGCCGCGAACCACGCAAGGAAAGTCGCCGTCAAAGTACTAGTCAACAACAATGGACAACCCATGACCGATATAAAACCATACCAAAACCCTATACTTGGCAAAGGAATCAACCCAGCTTTGTTCGCATCACCGAACCTTCTAGAAGGATCGCCGATCTTAAAACACTTCGCGGGTGTATACGGAGTTGATTTCGCCAAAAACCCGGAGTATAAAGCTCTTCTGCAGGAATCGTACAACCAAGCTGTTTTGCAGTCTCTTTACGCTCCCCACTTAGGGGTGAATTATCCTAGCTTACCACTATCCTATATGTACTATCCTGGCCATCCAGCTTTCGGAATGCCCCTACCAAGTGATTTGGATAGAAGTCAGGGCGATTCTCGAACGGAAAGTGAGAAAAATTATGGAGAAAATTCACAGGCTAAAGAAAAAGCAGATGATAAAAGAAAAAGTCCAATCGATTTGAATGAAAACAGTAATGAGAGTATGGCTAGTAATATTGAAGTAGAAAATTGAAAAGACAGTGTTGTGTATGGTGTATTACCTAACTTGCGAAGTTAGTTACGAGTACTTAATAGTTGTTATGAAGATATTTCATGAAAATAAGCCGAAGATAAAATCAGACACTCTTTTCTAGTTGAAAAGTGTTATTATGGTTTAAGTAGTCGATTAAAGTACAAGAAAACCAGAGATTAAATTTGATAGTCGGGATTAAACGTTATATTTATTGTGGTATGTACTGAAAGCACGAATATACCTATTATACACAAGCTGGTACTTGCTTATTTATAATTATTTTACAGGATTACTTGAGGTCACAATTTTATTGTTGTCACATGCCACTTATAAATATTACGTTAAGTCCTATTTATTTAGCTTAAATTAAACCAAAGATTGTGTAAGTTTTAACCAAAGATGCAGAACTACCAAAGGTTATCAAAGTAGTTAGTAGAATTGTTGCTGTTTAGTTTTAATGTTGTAAATATGTTTAACTGGTCGAATGTTAGTTGGTACTTGTGCACGTTTGTAAATAGTATTAAATAGTTTAATAAAAGTGCAATACGATTTAACTCATGTAATCTTTTATTTTTCCCCAAACTCCAATGAGTTTGTCCAGTACTTATTTACTATTCCCAGACTGTTTCAGTTCACTATCTATGGGACATTTAAATGTGCAAAGAAACTTTTTAAAGACACAGCTAAGTTTTTATATGTGGGTGGAATGTGGTATTTTAGTTACTATTTGCTATCAACATAAGGCAGCATTTGTATTCTAGGAAAAATTAATTCACTAAACTCTCAAGACTGAAAGATTCTGGAACCATCTTTACGAAAAAATGTTACCTATATTAAGGTTATCAAAATATTTTCGGTTTGGTATTTAACATCTTCAGTTATAAGTAGACCATTCCATTCGTACTTCCACCGAGTAAGTTTTGGCACGTATTTTGTTTTATTTGAAAACAAGTGTGGCATAGCACCTACTTGTAGAAAATTCTATAATTTGATGGCTTTGGCTGACTGGAATGGCACATCTATAAAAATAAAAGTAAGTACATCGATGGAAATGAGATCAATGAGTTGCTTAACGCAAACCTAATGATGCTGGGACACCTTCGTTTTCCGATTTTTTTTGGTAAGTAATCAAGGACTTTAACACATCACCGGAGAAAGTGGAAGGAATGTAGGGAAGCCTTTGCCCTGCAGTCAAGTGGGTCAGTATAGGCTCATAATAAATAAATGAATAAATAAAATGAAAGACTTCTGTGCCTAGGTAATTCGGTAGGGTTAAGAGCCCGTAAGATTTATTAAAGGAAGGAAATGCATTTGTTGATGTTTATGGATTATATATATATATATATATATATATATATATATATATATGGTTTATGGGTCACTTACAATCGCTGTACTGTCTAATTAAATATTTTCTTCTTGCTTTATCGATTTTATACATTTACTAGCGGCCGCCCGCGACTCCGTCCGCGTGGATTTCTTTTTTTCGAAATAAAAAGTAGCCTATGTTCTGTTTCCAAGACGGACGTTTTCAAACTCCAGTGTCTAGTAGTGTTTTGTCGGAGTTATAGAATGTGAAATAGAGACTTTGTAAGATGATCAGTCACCGCTCCGAAAAGTGGTTCTAAATTATTTACCTAGGTAGGTACTTGCTACAATAATTTATTTTATACCTATTCCTAGATATTATAAATTTATGAAATCATGTCGGATAATTTCACCACCTGCGTCATAGGTACCTACATAACAATTACATCTTAAAGGGCAGTTAACATAAGAAGGTAAGTAGGAGGAGTCAGTAATGAGTCTTGACTCTTGCCGGTGAGTCGGTGCGCCTCGAGCGGATGATTGCGCCGCGCAGCTCAAGTGCGGGGAAAGTGAAGAATCACAGACAAATTGCGCGGGAAATCACCAAGATGGCGGCCGTGAGTGGAGATGACTTCTTGCACATTGATTTAAAATTAGAAGTGAGGGAAACGTTTAAGTAGGTCGCTAAATGGTAAATAATTACCTACTTACTACCGCAGTAATTGTAACTACATACACATCTTAAGGGAAATAAATATAAGTCGGAAACTAGGAGGAGCCAGTAAGGAATGAGTCTTGATTGCTACTTTCTGACTATTGACGGTAATCTAATGGTTCGATATAAATTGATACCTATTACCTATGGACTTCATAATAAATGATTTTGTTGTTAGAGCCGCATATTTTAACAAACCAGCTCAACTAAGTTTTATTTAATGTAAGCTCATATAAGGGTATCTTTAATATCATCATCATCAACAACCAGCAGCTCTCTCGGTTGCATTCTCGGCCAATATGTGATCCTAAATTGACAAGCCTGGGCACATTAAGGAATATCTTATCTATACTAATATATAAAGCTGAAGAGTTTGTTTGTATGTTTGTTTGTTTGTTTGTATGTTTGTTTGTTTGAACGCACTAATCTCAGGAACTACTGGCCCGATTTGAAAAAATCTTTTTGTGTTGGATAGTCCATTTGACGAGGAAGGCTTTAGGCTATTGGGAATCGAAATCCACGCGGACGGAGTCGCGGGCGCCCGCTAGTCTTTAATATCTTGCCTAAAAATAAATCCAAAAGCCCTCTCCTTCCAATCGTAAAACGTTCCGCAATAAAATTATCATATGAATACGGCAGGAGTTGGAACATTATGAAAATGCCAAGCTTCGTGTTCCGGCCGAAGAATTTTCCAAGACGTCGAGCGAGGGCACTCACACTTGGCTAAGTACGAACTTCAATCTGCAATTTGTTCCTTTCGTTACGTTACCTTTAGAACGTTTTATAAAGCCAGTGTTGGCGGGTAAGTTCGGTTACGGTTGGCAATATGGCGGCTGTAATAGCACTGGAAGTTGGTATTTTGAGGCAAAATAATTATTTTATTTTAATTAAGTAAATATGATCTGTCACTTCTTAAGTAATTAGGGTAAATTGAGCGATAACTGACCTAACTTTTAAGTAACTGGTTACTTGCAATATTATATCATATTGAATAATTAAAGAAATTGTAGTATCTTACTAGAGGCCGCCCGCGGCTCTGTTCGCGTGGATATCAGTTTCTTCACACAAAGTGTTCTTGTATAGCTTAAAGCATTCCTCGACGAATGGAAATCCACGCAAATGGGGTCGCGGGCGACCGCTAATAATTAGATTAGATATTCCCTCGCCATACTTCGACCCGATCTGAAATTGGCACTTAAATTTGAAGCGAAAGTCGCTTCTTATCTCATTGACAGCATGTTGATACGTAGTACGTCATGTCAACCAAAATAATGCCACTGTTTTCTGTTGTCGGGGCACATCCAATGATTTAAATCTGTACCCATTAAGACATGCAGCATCCCATTAGAGTAATTCTCAGGATTCAAGCGCTTCTGATGAGTCAACTGGTCGCGGGTTCGATTCCCGATTGTCTCGCGCGTAAACACTGCATTACCGCTCATCCTCTCTGTGAAGGTGTAGGGGTGTGCGGTGTCGCTCGTTACTTTATCGATAAAATGTATGATTGTAATTATAATTCAAGTTAACTCCGGATTAAACTATTTATTTAAGTATTTTTAAAGTGTGTTTTTGTGTATGGCAGATACGCCGTTTTTTTTAAGTCAAAGGGCATTAAAGGTATTGCAGTTATGCGAAAAGAATACAAAATATCTCCCACTGTGCAATATTTAGAATTTTCCTACGAGTAAATAATTTAAGTATAATGTAGATTATATAACAAAAATAAATTAAGCATAGACATAAGCATTAGACATTACACTCATAGTGAGGAATGTTCTGTCTGTATTTTCAAGTATTCATTAAAAAATAATAATGCCTAATAGTCGCATTTGTATTTGCTTAATATGCGGAGTATGCGTCTCGTAGGATTTCCGATATGAACTAATATAAGAGTCGAATCCTTGCCAATAAAGGGACGTCTAATACGGATTGAATGTTTATCGATAGTTTATCCTTCGTGTCCCTGCACTATGCACTCGCTGCATTAGTGCAGCTCTCGTTACCGCACGTGGCAGGAAATGTCCTCAGGTAAACACTGACAACATGAACACTAATAACGGAACGTCTAATGGGAACCAATTACGGAACAAATTGGATCGTTCAGTTTGAACGGATTTTATGTCTCTGTCTAAGATTGAGGGGGTTATTCTTTTGAAGATTTTGAAGAAGACACTGTCGTCTTTAATGTTTTTTCCTTCATCGATCTTATCCAGTTGATTATGAACGCGGTTTGTCTAGTTCTGTGTGCATCATGCAACTAACTTATTTTTTACCTGATATTTCTATCCGATTTTTTATTTACATATTTTTTTACTAAAAACGCACAGTTGTTCAACTCATACTTTTCACACATACATTTTAATTGTCTTTTAAAAAAATTAATCGCAACATGCAGTACCTAACTACTCAAGAAATTTGCCAAAAAATAAAAATCAGAAGCTGACAGGCGCGTCGCGAAAAAACAATTTTTGAAAATCGATGCTGACTACTAACTTCACTGGTTGTCTCAAATCATGTACCAGACGAGACTCAAACCCACACCCTGCTTTCAAACAAGTCGCAAGGGTCACTCATATAATAAAACAATCGCACTGTCCGTCAGTTAATTCCCATCATTGTTTACTGCACATTTGGTTCGGATCACTTGAGGCTCATCTTGAGACCATCGCCTGCACGTGGAATTAACTGCGGTTTTATTGCAGTGTTACTCACGATTCGTTTGTTTATGCAGTTTAAATAAGTTATTTTTATGGAGTATTCTGGTATATTTCAGATTAGATAAGTTAAGTGCATTCATATCAATTGCACCAAACTAAGCTCGAAGTTCGACCTACGGATGCTAGAGAACGGATAGACACACTTAAATACTTTTATAAACATCCATGACTCGAGTGCAAATCTCGAAGTCCATCACACAAAAATTTAACCCCAGCGGAATTCTAGCCCGCCCGTTTTGCAGCCAGGCCAGGTTCTCTGCCCTCCTAAGACCAACGGGCTCGACAATCTCATCTCACTCATTTATTAAAATAATCATCATCCTACAGGTCTAGTTCCTTGATAAATCGCACATGTATAATAAAAAATAATTAAATCTGCACTGCACATATCTTTAATATTAAACCTAATAATCATAACTGTCTGGGAAGACAGTTATATGATATAAGATGGCGTCAATGCCATATCCGTACGTGCCATATGAAATAGTTCCCATTGAGACTGCCGAAGCCATTAGTACAAGATGCTTTTAAACGTTTACCCCTTTGGGCAAAAAAGGGTCGTCTGAAAAAGCAAATTAGTTTGCAACGCCACTTAACTAATAGGCACAACAGTTTAAAAGGCGGCGAGACGGTGAAAAAACTGAGGCACATTTGCGCAAATATTAACCCCTACTACGAACAGACATTGGGGGTTGTCGAATTGGGTGAGGAGTTTCAATATGTGTTGTTTTGAAAGTTAATTTTGCACAAAACAGACTTCATTTTAAAATGAAGTTAAAATTCATTAATTAAGTGAGTGTGCTATATCTTTATTTATAAGAAAATGTATACTCACTATGTTGCATTGATTAATACTTTCTTTTACAAACTTATTGATTTTAATTGATTGAATTTACTAACTTCTGCAATCGCAGTCAAAATCTGCCGTTACTACTGCTTTCGTTATAACCCAGCCACTCATGTGAGTGATTTTCTATATTTGATACATTTTTAGTTAGCGGACATGTAATTATGGACATTACTCATGACTTGTCGGGATATATTTTATGAAATTAATTATTAAGTCAAAACACTTTAAAATACTATCTATTACTTCACAGTCCCCTTGTAGTAATTAGTATTATTAGGAGCCCATAGTATCCCATTGCATTTTTTGCGGTCTCACCCTAGGGTTATGTGATAATCTGTCGAGTTCCAACAGTTTTGGCTCCGTAGTAATCGTCTAGACTAGTCGCGCCGCCCGGCGTAGCGTGCAATCCAAGTCGAGTGTTGGTGGTCCAACACTTTCGCTGCAGACAGTACTCTAAGGCCACTACAGATTTGCTCAATTGTCTGGACGTTTGAGTGTGCAAAAGAAAATATGTTCTTGAGAATCTGGAGATACTGATTGCATGTCTAAAGTACTTATGGTTATTTGGAATACTGCGGGCTGGCAGACTGACACGATAGATTAGAAAGGTTCTTCCCTGATGTAGTATTTTTACACTGTATTTTTATTACCTACTTACAGTTTTTTTCATATCAAGAATCTTTGCAGCATTCTGTTTTAATTACCTTCGCGTAGGTACTATAACAAAATATCACGACTTTTGTTCGAACAAAAAAAAAGTTCAATATTATAAATTATAAATTGAAGTATAAAGCCGTGAACATGAATAATAAGATCCAAGGCCCAATTCTAACATGTCGGCTTAATATATGGTATCTGCCTTGGCGTTACAGACACTCTTAAGACACATGCAACTATTCCACTTAATAACCAACAAGTTACAATAGCCTTAAATTCAATAAAGATTCCATCCGTCACAAAAACCTCACAACACCACACTTCCTTAGACCACCAACACGCCACTTAGAAAGTCATCAAGCACTGACCCTCGATCATCAAGCGCCCCCCGCGGTCTCTGCCCCATTGTCTCTGCATCTCTGCCCCCGGGGTCGCGACAATGGGGTCGTTTTTGCTAACGAGTCGAGTATTGAGGCGTTTAACTTACTAGTGTCCACAAGGGAGGGATTACTGTTTTTATGTGTGTTGGTTTAGTAAGTTAACTGGGAGTAGTAGAAAACTAAGTGCTATAATTCAATTATCAGACCAATATTTTCTCGGCAGAAGCTTCCTGCCAAAACCGATTGAAGTATCATCGTATTGTATATTATAAATTAAAGATAACGTTATGCATTCGTATGCATCATAGGTACATGAAAGAAATATTGCAAAATTCCAAATTAAAGATTCATTATTTGAGTATTAGTTGACAATTAGAAACGCAATCCTACTCAAATCCTTACATCTTTTCACCGAAAATCTAAATTCTTCTTCTACGATCGAACAAGGAATTCACTTGACCATGTGAATCACAATTGGTAACACAGTCTAATAGTGTCTCTCTCCTACACGGTCTTAATTTTGATAACCCAAAAACAGTTCGAAAAACATTTTGAACTTTTATTAAAGCAGTTATAACAGTTTAAATTCAGCGAAGAACCATTATCAAATTTAATATTTCACTTGTTATTAAGCTACTCTTTGTTATTTTTTTACGACTCGAACAATAAAGCAAGGAGTTAACAAACTTTATCCGTGTAATGCTGAAATACGCCAGCCGCGACTATTAAGCTAGATTCCCCACACTACACGTGTACTTCATCAAATTATCCGTTCTCATTCAGGAACATTAAAAAAACACGTAATTATGGATATAAAACCTCTTTACACATAAAAACTCCAGATAAAAGTCGTCAAGGCACTTCCTTCGCCTATCCACCCATAAAATGGTTCCGTGCACCCATTAACACTATTTTTACACGTTTTTTTTATTCATTGAGCGGTCCGTCCTCAATGAGGATCATTTATATTTTAAAAACTACGAAAATAACGCGCTTTTTGTTTACATTAATTTTTAGTGTGAGATGTAAACTGGCGTGCTGAATTTTTTAATCTTAAGACAATCTGGCATGTCTATAAAGATGATAGTGGCGTGCTGACAGGAAAGTGATCCCATAGATTATGTATGATAGAAATAACATTAAGACACGCGATTGACGTCTTTAACGTGGCTCTAATTAATTTATTGGCGCTTTTAGAGCGGAAGTTAAAAAGAATGGAGTCGCTGTGTTACATTTTTACGCGTTACTATTTGTCTTCGCCTTTTAACTATTTATTAGGTTGTGGGGTAGGTATAAACTGGTCGAATGAAGATAATGCATTAAGTTATGTATTACTAATATTTTGAACAACATACAAAAAGTGTACTACATGGCTAAACCAGAGGTAAAAGTTTTATCCCCTGTAATGTATTCCATTCTTGGACATTATAAAGCTCACATAATATTTACGAGTTCCCTGATTAAGCCATAACTACTCTACTCGTATATTTGTGCTTCGGAAGGCTAGTAAGTTGTTGGTCGTTAGACCGGCCGTCACGGGGGGTATTATTATTTCTTAATTTGAAAACCTGCCTATAGTATCGAAATCGTTTCTTTTCGTGCCATAAGCGGATTTATTTTCGACAAGCAATAATTATATCAATTACCACTATGAGTATAATTGCAGCATTAACAACAAAAAAGAAATAAAAAATTTAACACACGCATTGCTATCGACTCCACAGCACTTTGTCCTGGGCGCTGGGCGGTATTTACAGGTCGCATCCGGCGCACCGACTATTACTTAATAGCCGCTCGTCCCGCCGAGCTAATGCCCGCCCACCGGCTGTCAAACTGTACCGCAATATTACCCACGAGTCACGATGAATAGTTTGCATAGTGCTGTCAACTTTACACTCTGTGCTGGGCACTGTATTTACTTAATAGGGCTCGTCCGGTCGAGCGCTATTGCCCGCCCACCGAATGCTAAACTATACAGTATAACATATGCCATTATCACTTTTTGTAATGGAGTGCTCTGTAGAACAAAATTTATGACGAAGCCTCTTACCACTGCCCTCACTATCCACGTCACAAACGAACAAAAACGTAGCTTTGTGGTGCCAATTCCACAAATGTGCTAAGGGCCTAAGAAAATGAGGTGTTGATTTTAAAGGATACGGCGGGCTCTAGCAAATTGGCTCACGCTACGCCGATACCATCGGGTCTTTACCCAGCGCCTAATTAAGCACTGAGCACAAAAATGTTGTTTAACGCATGTCATAAGGAATACCTACAATAAAAACGTTTATGTACTAAGACTACGCGGTTTGAGCAACACTGGGCAGTGTTTAGAGCGGGCGGATTTTTTTCATAAAGGCGGTAATGCGACACCGCACGCAAACACGCGGCGACACCGTTGACTCGGCTGAAAGGGCACGGGTTAAGCTTTTAAACTGAGAGTAAATATCAGTTGGAGAAATAAACCAGCATATAAGTCCGTTTTTTTTTAATATTTTTGTAAACAAAGAAGCAGAGGTGATAAATATTGCTAAAATTCCACAATGGAATCTCTTTTCAAAATTTTGACACTTCTCGCCTTAGTGGAACTTTCACTCGGATTAACCGCTCGACTGGGGAAGTACCTCCACATTTCAGAAGACTCAATTGAAGTAGCACTTCTTAACTGTTGTGCTATGTTTCTGCTGGAGAGTAAGGTCGCCAGAGCTCAGTTGGGGAGGGGATGGGGTCTTAAAAGCCGGCAACGCATCGGCGATACCTCTGGTGTCGCGGATGTCCATGGGGCGGCAGTGATTGCTTGCCATCAGGCGGCAGGCTAGCTCGTTTGCCGCCGCTTCTGCCATAGAAAAATAATTACCGATGCCCAAATTATAATACGTATTTAAAACACAACATTAAAAATACAAGTGAAATACGTTATTGTTTTTTCTCGTGGTTTAACACAATTCGCCAGCAATATTACTCCAATGGATACATTCTCGATGGTACAAGGTACCAAATTGCTTTTAAATAACTAGCATGAAAGCGTGTCGTAATATTACAAACATTTCAACTTTTTACTCATTTACACCGTTGTAAAATTAAATTATAATTTGAGATTTGTTTACGCAGGTCAAATTTCGTACAACCAATTACATTAATAATATTTTAAGCCAGGGATAAATTATTACTAGAAAGATATAGCACAAAAATACTGTGCCAAAAACGGTGCAATGATGACGGTGAAATAGACAAAGTTCAATGATGTACCTACTATGTATGTAATGTAGAGTGTAAAATAGAATAACATGCAACAACAATCAATTTTCTGTTACACTAAGATGAAAAGGCCTTATATATTTTCATCGTAAATGTTATTTTTAAAGCGAATTTTCATTATTTGAGGATCAAGCAGCCGGCCGCACCGGATTCTTCTTCGCTATTTTACAATAAACGTTTCAATATCAATATTAACCAACGCTTATCCAACTAATAGAATAAAAAAATATGAACAATTATCATATCGCAAATTTTCCTTAAGAAACCGCGCCATATTTCCTCAATATAAAAAAAAAACAACATCTCTATTGAATCTGTAATGGGGCCTGATAAAGCATCTTGTCGAGTTTGCGAAGTGTTCAATGAAAGACAATAAAAGGAGCATTAAAGTGTTGTATTGCACATCCGAGAGCACCCTCGCTGTTTGCCCAATAGTGCAGGGGCTAGGGTCAGGTTATTTTATTTTGAATAAGAAAGAGCCCTTGTGATCGTAACAAAATGTTGATCCCAAGACGGTAATTTTGCTTGAGCTCGAATTTAGCTGATGTTTCGGTAAAGTATTTACTTAGATCTCTGAGTTTTAGAATCAGGCGTCCTAACGAAGTCGGTATGTCAATGCATTACTGAAGCCTCCGTAGTCTGAATCCCTATATCTATAATTCTTAAGTTAATACATTAAAATCTTCCATCCCCTCAAGTACCTATTCTCATACTTATACGGCTGTGAGGCTTAAACACTAACACTCAAAGAGGAGGAGAAACTTTCGGTGGCGGAAAGGAAAATCCTCTGTAATCCTGGATCCAATGCAAACGGAGGTTGGAAGCTGGAGAGTCTACAAAAACGCGGAGATATAAGAACTAGTGGCCGAACCTAACATCCTCGGAGAGACAAAAGCTCACCACCTCCGATGAATCGGCCACTTGGTCAGAATGAGTGAGGATCGGGGAGTTTTGAAAGCATATCTTGGGCGACAGATTGGAAAATTTCCAGTCGGTTTTCCCAGATATCGCTGGAAAGACATGGTGAAGGCTGACCTGCGTGAGCTCGGGGGTGAGGACTAGTTGAGGGTGGCGCAAGATAGAGACCGGTGGAAGTCTCTCGTTTCGTTGGCCAACACACACTTTGGGTCGCTGGTTTAACTACTATCCCCTCGAGTACACTGACTAAGTGATGGATCAGTGTATGTACACAGATTTGCCTGCCGCCCGTCACCAATCGCTTAGCGGGAGAGCTCGCGATCGCGACTGCGACCCGTGAAATTGGGTGCGGTGTCGGTTACACATTACATTACAATCATAATGTAGGGTCATTGAATAACAAAGATCTTCTATCTCCCGCATTGAAGTAGGTATATTGGCTTTACCGCATACAAATTATCGGAACACAAATTACAATTTTCGTTTTGGCGGAACCAAAAACTTGCTTCTACCAAGTCAAAGCAAGACGAGCCGGAATCTTCCATACAAAACACCAGATTTGGAATGCGGTCTAGTTACACATTACATTGCAAGAATAATGTAGGGTCATTAAATATGAAAACATTATACATATATATTTATTATTTATAAAATAAATTAGCGCCCGGCCGTGACTCCAAGGACGTGGATTTCTGTTTTTACCGAGCACATTATGTTGTTTACTATACTTTAGCTTAAAGGCTTCCTCGACAAATGGACTATACGAAGTATTTTTTTTAATTTTAACCATTTGTTCCGTTCCGTTCCAACCAGAGATTGTCACGTTCAAACAAACAAACTTTCCTAGCAGACAAATCCAATCTCTTCGAGTAATGAACATTGGATAGTACTAATATCTTATAATTATCGTGTCTACATAATCTCGAGTGTACAGGCTACCGTAAGACATTTGAGACCATAATGTGCCACTGATAAGGTTTAAAGTGGTTATAAATTACTGAAATGTTCAAGGGCCAGGACACACGGGATGGCATTGAGATGGTCAGGCTCCCACGATGATATTTGACATGTTGGAAGTCTTTAGAAATGTTTGGAAGTGACTTGAATGATGTATCAATTCCTTATGAGAGAAAGTATTGTTAAACCATCATTAAGATCAAAAAATATCCAAAAAGGAAAGGGTGTTAGACAGACAACTTTTTAATCAATTTTGCAAAGTTGAATAATAATACTAAAGTTTGTTTGTTTGTTGATTTATTTGTTTGTTTGAACGCCCTTATCTCAGGAACTACTAGTTCGAATTGAAAATATATTTTTGTGTCGGATAGTTCATCTTTTGGGGGCGTTGCGCTATAGTACATTATAACACTATGAATGCGGAAACCGAAAACCACGAGGACAGATCCGCGGGCGGCCGGGCCGTTAGTACAAAATATTTATATTATGTGAATTAACCTGATCGCTTTACTCAAACTCCTGTCAGCTCTACCTATTCCTAGCCCTTACCCACTTCACTTCTAAGGGAGCTAATGCGTTGTAAGGACGAGTAATGACCTGCTAGATAACGTGCATGAACTTGAACTGCACATACAATGCATCCGTTATGAAGAGGTCATGTTAATTGGATGAGAATGTACTGGTACATAATTGGAAAGTAGTTACTTTAGTTCTTTGCCTTTAAAAGAGACGATGAAATAAGCCATGCTTGATATTTTTTAGATTAATGGAAATGACATAAAGTGCAATAAAACAAAACTCAACGAAATGGAATTGTTGTTTATTGTTCTGCAAATATGGAAATTTAGAAAAACAGCTACTCATTTTTTAAGTCAGTTGAAATACTTTTGGACGTCTTCCTTATTTTCCTTGCAGTGTCAAATTCTAAAATTGGCAGCTTCTTTAAATGACTGGGCGGTTTATCTAACTACATGCTTGTAAAGGGGAGATCCTTATTTGCAGTATGAAATAGTATGAATGTTTGACTTGTTGTTTTTCTTTTATGTTGCGGACTCTTTGGAGCGGCAGGCTGAATGGAAAAAAAGGGGATTTCTTTTCACAACAGGGTAATTTCTTTCTACAAGCATAGTAGGTATGTATTGCTGGTAGGAATACATACTTTACATATTCCTAATGGCTGGCTGCACATTGCCTCCATTAGAGCACAAGTCTAGACCGATCGATCAACCACTCAAACCGGATTGGAACTATTATAGATGGATATTAGTTACGCAAGATGGCCGGCACTTCACCGCTCAAAACACTTGTATTAGCGAATGTTACGGCCAGATATAAGAGTAGTCTAGCAAATAGCAATTCGGGATTCATCTATTTCTGAATGTTGCGTGCGATGGCTAAAGTGTACGCTGATCTGATATATGGAACCTTAAAATGCGTAGTAAATGTTCCACCTACCTTTAAAAGTCCCGGCGTCATAATGCGTTACTTACGAGGAAATTTTAAGGTGAATACAAAAAAGTTCAGCTGCTATCCCTGAAAATATTGTTATTATTATACATATTAGCCGTCACGCATTTCAAATGTGAAAAGCCTTCTTTTATGCTGAAAATTATTTTATGATTTAAATTATGCCTTTATTGAGGCTTTTCCATTAACTCAATCATAATCTAACACCTTAATTTTTCAAATTACGCCCGTTTTCCAGTGCTTCACCTACGTACGATTACTCGTCACTTTTCAGGGGAATAAACCTTGCGCTGTGCTTGCGAGATGCTCTTGTATTTATAGAATGCTCAGTACGAATCCTTAACAGTTACGATCCTTAACGCCGAGGATCGGGCTAAGTGGAGAGGCTTAGGAGAGGCCTACGTCCAGCAGTGGATTGCGATAGGCTGATGATGATCGTGTGGCTAGATCTAAGTTTCTACAAAAAGCGTACATAAGTCTAGATCTTTTCAAAAGCGTAGCAATAAAAATTAATAAACACAAGACCTAACCAGTAAAAGGTACTGACTGAAACTTATGTTTGTCATGTTTGAATCCCAAGTGCAGCACTTCTCGACTAAGCGGCCATATTTCACCGCAGCCGCGTAATCCGTGCACTCGACCAATGCAGATAGCGCCAATGGGTTATGCACCACTTACAGACGATGCTTAACCAAGTGGCTAGGGATGTGCCTTGGTTAAAGTACGTTTCAATCCGGAATATCGATACTTTTTTCAATTTAGAATAGAATAAGCCTTGGTTAACGTTAATTTGAGTAATAGGTATATTGCAATATCGATAGATCTTTAATGGAGAAATAATATTGTTCAGTTTCTAAGTAGGTAATTTCACCAAATTTTATACAATGGTATTTTTTTAATAAATCACTTATTGCTAAGTGATTTGCCTATGGCTCCATAACAGTGTCTGTGAATTATTTTAGGAGACGGAGATGGCTAATATTGAACTCTTACCTCATTTTATTTAATTAGTTGAGTTATAAAATGTGTCTACACTCCAAATGCACACTTGTGTCATCGATCGACGTCCATGAGATATAACATTTATTTAAATGGTTGAATATGTCGATGTTTATCCATACTTCATCCGCTTATGATGCAAATAAAAAAGGAAGTATCGTAAACAACATATAAAACTGCTATACGGTTTCCGTAGTGCGACTGTTTTGTATCGAGTGATTTATTGAATGCTGATGTTTTGATTTTATTGATCTTATAGAGGGTATTCGACAGGATATGAGTGAAAAATTGCCCGAATTTAATGTTTTATGTAAACTCGTAGTTTAATCTGCTAATAACATTTTATCTAGAGTACATAATTTTTTTTAAAAAGATAAACAATATGCTTGCATCATAGGATATTTGCACTATTTTTTTTTATCTAAAATCAATGTGTTGCACATCCTAATAAATAATTTTACACTTTGTCATACTCAGCAAAAATCACACTAATATTATAAATGTGAAAGTTTATCCTTCAATCACGCTGAAAGTACCAATTGAACGGATCTTGATGAAATTTGGTATGTCAGGCAGGGTATAAAAAGAATCCTCAGCCCATAGGCTGACTGAGGTCTAGGGATATTTTTAATTCCGATTGTCCAGCGGTTATTATATGAATTGGTATTTCTCGAAAGACATAAACACCGAAAACGTTATTTTACTTTGAAAATAAACTAAACAAAATTAAATTAAAAACATCGATATCGATAGATTCGTACAACCTAACCCTCGCAAGTAGGCAGAACACTTCACCTCACCTACTCTTATCTCAGTGACATTGCGCAGGAGCTGGCGAAACAAATACTACAGACTTATCGATGTTTTGCCTGCTTCCTATGAATTATTGTTACTTATCTATTTTTCTATCTTAACCCGAAATAAGTAGCTGTAACGTAGGTATTCATACTTGATACAGACGCTAAAAAGGCTTTAAACTGTTTACCATAATCGGGTTTTAAATCAACCTCCCTGATTTAAAGCAAACATATTTAACAATTAAAAGTATTCAAGAGAATTGAATAATATCTACAACATTGAAAACAAAACATTAAAAAACTTTTTCTATCTTATCTCTCACTTTTACCTTTTATTTTTTTACATCACTACGTTCACAGGTCATTTTTAAGATTTTTAGTATACAGAAGATTTTCTTTAAGGAAGTACCTACTACCTATATTCTCTAAAATGACTTATTATTTGGTGTACAATCAATGACTTTAAACGTTCGATTAATAATCAAAATAATAATATTATGTAGCACAAAAGTGTCTGCGCAATAGCCAATAACGGCTATTCGGTCAGGTGTGGTGCGGGTGGAGGGGCGAGGGTCGAGGGGGGGGGCTACCCGGGACTCTCTGGGAGGACCTCCTCTCGCGAGGGACGACAATCGTCTCTAATGAGTCGCGTTCTAATAATAATTATCTACCTACACTTTCTGTTCGGCGAGTCGGCGACAATTCTTCCGCTAGGGTTGCTATTGAATAAATTATTCCTCGGCATGTTATTATTTTTAATAAGTTGACGATTTCAAAAAAGAGTAGGATTATGGACCTCATGTTAGCCTCTCTGCGAAGGCCGTGCGCAGCGAAGAAATTAGATTTTCTGTATTATTATTTTCTGTATCAGCATTAAGTATTAATTGTCCCAAATCGCCTGCAGCTAGATTTTAAATTGCCCCGCTTAGTCTATGCAAAACAGCATTGCTCTATGTGAGCTCACACTTTTGATTTTCATCGTCATTTTTGTATAAGTAGGTACCTACTTTACAACTTGGTTGTCAAAGGAGATGAATTAAAATTGTAAAATCTAATTGAAGAAAGTATAAAAAAATCATTTACTCTTTTGCTGTCTAGGATGGAAGGAACTGGTAACAAACCATTATTTCTAAAAACTATTTAAACGCAGATTAGAACAAAACTGTTTTACCCAAAACTACACCGCACTCCCAAAAAAGAAAATTAACACCATTCAAAAACAGCGAATGGGAGCCAACCCTGTTTCAATAATAGGAAATTTGTTTTCCGGTTCGGTTGCGCGGTCCAATTACGTGATTAACGAATTATTTCCACTTTTTTCCCATTCCCCACCCCGCCGTAATAGCCTTCCGCCTATTGAATCTCTTTTGATTAGCCTTCTTTCCCGTTTGAGTCGAATCGACCCACGTAGCACCAATCTTGAAGGTATTGGGCGCTTCTTCGTACTTTTAAAGAGTGTCGTGAACTCGTAAGGGAAAACGTGACGAGAAATGAGAAATCATGTTAGGAGCTGTTGGTTTGAGATTATGGAGTTTTGGAAAAGTATTTTCAAGTTCATTTTTGTTGGGTTTCGTTTGAATGTCATGCGTGGTTTATGTCATTTGATTTTAGCGGCTTCGTACATGTAGGTAGTTTGTTAATTGTTCAGAATTGTTGCCGTGATTATAATTAACCGATATATTGTAGTGTGTGTCACACCTCTCTATATATTAGCCTGCCTGCGTATTATAATTAACAGGCAGTCATTATAGGGACGTTGCGCAAAAATCTTTTATTCTGCTCCCGAAGCCTGCACATTGCAATATGTATAGTCAATCAAACTATGTAATTACAATACAATATATAGATAGGTACTAATATCTAACAAAGTTAAAATGTGAGGTTTAATAAATTAGTTATAAAATGTTCATCCGGTATTTTCGGATAATCTCCAAAAAGTTCGCTCTCAAATTCACCAAGCAGTTTCTAATTTACAAATAATTATTACGTGGATTTTATATTAATAAGCCTGGAGAAAATTATCGAAATGACTCAATGATTGAAGTAGATGACCAATTCGTTTTTCAGATGAAGTGACTGACGCAATTAGTGCCGATCAAAAATAATCCTCTCTTAATTAAAAGCAGGCTTGCACAAGAGGTTTAACGCATATAATAACGCACAATGAATGAATGATGGCGGGGATTATTTACGATAACGGTGCTCTTGCAAGCGGCAAAAACTACAAGCACGCTTGCCAAAAGAATCGCCATTGTACAGTTCACTACGAAAAAGTATTCGAGATTTATAAGTCACGTGGTCAAGCTGAAAAGTTTTTCAGAGTAATGGCCCCCACCACGAAAGAATTATTTGAACTAGAATGGAAAACATTCTACCTTGGCTAATAAATTATTGCGTTGCTTCAAATCGTTGACGGGCGGTTACCTATCTACCTACATATAATTAAAGTGGGATATAGTAGGATACCCTGGCTACAAAACCAAGGAAAGCGGGTTCGAATGCGTAAATGATTGTGTGATGAACATCGGCATTTTGTTTCGAGTCATGGATGCTTATAAAAGTATTAAAGTATGTCTATCCGTTTCCTAGCATCCATAGCACAAGCTTAGAGCTAAGTTTGGGGCTAGGCAATTGGTGGGCTAGTCATGTACTTTATTATATAAAAAAACAGACATCACAACGCACCGAATTTAACTGTTCTGCGGCAGAGCGAATCAACGCGTAACTGAAGACTCACATGAACTAAGTCGATATAGAGAGAAACTAAAAAGGTAAGTACATTTAGAACCTTACAGATAAAGTTAGGAAACGTTGTTACCTATCTTTAACGATTGTAGCCTCCAACGAAACGTAACACGAAATACTAAATTCTTTCTAACCTAAAACGTGGCTTAACATCCGAGTCAGACTGTACTGCAAAGAAGTGGCTCTGAATTGGGCAAGCGAAACTCAAGTGGCCTATTAGAGCCACATTTAGACCACACTCATGCATTCGGGTTAACGGCGGAACGTAGGTAATGTACCTACACCTCTACCAAATAAATTAAGGAAATAAATAAATTCATTGGACTAACACCCGTTGGTCTAATGATCAGAGACCCTGGCTATAAACCAGGGGGTTCTAATCCCGCTAAGGGCAAATGTTTGTGTGATGATTTATGAACATTGGAATTTGTAGGTAGGTACTCGAGTCATGGAATAACAGTATCTATTCGTTCCCTGCATCCTAAGTACAAATTCGGGCTTAGTTTGGGGCACGGCAAATGGTGTGTTAGTCCTAAGGACGTCAACGTGGAATAATTGAAGTAATTTTTCTAAGAAGATATAGGTGATCAAAGCTACATAACAGTCATGTTTAATGCTCGACGATTATGCATAAGCCGAGAACGATCTAAATCCTAACTGAATCCATTTGCTTCCTTAAACGGCACACGTGTTATGGCTATTTTCTTTACTATTTCCACCATACAAATATTTCTCCTTTCGTCCGTTGAACCAGGCAGAACCGCCATCAATCAATCAATCTTGCACACCGCTAATGCACTCACTGATGATCCCTTCAAATATCCAAATATCCAAACAATCAATTTTTCATCAAATATCAAAACAATCAACTATCCTAAACAACAAACTATCAATCAATCCCGCACTTTCCAAAAGCTAATGCACTCTATTGAATAATCCCTCAGATATCAAAACAATCAAATATTTTGGTAATATCACAGCAATATTTATAACTATGTAGCGTTGGATTTGACTGACTGCGGTGTAAACTTAGCGGTAATCGTAATGACTGGTAGACAGTCTTTTGAAGCTTTTATAAAGCATTTTTACAGTGAAATTAGAATTATATGCGGTAGCACTGTGCGAGGAGTTAAGAAAACGGATGGATGCGGTAATTTTCTTGATATTGTTTCCTTTTGTTGTATTTTTATTGTTCGAATTAAATATTATTTTTCATAATTCGAAATTTTAATCCTGGCACGACCTGGACGCCACTACTTATTATAGATAGCGGCCCGTCACGCGGTTTCACCCGCGTCCCGGGGGAACTACTTTCCGTACCGGGATAAAATATAGCCTATGTTACTCTGGATGAATGTAGCTTTCCAACAGTGAAAGAATTTTTCAAATCTGCCAAGTAGTTTCGGAGCCTATTCAATTCATACAAACAAACAAACAAACAAAATATCAAACCTTTCCTCTTTATAATATTTGTATAGATTGCAGATCAGTCATGGAATGGATAATTAATTTCACAAAATATTACTGAAAATGAAAATGAAAATGAAATGAAAATGAAAATATTTATTCAGCAATTTGATTCACTTAGTAAATTCTTTTGCACGTCAAAACTTTTTTCGCCCTACCAGCGCCTCGACGTGAATGGCCTGCTGAGAAGAGACGCCGCAAGAAACTCAGACAGTTTTGCCTTTTTTTAAAATAAATTTCAATTTTACAATTTTGTCAAATACTTATAATAACTACAAATTAAGTGCGGCTGAGCAGATTAACATGTCCATGCATATTTATCATTTAAATAATCATCTATTTTATAATAACCTTTCTTCATCAAGGTTGATTTAATAAACATCTTAAATGTATGTTTAGGAAATTCAATTACACTTTCAGGCAATTTATTAAATATTTTGACACTAAGTCCAATAAAAGACTTCCCAGTCTTATGAAGCCTGTGACTTGGAACGGCAAGCTTATGTTTATTTCTTGTATTAAAGCTATGAAAGTCATTTTTTCTAGAAAAATTGTGTAGGTTCTTGCGCGTATAAATTATGCAGTCAAAGATGTATTGAGACGCTGTAGTTAAAATATTAATCTCCTTGAATATCTCACGGAGTGAATCACTACTTACATTGACAGTTCGGTACAGTACTTAAATTGACAGTTCAAATCAGGATGACATTTTGCCTTACCTAGTGTGTATTTCGCCCGAACCAATGAAATCTTGACCTGATCTGTATTTCAATCTATGCTAATATAAGCTAGGAAGAAGGCTGTAAGCTAAAGTTAACACCATGAGTTCTGAAACCGAATTCCACGCGACGCGTGGACGCACGGAAAAAATATTTTTGTGTTGGATAGTCCATTATTCGAGAAAGGCTGTAACTGTACTACTAACTGTGCTGTGCTGTACTTAAGTGTAACACCATGAGTGCCAAAACCGAATTCGAACGAACGAAGTGGCGGGCAGCCGCTGCTACATTTGAATATAAAAATACGTTAGATTTTTGTTTTTACGACGCGCCAACTCTCTCCATTGTTCGTAGCTCGTGTGCGTCCACCGTCAACGTCAAACAGTTTACACGTAGACCAACACTGGTGTTTAATTGCCCGCAAGCACGACGAACAGTAGGAAGGTGAGCTCAAACAAATGCTGTTTCATCTCCGCTATTTAGAATATTGCTAAAAATACACACCTATTCAAATGAGGGTTTGTAAACGTCACAGAGAGGAAACATTGTTTTGAGCCGGCCTACACTCGAATTGCGGGAATTTGGACAGGAAATTGTTTGTCATGTACGAAAAATACTCGATACTAGGAAAATATGTAATGTGGGAAATGCGTAGAAATTATGAAAGAAGTTAACGTCGCATCAAAGCTGGTAGATTTAAACGAATCATTATATCGAATACGAGTAGGTTCGTAGATACCTCTTGTTTTATACGTAAGTATTTTTACAACTAAATCAACTAATTGACATCTAATAAAAGTAGATATAAATAACTAAATCGTCAAAATTAACCATCTCAAGATATTACTCTCATAGTGACTCTCATAGTGAGTGCAAATAAAGAGGCATTCTCTGTGAAAAGTCCACCAAATAGTTACGGTACCGGATTGTACATTTGTATAGAAGAAAATTATTATAAAACACAATTTTAAGTAAACTTAATTGAATCTAACCTTGGTGTAGAACATTGTTTAGCCGATAAAAAAATTAAATCTTTTTTGACATTGGCTGTATAACCCGTCGCCCGTCGCAGACAAAGTCGAAGCCATTTAAAAAAAAAATGAAAACCCGAATTCGAAACGTTTGTAAAGTCGTAATATCCGAACAGTTCTGAATGTTTAATTTCAATGGGGTTCTCGACGTCATTTAACGGCCTATGAAAACATTTTGAATTTTGTTAGTGGCAGCTTCACGTGGCGATGTTTGTTTTGACAAGAGTGGTGTTTGTCCCGCGCTTTTTATTGTGCCGTATAAACTGTCTTGGGTTTGTTTAATCATGTAGTTGCGGACTAGATTGCCGGTAATTAAACAAGCAATCTGTTCTGGTTAATATATAATTTTGGACTGTGGGAATTCTAAAACGGTGATTGCTGGAAATCATTTCCGTTGCGTTTGTGATAATTATGTATCAGTTAGTTAGCTGGCATTTAGAATGATTATTCAGGAAGATTTTAGACTTGCGCGTTGCATTTAAGCACTTACTTTAAGAAGGTGTTAAACGGATCTAAACGGTGTTTGTAACAATGCCGGAACGTCAAGCAGTAAGTAGTATACATGTACCGACTGCATAATAAATATCGCGTTTAGTCCCTATAAATAATATATCGGTGTATTCAGGAAGAATGGAAAAGTCGTACGTATGTGACTTTCTAATAAAAAGTCACACGTTGTGAAATCTGCCATCCATCTTTTAATGTAGAAAGCAGTGATAAAGGCTTAAGGTTAAGAAAAGCTTAGCGTAGGTATGATGCGACATGTACGAGTATGAGGTTTACACCGGTCCAAACTCCGATTTATTTATTTTAACAGATAATTTTATTTATTTAAACATGTAATTTTATTTATTTTAACAGATAATTTTAATTATTTTAACAGAGAATTTTCATAAGAGATGACAAAGGAAAGTTTTAGGACGTACTGCAGGATGGTTGTCTGCTCTTGTCAGTTTTATTGGGTACCTATTGTATTATCTATTCATAACCATCAGGTAAAACTGACTATTTGTAAGTTAAGTCAAAAAGTACAAACTACATTTCTGCACCAAAGCTGTAAACATCCACACTATTCCCTACAGAAACAGCAGTGTACATCAACCATATCTAAAATAGGTGTTTCACAGTCAATATTATGTTTGGCCAATATTTCAGCGGGCGATGTGAATAAATTGGACGTAGTGATATTGTAAACATGACTTCCTACATCGTGATTACACTATAAAAACCTACGCAAGTCAATAAATGAATAACGATAGCCATACTAATTACGCTTTCAGTTCATTGGATTTATTAAAAACAAAAAAATTGAGGTCTAAACGTAACATTAAGTAAAACTAACACTTTAAACAGTGCAACTCTCTAATAACTTTAAAATCAAAAGATTCGTTTGAATCGTTTATAATGTAAAAAAAAATAGGAAATAAGTACCTAGGTAGGTAAAATACCTACGAATGAATAATTTCCGGCCAGTATTTTATAAGTACAATCAGATAGTTAGATGGGCTGCAAAATTTAAGGTATACCGTTGGCAGGTACAATTATATTTACTCCATTTCTTTTTTAAACCTGAGAAATCGTTTAAAACCTTCTTTTACTCAGAATTGTTTCTCAAACACGACTCTTTCATCTTAATTGATCATCAAAGACAAAGAAATCTAATAACTGTATTAGATCTTTTCAGAATTCAGTGTTAATTCAAACGACCAGAGACGAGCGTTTAAAAGTCAATTAGTGGACCACAAAGCAGGCGACGGAATTAACCCCCAATCCGCCACACGTGCGAGATTAAAAATAAATCGGGCATAGACAACTCGTTCGGAATGTTTGCTTCTGGAGGAGCGTTTGTACTAACTAAACACATTCGACGTGCAATAGAATTTCCTTCTATGTCAATCAAATTGCTGAATTAATATCTTTATCTTTATCTCACACAATAGTGGAGCTGGAGCGTAAAAACAAGAAAGTACACACACAGTACACGCAGAAAAAGTTAGATACCCGTATGACTTTTAAGGAAAGGTGGTTGTGATCACTTATCAATTTATTGGGTGGGGCTTAAGTAAGCTTGTATAGGTAATATGTACTTACCACTGCGCGGCAAAGGGCCTTTATCATTTGTAATCATGTTTTCGTTACAAAGGTGGGATTAAGTTAGCTTAACTACCACGCTTGACAAATGCGGGTTGGTGATCACACCCGGGCTGTGTTCAGAAAAATCAGTACAATTTTTTTCCGACCCAGGAATATAGGTAATATGTAGGTACATACCTTTGTATTTAATATGGGTGCAGAGTGTGACCATCTTATTTGTATCAGTACTTCATAATTATTTTCCTGTAGACTCGACTATTTTTCTTGCAGGAGAACGCATTTACGCGCTATAGCGTACAGACTAGCAAGATCTTCAGCTACTTTCGAGGCTCAGAACTAAAGTGGCTTCCACTATCCAATAAATTATTTAGGTATTCCAGTATACTCGCCCATTCCAACGCTCCCCCAGTGCTTCCGCGCACATAAACAGGTAGGGGAAACATATCACCAGAGTTACGCCGAGTGACGAGTAAACAAATGCATATTGCAGTTTAATGCACTTTCATGCTAATAAGCTGAGGTGCAGATTATTTGGGTAAATAATTCAGAGTCGGCGATAATTTGTCGGAAGGGGAAAATGACAGTGCCTGAGCGGTGCAATGGACATGTCTGTTTGTCCTAGTCTGGGTGTTATATGTATCTGACACAGAGTCAGATCAATGTATGTATGTGATGTTGTGAAATAACAACTAGGTAAGGAAGGACCACTAAGTTGTGAGACTAAAAGTGTACGTAAAATAGACAAGACAACTCTAGTCACCTAGAGATGTAATCCACCAAATAACACGTAGCAGAAGCGTAGCGTGCCTTAGCGGGGCCCCGTATAAAACATTGTTTGGGGCCCTTAGGAAAGGTAAATATATCTCAACTAGCGGCCGCCCGCGACTCCGTCTGCGTGGATTTCGATTTTCAATAGCCTAAAGCCTTCCTCGTCAAATGGACTATCCAACACAAAAATATTTTTTCAAATCGGTCCAGTAGTTCCTGAGATTAGCGCGTTCAAACAAACAAACAAACATACAAACAAACTCTTCAGCTTTATATATTAGTATAGATAGAAAAAAAATGCATCAAATTATAATTTGGGAAGTTTTTATTAATTTTTGTTTTCGCGAGTTGGGGGGCCCCGTGCCTCGGGGTCCCCGTATAATTGATACGGCAGATACGGCGGTAGCTACGCCCCTGACACGGAGTCAGATCATACATTGATCTGTGTATGTGATGTTGTGAAATAACAACTAGGTAAGGAAGGACCACTTAGTTTAGAGAATAGAAGTGTTCGTAAAATACATATAAAAGAGACAACTACCTATAGACACATTGAGATTTAATTCACCAAATAACACGTACAGATTATCAGCATTTATCTAAAATAAACAAAACGAACGATCAGTCAACTTTAACATCGAAATCTCACACCAACCAAGTCCCTTAAAACACGAAACCAGAACTCTACTAAAGCTTAAACGGCTATTAAAGAAAACCCGCCTCTTTAAGTAAACATTAGAACAGCCAAACGACAAAAAATAATTAGACGCAGATATGCCCTGCCCATAGTTCGACCCGCTCTGAAATGAGAACTAAAATTTGAAGCGACAGTCGCCTCTTATCGTAAAAAAAAGCCACAGTTTTTTGGTACCAGGGCATATCTGTCGTTTTAAATCTATGCCTCTTTAAGTAAACAGAGGAACCCGAGCGACAAAAAATCTAATAATAAATAAATTAGACTAGTTTAGTCACACGTGCGTGGTTCACGGTAACTCGTTAAATACCTTGTAAACTAATAAAAAGTCATAATAATGTTATGGAAACAGGGCCGCGTGTTGACGAAAAAAACGGGAGATGTAAACATTTGGAAATGGGTGAAGTCATTCTCTGGTACTCTAGGGGATACCAAAATTAAGTAATGGAAGGGTCGTGTGTAGAAGCTTGGTCTAAGAGAGAAGAAAACAGCACTAACACACTCACAGGAAAACTAATTGCTTTATTATTAATAAATAAATAAATAACCACACATACTGACTCCGTGTCAAGTAGATAAAACACTTCGGTTACAGATATCAGAATCATCAGTGGTAGATACATTTTATTAAAACACCCAGACCAGGACAAACAGACATGTACTTGCACAGAAAAATTGTCCTGTACGGGGATAAAACCCGCGACCTCTTGGTCTAATAAGCAGGTCGTCAAAAAGATCATTGCCAATATGACTATGAAAATTTGTCCACCGAGGCACGGAGTTGTACTCGTTATCAAATCACGAGAGATAGATAGTAGTGCTTTTAAATAGTCTATAGCCACAAAAGAACCAGATTTAGCATCTGTTCCGGCCAGCGTGGCGTAACGTGGTGGAGATATTTACGAAAGAGTCTCTCGGACAATTGATCAAACGATGATTTAGTCGTCGGCACCACTGGAAGTACGCCAGGGCTTTGATTCTTACAAGCAGAGCAATGTTTGGTACAGAGGCTACAAAGCTTTGATCGATTTATCTATACTTATGTTCGGTAGGTACGTGCTTCGTCGCTACGTGTGGTTAATGAAGAACCACTCGACCGTTTGTGCAATTTCACATAAACCATTACTAAATAGGTAGTCCGAAAAAACCCTGAAAATTTGGTTTGGTTGGATAGGTGAGCCCGTTCTTGACTTATAAAGTGACAACGAAAAATAACACTTATTTTATACAAATTAAGAAAAGCTAAGAGTCAAGAGTTTTTTTTATTGTTAATTTGATGCGATAAAACTGAAAGAACTTGACAAACTAACTGTTTTTATTACTGCAACAATTACGGTCACTTATTGTTTTAACGTAACTATTTTCAGTGGTCGCAAGTGTGAATTTTTTTACCTAACCCGTCTAGGTTAAGGTTTAGTTAACCAGGTTTAGTCCAGGTAAGTATGTAAATGAATTCAAACGTATGCAGGACGCAGTTTGGGACCAATGTAAAACGAGGATGGCAGGTGGGAAAAAACGAACGTTTACCAAACAAGAGGTTTAAAGGCCCACGTGCCCAGGATCCCTAATACCTACAGACACCCTAAGATTGCTTGCCTCTGTATCAGTGCAGTCTACTCATGCATAGTTCTCAGTAGGTCGTAACACAAACAGGCGTGTGGCGACCGCTTTGTGCCGCCGTTTCCGGCGCAGTTTACACTTCCCACGCGATTGTACTGAAAAGAGGTCTTGTTGCAATTAATGATTTGTAATACATTGATCTGACCCCGTGTTAAGTTGTTATTTAGTTAGCAAGTGAAAATGTCAACGGAGATGCTGAGTTTATAACGGTTATCAATAGAATTCAGATTTTTTCATCATAAAGTTTGTTTCATTTCAGAGCTGGTTTAGTAGAATAATACATACTTGAAATATTGTTTTGTAACTAACTATTTTAGTCTTGTAGGTATTGTATTTGCATGGCATTGATTTGGAAGCCGCGGTTTCGATTTTAAAAGCTCGGAATGGAAATACTTTTCTGTTTGGTGCCTATGTACAAAAACCTACGCTAGGAGACCTGAATGAAACATTTGAGTTTCAATCAAATATGATCAGACTTACATTAAACCGGGACCTTTTCTAGTAGCCTCACTACTTTCTCAATATTCATGCGATGGAGGTAAACAAATTATTCATTTGTTTACCTCACAGTGGATTTCTACGTACGAGTAATCACCCGCTTGCTTTTATGATCATTGCTCGTTCTGAAACGCAGCCATGCCAAAAACTTAGTGGCGTTTTAGATGTTCTTTGTAGTTGGATTTACCCACTGCTGTGATTGTTAAAGTATACCGAACATACAGAAATACAAGTTTTAAGAATTAACTAGTTTAATTAAAGGTTTCATTCCTATGCTAGTTTAGTTGGCAAGGTAATCCGAAAAGAAAAAAGAACAAAATGGTTGACTGATGAATGATGCTGAAAAATCCCACATAAAGTCGTTTATTACCTATGGTATAGGAAAATGTGTCAATATGAAGAAGTAAGCCAACCAATGCATGTGTTTTTACATTTATTACGTTTACTAACATAACATAACTAACATAACTACATAGTACCTACATACTTTAAGCTTCGAATAGTTTTTTTCATAAAATGTGGGATGGCTTTGAAAATGCTGTCAAAGGGTTTTGTTTATTCCGAAGTCAAGTTTCTGTTTTACAAGTAGCATGTGTGCTTGCATGCGATCCATTTACACGCAGTAAAGCTAGCAATTCGCCATCGAGGAAAGCTATTTCCACCGCTGTTTCCGCTAACACGATAAACTTGATCACTTCTAATAGGATCATTATGGCGATATCTAGGCAACTAGAATTTCCTATTAGAGCATAATGTCACATTGATTCTGAAATTACCCTTTAGAGAACAGCTAACCACTCGTAGCATCCGCTAAGTAGCGGTAGGTAACGCACTTTGTTTATCTACCATCATCATCATCATCATTTATCTCGACTAAAAAAACTCATCTCGAGCTATACTCCGTGCTTCGGAAGACAGGTTAAGCCGTTGCGCCTGATCTCTCTACGGTCGTGTCAGGTTGCTGTCCCACCGAACTAAGAGAGTGAGGGAATAGGGAGTGCACGTGTGCTTGCGCTCTATTTATATATCCTGCGTACCTGCCTGATTGTAAATCTGACTTTTTTCGCCTAGGTATTTCAATTCACCAATTATTAGAAATTCTACGGCCCCTCCAAACATTTGAAATAGACTGAACCACCGTGGGATTGGCTCCAGAAAAAGAACAAGTAATAATTGAGTTTAACAGATTTAGCAGATAACATAACTGTTAAGATTTAAAAGATAGCAGAAACCAACCCATTTTAAATTAAGTTAAAGTCATTATTACTGTTATTATTATAGCTTTTCTGGTTTCATTCGACTAAGTTCTGTCTGCTTGGTTCCGGCAATGTATACCGCCGTCCGCCGTCGTAACCCGAGCCTCACTACGCCTAATTGCAGATGTCGACGATGAACTAAAATAATTTATTTTAAACATACAAGAGGAATTGCCGCAATGATAGCTTTTACTGCTAATGCGTTGATGGCAGAGCTCGACTATATTAGTTACCTATGTAGTTTAGAAAACCAGTGTTGCTAGGATATGACAGGGATGTGAACCTGTATACTTTTTACACGAAATTAAACTTCATTTCAGTGCAACAACTTCCACGAGGCCTTTTTATGATTAGTGTCGATTTTCCTTCGAAGGTACACTCTCACCGGGATCTTCTTAGCCGAATGAAATGGACTATAAATGTAGAATGGTTATGATCTATGAACAAAGTACCTTAGTTATTACCTATGTCTTGAGATCTGAGTAGATCTAACCATGCATACTGTATGTTTGAAACGGCAATCTTTCTTTTATTGAAATATAAAACATGCTGCTATTTAATCAGCTTAAAACATACCTAGGTAGGAACGCGGCACGACGAGGTTCGGACCTCCTATAACACTTACTGCTTTCCTTTCACACAGCGTGAAATCTCGCCGACCTTCTTTAAAAGTCTGCCCAGCACCAGTTTAATAGTCCGTCGTACAGTTAACAGATACCTATGGTATAATCTCAAATAAAGAGTTCCTGGAAGGCCACCCGCGCGGCTGACAAACAAACGGACGAACACCAGAGCCGGTAGCAAGAGCCCTTGCCTGTGCTGGATCAATTACGGGAATCACGCACTCGTAAAACAACTTCTGATATATTATGTACCTACTGAAGTTAGTGAAATAATGGGCTTGTACCTAGTTGAAAGGCGCGGCCATTTTCATACAGGGCACACATTTCCAAACTGTTAACCAAGACACAATACAGTTAGTTAAGTAAGTAAAAAGTTACACTGCCGACCAAAAGTTTGAAAATACTTGTGAAAATCTTCTCATTATTTAAAATGTTGAGCAATAAACAAGCCAATCTTCGACTTAACAAGGCGTCGCAGTATGGTGACGTCGGTGAATGGTTTTCGAAGTATGAAATGTCGATGTTACGGCTTTCGCACTGAAGTAGGTAACCCGTCGTGTCAGACTGCTGTCCCGCTGAATTATGAGAGTGAAGGAATAGGGAGTGCACCTGTGCTTGCGCACTCACTTGTGCACTCACTATAATATATCCTGCGTACCTGGCTGATCGTAAGATCGGCCGCCATGGCCGAATACGGCTGGAGGGTATTATAGGTATCATCATCAACTAAGTACCAGACTCAAGACTTAATATATGTAAATAAATTCATTGGACTAACACACCAATTGCCTAGCCCCAAACTAAGCTCGAAGCTTGTACTATGGATGCTAGGGAACGGATAGACATACTTAAATACATTTTATAAACATCCATGACTCGAGTACAAATGCCGATGTGCATCACACAAACATATTTAGCGTGATTCGAACCCACGGCCTTTGGTTTTGTAGCCAGGGTTTCTAGCCACTCGACCAACGGGCCTTAAACTGAGCTTTTCGCCCCTTCGAATTGAAATAACTAGTAATATAACAGATATATTATGTGCCAGCCAGGATTGTATGCTTATTTAGTGAGATAATGTACCCGACTATTGCTACTATGAGGCAACAGAACAAATAGAAGTGACGCCTACAAACTACCGAATGTCTATTTATACAAACGGTACGTATCTATTGATGAATTTATCTGTGTTTAGAGTTGCCCGTTAATCGATGGAACAGTTAAATCTCGATAAAACACAGACAGGACTGTTGGAAACTCAATAAAATCGCATATAAACCGACCAGTGGGTGAGGTATTTGTTTAAGAGTCATTACGGCAACCACCCGCGGGAACGACCACACGTATAACGTATTTCACTTGTTTTATTACCTATCCTTCATTGTTTTCATTTTTTGTCACTAAATTCTCCAAAAGACCATATCACTTGGATAATACTACTTAGTATGTTATCTGTAGACGGAGTTATATTCATACAATAGTTAGGTATAGTTTTTATTATGTACTTGCGGCCGCCCGCGACTCCGTCCGCGTGGTTTTCGTTTTCCACATACATAGGTATGTACTATAGCCTAAAGCCTTATAAGATATAGCCTATGTGTTATTCTGATGTGTAAGCTACATTGTGGTAAAGTTTCATTCAAATCCATTCAGTAGTTTTTACGTGAAAGAGTAACAAACTTCCACACATCCATACATACAAACTTTCGCCTTTATAATAGTAAGTAGGACTTACCTACCTACCGTCCTTCGTTAGATATGTTTAAAAAAATTAAGTTAGTAGTATGTACTTACCTTACTTGACTCTCAATTAGAATCTGCATGCACAGTGAATCGTAGTCGCGAATTAAAAGAAAATCGGCCAAGTGCGAGTTGGACTCGCGCACTGAGGGTTCCGTACGAATTCTATTTTTCACGTATTAAAAATCCACTTTCTATATTTCGTTCAAACCAATTTTACGTTGGTAGTTTTTATGGTAATGTACATTATATATTTATTTTAGTTTTATCATCCTCTTAGGTATTTTAGAAGTTAGAAGGACACACACACTCGCACACAAACACACACACACACATTTTTCCACTTTGGAATTGTCTCTTACGACAAGTACCTAGGTATTCACTTTAGAAAAAAAAATCGAGTTTCAGTTATAGTTAAAGCTATGGGGACCCCCAAATTTTTTTCATTTCTTTTACCGTGTCAAAACCTTGTTGCGATTCACAGAATTCATCCACTCACCAAGTTTCAACAGTATAGTAGTTAGGTACTTAAAGTTTCGGAAAAAGTGGCTGTGACAGACTAGCGGACAGACAGTCATGACGAATCTACAATAAGGGTTCCGCTTTTTGCCATTTGGCTACGGAACCCTAAAAACTAACACTTGACTACATAGTGCACTCGCAACTTACCCACAAATAATTCATTAAATCGTATTAGGTACATCTGCAAAAACTAAGTTACCTAAGTGTCCATATTATTCACTATAAAATAATCACAATGTTGACCGACAAAAACATAACTGATTAGGTAATTTACATACTGTATGTAAATTGTATTGTGCAGATGAAGAATAAAATAATTAAAAAGAAAATGCTTTGTAACTACCTGTACTGAATTCAAAACTTTGCAACAAATAGTGACATCTATTAGTGTTATTTAGTACTAAGTGCGCTTAGAAAGTATATTTTTTGCCGTAAGATGTCACTTTTCGCAAATTATTATAAGAAGAAAATGGAATGTATTATTATTTAAACAAATTAGTGCAAGCAAATTATCCAGTTTTTCTTTGCTACGATATGAATAAAAAGAAATAAGAAATTGCATCAACTCTCAAAACAAATTTTGAGTGACTTCATGATACGGAACGACAGTATTTGATTAAAAAGTAAAAATGACGTTTGTTGACAAGTGCGCTTTGTTATCGTCGTGCAGATTATTTTCTACTTTTTTTACTAGAACAAAATTCTCGTGTATCAGTGCAGTTCGATTTCATATGGATTTTAAGAATGAAGCGAAATCATCAATGGAAATCGTTAACGTTCCTCCCATCATATCCACATACCGGCATGCTCTACAAACGTTCGATGACAATTTCAAAAACGAATTTAAGACCAACTTGAACAAGTTGAAAACTATGATGAACGGGCTAAAGGCGGAAGACTTGGGCTTCGACAAGAACTTGAGCGATCCGCAGACGTGGTCAAAACCGAACAAGGCTCCCTGCACATACATAGAAGTGTTTCAGAATAGTCGAGTAAACATGAGTGTGTTTGTGTTGAAACCCGGCTTCAAGATGCCTTTGCACGACCATCCGCACATGTACGGGCTGCTGAAAGTGATCGTGGGTGCTGTGAAGATACGCAGCTTCTCGGAGTACCCGCTCGAGGTGCCCGCGGCCGCCGTACCCGTAGATTTCATCGCTCGTGCGAAGTATGAGGCGGCGCGTTTGGCCCAGGGTATACACAAACGGAGAAGACTTTTCGCTATGGTAACCAATAACAGTGTGTGCAGTGCAAACTCCGACACCTGTGTGCTCACACCAACCATTTCCAATTACCATGAAATAGAAGCTTTGGAGATGCCGGCTGCATTTTTTGATATACTCTCTCCACCGTATGATACATTAATACAGGGCATCGGACCCAGGAGGTGCCGCTATTACCAGGTAGCTAATGAGATTAGCTCCAATGTAGTTGAATTATTAGAAACTGATGTACCTAGATGTTTTTACTGTGATCAAGCACCATATTTAGGACCCATTCTTATTTAGGTACAAATTTGTGTTAGAATGAATGTGTATAGTAAGTAATTTATGAATTCAATATCTAGTTAACTAAGATTCTGAAAAAATAGTTAAATGTTACTCCTACTTATTACTCTGGTATAGCATGAAGGAATATGATTGATTCAACCAAATTATAAATTTGGTTACATGCCGGGCGTATAATCCTCAAACTTATAATAAGGAAACATCAATCAAAGTTTTAATTGTAATTATGATGATTTGGATAATCAACCCTTTCAATACCCGTCTCGGCCATAGCAAACATATTATTATACATTTATTTTGACCATATTACAACAATATTGTGTCATCTATTGTGAAAGCTTTTTTGCCACTTACTCAGTGTAATGAGATCCAGCTTTCATCTAATATGTTGTGTTATTTGATTTGTCAACTTCAAGCATATTTATAGTTCAAATAATTTTGTGCCTTCCTGTCTGAAAAATAAAATATAGCCATAAGTTTCATTATTGTGTTTTCTAAAACACCTGAAGTAGTTACCATTGCATAGGATAATTTATAAAAAAATATGTATTATTCAATATAATAATTACAAAAATGTACTGTTCTAACTTTATTTTATGATTTATCCTTTTTCATTGCCTATGTATATTTAAAATAAAACATACAGTAGAATTCATAAAATTAATGTGTCAATATAAAAATAAAGTGTTTCCTGTGTCACTTCACCTAACTTATAGATAAGTGTTGTAATTTTGTGTAACTATATATCTGATAGAAAAAACAAAACATTGATATTAACTTTTTTTTGTTTTTTTTATAAATTTATTTTATTTGTATTTTCCCTTTATGTTAATCAATGACAATATGTCCTTATTTATTAATTTAGAGATATAAAATTAAGCTACATGAAAAAATTACCTAAATTAAATGAATACAAATTAAATTACCAATTAACAATAAAATAAACTTAAACAATAAAATTGATATAAACTGCAATAGGCAAATTCCAATCATTGGTATAATCACAGTTGCACTTATATCCTGTATTAAACTGTAGGTTTGTTTCAAAAATAAAACAATAATAGGTGTTATCCATTGTATTGACTTAAAAACTGTTTGAACATGATAACATAACAGTAACTATTTTTCACAGATTAATATTGCCATAATCATAATTACCAGGAATGAACGTTTCAGTAAAATAACATAACATTCCAAACTTTAATATGTGGAATTTATTATAGAACTGTGTTCTATCTATTACATGTTAATATATTTAAGGCAGGCAAAATTGTTATTTAAATTATGAAAATTGATCTCTCTAATGTAATTAATTGAAGCAATAAATTCAAACGCCAGAATACTTTCGATAACTTCTTGTAAAGAATTAAAAATGTTTTTTTTATAAATGTTTGTGTTAAAATGTTTCTGAAGAATTATGGTTAAAAATTTACAATTATGTTCTTTCTATTTAAGAAACAATTTATTAGTTTAAGATTATTCCTGGGCATAGTATTGATGTTTTTTGTTAATAAAATCTTTAATTTGTTATTTAATGTCTATCATTTATCATTTTCAAGAATTATTTAACAAATAACTTTTAATTTCTTGAGACCCTGGTCATGAATGTGTAAGGGTGTTACCACACCAATCGATCGATATATAGTTGTGACGGACAGAGATGCAGTAAGCAATCGGCACAAACGTCATACAGATAAAAAAAAAATTGGTCCTTTAATTTTTCAGGTGAGGTCATCGGATAGATCTAAAATATCTAATGGGTTTTCCTAAAAGGGGATCAAAAATTTCATCAGATTTTACGTACGACGCATAGTTTTCGAGATATTTGCAGTTTTATAAAATTTTATTTGATGAAATATTCCCAAACGAAATTGGTACCAATTTTTTAAAAGTTTCGTTCCTCTTTGCGAAACTGTTGTTTTTTGGGTTTTTCTGTTAGGCACTCATCATCAGCCTATCGTAAGCCACTGCTGACAATCTCTTTGGTCGTCCCAACCTTGGATTTTTTTAAGCACCTTATATACCTACATAGTATACAGTAAAGTTGTCACCGAAACTGAATTGATTTTTAATACCTACAAAAAGTCGACCTCGTCCTTGACCTTTTTGGGTGAGGTCATCGGATAGATCTAAAATATCTAATGGGTTTTCCTAATAGGGGATCAAAAATTTCATCAGATTTTACGTACGACGCATAGTTTTCGAGATATTTGCAGTTTTATAAAATTTTATTTGATAAAATATTCCCAAACGAAAGTGGTACCAATTTTTTAAAAGTTTCGTTCCTCTTTGCGAAACTGTTGTTTTTTGGGTTTTTCTGTTAGGCACTCATCATCAGCCTATCGTAAGCCACTGCTGACAATCTCTTTGGTCGTCCCAAACTTGGATTTTTTTAGCACCCATATTTATAGGAACTATCTAGCTTTATATTTATTTATTATATTATTAAATTTATTTTATTTACTTTCTACTCCATGTTCGACACAACTGCTCATCTAAAAAAATGTAAAGTTGTCACCGAAACTGAATTGATTTTTAATACCTACAAAAAGTCGACCTCGTCCTTGACCTTTTTGGGTGAGGTCATCGGATAGATCTAAAATATCTAATGGGTTTTCCTAAAAGGGGATCAAAAATTTCATCAGATTTTACGTACGACGCATAGTTTTCGAGATATTTGCAGTTTTATAAAATTTTATTTGATGAAATATTCCCAAACGAAATTGGTACCAATTTTTTAAAAGTTTCGTTCCTCTTTGCGAAACTGTTGTTTTTTGGGTTTTTCTGTTAGGCACTCATCATCAGCCTATCGTAAGCCACTGCTGACAATCTCTTTGGTCGTCCCAAACTTGGATTTTTTTAGCACCCATATTTATAGGAACTATCTAGCTTTATATTTATTTATTATTAAATTTATTTTATTTACTTTCTACTCCATGTTCGACACAACTGCTCATCAAAAAAAATGTAAAGTTGTCACCGAAACTGAATTGATTTTTAATACCTACAAAAAGTCGACCTCGTCCTTGACCTTTTTGGTTGAGGTCATCGGATAGATCTAAAATATCTAATGGGTTTTCCTAAAAGGGGATCAAAAATTTCATCAGATTTTACGTACGACGCATAGTTTTCGAGATATTTGCAGTTTTATAAAATTTTATTTGATAAAATATTCCCAAACGAAATTGGTACCAATTTTTTAAAAGTTTCGTTCCTCTTTGCGAAACTGTTGTTTTTTGGGTTTTTCTGTTAGGCACTCATCATCAGCCTATCGTAAGCCACTGCTGACAATCTCTTTGGTCGTCCCAAACTTGGATTTTTTTAGCACCCATATTTATAGGAACTATCTAGCTTTATATTTATTTATTATTAAATTTATTTTATTTACTTTCTACTCCATGTTCGACACAACTGCTCATCAAAAAAAATGTAAAGTTGTCACCGAAATTGAATTGATTTTTAATGCCTACAAAAAGTCGACCTCGTCCTTGACCTTTTTGGGTGAGGTCATCGGATAGATCTAAAATATCTAATGGGTTTTCCTAAAAGGGGATCAAAAATTTCATCAGATTTTACGTACGACGCATAGTTTTCGAGATATTTGCAGTTTTATAAAATTTTATTTGATAAAATATTCCCAAACGAAATTGGTACCAATTTTTTAAAAGTTTCGTTCCTCTTTGCGAAACTGTTGTTTTTTGGGTTTTTCTGTTAGGCACTCATCATCAGCCTATCGTAAGCCACTGCTGACAATCTCTTTGGTCGTCCCAAACTTGGATTTTTTTAGCACCCATATTTATAGGAACTATCTAGCTTTATATTTATTTATTATTAAATTTATTTTATTTACTTTCTACTCCATGTTCGACACAACTGCTCATCAAAAAAAATGTAAAGTTGTCACCGAAACTGAATTGATTTTTAATACCTACAAAAAGTCGACCTCGTCCTTGACCTTTTTGGGTGAGGTCATCGGATAGATCTAAAATATCTAATGAGTTTTCCTAAAAGGGGATCAAAAATTTCATCAGATTTTACGTACGACGCATAGTTTTCGAGATATTTGCAGTTTTATAAAATTTTATTTGATGAAATATTCCCAAACGAAATTGGTACCAATTTTTTAAAAGTTTCGTTCCTCTTTGCGAAACTGTTGTTTTTTGGGTTTTTCTGTTAGGCACTCATCATCAGCCTATCGTAAGCCACTGCTGACAATCTCTTTGGTCGTCCCAAACTTGGATTTTTTTAGCACCCATATTTATAGGAACTATCTAGCTTTATATTTATTTATTATTAAATTTATTTTATTTACTTTCTACTACATGTTCGACACAACTGCTCATCAAAAAAAATGTAAAGTTGTCACCGAAACTGAATTGATTTTTAATACCTACAAAAAGTCGACCTCGTCCTTGACCTTTTTGGGTGAGGTCATCGGATAGATCTATAATATCTAATGGGTTTTCCTAAAAGGGGATCAAAAATTTCATCAGATTTTACGTACGACGCATAGTTTTCGAGATATTTGCAGTTTTATAAAATTGAATTTGATAAAATATTCCCAAACGAAATTGGTACCAATTTTTTTAAAGTTTCGTTCCTCTTTGCGAAACTGTTGTTTTTTTGGGTTTTTCTGTTAGGCACTCATCATCAGCCTATCGTAAGCCACTGCTGGATATAGGCCTCCACTTACTATCGCCATGTCGTCCTAACCTTGAGTTTTTAAGCACCCATAAAGTATCTAGCTTTATTTTCATTTATTTACTAGAGGCCGCGCGCGACTCCGTCCGCTTGGATTTCGGTTATTCTATAGCCTATTCTAAAGCCTTCCTCGTCATATGGACTATCCAACACAAAAATATTTTTTTCAAATCGGACCAATACTTGCTGAGATTAGCGCGTTCAAACAAACAAATAAACAAATTCTCCACCTTTATATATTAGTTTAGATTTAGACTAGTGGCCGCCCGCGACTCCGTTCGCGAGGATTTTGGTTTATCCCATGGGAGCATTTAATCGGAATAAAAAGTATCCTATCACCTAAGTCAGACTATATCCTGCCTGCATACCAAATTCACCCAAATCCGTTCAGTAGTTTCAGACGATGATTGACGGACAAACATCCAAATTAACTAACTTACGTATTAATTAATATGAAATAAGATGATGAGTATTTATTTTCATATAAATAAATAAATAAAAAATCTCTTAGTTGAAAAATGTTTTGTTGACTCGAGTACTTTATCGATAGGCACAACACTATAGGTGTAAAGTTAGGTAAATTTTTGAAGTTTTGGTGGCTATACTCAAACCTGACCTAGGGGGATGATCTATGGTACTTCCAATATCTTTGTTGGGAATACTCGACGTCGATCGAGCTGTTTCGCCAATCGATCAACTTCGCCCGGTGCCATCGATCGATTGGTAAGTCGACCGGTGTCCGTCGATGGCGTCGATCAATGAAAGCTACCACACCAGTCGATAAACATCGACCGATGTCGATCAATGGCGGCGATCGACGATCGATCGATTGGTGTGGTAACACCCTAACTAATGGGGGAACACGTTATTCATTAATAAAGTACAATTTACCGATTATTAATGATTTATTGAAGATAACAATAGCAAAAAGGAAAATACACACAACAATAATATGTAATATAAAGGAAAAAATTAATGTATTTAATGAATTAACTGCAGTAAGTAATAAAAATAGCTTTACAATAGTCTTTTCTAAACTTTTCAATTTTCCCAATAAGGCATTTTCCCATAACAGCACCAAATACGTGTATTATGAATGTAACCGCAATTTTTTTAAACCAGCTAGTAAAGTTTTAGCATAATTTCTCTCTAAGGCTCATATTAATAAATCGCACTCAACTCTGAGCTCAATCTTGAGAATGTCATTCTCATACAAAACAGCATCTCAATTTTGCGCTTAATTTGAGAGTAGAGTTGAGTGTGATTTATTAATACGAGCCTAAGTATAGAAACACACTAGGCGGAAAAAACGCGACAGAAGTTCGGCTTGACTACCCCCTGCAATTAATTTTAGATGGAGGATTACACATTACCGAAATTACGTCGCGTTCTTTTGTATAGAAAAATGCGTTGCCGCCGGACTTCGGTCGAGTAATTTCAGCATAATGTGTTCCTACACTTTTGATGACATAGGTATTGCCTGCCTAGAGATGACCCATATCATGTAACTTGCTGTTTCTTTACGAAAACATACTCGTAATGAATATGATGGAATATTTAAAATTAAGAGAAGTTAATGGCATTGTTGAACATGGTTTGTCTAAAAGGTACTAAAACATTTTGATAGATTTCACATTTTTAAGCATATGAATGCCTTTGAATTCAATGATACCGACCCTAAGAACATGGCTTGACTTTATCCTAAGGAGTAGCGTAACAGTAGCAAACTTATCATTATCATGCATGGAAATTACAACCGGAAAAAACAATCAGTTTAGTGTCTGTTATTTTAGTCAGGTATGATCGAAGAGAATTCTGATATGATAAAAACATTATCGCTTTATAGGCGGAGTAATTTAACCAGATAAAGATTCGCGGAAGAAAAATTATTTTTGTCTTTCGAAAGTCTATGTATCTGAAATTGTTATCTAATGAAAATAACCTAGGACCAGTGTTAATTAAGTGTCTAGCAGATAGACTCTAGCTGGAGTATAAACATGATTTCAATGAGACAGTAGCATGCGTAGATCAGATGATATGGTTCACACAAATACACATATGATGCTTATTTACAAATATGCGTATGACTGAATTGATAACGTCATATATAATTTGCAGTTTCCTACCTATAGGTACTATTATAGATACCTAGTTATTATCACCGTCTATGGTGATAAGGTAATAAAGAATGTACCTTGTATGTTTTTTAGCATAGGTAAGTGGCCAATGTGCGGCCCTATTAGGGGAGGTCTGTAACATGATCATCGAACAAATATCAACTAGTGGACATTTTTTTTCGTATATTCATTAAAAGCGTTTTTACATGCTAAGTATGCTCATCCATAATTTTAAAATCATAATTTTAGAAAAAATCATCTGATCAGGAGGCTCAGGCGGGATCGTACCCAGCAATTATCTCGGTCTCGGTAGCTTAATAGTTAGAGTAACGCTAGGGTGAATTGCAAGAGGTGCTGGGTACAATCCCCATCTGAGCCACCTGTGATCAGATGACTACCACGATATACGGTTATTATTCTGTGAAATATGCCTTCACAATATACTTGGTTAGTATGAGTGCCAAACACTGTTTTTCTATAACGTTTTGCCAGGATAGTTGCCGTAGTAAATATTTACTCTATGAACATGAAGTATTATTCGATGGGCAGTCACATAGCTCTTCTCATCTTATTTTAACTTTTTTTTAACTGCAAATGATTTTATCATTCATTTCAATACATATGAACTGAATAAAAAATACATAAGGACTACGAAACATACTAAGTTTAATATACCAAAACTTATTACTAGATGTATGTAACACATATTTGAAAATAAGCAACAGTCAACAGTGAATTTGTCATAATTATAATTTTTAACACAAAATAAAAACTAAATTCGATAAAAAACATTCTACATGCACAAAAAATATTCACAATTTGAGCGACAAAATAATTTTCATTACACATTCAAACAAATTCAGCAAAAAATGCAAAATGGAATTAATTTGTGTATTATCACATTACGTTTACTTTAGATTATGTTCTAACAAACTCAACACTTTTTTAAGCATGTCATGATATTATTTACAGTCACAAGTAATAAATTGTACTATTGTAAAATTACTCTTGTAAGAAAGCAATAGGAAACGTTGAAACTCAAATGTAATTAATTACTTGTGATCATACAAATAGTTTCAGATTCTTCACTCAAAAACAAAACATTATATCTGGTGCCTTTAAAATTTGTAGTATGTAGGTATTATTTCAAACCCAATTCCTTGCAACATGATTACTTACGTTTTCGACCAGATATTTAATTATCTCATCCAGTATGTATCAATTATTACAGAACAATATCAGGCATTTATTGATTTTTCTTTTATCAAGAAATCACACGGTGCGTTTGCTGTGTATTAAAGCGGAAAACATTATTTTATATTATATTATTTATAACATATTATTATTAAAATACTACTCAGACGTTCAGAATAAATACTGTGAACAATTTGAGTTCTTCATTAATTATTAACACGGAATTTTATGTCTTAAGTTATTAAACAAATCATTATTATTTATTCAACATTTAGTCTTTTTAGACTCGACTGGTTTTCGCAATACTTATTCTGAAGATCGTGTTACATATTATATTTATATAATTACTAATTTGAAACAAAATCGCTTTATTATTGTTATATTAATATAATCTCAAGTTACGTTGGTACAGTTCTTATAATTACATTCTCACTCGGTTGTGGGTAAACCATTATATGGGATGGAAGGACACACTCGAACACTTTATACTTACAGCTCTATATTCAATATATAAATTGCGACGACTAGAGACGTCTTTTCATATTCTTTTGAAGTAGTGACCTAATCATTCATTATATAGTTATTCTTTTTCTTCTCCTCGATTAAGATTTAATAATCATTACATAATTACACATAGGTAAATTGTACACACATTATTGAGGAAGGAATCACAAATATATTCATAAATGACTGAGACAAGATTATTTATACAATATAATATTTATTTTCATTATAATTTATAGGTCTTTATACATCATCATTCATCAGATATCCATGAATATACTCTATTCCCCGTCTTCACAATATATTCGATACTTTATAAGTGTAACTCCGCTTCGAAACACTATTCATATCCCTACCTAGCACGAATTTTAAACCTATCAATCTAAACTTTTATAGTCTTTATTCAATTCTTTTTCTCAATTTTAAACGCATCTTTCGCATCTCAGCTTTGACCACACATAGAGAAAATATCCACGAGAGACAAAATGTCATATTACCTATTTGATTGAATAATTTAGAATGTGTCAGTTTCTATAAGCCCTTTTGGTAGGAAGACTCTTAATAGACAAATTAGACATTCTTTTTTAGTAACGTCAGTGCGAAAAGTATCGATACTAATTCACTGACAATATCTAAACATATTCCCTTATGGATATTCCCTCCGTTACCACAAAACCAAACGCACATCTCAATAAAATATAAGTAACTAAAACGTTAATTTAAAATTTTAATATAACATAATTTATTAATAAAAATATGAATATAATAATATTTATTTTGACTATAATTATTTGTTAATTCACCCTACAACTAATTCAGGCAGTGTAAAGGTACAGGTCTCGTTAAAAATTGCATGCTTTTGTAAAACGAAGCTCCTACTATTCTGTTTTATTTAGGTTATTGGTCATCAAGTATGATCGTATTACGAAAATTTAAATGTGGAAATGGAAATATTTTTTTTCCTAATTGTCACAAACAGCGAATTGTATTCATATTTTATTTCTTATGTGATTAATATAGAATTCAAAATAGTTATCTAATGATTGATAATTATTTTGTGTGGCCGTCTGTACATCTACGTAAATAGTTTATTCAAAATTTGAAAAAGTTTTCTAGTAACAATTTTATTAAACTACTTTATTGGACTCTAAAACTCTTAAAAGATCTCAATTGTTTAAAAAACCGTTTTATTTTAAAATAATAATAAGTTTGTACGACAGTATCCTAAATTCAGTAATCAAATAGATTTGAAACAAATGTGATCCTATAAACAATACAAATATTAAACTTCCATTAAAGATTAGCCAATAAAAATAGAATTATAGACTTTTAATATATTGCGTGTTTTAATTGGTCGTTAATAATCTTGTTAAAAAAATAATAGAAAATTGATTACTCATTTAAGGGCTCAGATTTAAAACTTAAATTGAGATAATGATAATTAAACATAAAACCAATCGACTAGCACTGCGTTGTATTTAGTCTTTGCACAGAATTCGTAAACTTAAAATATTTATCAAAACATATAAAAAACACGACTTAACTTGGTAATCAAAAAGAAGTTCCATCAATGTATAGTCAGCAAAATAAGTCACAATAAATAATGGCATTTCAAGGTCAATGAAAACGTAAATCACAAACAAATTTCAAATGAAATATGCCAAAGCTCTAGTATTGCACCAGCTTAAGATTTCTTTTAGTGAAGTTAATTTTATTAACTTATATTGCTGACCGTACGAATCAGGTTTGTCTGGCTATATCTTGGTTGTCTATTTATGCGAATTTCGCATGCATTCTAATTTCAAATTCAATTGATCCTCAATCAAAAGACGTGATATGTATTATTTTCAGAAACTTTTGATTCCATTAATTAACATCTGTGAATTTAATTTAAGCCAACCCCTTAATGAATGCAACTTAATCCCTACAACTGTTTTATGATATTAATTAGCATAAATCCTCAAATTTTCAATTCAGTTTGTCTTACAGACGAAAGTCTTCCAACTAACAATTTCAATGGATAAAACTAAGCATCTTACAAGCTTGCATATTACAAATATCTAACTTAATTGGATTCATCCGAATTGATAATTATCCAATTAATACATTCCCAAAAAAGTCTTAATTTAGTCGGAAGTTTTCTAACAATTTCAGTGTATGTAAATTCAAAGTGCGTTGATAAATCAGTGTCTTTTTCCGCTAGCGTTGGTTGTTTCTCTAAGCCGGTAGTTGAGGTCGCTCGCCGACCCCTCCTGCTAAGTCGAAGACTGCTTGAGCCACTTCTACTGCTAACTTCTCGGCCGACTGAAAATAAAAGTTTAGTATTTAAAACGAGAATGAGGAAAAATCCAAATACACATGATTTCGCTAGATGGTGTAATGTAAACACGTTTTGTAATTGGTCAATTATAGTGACCCAGCGAAATTTCGGTTTCGGCCGAATTTCGGCCGTAGTTTCAGCTTCAGCCAATAATTTGGCCGAAAGTTTGCCGAAACCGAAACTGATTTGGAAAGTTTTCGCACGTTTCGATTCAATCAAGACACTTGTAAAAAAAGAGATTTTAATTTAAATAATGTGAAGTGTTTCACTCAAGATTTGTTTTTCATTCCGATAACTTATTGATGCAGTTTTGTTTGATAAGGGTTATTATTATTATAACAGTTATTTTGATGTTTTACAGGCAGTACTTCGACAAAAGCGTCAGTGATACCTAAATCAAAGGCTATTTGCATAATATAAACCAATTTACTGTAGTTGTACCGAAAATATTACCATAAAATTATTACAGAAATATATTAGTTTCAGTTTTGGCCAGACAACCAGTTTCGGCCGGACATCGTGCCGAAGATCGTGCGAAGTGGAGGAGAAGAGCAGGAAAGCGTACCCTGGACTCCAAGGCAATGGCCGAGGATACGACCGGGACAAGCACTAGGATGATGATGAACCAGTTTCGGCCGGACACTAGTCTATTACTATATGATAAGTCCAAGTTCTATATCTCACCTCGACAGTCTGTGCCTCTGCGTAGACCCTCACGATGTCCTCAGTGCCGGAGGGTCGCGCGAAGGCCCGGCCCTGCGTGTACTGCGCGACTAACTCGACTATACGCGACTGAAGACCCTCAGGAGACATACAGAGACGCGTGCATACGTTGAGGAAGTATGACATGCTTGTCTATCTCACCTCGACCGTCTGTGCCTCTGCGTAGACCCTCACGATGTCCTCAGTGCCGGAGGGTCGCGCGAAGGCCCGGCCCTGCGTATACTGAGCGACTAACTCGTCTATGCGCGACTGAAGACCCTCGGGGGACATGCAGAGACGTTCTGCATACGTTGAGGAAGTATTATAAGCTCGTATATCTCACCTCGACAGTCTGTGCCTCTGCGTAGACCCTCACGATGTCCTCAGTGCCGGAGGGTCGCGCGAAGGCCCGCCCCTGCGTATACTGAGCGACTAACTCGTCTATGCACACTGGAGATCCTCAAGAGACATGCAGAGACGTTCTGCATACGTTGAGGAAGACTAATAAGGGAAATCACCGATTCCCTAAAAGATAGAAGTACTTCTGCCGAGCGGGTGATCTAGCTCGGGGACCGAGGTCCTTACTACACTGTGTTGGTGCGGTCGTATATATGCTAAGTCGCGGCGGAAACTCTGCTAGCGCGACGTAGGTTTGTATGGAAATATCGCTTTGCCGTGTCAGCGCCATCTGTTGAGATATATTGGAACAACTCCTTTGTGGCGATGTAGATAGGTGTCGCCACAACTAAGATGCTCGTCTATCTCACCTCGACAGTCTGCGCCTCTGCGTAGACCCTCACGATGTCCTCAGTGCCGGAGGGTCGCGCGAAGGCCCGGCCCTGCGTATACTGCGCGACTAACTCGTCTATACGCGACTGAAGACCCTCAGGAGACATGCTAAGACGTTCTGCATACGTTGAGGAAGACTAATAAGGGAAATCACCCATTCCCTAAAAGATAGAAGTCCTTCTGCCGAGCGGGTGATCTAGCTCGGGGACCGAGGTCCTTACTGCACTGTGTTGTTGTAGTCGTATATATGCTAAGTCGCGGCGGAAACTCTGCTAGCACGATGTAGGTTTGTATGGAAATATCGCTTTGCCGTGTCAGCGCCATCTGTTGAGATATATTGGAACTAGTCCTTTGTGTCGATGTAGATAGGTGTCGCCACAACTAAGATGCTTGTCTATCTCACCTCGACCGTCTGTGCCTCTGCGTAGACCCTCACGATGTCCTCAGTGCCGGAGGGTCGCGCGAAGGCCCGGCCCTGCGTATACTGCGCGACTAACTCGTCTATGCGCGACTGAAGACCTTCGGGAGACGTGCAGCGACGTTCCGCGTCCGTTGTGGTTATGGCGTTGCGGTCCTGTTAAACATTGTATGATATAAAATTAATGTAACACTGGTGAGCTCCAGGGAGCTTTTATTATTATCAGTATTTCACAGTATTGTAACTTCTTGATAGACTAACTAATAATTAGTCTAGACATTTCCACCTCACTAGCATTATACCGTTATGCCTCGTTAGATTTGTATGAAGCGACGAATAATTACAGAAGGAGGAATCGCTGGTACTACCCCAAAAATAGCTCTCTAACTAAAGGGAATCGCTGCTTATCACCCTGTAAATATCGTTGTACCCTATTGCTGTCAATTCATCAGACAACTTGAAGCAGCTAATATAAGTCTAGGGAAGACCAAATTACAGTTGTTCCTTACCTCTTTCAATGTTTATAGTTTTATTGTCTTTTAATTGATATGACAAGGAATGCCTTTAAGTAGATTTTTGAAAATTTTATAATATAATAATTTTAGTTTTGATTTGATTGACTACACACATATATGAGCCAGTACCTGCACGGTGACCTTCAGCTGTCGGCAGGGCAGGTCGCAGTAGGCCGCCGCCCACTGCCTTACTCCATGTCCCCTCGCTCTCAGTACAGTCTCCACAAGGAACAGGTCGGATATCGCGTCTCCGACCGTCTCGTTCGTCATAGCAATGAAGTTCTGGAGCAGCTGGGCGGCTTTACGCTGTTCTGGTTCGCTGTGGATTAAAAAATAAGTAAGCTGGTTTTAATATATTGGTTTGGGGAGTCAATAAAATAATTAACAGCATTAGTGGAAATTCGAATCGAATGAGCCGCTCGTCTGGGGAAGTACCTCCACCTTACAGAAGACCACAGTAAAATAGCATTTCGTTACTGTCTTGCTACGTTTCTGCTGGTGAGTAAGATCGCCAGAGCTCAGTTGGGGAGAGTATGGGGCCTTAAAGGCAGGCAACGCATCTTCGCGCCTTGTGCGGTTGTTGATGTCCATGGGCAGCGGTGATAACTTACCATCAAGTGACACGCTTGTTCGTTTGTCACCCTATCATAGAAAAATAAAAAGGGCTAATGCCACACGCTGTCAGGGCGAGACCATACATACTCGTACCTATTGGTCTATGGGGCCAAGTTGCCTGGTGAACTACTCGCGATGGTAAGCAAAAGAGGAGTCCTGATAGCGATGACATCGGAGAATTGTTTCATTTACTTATTTCTTATTTCATCGAAGAATACCAACCCCTCCTCAGCAATCCTGGCGATGGTCTCCTTGGCCCTTCTTGATCATTGGTTGACGTTTGTGCAAGTGGACTTGAGGACCAATCGCACACGAACTGTACCTACCATTGGTTCGTGGGGGCGAGAGTCGCTTGGCGGACGAATCGCGCGATTAGAATGACGAATCTTAGTCCCCGCGCCACGTTAAACTACTATTGCGCTTCTGGCCTATTTGGGCAAGTTACTTAGGTGCATATTTACTTAAGGACCTGCTAGACACACACGCACACGCTGTCAGAACGAGACCATACATACCCATTGGTATATGAAGCCAAGTTGCCGTACAAACTATTCGGGTGATCAGACCTTACTGGCCCCCGTACCTCGCTTGCTACCTTACCTATTTGATCAAGTACCTTACCGGTATTTACACCGGCAGTTTCTGATGACAAGCTACCACATAATGAGTTCACTCACCCCTCCTCAGCAATCTTGGCGATGGTCATCTTAGCTCGGTGGCTGTAGACGACGGTGCCGTGCCCGTTGGCCTCGAAGTACACGCCCACGTCGTACGCCCGCGCCGCGTGCTGCAGGTGCTTCACGCCCGTCTTCACGCACGATACTGGTCCCGGCAAGCTTCTTGAGCATCGGGTACGCATATGCACTTAAGGACCAATCGCACACGAGCTGCCAGGACGAGACCCTGTACCTACCATTGATCCGCGGCGGAGTCGCATAGCGAACCAATCACGTGATCAGAAATGCTACTCCACCTCCCGCGCCCCGCTCGATACTCGGTGACACCTTAAACTACTTTTGCGCTTCTGACCTATTTGGGCAAGTTTCTTAGGTACACATGTACTTAAGAATCAATGGCACACGCTGTCAGGACGAGACCATACATGCCCATTCTCTATGGGGTCAAGTTGCTAGGTGAACTATGCGCGTGATCAGACCTTACTGGCTCCCGTACCTCGCTTGCTGCCTTACCTATTTGATCAAGTTACTTAACGGTTTGACAAGTCGCCACATAATGAAGTGCACTCACCCCTCCTCAGCAATCCTGGCGACGGTCTCCTTGGCCCGGCGGCTGTAGACGACGGTGCCGTGCCCGTTGGCCTCGAAGTACACGCCCACGTCGTACGCCCGCGCCGCGTGGTGCAGGTGCTTCACGCCCGTCCTCACGCACGGTACTGGTCCCGGCAAGCTTCGTGATCATTGGTTGACGTTTATGCAAGTGCACTTGAGGACCAATACCGCACGAGTTGACAAAACAAGACACATACCCCATTGCGCAAGGGGTCGAAAGCCTGGTGGACTATTGGCGTGATCGGATCCGACGCGACTTCGTGTAATGCGCGTCGCTATATACCAAAAGACACTTTAAATACGACCTCGGCGCCCTTACCTGTTTAGTCAAGTAATGTATCAAGAAAGTACATCCACCTTAGACAAGACCAAATTGAAGTAATACCTTATAACTGTTGAGCGTTCTCTTGGTTAGTAAAGTCTCCAGAGCTTAGTTGAGCAGTGCAGTTTAAGACGCAGGCAATGCATCAGCGGTCCTCGTAGGGTTGTTGTTGTCCATGGGCGGCAGTGATCACTTACACATCCTTAAGTTACTACAGATGACTCTCTTGCTTGTGTGCATCCCTCTTACATAGTAATGACTTTAATGAAGTGCACTCACCCCTCCTCAGCAATTTGAGCGACGGTCACCTTGGCCCGGCGGCTGTAGACGACGGTGCCGTGTCCGTTGGCCTCGAAGTACACGCCCACGTCGTACGCCCGCGCCGCGTGGTGCAGGTGCTTCACGCCCGTCTTCACGCACGATACTGACCCGGCAAGCTTCGTGATCGCGTGACGTTGTTTACGTACTTAAGGACCAATTCCAAGCGAGCTGTCAAGGCGAGACCGGCACCTACCATTGATCCGCGGCGGAGTCGCATAGCGAACCAATCACGTGATCGGAAATGCTACTCCGCCTCCCGCGCCCCGCTCGATACTCGGTGACACTTTAAACTACTTCTACGCATCTTACCTATTTGGGCAAGTTAGTTAGATGTATGTATATGTTCTTAAGGAACAATGGCACACACGCACACGCTGTCAGAACGAGACTATACATACCCGTTGGTGTCCCATACACCAAGTTACCGTACGAACTATTCGCGTGATTGGATCCTATTAGGCCCCGTACCTCACTTGCTACTTTACCTATTTGATCGAGTTACTTACCGGTATTCATACTGGCATTTTCTGCTGACAAGCTACCATAATGAGTGCACTCACCCCTCCTCAGCAATCCTGGCGAGGGTCTCCTTGGCCCGGCGGCTGTAGACGACGGTGCCGTGTCCGTTGGCCTCGAAGTACACGCCCACGTCGTACGCCCGCGCCGCGTGGTGCAGGTGCTTCACGCCCGTCTTCACGCACGATACTGACCCGGCAAGCTTCTTGATCGCGTGACGTTTACGCATATGCTCTTAAGGACCAATGGCGCACGAGCTGTCAAGGCAAGACCTGTACCTACCATTGGTCCGCGTGTGAGTCACGTGATCGGAAATGATACTCCGCCTCCCGCGCCCCGTTTGATACGCGAAGACACCTTAAACTACTTTTGCGCATCTTACCTATTTGGGCAAGTAACTTTGGTGCATATTTACTTAAGAACCTGCTAGACACACACGCACACGCTGTCAGAACGTGACTATACATACCCGTTGGTGTATGGAGCCAAGTTAGCCTCCGTACCTCGCTTGCTACCTTACCTATTTGATCAAGTTACTTACCGGTATTTACACTGGCAATTTATAATGACAAGCTACCATAATCAGTACACTCACCCCTCCTCAGCAATGGTGGCGATGGTCTTCTTAGCTCGGTGGCTGTAGACGACGGTGCCGTGCCCGTTGGCCTCGAAGTACACGCCCACGTCGTACGCCCGCGCCGCGCGGTGCAGTTGCTTCACGCCCGTCCTCACGCACGATACTGGTCCCGGCAAGCATCTTGATCATTGGTTGACGTTTGTGCATGTGCACTTAAGGACCAATCGCGCACGAGCTGTCAAGACGAGACCAGCACCCACCATTGGCCCGCGGCAGTGTGAGTCGCATAGCGAACCAATCACGTGATCGGAAATGTTACTCCACCTCCCTCGCCCTGTTTGATACGCGGTGACACCAAACTACTTCTACGCATCTTTCCTATTTGGGCAAGTTACTTAGGTGCATATGGAAGGACCAATGGCACACGCTTTCAGGACGAGACCATAAATACCCATTGGTCTTTCGGTCCAAGTTGTCTGTCGTACTATTCGCGTGATCGGGCACTATTGGCCCCGTACCTCGCTTGCCACTCGCGTAACGTACTCCGCTCAGCTTGCACATCTCAGCTTTGGTGGAGTCACGCCTCTGATGACATGCTAAAACATAATGAGTGCACTCACCCCTCCTCAGCAATCTTAGCGATGGTCTCCTTGGCCCGGCGGCTGTAGACGACGGTGCCGTGCCCGTTGGCCTCGAAGTACACGCCCACGTCGTACGCCCGCGCCGCGTGGTGCAGGTGCTTCACGCCCGTCCTCACGCACGGTACTGGTCCATGCAAGCTTCTTGATCGCGTGACTTTACGCATATATGCACTTAAGGACCAATTGCACACGAGCTGCCAGGACGAGACCTGCACCCACCATTGGCCCGCAATGTGAGTCGCATAGCGAACCAATCACGTGATCGGAAATGATTCTCCGCCTCCCGCGCCCCGCTTGATACTCGGTGGCACTTTAAACTACTTCTACGGATCTTACCTTTCTGGGCAATTTACTAACGTCCTAGGAACAGGTACTAACGCGCATATTATATACTTAAGGCACTGTACACGGGACCTGTCAGCTGCCAAGACGAGGACCCACGTCCGACACCCAAAATTTATTAATCGCAAATTAATCGCGTTATAGGCCCCGACGCTAATTTGGCGCCTGCGGCCAGCTTGATACCTTTTTGCTTAAGTTACTGGCCTGTACCGACACTTTCTGAAGTTAATCTACTACATAACTAAGAGTGTACTCTACTCACCCCTCCTCGGCAATCTTGGCGATGGTCTCCTTGGCCCGGCGGCTGTAGACGACGGTGCCGTGCCCGTTGGCCTCGAAGTACACGCCCACGTCGTACGCCCGCGCCGCGTGGTGCAGGTGCTTCACGCCCGTCTTCACGCACGATACTGACCCGGCAAGCTTCTTGATCGCGTGACGTTTACTCATATGCACTTAAGGACCAATAGCGCACAAGCTGTCAAGACGAGACCGGCACCCACCATTGGTCCGCAATGTGAGTCGCATAGCGAACTAATCACGTGATCGGAAATGCTACTCCGCCTCCCGCGCCCCGCTCGATACTCTGTGACACCTTAAACTACTTCTACGCACCTTACCTATTCGGGCAAGTTACTTAGGTGAATATGGAAGGACCAATGACACACGCTGTCAGAACGAGACCATAAATACCCATTGGTCTTTCGGTCCAAGTTGTCTGTCGTACTATTCGCGTGATCGGGCACTATTGGCCCCGTACCTCGCTTGCCACTCCCGTAACGTACTCCGCTCAGCTTGCATATCTCAGTTTTGTTGGAGTCACACCTCTGATGACAAGCTACCACATAATGAGTGCACTCACCCCTCCTCAGCAATCCTGGCGACGGTCATCTTAGCTCGGTGGCTGTAGACGACGGTGCCGTGCCCGTTGGCCTCGAAGTACACGCCCACGTCGTACGCTAGCGCCGCGTGGTGCAGGTGCTTCACTCCCGTCTTCACGCACGGTACTGATCCATGCAAGCTTCTTGATCGAGTGACGTTTACGCATATGCACTTAAGGACCAATGGCGCACGAGCTGTCAGGACGAGACCTGCACCCACCATTGGTCCGTGGCGGTGAGTCGCATAGCGAACCAATCACGTATTGGAAAAGTTTATCCGCCTCCCGCGCCCAGTTTGATATGCGGTGACACCGTAAACTACTTTTGCGCTTCTGACTTATTTGGGCAAGTTACTTAGGTGCATATGGAAGGACCAATGGCACACGCTGTCAGGACGAGACCATACGTACCCATTGGTCTATGGGGCCCAGTTGCCTGTTGAACTATGCGCGTGATCGGGCCCTCTTCGCCCCCGTACCTCGCTCGCTACCTTACCTATTTGATCAAGTAACTTACAGGAATTTACACCGGCATTTTATAATGACAAGCTACCATAATAAGTGCACTCACCCCTCCTCAGCAATCCTGGCGACGGTCTCCTTAGCCCGGCGGCTGTAGACGACGGTGCCGTGCCCGTTGGCCTCGAAGTACACGCCCACGTCGTACGCCAGAGCCGCGTGGTGCAGGTGCTTCACGCCCGTCTTCACGCACGGTACTGACCCATGCAAGCTTCTTGATCATTGGTTGACGTTTGTGCACGTACACTTAAGGACCAATCACACACGAGCTGTCAGAAAGAGACCTGTACCTACCATTGGTCCGTCCGGGTGAGAGTCGCATAGCGAACCAATCACGTGATCGGAAATGATACTCCGCCTCCCGCACCCCGATTGATACTCGGTGACACTTTATGCTACTTCTACGCGTCTTACCCAATTTGGGCAAGTTTCTTAAGTGTGTACTTAAGAATCAATGGCATACGCTGTCAGGACGAGACCATACGTACCTATTGGTATATGGGGCCAAGTTGCCGTACGAACTATTCGGGTGATTGGATCCTATTAGGTCCCGTACCTCGCTTGCTGCCTTACCTATTTGATCAAGTTACTTACCGGTGTTCATACCGGCATTTTTGATAACAAGTTACCAGATAATAAGTGCACTCACCCCTCCTCAGCAATTTTAGCGATGGTTTCCTTAGCTCGGTGGCTGTAGACGACGGTGCCGTGTCCGTTGGCCTCAAAGTACACGCCCACGTCGTACGCCATCGCCGCGTGGTGCAGGTGCTTCACGCCCGTCTTCACGCACGATACTGGCACTTTCTGTAATTTGTTATTAAACATAAATGAGTTAAGCTGGTCTTAGCGATTTCCCCACAGCCGGTCCCCTCCTACTCGTCAGGTGACGTCAGGAGGTGGGGCGAGTAGTCTTGCTGGAAGGGATGGCGCAGTGCCGACTCACTTCGCCTCGAGCGCTCGGACGTGACGGACGTCTTCCGTGATCAGTCGTAGTCCTAGTAGTCGTAATTAGTTGTTTAGGTTGCATAGGTCTTGGATAAGTCCGATCATTGTGATTTCAATTATAAAATTGTTCTAACATACATAGTTCGTCGGTATTTATTAAAAACTCAATTCTACCCATGATTTAGAAAATCAGAAGTAGGATCCATGATTTGTAAAATCAGAAGTGGGATCCATGATTTGTAAAATCAGAAGTGGGATCCATGATTTGTAAAACTGGTTTTACAAATCATGGGTAAAAATGAGCTTCCAACGAATACCGACTAAACTATGTTAGAACAATTTTATAATTGAGATCACTATGATCGGACCCAGCTAAGAGCTAGGCAACCCAAACGACATATTACGACTACTACGACTAATCACGGGAGACGTCCGTCACGTCCGAGCGCTCGAGGCGAAGTGAGTCGGCACTGCGCCATCCCTCCGACCAAGACTACTCGCCCCACCTCCTGACGTCACGACAAGTAGAGGGGACCGGTTGTGGGGAATCCTTAAGACTGGTGTAAGCGGAACTTTCTGACAATAATGACTCTATTGATTAGCCATGGCCGCCGACCGCTAATTAAATATTATAATATACATTTTGAATGAATCAATGAATTTTCAAAGAAGATTTTTTTGTAAGTTTTTAAATGCAGGTATTTATATTCTAATCACATTCTAAAGCACATCGAATGAGGGCTTTCGCGAATGAAAAACCCGCGAGATAGCAGTAGGTAGGCGTAGGTAATTTTGACATATTAGTCAATGTTTTGACATGACATATTGGGGGCGTTTGGCCGAAAAAAGCGTTTGCGAGCGTTTGTAAACAAAATGGTGATTGTTAGCGCAAACTGTACAGTTTTCGGCCAGGACGTGTTTGCTAACTGTCAGTTTATTGTGTTACCGCTAAACAATCGCCATTTTGCGCTAACAATCGCCATTTTGTTTACAAACGCTTGCAAACGCTTTTTTCGGCCAAACGCCCCCATTGATAAATATGTCAAAATTCACCAATGACATAGCAGTTCGACCTCACGCTTACGTATTGCCATCTAGCGGATTTTTCAATCGCAAACACCCTCATTCGTCGTATCGTTAACGTTACGCTATCTAGCGGAGGAATAATTCTAAAAGCAAATAACAATTAAAATGTTAAAATAGAATAAATAACTCTTTATTAAAACCAGGTGCTTAATTTTGTCTTCCAAGGTGGCTGAAGTCAATATCGGCTTTGTTCCCTCGTATAAATAGGGTTTAAAGTGCAATGTATCAGGCGCTGTACTCACCAGTTGCTCCGTAATGTATTTTGTTGAGGCACCATTTGCGTAAGCGGTCTGCACTAACCCCAGCGTGAGATCAGGCGCCTCACACGAGCGCAGTAACTCTGTGACGTAACTAGCCAGTAGTGTTGCAATCTTGTCACCGTCTAGCAGATGCATCTTCTCTCTGGGAAAATATGAAATGAAATGATATAGTTCATATACATTTTTTTAAACCCCATACCCTCTCCGAATGAGTTCTGGCGACCGTACCCAACAGCACAAACATAGCAGAACAGTAACGATGTGCTACTTCACAGGGAAATAAAGAGAATTGATCTACATGGTTAATTAATTGGCACGTTAAAACTTGTTCACCCTACTAGCGTCTCAATGTGAAATGTCTGCTGAGAAGGGGCGCAAGAAAATCATGAACAGTTTTGCTTTTTTAAAAATATATAAATCAATATTACAATAATGTAATTTTTTATTACAAATTAAGTGCAGCTGAGCAGATGAACATTATAAGTTAAATAATCACGTTAGTTCATCAAGCCTGATTAAAAATACAACTTAAAAGAGCCTTTATGAAGTTCGATAACACTTTCAGGCAATTTAATATATACTAGTTTTTACCTACGACTTTGCCCGTGTTATCAAGTTTCCTGATTTATCCCACGGGAACATCCCAGGTGATCACTCAACATCAAGCGACACTCTCCTCCTTATCACATATGAAAAAACTTGATAAATTTACTTAGTTTTAATAAATAAATAATAAATTCATTGGACTAACACACCAATTGCCTAGCCCCAAACTAAGCTCGAAGCTTGTACTATGGATGCTACGGAACGGATAGACATACTTAAATACATATTATATAAACATCCATGACTCGAGTACAAATGCCGATGTTCATCACACAAACATTTGCCCCTAGCGGGATTCGAACCCGCGACCTTTGGTTTTGTAGCCAGGGTCTCTAGACACTCGACCAATGGGTCTGTAATATCCATTTTTAGGGTTCCGTAGCCAAAATGGCAAAAAAACGGAACCCTTATAGATTCGTCATGTCTGTCTGTCTGTCTGTCTGTCTGTCTGTCCGCCAGTCTGTCACAGCCACTTTTTTCCGAAACTATAAGTACTATACTATTGAAACTTGGTGAGTAGATGTATTCTGTGAACCGCAACAAGGATTTCACACGAAAATAGAAAAAAAAAATTAAAAAATGGGGGGTCCCCATAGTTAGAACTGAAACTGAAAATATTTTTTTTCATTGAACATATACGTGTGGGGTATCTATGGATAGGTCTTTAAAAATTATATTAAGGTTTCTAATATCACTTTTTTCTAAAGTGAATACTTTGCGTGACATACTCTTTCAAAGTGGAAAAAAGTGTGTCCCCCCCCTCTAACTTCTAAAGTAAGAGGATGATAAATCTGAAATAAATATATAATGTACATTACCATAAAAACTACCAACGAAAATTAGTTCGAACGAAATCTATTCAGTAGTTTTTTTAATACGTCAAAAATAGAATTTGTACGGAACCCTCAGTGCGGGAGTCCGACTCGCACTTGGCCAATTTTTTATCATTTGTATACTGTTCATGCAAGGAGGTTCCCAGTAACCGACAGCGGAGCACGTTGCTGTTTTATCATCAGTGCGTCGGTTGCCATGGCAACGCTACGCGCCATTATTGTTATTTTATGTCATAATTTTTCACTTCTTCTGTAATCGACGACGATGTTATGTTGTAATATGTTTAATCTTGTTATTTAAATGTATCCATACCAAAAAATCCGCGTTTCACTAAACTAAAACCTACCTTATCGCACAAGACCTAACTGGAGCTGAAATCAGACGCAAACAACCAACATATACTGTTTCTTGTATGACCGTTGTAGACAATAAATAAATTCTTATTCTTATTATGTACTAGCGGCCGCCCGCGACTCCGTCCGCGTGGATTTCGATTTCCAATATCCTATGTGTTATTCTGATGTATAAGCTATATTGTGGCAAAGTTTCATTCAAATCCATTCAGTAGTTTTTACGTGAAAGAGTAACAAACATCCATACATCCAATCAAACAAACTTTCGCCTTTATAAATAAATAAATAAATATTTCACAACATCACATACTTTATAATAGTAGTAGGATTTTCTGCATCAAATCCAATCTACTAGTACATACTTGTCATCAATGTAGTAGTAGACGATGCGGTCGCCGTCGCCGTCGAGCGAAGCGACTCGCTGGAACGGCACCTGCTCGACGCCCACCGGCGGCTTCTGCGACACCTTCACGAAGTCTGCGCCACACTGAGAACAACAATACTTTATTATGCAAAATTAAACTCTAAATATAAGAATACAACCGATTCGGAAGGCTGTTACTGTCGAGAAGAATCGGCAAGAAAATCGACAGTTGATTTAAGAAATTATTTCACTTTGCCCGACTAAGGCGCCGCACTGGTGGAGCAATTTCCACTTTTTCATAATAATTTGTAGCGGAATATCTATCTATCACTGAATCAGTTTATGCACTAGGGTCAGCACTTAAGAGTGAAGTGGGTTTACGAGAATAATGGGTATACCAACCGACTGATTTGAAAATAGCCTACGTCCTCTAAAGAAGGAACCAGAATGTTCCATAGAAATTGAGCTGGTTGTTACGCCTTTGGCGCATTTCAGTGAGGCCAGCGCGCTAGAATGTTCCAGAACGTCCTTGGAGGTTCAACAACGATCTAGAAGGCTTCAGACTGTTCTAGAAGGCTCCAAAATGTTCTAGATTGTTCCATAAAACATTCTATACTCACATTCAAGTTGAGTTTCCCGCCGTTCCCTCCTAAGTTATACAGGTGGAGGTCCAGTTCACCATCTAGACTCTTCTTGATGATGTTCAGTTTTTTCCCGCCAACGCCATTCGCTCCGTCCACGTACAGAGTAGTATCGTACTCCCCGTACACTGGTAACTTCTCACGCATGTTCTTGAATGCTCCCACTATTTTCTCGTAGTATCCTGAAAAGTTTAAAAATATTAAATACCTAAGTACTACACAAAATCATCTGCACTCAGGAATCGGGCCTGAAAAAAAATAATTTTCCCACTATATTCTTGTAGTTGAGGAGGGTTATTTTATGAGGGGATATTTAGTTTTTCAATGTGCATGAGGTTTTCTTGGCTATCCTTAAATACCTTAAAACATTTTGAGTATAAGCAATGAAGGACATTCTATTTATTCAATTGGGCTTAAAAAAATAAATCCCGAATTATAAGATAACTAGCGGCCGCCCGCGACTCCGTCCGCGTGGAGTTCGATTTCCAATAGCCTTCCTCGTCAAATGGACTATCCAACACAAATATATTTATTCCAAATCGGACCAGTAGTTGCTAGCTCTGCAGCTTTATGTATAGATAAGTACAAAAGGTGTAAAAAAATATACTGCAAATATTTTAAGGGCGAACTGTTTAGTGGAAATGTAAAATATTTTGTAAGTAAAAAACTTATAATAATACGGTAGTTTCCGAGAAAATCAACAAAATCAGTTGAGTGAATAATTGAAGAAATTGCAAGTTTTGTCTTATTCGATATATTGTCTTATTCGATACAGCTGGTCATGTCTTATCAGTGTAATACAATTACTACGCTCGTCCTGCCTCATAAGCAACGTGGTGGAGGGGGGTAGAAGCTCACAGGACGAAAAGAGCAAGTTGGCCAATGCAGGATATGCCAAATTTGGAAGGCATTAAAATTGACTTTTTTTTATCCGAATGTGTTACATTGCCTCTAAACAATTCGCCCTTAAAATATTTGCAGTATATTTTGTTACACCCTATAGATATTATTTTCGGTCTCCTTTATTAATTTGATTTGAATAAACTAAAATAAACTTCACAAACAAACCTTCTTCAGTAGGCGTCCCATACGTGTTGTCATTACGGCACTTCACACAGAAGTGAAGCTGGGGCGTGGTCATTATGCCGAACTCTTTGGGCGTGCCTTTCAGAGCGATCACGCCATTCGCAGCGGCGGCAGCTAGGCGCGGGCTTGTGTACCTGGAAACATAACATTATTTAACTAAAGTTATAATGCTTTTAAATATTTATGACGGGCCCGTTGGTTGATCTTTGGGTCGGAACCCTGGCTAAAAAACCAAGGGCCGTGGGTTCGAATCCCGCTAGGGGCAAACGTTTGAGTGATGAACATCGGCATTTGTTCTCGTGTCATGGATGGATAAAAGTATTAAGTACTAGCCTTCCGCGTTTTCACCCGCGCGCTATTTCTTATTTTCAAATATGCCCCTCTTAACCCCACATTTCCGGGATAAAAAGTAGCCTATGTTCACCGGGGACAGTGTAACTAGCCAACAGTGAAAGAATTATTCAAATCGGTCCAGTAGTTGTTGAGTTTATTCGTTACAAACAAAAATACATATTATCTTTCCTCTTTATAATATTAGTGTAGATAGTGTAGAAGTGTAGATGTAGATAATATTAGTGTAGAAGTGTAGATGTCTATCTGTTCCCTAGCTTCATTAGTACAAGCTATAAGCTTAATTTGAGGCTAGGGAATATTATTTAATTATTATTTAACCCCATTTGGGGAAGGCCTATTTCTAGCAGTGGCCTTCGACAGCCTGTTGATGACGAAGAAATGCCAGAACTTTAATATCAGTAAGATATCCCACCTGGTGTCCATTCCGATGAAAACGCTGGCCTTCAAAGACATGTCCGCATTCACCTGCTTGATGATCTGCTCCGTTGTTGATTCTAAGTCATTGTCACTGCAAATAAACAATTGATAAAATCAATAACATGTACGAGTATTTACTTATAACTTTAAACTTTCGCGTTGCATTATAATTAATTAACATTACAAGGGGACTAAACGCGATATTAGTGACCACGGCTGTAGCATCACAGCCGAAACGTCAAGCAGTTATTACTCAGGTACTTATAAAAATAATATCGCGTTTAGTCCTGTTGTAATGTTTAATAATTAGTATTAACTTTTTTTATTGTATAATTTTGGAAGTTCATTACATGCCAGTGATAAAACTTGCCAAGAGAGTTGTTGTGTGTTTCATTTCATAGCATGAACGACATTCAATAACGATGGATCAAGGAGGAGAAGGACATGTCAGTCTTGTAGCTCCACCGGATAGCTATTTAAACGAACGTAGTGAGATGCTAAGGAGCGGAACTCACTGCCGCGTTCTGTGTTTAATAAAAAACTAAAAAGACTAAACAGGTATCTACTACGAAAGCGTGCTCCATCTTAGGCCTCTTCTACACTTCCCATTAGGTGTAATCCAGGTCAAATGCAAGCTTATCTCAATAAAAAAACAAGATCAAACGGAAAAAGTTCGGTATTTTGAGTAATTGCTACATGTACCAAAACCAAGGAACGAAAAATTTTAGATTTATCTATTAACTACTTTATGGGTATAAAGTAATTAGGTTTTCTAAACTGCCAAATGATGATAATGCTAGCATGTTGCAGTATGGCAGTCGCCAACCTTTTTTATATAAAATAATTTTAATAGACTTTCACGTTCCATTATAACAAAAAAAGCATTAAAGTTATGTTGAATGACCAAATACAGGATGCAGTAGCATTTGCAATAGAATGGGAATGCATGAGAACAAAGGACTGCAGCGACATTCTCCCAGCTTATATTACTAGCTTCCGCCGGCGACTTCGCCCACGTCGAAGTTAATTTATTACTTCTATTGAACACTTTGTCCCTTAGGCATATAAGATGTTTATATATATGTTACGGGCAACGTGATTAATCGGGAATTATGAATAAGGGCCGGCCTTTATTAATAATTCCCAAGAGCGTCGGGCAAAGTGATTAATTTATCACTTTGACCGGCCCTTATTAATAATTCCCGACGCCTCGTGGTCCATGTAATAAATCAGTGTTTGAGATGGCTTGTATTTATCACTTGGACCGGGCATTATGATAAGAAATGTTTAAGGGTCACAAAAAAAAAATAACCCTAACCTATTTTAGACCACCTAAGAAGCGGAAGACTAATTTGATGGATATAGGTTAGGGTTATTTTTTTTTATGACCTTTTAAAATTCCCCTAGTCACGAACATAACACACCTTAACGACTTTTCATCTTAAGTAATATTTTTATCAAAATAAAAGTAGGACGTGATTTATATCAATAATTGCTTTTTTAAGTGTTTATTTTTAAATTGCTATGTTCAATTGATGTTTCTTTTAACTTTTCATGAAAATATGGTTAGTTTAATTAGATTTAGTTAGCAAAAACACTTCAAATAACCTTTTTTATCACTTTGCCCAATATGGGTTGGGAATTTATCATAATGGCCGGGAAAAGTGATTAATTACGCTATTTTTATCACATTGCCCAATTGAGTAGGGAATTATTAATACGGCCCGGGAATTATTAATACGGCCCGGGTTTATCACATGGCCCGTAACATATACATAGATAATTCCTCAGAAAATATCAGTTCTATACCCACCCAATAATATATCTGTGGTCTTAAATACTGCTAGCGGGCCGGTAAGTGCTTCGCTACGTGTGGTAAATGAATATTCACTAGGCCGATTTTGTGCCAACTTCACATAAAAAATCTGATCAATAGTCCGAACAAACCCATGGTTTAGATAGGTGAGCCTGTTCTTGAGTTATAAAATGGCAACGAAAAATGCCACTTATTTTTATATTTTAAAATTAAGATTAAGTTTATTAACTACCTATTTTGATTCTTTGAGTGCAAGCTCACTAGGTTGAGATAAAAATGATGATAGCATGTTTTTTGGTGTTAGTTGTTTATTCAATTAAGTATTTGAAATTGAAAAAATAAAAACCCATTCTTTTTTTTAGCGCTAAACCATGTTATTACAACATGACTTTAGTTTTTGAAGTAACACAGAGAGTTTTGTCTCAAACATTCCAGGAACTTCATGAACCCATCTCGTACAATGGATCCAGTGTTCCTGCGTAACTTCCCGGCTGACGGACAGTTCGAGGTCGCCCCGGCAGTTTCACGTCGCGAACACCATCTGTTTCCAGTTTCCCATTCAGTTTTATCGTCTAGGAATCGTTAGGTGTCTGTGGTTTAACGCGATAGTGGGATATTCGGGCGATGCCTCGCTCACCCACTGAATTCACCGGGTTTGTAGTCGATTCGCACGAAATTAGTTCGCCCGAACGTGCGAATCATCCACTTTCAAAAATATTTTTTTTAGTAGGCGTTTCGCACGGATGTATTTTAATCGCGTGCGAATCGACTCATTCTAGAACTAGTACATAGTATGGGATTCACTAATTAAAAGAAAAGTGCAAATAAAAAAAATTGTTAAAACTTTTCCATCACAATGCGTATGTGCGAAAGGCGTACTACTAATTTTTAAGAGGGTCGATTTGCACGCGATTGCAACACATCCGTGCAAAACGCCTACTAAAAAAATATTATTTTTGAAAGTGGACGATTCGCACGTTCGTGCGAATTAATTTCGAGAGAATCAACTAGGTACTAAGCCAATTCACCCACTGGTAGGTGGAGGGGTTACTAGGAATTTTAATTAGTGCCAGTGCACCCACCGTGTCAATGCTGGAATTATTTATCGATGTATTTTGTCGATAATGAAAAACAATTTGTACGATAAAATTAATTGATTAGTAAATTAATTTTTAATATTGTTAAAAGAAAACCAACAAAAAAAACTAAAGGGGATTCTTAAAATACTTATAACCTTTTCACATAATATCATATATGGCAATTTTGCATTTGAAAAAATCTTTTTGTTTTAGATAGTTTCTCGACAAATGTGTGCCTAAAACGAAATAAGAAGTTTCCTCTCCTATCCTGTAATATCCTCTTGACATTATCAAACTATTGCTACCCCATCATCTCGAAATAACTCCCACATTCCCCAATCCATTGACATAGATAGCGGTATGTCATTGTAGGTTAAGAGTTCACTTGTTTGACGGATATATCATTTGGATCGATGCCAATAGGTGTAGCATACGGCGCCTATATTCCCGCCATTTCGTGTTGGTTAGTCATTTATGAGGATAGGTGTTAAAGCATGTTAATACTGTTGTGAAAATAACTAACATGAAGATATTGCGGTCTGTTAACTCACAAAACTAGCCTGTTTTCTCTATTGCCAGTCAAGATTGCTGACTCATCAAGCTGTAGAGCTATATAGAATTTATTAGGGAACTAACAAATCCGTGCTTGCGTGCGAACTCAGCACAAATTATGTTTCGCAGTTAGGGTCTTAAATCTTGATGGTAGCTAAGATTACCCGATATCTAACTCGGTAGTGAACTTGAAGCCCGGGTTTTACAAGCGCGTCAGTACGCTGAAACTACTGAATGGATTTTGGTGAAATTTGGTATACAGGCTGACTTGGGAGCTGCATACTTGTATTTAGATTAAATGCTAACATGAGATAAAACAGGAATCTTGATAACGCTGGCAAAGCCGTGGGTAAAAACTAGTGAATAATAAAAGAAATCTTTCTTATATTTGCGTAGGGTTTTTTTTTAAATTTAAGATAGGCTTGCATTTGACCTCGATCACACCTGATGAAAAGTGTAGATGAGGCCTAAGATGGAGCACGCTTGCCTAGTAGATACCTGTTCACTCTAGTCTTGAAGACATCCAGATTATAACGTTCGGGAAACACAGAACACAGTTACAGTTAGCAGTTCGCATTATGAAAGAAGAAGAAAAACGCTTCGTGCTAGATGGAGGAATATTAACAATGAAAGGGTGAAAGCCCTCACCGCGTCTAGCTGTCCGAAGAACTAAAACACGATTTAATGGTAAAAATGGTAAATTTTACTTAGAGATTCCCTCACCTGACGTTAGCCAATCTGGTGGCGATCTCCTCCCAGCTCTGCTCCAGCATCTCGCCGTCAGGGTCGACCAGCTTCACTCCGTTGTCCGGCTCCAGGTTGTGCGAAGCGGTTATCATTATACCTATGGTTCGTCCTGGAACAAAACAAATGAACAATGTATCAAGGCTAGTAATGGGGAAGACGATTGACAGGTCAAATCACTCACTTTTATTGGTTTTTTTTACACTATTAAACGTCAAAAACTTGTAAGGAAAATTGTATGAAATACTAAGGTTTGACGTCACAACTTAGTAATGTCAAATGAATACTTTTTTAGTTCCGATTAACTGTAATAATTTGTTAAAAGCGCAAAAGTTATTGTGGCATAATGATAAGCGATTATTTATTAATTACTTCTTTAATGGAAGAGTTTCATAATTTATTTTGAAGTCAGTCGTGTACCCTATTCTTCGTGGTGTAGTCTTAGAGCGCTGCGCTCAATACCTTGACGGTCGTGGGTTCGAATCCCGCGGGGTAATTTTTCATTTTGTGTTGGTTTTACAAGTTTGGTCTTGACTAAATGTAATGTTAGCCTGTAACGTCCTAACATTGCAGGCCTAAATAACCTGATTGTCCGATACAAATGATGATTCCGTGCTTCGGAAGGCATGTTTATCCCGACTACTATGTATAATCCAAATGGTCGGGTAAGGGTGACGGAGGTCAGACAACAGTTGCTCCATTCAAATAACCAGGCCGGTTACCCGACTTTGATCCAAATTTCCCATGTACGGGTTACGGAGGTCTTACAACAGTAGCGCCACTGTAATAACCATACCGGTAAATTCTGGCCGATTTTGAAAAAAAATAGTTGTGAATAAAAATGCTAAATAAATACTTGCTGTCTTTTGACTCTTAACTCGTATGTTGGCCATGGAGAACGCAAAATAACTAAACCGACGAGTTTCCGAGGATCTTTTGGGGGTGAAGCCAGAGGATTGTGGAGAAAGAACCGAGTAGTCACAAACCAATAACCAAACTCTTAACTAACCCTTGCACTATGGAAGTTAAGGAATAGGACATAGACAGTGTTTTAGAATCATAAATGACTTCATGGACTTTAGTGATTTGCCCCGAGCGGGATCTGAATCCAAGGCCTTCTGGTTTGTAGTTAGATGGAATAGGTAGGTAACTAGGTAGTGGATCCTGCGATTGACCGGTAATAAACATTCCGGATAGTCGCTATCTATTTCCAAATTCATAGCAAGGAACTCTATAGTTTCTCATTCTGCGAAAATTAGGTAGGTTACTAGGTACCTACAGATATTTTATTACAATGATTCATGTCTTAGACCGCACCGGCGCATCGGCATACCCAGTTAGGTTTACATACGTTTTGTGGTATTATTAGATTACTAGGTATCTTTGTTTACCGGTAAAAGTATTATCTAAAGCTAACATATTGATTTAACAGCGATATCTCCGTAATTACAATTTCGTTAAGCAGAACGCCTCGATGGTCTAGTGGTTAAGTACTAGGCCGTAGTCTCGAGGTCTAGGGTTCGATTCCCGGGTCGGGTAAAATTTGTGCCAGTTTTTCCGAACATATCCCGGGTTTAGCAAGTGTGGTGATTAAGCCAAAACCCATCTTTAATAAATAAATAACTTCCTTGGACTATCACACAAAGCTTGTAATAAATATGGATGCTAGGGAACAGATAGACAAACAAATATACTAAAATCTGTACATATGACACACAGACCAGGACAAATAGACAGATTCATGCACACAAATGTTTGTCCCGTCGAACTCGAGACCTCTTGGTCTAATAGTCAACTTCTTGACCACTACACCAAGCGGGTCTTCTTTGTAACAAAAACATGATTTCAAATAATATAGGACTTTCCCCTGCAGTGGGACATTCATAGGCTGATACTACTTACTTAAACAGAAAACATTTCAACAAGACGTTGCCACAGATTATGTTCTAGATTAGTCATTAGAGAAGTCAATTGGAGTAATGGTAGCGAAGTGGGTCACACCATAAGTCGCGGATGTGAATGCCATGCATAACAAACGTTTGCGTGAACAAACATTTGTGCTTGCAATTTGTAGAAGTGGTCATTACAACTACTACAAATTGCAAGCATTATTTTAACACCTACAAATTGTGCATGTGTCATACAGGGTGGAATATTGAAAGGCTGGCACATTAACCGTTAGGTACAGTTAAGAAAACATTGTAAGGCAACCATCTATAGCTTTTTGAGATATTTTGTTCTACATTCATAGATTTTGGATAAAGGTCAGCAAAATAAAGTGCTGAAATAGGTTTTTTTCCTGCCAATAAATCCTATTTCCTGTATGGATTAAAATACTCTAAACCTATTAAGGTTCGAGTGCTAGAAATGTCAAAAATTGCAGAAACCCTTTCCCCGTTCACTTTGTAATGAAACGGTCGGATCCTATTCCTAACATTTCTAGTACACAAACCGTAATAGGTCCTAAAGAGTCTTTTGATCCTTACATGAGATAGGATATTTGTACTTTCAAGATCCAACGAGCATAATTACCTACATAGGGACAGGGGAAGTTACATTGTTTTTCAATTTGTAAGAGAAACATTTAATATCTATGTGTGATAAAATAAGCATTTATAAAGTAATATGTTCTTACCATTTTTGACTCTTGAGCGAATAACTGCTAATAGTCCCATGCGGTATACTACATGTTCCAGAAGATTTGCTCTGAAACAAAATAATATGAATTATGATATCTGATGTCCACTAGACCTTGAACTTAAAATCTATTTCTCGTTACCTAAAGATAAGTTTAACACTTTTCTAAAGTAGGGAGGTAGATTCAGGTTTAATAAGAATGAATAGTGAATACCTATTATAAACGTTAGTTTAGTAAACTTGGCAAGCATCCTATTATAGTTGCCATAGTGACGTGTCGTTGACCTCTTAATTGGGACATTAATGGGTACATACATAGGTAGTTGTATTATTCCGCTTAGGTAGGTTTGTCCCTTATTTATAGGTAGGTGAAACGGCGTATTGTAAAGTGAAGAAACACACGAAGCTGATAAAACGCGACCGAAGTTCCGCTTGACTACGCTTACAAAGTATTTTTAATGGAAGATGCCGTCATACACCATGCCGAAATTATGTCGTATAATATTGTATACAAAATGCATTGGCCGCCCAACTTCGGTCGGCCTAGTGTGTTTCTACAATAACGTTCAAAGATACCCTTATCATTAACTTATAACTGTGTTAACAGATTTGTTTCTTATCATGCCAATATACGCTCTACAAATCAAATAAAATACAGCTTTAAATGATAAAAATACAATTTTAATTAGCCTAAAGTTTGACGTCATGTCAGTTGATGTTTAAACCAGACTAGGTATTTAGGTGGCCTCATTAACTAACCGTCATTAAATATGCTAGTACTATTGTGATTGCCAAATATAGAATTACAATGCTGTACTTACCTACTAGGTTTTGTAATTAGTTCTAAATGTGTAACATTACAATTAAAATGCAATTGATATTATACTTAGTCGGGTCATAAGTTCTGTCACAAACTTTTTAGGAAATTATTGATACACCTTTCGAGATATACATAAAAATTATATATGAAATGAAAGGTTATTAAATTTACAATATAATTTTATTAATATCATTTAAAATGTCCTGCTCCATTTTGGACAGATGCCTTTAATCTACGAAGACAGTCATCGATCGCTGCACGCACCACATTCTTACACCTTTCTTTCGCTGATTTAATCAGAAACGCTCGGAGAGACACCAAATTCGGGTGAGGTCAAGTACAGACTTTCCTCTTCAAATATTGGTATAACTTGCAATCCCATCGGTTTAAATGTGGACTAGAAGAGAGCCGGTATTCATGCTGGGTGAAGTCAATTCCGCGCGCCCTCAACCAGTATTTCGTGCTTCGGGCCCTATGAGCCGGTGTAGAGTTTTGTTGGAATGTCCTATGTCTGTTCTTGATTATTATTTAAGAAAAAGGTTGTACTATGCTTGTTAGGACAGTATTTTGATATAGTACGGCCTTGATTTTCCCCCATTTTTTACCGAAAAACACCTCAGTTATGCCTGAATCCGAGAGTCCAAGCCAAATCATGAATGAGGAAGGGTGATGACCGCACTGGTCCCTCGAAATACACGTGCTTGCTTCTTCACTAATGTGGGCATACACTCTATCATTTTGTTTGTGATAACTTAAACCTATCGTAAAAAAAAGACATCCAAAAAAAGAAATTCGCAGTTTTTTTTTCCCGCGTGCCGTTGTAACAGAGCCCGGGATATTTCCTGCTTAATATTTTTTATACGATCAATAGAAAAAACCCGGTCTTATTAAAATAAGCACGTGGTCTCAGGTTTTCATTTAGCACTCTTTTCAGTTTGGTTCTGCTTAGCCACAGCTGGAGAGCTGGCGTTTTTTGTTTACGCACGGGATTTTTTTCGTTTGGCGCCTTCACTGCTCTGATGACTGCCAGTGTTCCTAAAAGAGCAAGGCCTGCCGCTTTTTTTACGATTTTGAAATCTTGAGACTTCATTGTATCGATTGATAGTACAATAAAAGAAATAGGACGCTTTTTTCAACTTTTGTACGAAATTGAAAATCTCCTTCTATGCGTTACAACAGTGGTGCAACGGAAAACCCGTGACTCTATCATCTTTATTCGTCCATTCCATATTCAAATAATGTACAAAAATAATTATTTCTTCTATTTCCGACATGTATGAATGTGCTATTTTTTAAATTAGGCGCGTAATTTCTGGCCGGTCTTCAAAAATCAAAAATATAAGGCTGTGACAGAACTTATGAACCGACTGGGTATAATTAACCGGCCGCCCGCGACTCCGTCCGCTTGGATTTCGGCATAGAGTAAAGTATGGATTTTGGTTTTGGTTGATTTTGGTTTCCGCACCCATAGTGTATAGGTACTATAGCTTAAGGCCTTCCTTATCAAATGGACTATCCAACACAGAAATATTTTTAAATTCGAACCAGTACTTTCTGTGATTAGCGCGTTCAAAGAAACAATCTCATCAGCTTAATAAATTAGTTTAGTTATATATATTATTTCATACTTTGTTATATTAACTTGTAAGTTTGCAAAAAAAAAAATGAGGAACTATAAATCTTTCAGGCCATTAACAAATCATCTTTATATTTCAGATTTCATACTATGTTTACTACTTCTGCACACTCATTTGTAACCATTGAGGATGCATAACTTGTTTTATTAATAATAAACAATGATTTATTAACCACAATGATGCGAGTTATGAGGCTACTTTCAACCATAATAACAATATTCAAAGTTCAAACATTTTCAAGCTTCTGTAGTAAATATTTAAGAGTGCTATTATCAACATTATCAAAACAAATGGGTAACCAATAAACATAAAATGTTTGAATAACAAACAATAAAGGGAATTGATCTCAAAGAGCTTGGCAGACGGCCAGACGGTCGGAATTGCACCTTCCCGTGAAAGGGTATTTTTAAATGCGGCAAATATAAATTATTTATATGACACAGTTATAAGGGAATCTATTAATAATGTTACTCCGCACACATCAAAGAAAAACTAGGTGTTAATTGTCACATTTTTTGTAAAGTAACATGGAATTTGATGGATTACCTTGCACTAGATTCAAAACATTAGAATTTTTCAGTTAAAATAGCTTGTTCTATATTATAATATGAAACTAATAATAGTCATGATATAGTACAAGGGACTGTAATTTGAGTTCATTGACCCATCTGTGTTAGCAGTCTGCGGTGTGCCGGCACATTTATTGTTTCAACCCAAATTCACATTTTTATTTTAACCTATGTTATTTATAAATACTGTGGTGTCTTAAAAATAATAGATTATGTGTAGAATAGTTACAATTATATTGTGTATTGACTGTCTGAAATTAAAATTTAACCCTACTCTACATTTTTGTTTAGAATAGACCTGATTTCAATGATTCAATTAATTTAAATACTACAATCTACATAATATAGTTTAGCAACTATTATAATAAAAATACAACATTAAAAGAACACAACATAGGTAACTTTTACTTGAAAACATTAAATATCATTCATAACATTTGCCTAGTTATAACAATTGCCTCATGCAACTGAATAATATTTATGCAATACTCATTTCATAACAATATTAGTAAACCACTCAGAAAATTCTTTTTGTGTTGGATAATCCATTTGATGGGGAAGACTTTAGGCTACTGTAATTCGAAATCCACGCGAACGGAGTCGCGGGCGGCCGCTATTATTTAATACAATTGTGAAGTTAAAGAACTTATTTACTCGTAACATTCTGTTTACTGTGTTCAAACTCATGGACTTGTTGAGCGCTGATGCATATAATGAATACTAATCACTTGCAGAATATGTAATTGAATAGATTAATGTGCTAAGCATTAATAAACATGCCATCAAAGATTAGCTAGAGGATTAATACTAGCATTCACATTTCTGTCTTTTTTGATTTAGGTACTCTAAGTAATTCTTAATTCCTCTTTCAGAAGATATTATTGTTTCATCAATTAATAAACATATTAAAATGATTAATTTTACTATTTGATTATGGAGATTATTGTCAAATTTTAGAACATCTTGTTATCTCTTCCAGTTTTGAATTAAAATTATATACCTATTTTGAGTATTAATAACATTAGTGTAAATAAAAGAGTATGTTTAACAATAAACTAACATCATATTTTATGAGTAGGTGAATGCAAACTTATTGGAATTTATAATAACAAAGATGAATCAGTTTCGAACATCTATTCCCAAAAAATACAAAAGAATGCAGTTCTGTGAATGTTTAACCTTTTAAATTGTTCCAATGCCATTATTATGTTGACAGTATTTTAATTATGCATGCAAGGTCTTTTCCATCGCCATGGCACGTTAGTAGGTAGCCACCTCCCAGGGCGCCCGAAAACGTACCAAGCGACCATAACCTATTGCAAAGTTCATTGTTTTGCCATATACTATCACAAGTCATTGACCATAATCACCGCCGCTGACGAACTACTTCCCGTTATAAATACGTAGGAAATCTTATAGGTGACTCATGATCTGATACCAACGGATTTATTACCGAATCAATTGCTTACGTGACAAACGACGCAACATATTAGAGAAAGGGCCCGCTAATATTTACACTGGACGTTACCAGCTGACCCCGATGTGCGGTAACCCGTCAAAATTACCAAATTTAGTAAAAAATTCAACTCACTTTGTGCGAAATCCAGCGGTTCCATATTGTATGAAAACTTCACTTGTTTTGGGGTGCATTTCTCTGGCGAACGCGTACACGACTCGTAAGCTACTTGGCGGCATTGTGTAAGGCGAATTTTATTTATATGGGCGCCTATCGCTCAGATACAATCACTTGGAATCAACAAACGAGATTTCTGCATTCCCGCTGAGCCAACTTTCAATGAAATCTGACATTACAAATGTCAATCGACTTTTTTAATAATCCGACCGAATTGGAACGCATATTAATTTTCTATTATTCTCATGCAAAATTCAGTTCGTTATAAATTGGTAGGGTTACACTCATTAGTATTGATGAAATGACAGCTGTCAGAACGTAAGCATGCTTTCTGGTGGAATTAGTTCTACAAAAATCTTTTAGATGGCAGTGGCATAGCAAAAAGCACCTCGGATGATAGTTAATCTACTCGCTAACAGATGGCGTTAAAATACGAAAAATCGTAAAAAAGTTGCAATGGAGTGCTAGTTTTATTAATTGGTGTACTTGAAATTATCAAGCAAATAAAGCTTGTGTCTTGTACAATACATCAACAAATCTTAAAATAATTGACATTGTCACGATACCATACATTTGATTAATGTTTATTATTAAAATTTATTTCTGACTGTTTACCTTTTTATAAGCCACACAGGGGCTATCTTCCATATAGGACTGAGCTTGCAGCTCAAATGGCAGTATTAATTACTCCGAAAGTGCGCCATTAATTGCGCAGGCAGATCCGTCGGCGGTTCTTAAGCGATCTCTAATGGCCGCCGCGCGCACCGTGACCGACTGAAAAACAAGCAATGATGTAGGGATGGAAATACCGGTGTTACCGGTGTTTTTCAGTATCGGAATACTGGAATAGAAATAGTTTCAAAGATTGCGACCAGTAATTTTTTTCTTGTTATACATACCTACAAATAAAAACGCGCATTCGTGATAAGTTTTTGCAGTAGTTGCAGTGATGAAGAATAGGTAATAATAGAATCAGGAATCTTTTTTGAAAGGTTCACACTATTTTTTAATGGATTGGGCACACTCTCCGAAGGTATCAGAAAGAAATATTACACATACCGAGGCTGGGGCTAGCAAATAGCGAATACAACAAGGAAACCGTATATTTTGCCGTCAAAAACCGACTTTTTTTTATGTCAGAGGCGGCAAACGAGCTAGTGGGTCGCCTGATGGTAAGCAATCACCGCCGCCCATTGACATCCGCGACACCAGAGGTATCGTTGATGTTTTGCCGGCCTTAACCCCATACCCTCCCCTACTGAGCTCTGGCAACCTTACTCACCAGCAGAATCATAGCACAACAGATTATATACTTATAGATAGACTTCCCATTTGGATTTGGCTGCAGAAGAGAAAAAATGGTGAAGATCTGGAGAAAAGGAAACGGACGGACGTGGACGCCCTACGCCGCATCGAGGGTACTTAGAACCAGTGACGGATTAACCCTTAATCAAAAAAGCAATTGCCTGGCCTAGGGCATCACGTCTGGGAGGAGGCACAGGAAAAAGCACAAAAAGAGCACAAAATCCAGTTGACACACGGACAGGCAGAATTGCTTAGGGTATCAAGTAGTCTTAATCCGTCACTGCTTAGAACCTTTACTTAAGTAAATCTAGGGGATTCACGAACAAAGACATTTTTTCCATATTTCTCTTGAAAGTGAAACGTAGTTCTACGAAAATACCGGTAACTCCGAGATCTACCGATTTCCACCCAAACACTATGGTCGCCTACAAGCCCATTAGTTGTTTTAATTTGGCTAAATAAAGACACATGCCGTAATTGATTTAAATTAGTGAAATTAAATGAGACGAGAGTTATTCGCTCTGAAATTGATTTACGAAAACGCGCCTACGGAACGTCAAATAAGTACCTAATTAAATAAAGTAAAGTTTGTAGAAGATTCAACCTTATTGCTTAGGTCTAAAATTTTTAATGTGAGTAGGAAAGTATAATACTTAATTTAGTTTATGTAGTGGTGGCTATTTTATAACATATCAACTCGTAGAGGGTAAATCATTAACATAATATAATGAATTCAAATCGGAGCGGAGAGAATATTTACTTTAAGGTAACCTTAAAAAAATCAATCTGAAATACCGAATAGAAGTGAAATAGCACTTCCTAATTTTTGTACTTTGTTTCTTCTGGTGAGTAAGGTCGCCAGAGCTCAGTTGGGCAGGGCATGGGGTCTTAAAGGCAGGTAACGCATCTGCGACCCTTGTGCGGTTGTTGATGTCCATGGACAGCGTTGATCACTTACCATCCGGTTCGTTTGCCTCCCTATAACATAAAAAAAAGTTTTGTTTTAGTCATTTTTCATGAGGATGCACAGTCAGTGGCAATTTTAGTATTGTATCTATATCTTTACTAATATATAAAGCTGAAGAAATTGTTTGTTTGTATGTTTGTTTGAGCGCGCTAATCTCAGGAATACTTGTCCGATTTGACAAATTATTTTTGTGTTGGATAGTCCATTTTAGGCTTTAGGCTATTGAAAATCGAAATCCACGCGGACAGAGAGTGGCTGCCCGCGCCACTAGTCGTAAAATATAACTAGGAAATTATCACGTTTTCTTTACAAAGAGGAGTTTTGGTTTAATCACCACGCTACCCAATGTTTTGGTGATCTGAATAGGTGATATGACCACACAGCACACCTAGGTTATAAATCGTTCAGTTCCAATAATTACTAAAAAAAACACCCACCAACACTTTCCGCCGAATTTGGATTCATTTCGTACAACTACGTCTAATTACCTTCAAGTGCATCGTTGCAAATGCTGCACCGATGCCGGTGTGCAGGAGCGCTATCACTCAGCGCATGTCACTTGTCACTCGGCCGATGGCTGTACCGTTTGCAAATAAACTCTTATGGCCTGCGAAGTGGATATTTTGACGTTAATATCACTCGTTTGAAGGTAATACCTTTGTTATTTATAAGCGACGATACATTCATGAAAAAAGTAGGACTTAGGGAGAAGACATATAATTCTAATGAAGCAGTGTATTTTATACGACTTATATAAAAGTCTGTAATAATATGCCTTGGTTGGCATACCTTTTAATTTCAATAAGTACCTACCTACATTCTCAGTAGTATTTCTACTAAGCTTGATAGCTTGGATAGTACCAATGTATTAACCAGATTATATCTCGAGTTAGTGAAACCTGGCCTTGCGTGATATTTTTTGGTAGAGCTTTTTGTCTTACTTATCTTTTGTCTTACTTATAATAATACTAGCGGCCGCCCGCGACTCCGTCCGCGTGGATTTTGATTTCCAATATCCTATGTGTTATTCTGATGTATAAGCTATATTGTGGTAAAGTTTCATTCAAATCCATTCAGTAGTTTTTACGTGAAAGAGTTACAAACATCCATACATCCATACATCCATACATCCACACATACAAAATTTCGCCTTTATAATAGTAGTAGGATTTGAAAGCTGAAGAGTTTGTTAGTTTGTTTGAACGCGGTAGTCTCAGGAACTGCTGGTTCGAACAGAAAGAATATAAAAAGATGTTTTTTGAGATCTTCCGAGTACCTAATACTTTCTCTCAACATTCACTTAATATTCTGACCGTACATGTCTTTCAGATTGACAGTCCATCCATTGTGTGCCCGCGATCATCAGGCGTTAGTTGACTTCACTTGACTTGACTTCTTGAGCCATTTCTGCACCCTTGATAGATTGTCATGCACCAATCTTAAGTGATATGAAGTTAACATAAGACAGTAATAACTTTTCTGGTATGACTAGCGGCCGCCCGCGACCTCAGTACGCGTGGATTTCTGTTATAGGTACTATAGCCTAAAGCCTTCCTCGTCAAATGGAGTACCCAACACAAAATATTTTTTCAATTCGGCCCAGTAGTTCCTGAGATTAGCGCGTTCAAACAAACAAACTCTTCAGCTTATTCGAATAGTTTTTCGACCCTTATTGTACATACTTTTATTTCAGTGCCCATTTTGTCATTTTTAAGACGGAAGTCTCGGGTTACATTCTAGTATCTGTTAGCCAAAACAGTTGATTCTTGAAAGGGAAACCAATTAAAATGTTGATTTATTTTTAAGATACCTTTTTTTTCATTATGGTTGAGCATTGAGAAAATAAAATGGACGAAAGTGTTTCTTTCCTAAGTAATGTTAGTGAAGGAACTCGATCTGAGCTTTCTTAGTTATAGTTGGACCCCCAAAACAAAAGACAAAAGGCAACTTTTCCATTTCAGCAAATATATCGTGCTATACAAATTCGTGTCCGTTCTCTACATAAATACTAAACGATGGATACATAAAACGCCAAAAACACCATGAAATAATAACACAGTAACGCAATAAATGTATTATTACTGATATGATATGAAATTGTGGGTAATATCATTGCGGTAATAGGCAAACTTAATGGGGACGATTTGGTATACCTCCAGTACATGAAGACCTATCATACCTCCCTGAAGGTAGTCTACCAAATTTTCATTTGCTGCCTGCTTGATCCTTAACACTGAGGGGTAAGATTGAGAATGGCTTGGCTGGGATATGAATTGATTGGTTTTGATATTGGTGGCGCGAGTTCAAATGTAAAATCATAGGTCAACTTTGACTGGTCGATGTGCAAAGAACATTAAGTTATTTAGTGATACGCAGCAATTTCGCTATTAACTATTAGATCGTTTTGAAATATCAATCCGTGGGCTCGAAGCCATCGTGCTCATTCTATTTGCTTTTACGCCGTATCTCTTTATCTATGGGAATGGAATAATGTCGTAATCGTTAATTTGTCGAATTGGTGGTTAATTGATATTATTAGTTGGTTTTGAAAGTACATGCGTTTTTGTTTTGTTTAATAAAGTTATAGTGGAAACATTTACTAGAGAGCTAAAGCTGGAGATATTTCTAATGACTTATGTTTAATTAAAATTATAGGCATTATAGCCAAAGCCATAGCCAGATCAATGTACCTACCTACTTTAGGCAGTATTTATCAATGATCGTTATTTTTGACTTAGAAATACAGTGAAACCAAAATAATTGTTGATTTATATAATTTTATACAAAAGAAAGGTAACAATAATTGGGAAATATATACATAAATGGTAGTTTTAGATCTAGTTAGATCGTTCCAATCTTTTCACAATATTGACCTTCTTCTGATATCTGAATGAATTCATATCTAAATCCTAGCCATAAAATGTTAGCCATAAAATGTACATGAAGACTGTTTCACACGAAACTTAGGCGGGCGGGCGGACTCCGTACACTCTAATTGTACGTATAGTCTCGGACCACACACAACACATTCCTACACCTATTAGCCGACGGAACCTGGTATCAATAAATCATGTGAGATGACTGCCTCTGGACTGTGGTGTAATGGCTATATCTTTGCTTGTAGCAAAGACCTCGCCGAGTTCAAAACCTAGGTTTGAACATAATTTTTTGCAGGATTCCGTACGAAGAATAGAATGAGAGCATGTATTATGACATAGACTGTTTTACTGATTGCGTTATGTAGTAAAGTTAATATTAATACGTTCTTGACTTATGAACTACTACTAGCTTTCCACCCGCGACCGCGTTTTCAGCACACATCGTGTTATACTTTAGCCTATAGCATTCCTCGTCAAATCCAACACGAAAATATTTTTTCAATTCGAGCCAGTAGTTTCTGTGATTATGTGATTAGCGCGTTCAAACAAACATACAAACTCTTCATTACTATTTCAGTATAGATGATAACATTTGCTAAACTAAACTTATACGAAACTGTGTCACACAATATCTACAGTTTCCTATCATCTTTCAAATGTCTCGACATTCCTCTCGGTTCGAATAAGTGGTGGTGTAAATTATACATCTGTAATTGCAGAGATCTTACCGATTCGTATGTGTTCAGAGCAATGTAACGACAGAGTTCTTTCTAGGGCAGGCAACATTCAGAGACGTTTAAGACCTCTTCCTCTCGAATTTTTTAATTAAATGGGTATCTACCTATATTTTAAGACAACGTTTGGGCAATTGTGAACGAAATCATTCATAATATAAATGTATTTCATCTTAAAAAGACACAGTTTATAATTGAAATAACCTTAAAAAATATAAGGCTCGAGATTCGCTCAGATTTTACAATGGGACATTTCTTTTGTGTATACGCACTCTACTTATATTTGAAAAAATATTTTACAAAACTATCACAAAAGATAACAATATTATGCACCAAAGCCTGAATTTCTGGAACTACTGGGTCGAATTCAAAAGAATTCTGTTGCATAGACCATTTGTCGAGGAAGGCTTTAAGCTATAGTTTACCACATGTTTGCGGAAACTGAAATCCACTCAGACGGTGTCGCGGGCGGCTGCTGGTTAACCAATGTAAAATGACTCTAACATATCGAATCCTCAGAAAGTACATAGCAACACAACCAGACAATAGAAAAACAAACCCATTCTAAATTCCTCAGTCATCCCACTCCATGTACTCATCCGAATACCACACGCAGGAAAGAGGCGGAAAGTATTCCTACAATCTCCATGCAGCCTCTAATGAATTATAAACTTCCTCGGACGACCCCTTTCCCAGCTTCCTTCGAACTTTGAACCCTAACCCGTCGGAATAAGGGTGCAGATGTAATCGGAATAGCAATCTAAGCTAAGTGCATATGCTGTGTAACCATTGGGCTTAATGTTTGTGTGATATCACGATTTGGTACGAGCTCCGGTGGTCCGGGTATGAGGTAAGCCGTGTTTTGTTATTGGTCGTCGGTAAAAAATAAATGGATGATAAAACAGTGTGCTGGGATGTAATGGTTTGGCTGCTGATGTTTGCTGCGTGAAAGAACGCGGGCATACCTCCTCGATAGATTTTGATGCACTCCGCCAAGAAAGAAATTGACGACCCGCTTGGTGTAATGGTCAAGAAGTCGCCTATTAGTCCAGAGGTACAGACATTTGTGTGCATGAACATAGCTGTTTTTCCTGGTCTGGGTGTTATATGTATCTTATTAAGTATATTTATAATATACTTAATATGTTGATTCTGATGTCTGTATTAATAGTGCTTGTGCTACTTAACACGGAGTCAGATGTACCTACGTGATGTTGTGAAATATTTATTTATCATCGGAAAAATGGAATGCCATGCCTACTTCTGTTTGCCCGAACCCTGTTATTTTCTGGGCTAGTAAACTACCTCCGATGTTTCAACCGTATGGTTCAGGGATCAAGGAATTTAAATGCCCCGATACAGGAATTCCCGCTTAAACCTAACTTGATGTGACATGATGGAAAAAGTTATCATGAGCATTAACGATTTCCTCAAGAGTCGAAAAAAATTTTAACATGGATTAGTATACATGTCCTACATAATAAATATCGCGTTTAGTCCCGTTAAATAATATTATGGTTATAAATGATGTAATGCAACGCGAAAGTCCATCATTTTATGGACATAAAGTGTCACCAAAATGCGTTGCTTCCTTAATAAACCATGCACCAAATTGAGCTCTGGACTAAGTTCAGAATAAATCGTTAAATACTAGTATTCGGTCCCTCTTCATCTAAGCCGACTTAGTCGACCCGACATATCCTCTCAACTTCTTACATTGACATAACCTTACATAACATTAACAAAGTCATCACTCGACACAACACTCAATGTCGGCCATATTGGGCAAGTGACATTGTCGCGATGTCGCGTTGACGCGGCGACAAGGCGACAATGATGCTGCTGATGTGATGGCTAATCATTGCTATTGTTGATGCGCAGATGTTATAATGTATGGTGACAATGTGTTGGTAGTGAAAAGGGATAATACTCGTTTGTAAAAACATTTATGTCTTATTAACATGATGTGGGTAAAGTAAGAAGCAAGGTAATGGCATATATTTTAAATAATTTTGCTTTACAGCAAATCGAAGTCGCTGTATTTACGTTGTTTTTGATAAATACTTATGTTGTATTAGTCAAAACACAGCGCCGTATCTGGAATGTTAAATGCAAAAATAATGTATTCAAACTAAAAACATGAAATAGAAATTTTCAATTGGTTAAAAGAAAGTCACTTGGCTACATTTATTTTCTAAGTAAAAAACAACAATTGTTTCAATGTTGATTGAAACAATTTGACTTTGAATTTCATATCTCCTGATCAGTCTTTTTCACGAATTAGATATTACGTCAAAATATTTAATTCGTGAAAAAGACTGATCAGGACTGAGATAATTTTTGCCGTTAATTTCCTATGTTAGTAAAATCCCTACAAAACCCCGTATCATGGCCACCCCAGCGCGTATAATAAACAGACCCGTTTAATTACGTGTGACCGATGTCCTCAAGTCGAGTGTCATCAATTGATAAATGCATTATCGGTTGACGTCTTTCAATCACATCGGGTTATATTACCGCATAGCCGACGAGTAATGGATAACTAATTATGCGGCGGTCTATTTGTAACCATTCAAGTTACGGTGATCCGATTTTATTTTATTTTTATTATAAAGCGTGTTACAATTTCGCACGGTTGCTGAACTTACGAATTGATTTTTTATTGAAGGTTATGTTCATTTATGTAATGTCATTGCATTTGCCTGTTATTATGGATCTGAAATGTGCAATACCTTGTTTTCTTCCTGTTTTAGGTAAATCTTATTAATCTTATCTATAATATAAAAATGAATCGCAAAATATGTTGGTAAGCGCATACACTCAACAACGCCTGGACCAATTTTGCCAATTCATTTTTTTTAATGTTCGTTGAAGTCCAAGGATGGTTCTTACGGCGAGAAAGAATCGAATAATTGCCGGGAAACCCCTAAAACAGCCCTGCCAGATTACATTTTTTTTTGACATGACGATGACGAAGTCTGTCGGGTCAGCTAGTTAATATTATAAATGTGAAAATTTGTGTTTGTTTGTCCCTCACTCTCGGTGAAACTACTTAACGAATTTTGATGATAGGTATGGAGGCAAGGTATGAGCTGACTAAGGTGATAGGATACCTTTAATCCCGATTAAATGGTTACATGGGATAAAACAGGAATCTTGAAAACACGGGCAAAGCCGCGGGTAAAACCTAGTGTATATTCATTTTCTTCCTATTAGATTGGCGTAAGTATTCAATGAAGGAAATACGCTGATATTATGTTTTACTACAATTATTATAAAGCACTAAAATGCTTAAATGGTAATTTAAGACGATCTATAAAACTATTTCTATTTCCTATTATATAAAGCTAATAATCTATTACGCCTATTTCCCAGCATAAAAATAAATTATGTATACCTTAGTATTTTATGAGTCATAAAAATATTTGTAGAAATAATATCCTCAAATATTTTTATAGCCCTTCCTTATCACTACAATGTATGCTAATTTTCACAGTAGAACTTCAAAATACCTTTAAAATGGTCTTGCAAACGTCTTTATCCGTAAGTCAACAATCATTTTTAAATATATTATTGATGGGACCACCTTTTAGCGCCTCTGTGTTGGGCCGGCCGAGAAACCCCTTTTTTAAATATCATTTATAATATTCGGTACATCAAGTCCTTATGCGAATGAAAATAAGATTCAAAATCAGACGTTGTTTTGAGAGTGTTTTTTTCTGTATAGGCACCGTGCGTAGCGATGACTCTGCCATCTAGTGACTCATATTCGAACTGACCAAGCTAAATGTCAATCTCAATGTCGGTAATTCTACTGTCAAACCACGGAAAACACCGTGCCTCATGCTGCCATCTAGTGACTCGAATTCGAACTGACCAAGGTAAATGTCAAATTTTACTGTCAAACCACTGAAAAAAAATCGGGATTTTAGCGCCCTCTATAGTTTCTGCACGGTGCCTATAGGCGGTCATCTGTCATCAATGGATGTCACATTACGACTCTTTTAGGCCACACAATGGATGGGACTTCTTTTGTAAATCAGCAGGTTTTAAAGCGATCGGTATTAACAATCAATGAATATGGATACTTCTGTGGATTCGGTTAATAGAGTACATTGGAGAAAAAAATGGTTTTGACATTGACGCTGACGAGTTATCGATGTTCTCCGGTGAATCAATCAATCATATTATGTGTGTGTATTTAGAAGCCGTGTCTAGTAAGGCAGTGTTATTTTTATATCTCCGGCTGTCGTAAGAAGCGTCTAAGTGACATTCCGCAGGGTAATAAATCCTATAAATAAATGAATTCCTTGTTCTACGTCACGTTTCACGTTCCACACTTGCCTAGCCCCAAACTAATTAACATCCATAACTCGAGTACAAATTCCCATTTTTATTACACAAACATTTGCCCCTAGCGAGATTCGTTCCCGCGCCCCTTGGTTTTGTAGTCAGGGTCTCTGACCACCACCCGGAGTCGGCTGGGCAGCAGCGTTCCCCTTTGTATCGACTGTTCAACATACTGCGTCTACTAACATGCTCCTTCACGTACAAACGCGCCGAGGGGCTCATGACGACTCTGATCGAATCAAAGTCATAGTCGCCTATCCTGGCGCCCACAAGATGTTCCCGGGACATACGCAAGGTTGTGGAGCTGCAGGACGCTCAGAACTAATGTAGTCCACCACTAACCACGCATTTCAAGCGATTTCCTTCGCACTATTGAGGAGGACGCTCTTGCTTTTGGCGTAGGCCCGGTACGTTAGACAGATTGCTCGTAGAAACGTACATATACTATATGTTAGTTAGTTAATTTGTCAGTTAAAGTCCTAAAACAGAGAGATTTCCCATCGTCTCGCCCAATCGACAATGAGTCCAGATCACTGCGCAGCTCGATTAGTGGTGGCTGTGTCGCTGCGCTCATTGCAGGGCTAATTGCGCCGGAGTGCGCACTACAATCTCCACTCTGTACAATGTCTTATATACAGCCGAGGACAGGAGCGGATGAAGAAAGACCGTCCGAGTGATGCTAAAGGAAGGTCACGACCCTTATTGCTGAGGAATATGACGAAAGCAGGAGGCGCTCCTTATCTCGGACGCTGGTCAGACCAGGATCATAGCAGCGTAACCTGGTGTCCACAGTGGATGTTTCCGGGATGAAGAAGCTGCAGGAAAGTCAAATCCATGGCGATGTGACGCTTGCCACTAAAGTTGTTCACCACTACTTAATCTACCTCTGCAGTTTCCTTGGTACCCGTGTTGAAGGCGGGACCAATGTTCTTTTGTTTTTAACCGATTCTTAGACTGCTGGTAGTAACTTATGTGGACTACAGGTGAGCTACCTAGGCAGCCAGTTATAGTCTTAAAACAGGCATAAGTCTTTTACAGCCAGGTTTCTCATCGTCTCATCCAATCGACCATGACTTCATACAGTATTCTTTATTCTAGAGGTCGCAACATCACAACACGGCCTCTGTAGGGTCTCATTCTCAGTCCTCAGTGGGCGGAAACACTGCAGAGCTCGATTAGTGGTGGCTGTGTCGCTGCGCTCATTGCAGGGCTAATTGCGCCGGAGTGCGCTCCACAAACTCCATTCTATACAATGCTTTACATACAGCCGAGGACAGGAGTGGATGGAGGAAGGCCGTCCGAGTGATGCTGATGAATGAATACGACGCAAGGAGGAGGCACTCCTTATCCCGGACTCTGGTCAGACCAGGATCATAGCAGTGTAGCCTGGTGTCCACAGTAGATATTGACAGGACGCAGAAGCTGCAGCACAGTCAAATCCATAGCCATGTGACGCTTGTCACTAAAGTCGTTCACCACTACTCAATCTACCTCTGCAGTTTCCTTGAGTGTTGAGGGCGGGACCAATGTTCTTTTGTTTTTAGCCTATGCTCGGTTCTAAGACTAGGTACTGGTAGTAATTTATGTGGACTACAGGTGAGCTACCTAGGCAGCCAGTTATAGCCTTAAAACAGGCATAAGTCTTTTACAGCCAGGTTTCTCATCGTCTCATTCAATCGACCATGACTTCACATACAGTATTCTTTTCCAGAGGTCGCAACATCACAATACGGCCTCTGTAGGGTCTCATTCTCAGTCCTCAGTGGGCGGAAACACTGCACAGCTCGATTAGTGGTGGCTGTGCCGCTGCGCTCATTGCAGGGCTAATTGCACCGGAGTGCGCTCCACAAACGCGCCGCGGGGCTTTCATCTCGAGCCTGGGCAGACCAGGATCATAGTAGCGTAGCCTGGTGTCCACAGTCGATGTTTTCTAGGATAAACAAGCTGCAGCACAGTCAAATCTATAGCCATGTGACGCTTGCCACTAAAGTCGTTCACCACAACTCAAGCAACCCCTGCGGTTTCCCTGTACCCTTTTCGAGAGCGGGATCAGTGCTCCTTTCTTTTTGGCCCCTGACTGTGTCGCAGAATGACATGGACCATCGGTTAGCTAGAACCAGACCAAATAGTCAGTCAGTTAAAATGGTAAAACTAGGCTCAGTTTTTTTCTCATCTTCTCACCCAATCGACCATGAGTTCAGATCACAATACGGGCTCTGTAGGGTCTCATTAGGATTAGTGGTGGCTGTGTCGCTGCGCTCATTGCAGGGCTAATTGCGCCGGAGTGCGCTCCACAAGCTCCACTCTTTACAATGCCTTACATACAGCCGAGGACAGGAGTGGATGGGAGAAGACCATCCGTGTCTGAGTGATGCTGAAGGGAGGTCATGACACTCATTCCTGAGGAATACGACGCAAGGACGAGGCGCTCCTTATCCCGGACGCTGGTCAAACCAGGATCATAGCAGCGTAGCCTGGTGTCCACAGTGGATGTTTTCTGGGATAAAGAAGCTGCAGCACAGTCAAATCTATAGCCATGTGACGCTTGCCACTAAAGTCGTTCACCACTACTCAATCTACCTCTGCGGTTTCCTTGGTACCCGTGGTGAGGGCGGGACCAATGCTCTTTTGTTTTTTTGCGTATTCCCGGTTTTCATGACGACCCTGGTCGAATCAAGGTCATAGTCGCCTATCTTGGTGTCTACAAGATGTTCCCGGGACATACGCAAGGTTATGAAGCTGCAGGACGCTCGGGACTAAAGTAGTCCACCACTAACCACGCATTTCAAGCGATTTCCTTCTGACTTTTGAGGAGGGCGGACCAGCGCTCTTGCTTTTGGCATTTGCTCGGTACATTAGACAGATTGCTCGTAGAAACTTATATATGTATTATACTATAGGTTAGTTAATTTGCCTGTTAAAGTCCAAAAATGGGTATAGTCTTTTACTAAGAGGTTTCCCGTCGTCTCATCCAATGTACCATGAGTTCAGATCACAATACGGGCTCTGTAGGGTCTCATTCTCAGTCCTCAGTGGGCGGAAACACTGCACAGCTCGATTAGTGGTGGCTGTGTCGCTGCGCTCATTGCAGGGCTAATTGCGCCAGAGTGCGCTCCACAAACTCACCTCTATACAATGCCTTACATACAGCCGAGGACAGAAAGACCGTCCGAGTGATGCTAAAGGGAGATCACGACATTCCTTCCTGAGGAAAACGACGCAAGGAGGAGGCGGGACTCTGGTCAGACCAGGATCATAGCAGCGTACCCTGGTGTCCCCGTTGATGTGACTGGGATAAGATAAAAGGATGAAGAATAAGCTGCAGGATAGCTAAATGTAGACGTGTGTGACCCTCGGGAGTAAAGTCATTCACCAGTTTCACTAAATCATTGCAGTTTTCTTCGCACCTTTGAGGAGGGTGGGACGTCCTATCCTTCAGTCTCCTTTGTCACTTATATGGACTATAGGTTATTTAGCTAGGCAGCCTTAAAACAGGCATAAGTCTTTTACAGCCAGGTTTCTCGTCGTCTCACCCAATCGACCATGACTTCAGCACTTCCACACAACATACAGTATTCTTTTTCTAAAGGTCCGCAAGATCACAATACGGGCTCTGTAGGGTCTCATTCTCAGTCCTCAGTGGGCGGAAACACTGCACAGCTCGATTAGTGGTGGCTGTGTCGCTGCGCTCATTGCAGGGCTAATTGCGCCGGAGTGCGCTCCACAAACGCGCTTTGATCAAACCAGGATCATAGCAGCGTAGCCTGGTGTCCACAGTGGATGTTTTCTAGGATAAAGAAGCTGCAGCACAGTCAAATCTATAGCCATGTGACGCTTGCCACTAAAGTCGTTCACCACTACTCAATCTACCTCTGCGGTGTCCTTGGTACTGTTGTGGAGGGTGGAACCAGTGCTCCTTTCTTTTTGACCCCTATCCGTGTCGCAGAATGACATGGACCATCGGTTAGCTAGAACCAGACCAAATAGTCAGTCAGTTAAAATGGCAAAACTTGCTCAGTCTTTTTCTCATCGTCTCACCCAATGTACCATGAGTTCAGATCACAATACGGCCTCTGTAGGGTTTCATTCTCAGTCCTTAGTGGGCGGAAACACTGCACAGCTCGATTAGTGGTGGCTGTGTCGCTGCGCTCATTGCAGGGCTAATTGCACCGGAGTGCGCACCACAAACTCCACTCTATACAATGCCTTACATACAGCCGAGGACAACAGTGGATGGAGGAAGATCGTCCGAGTGATGCTGAAGGGAGGTCACGACCCTCATTCCTGAGCAATACGACGCAAGGAGGAGGCACTCCTTATCCCGGACTCTGGTCAGACCAGGATCATAGCAGCGTAACCTGGTGTCCACAGTGGATGTTGACGGGATAAAGAAACTGCAGGACAGTCAAATCTATAGCAGTGTGACGCTTGTCACAAAGCCGTTCACCAGTACTCAATCTACTTCTACAGTTTCCTTGGTACCCGTGTTGAGAGCGGGACCAATGTTCTTTTGTTTTAAGCCAGTTCTTAGACTGCTGTTAGTAACTTATATGTTCTACACATGAGCTACCTAGGCAGCCAGTTATAGCCTTAAAACAGGCATAAGTCTTTTACAGCCAGGTATCTCATCGTCTCATCCAATCGACCATGACTTCACATACAGTATTCTTTTTACAGAGGTCGCAACATCACAGTACGAGCTCTGTAGGGTCTCATTCTCAGTCCTCAGTGGGCGGAAACACTGCAGAGCTCGATTAGTGGTGGCTGTGTCGCTGCGCTCATTGCAGGGCTAATTGCGCCGGAGTGCGCTCCACAAACGCGCCGCGGGGCTTTCATCTCGCCGATGGAGAGGACACGGTGGGGGGAGGAGCGGGCGGCTCATAGAAGGAAGCGGGTGGCGATTCAAGGCATAAGCGGAACGGTTATACGAAGGAGACAATTCAATCTAGCTCTGGATACAAATTAACAAAATAAATAAATTGGTAACAGATTAATGTGTAGTGATTGCCAAAAGAAGTAGATAATAAAGTGGTAATCAATGATAATTTTATTTATCATAATGAAATGAAGCAGATGTTATTGAGTAGAAGTTGCTGGCTACCAATAACTGGTTCGACCAAAATAAATAGATGTGCGGTAAGTAGCTAAAGGCCCATATAGCTGTAAAATATTCTTCAGGCTTTTCAGTGCAAACTTCTGTGAAAACTGATTTGATTATTATATTAGTCAAGTCATAATAACAAAAACCATTGCTTAACCGTTTCAGATACAAAATTATATCGGAATGGGATCCACATTCGAATTTAAAAACCGCTCCCGCTTATAAACTCATCTCTCCCTTCTAAACTACACAACCCATCTTTACAATGCAACCGAGATTTTTTCGCATCCAACCTCCATTCCAATGTAGCTCCAACTGCTCTCACAATAGGAGCTCTATTGGCATCACAGGACATCTGTGAGTGTAAACGCAGTCTGGTTCTTTGGTAATTGTTTTTATTCATTTATGGCTCCCTATAGAGTCGAGGTGGTCGTAATAGCCGCTCTATTAGCATCTGAGAGTTATCATCGCGTTATAGTGGATTTGTACTAATTTTATTATGTTAAAATCGTTTTTTAACTTTATTGGGTAAATCGACAACCGTTTTTTGTCGGGTATTTAATGGCCATTCGGATTGTAAAGTATTTTTGTTTCATTTTTTTTCTAACTGGAACGCTTGGTCATGTTAGAAATGAAGGTAACGAGTTTAATTTCGATTTTTAATTGGTTTTGGTGAAGGTTGAGACTAAGTTGATTCGGAAGCTCGAAAATACATATTATTTCGATGGCGAATTCAGAAGAGCGGTTTCTTGTAAATAAATAATAGTTGAAATGACGGCTGGTATTTTAAACAATGACGTATAAATTTACGAAAACATATTGCCCTAGGTACTGGACGGTAATATTTATGTGATAATAAATAATCCCTCTATACACCATTATAAATAAAATTAAATTTAGAGATTTGATTTTTAAAAAATCGTCTAAACTTTCTTTCAAAGGGTCTCTCTTATCCAGGTCAGCTGCAATCCTCTATCAAAATATCCCAAATGATGAAAAATGCTAGTTTCATTAAGTGCCGTACCGTATTACAATGTAATCAACGGTAATGGATGTAACCTGCACCGAACTGCACTGTCCAACAGAGTAATGTTTACTAAGTAACGCAGGGGCACACGAAGTATTGTTAAAGATGATACTAATAACAACAACAAATATGCCATCACAAAGGCTAGAAATCGTCTAAATGTATGTATCTCAGAACCTTATCGAAATCTGACATGTTTTCGATCCAAACCAAGATAAAATGCCTTGGCGCAGCCTAAAATGCAAGAGGGAGTGTGTGGGTAGAGCCCTACCCGGGTCTCAGGCATACCCCCACGGAAATACGATCAGAGAGACCCATCGGGTTTTTGTGGGTAGTCTGGCTTTTCCAAGATACCCCCATAACCCATAAGCCACCCACTTTGGAGGTTTTGGCTAAATGCTATTCCAGACAAAGAAAATAATCAAAAAATGCAACCTTAGTAGGTAAGGTATCGCTAAGTCTCAAAGGTATCATCATCAGCCGGTTCCAGTCCACTACTGAAGGAGGCCTCAACCTGATTGGAAAATATGCCCTTGTCACCACGGCTGGCAGGCAGGTTAGTGACCGCTCATACGCTCATTTTTGTTTGTTCTAACAACGAGTAGGTATCTTTAGACAAACGAAAACTATTTTGTATTTTCCCGTAATGTTAATCCACTTTGATACTGTGACTACAATCTTGGCAACTCAAGACATCTGAAGGACTTCGTGTGCTCATAATACTTAGATATTATTTTCGTGCTATTATAATTGAACCCGTAAGTCTAAAATCCTATATTCCTACGTCTACACCAATCTTAACTCTGACTGACGAATGTAAGTCGATTAAACCCCACTGACATTGGAAATCCACCCTTATTCCAATAGAATAAGGTATATTTAGAAGTCTTGGAACTTACCCTCTGCAAATCTAAGGCTGTCATTACACTTCTGGAAATCAATTCCGGGAGCTAAACATTCTACTTGGTAATGGAAAGCAATTGCGAATAATTCACTCGCTCTATCGCTTTGCTTTTGAACGGTTCTGTACTTACGACATTCTGATATTGGATTTTATGAAATATTGGCATTCGCTATTGTTTGTTTGTGGGGCAACGCCGACGGATAGGGAATTGTTGTTTCACTTGCGTGTTTCCCATCTTTCTGTTTTATTGAGAAACGTTGCGAAAAGCTTTGCGTTTTTGTTAATGTCAATTCATTTGGAAGTAACCGCCAGTGCGACTTCTTTGCTATGGATACCAGTTAACTCACGAATTGTCGCTAATACTCGTAGACGTAAAATTGACGTCTAGTGCTAATTTCATGTGTAAATGATCCTATAATAATATTTGAAAGTTTAGACAATGGTATAAGGTTTTAGACCTTCGCGTTGCATTTAACAGTAATGTACGGGATATTAACCAGTGGGACCAGAGGTGCGATTCACTAAACGCAAATGTCATTAAAGCCTTGGTCGCAGCGGCGATGTCATCGGTAAAATGTTCCTAATATACTATTTTCCATTTAAATACACAAAGATGATCACTCCATTTGATTGTCGACACCGTAACATCCCTGATTGTGAATTCCATCACAAAAAAATACTCATTTTACCGAATACATCGCCGCTGCGACCAAGGCTTTTATGACATTTGCACTTAGTGAATCGCACCTGAGTTCGCTTACGACCACGTTGTTTAACGCAGTCGAAACTTTAGCAGTACCTAAGTATAATACATGTAGGTACTACATAATGAATATTGCATAGGAAATTTAGGTTTAGACAATTGTATACGTTAAGTAAAAATACTATCTGACGTCGTCTAAATGCCTTTTTGGTTTTGGAAATAAACCATACGACTACGATATAAATAAATTATGTACCCACACCGTACCACGAGACAGATTGTTGGCATTCATCGCCTACCTACAAACATTTCACCATAGTTCATACAATCATATTACTCAAAAGAAAATTCTACACAATATGGTCAACTCTGCCGTAGGCTTAACCTTAAAAAAATAGAAAGCATAACCTTTTACCGTACCCACCGCATTCCCAACTAGCAATCATGGTGGACCACCATGCAGCCTAATGCGTTCAAATAGAGACGTGTCATAATAACCACCTGAATTAGACCTTTCGCCCTAAATTACGAGGTTATCCACTTTGCGCACCTAATTTAGAGCACCCGCATCTTGAGCTCTTGGTCTTGGCACTTATAAACATACTTAAATACATACATACGTATAACATCCAGAGGTGGAAATAACTAAGTGCAAATGTCATAATCAGTACTGAATTACTACTGTCAAAAATGACACAGCCGTGAGATTAATACATTTGCGCTTAGTGAATCGCACCTCAGACCAGGACCAACAGGCATGTTCAATTGTTCATGCACACAAATATGTTTGTCCTGTGCGGGGAACTTCTTAACCATTAGACCAAGGGTCGTCTAACTTTGAGCACCGATTGGTATTTAATAATTTTGGCAGGCCTATTTATCATTTTGGCAAGTTAAAATAACAAAAGGTGCTCAAACGGTACTAAGCCATAAATAAGCTCAAGTTGCGGATGCTCAAAAATTAGGTGCTCAAAATGGATTACATCGAAATTACCCTCGGAGCTTCCGTGGCAGGGTGGCCGAAATATGGTCAACCCCTCGTTTATATCCGGTGGTTTTTACTGGGTTATGAAAATCGATGAATGGGTAAATTATTACGTTTGTTTTTGCGTAGGAACATGTATCTGTCTTTCTTTATTGTGACTTTTAAATGTTATTAAGCGAAGTCAAATCTAGATCGGAAAAATCACTTTTCCAAGGACGAATGGCTTAAGTTTTAGCGAATTAATGCGGTGATGTCAGATTAGCATTTATTTTACTTTTTTAAAAATTGCCCAACTAAGCCATGACTCGATGTTCATCACACAAACATTTGCCCCTCTCGGGATTCGAACCTGCGACCCTTGGTTTTATGGGTCTCTGACAACTAAACCAACGGGCCCGACGATGTGGAAACAGTCACTAGAGGTAACGTTTTGTTTACTGATAAAATGGCATTTGATAAATCTTTAGCTTCTTACGCTAAAGCAAGCGCTAGTATTTAAGTCTAGGAACCAAATAAATAAAACTTCGTACACACATAATTTTGATGTCAAACTAATAATTCGTACCCATCATATAAATTGGTCATGATTACACAAATGATGACATCTGACAAAAAGTCATCGTCTAATCAATGAGATCACCCCACAGCTGCGACTTCGCATTTAGAAGTGTCGAACAATTTAGTGAAGCCGGAAGTGAACCCACTACCCGGTGAGGTGGGCCAGCCACGTATCATTAGGGGTCTGGCACCCGCGGCCAGATTGGCACTCGGGGTACGGTCATCGCATTAGATGGCACTGATGGATGGATGGTCTGTTGTACTAATGACTTAATTGTCATAAATTGAAAACGTATGATTCGTTACATTTTGTGCTTCAGAATACTGTTCCAAAATATACAAATGCTGTCAGAAATACAGCGTTTGTATATTTTGAACTGGATAACCGTTTAAAAGTTAGTTTAAACTGGATAACAAACGAGTTTGTCTGCTTGGGACGATACATTAATGCTACGATGGGTTTTTTTTTTATTTAATGTTAATTAGAAAATTTGTAATAAGCAATTCTTGAAGATTAAACTAAGAAAGGGACTAACACAGACAATAACACGTCAGACGAAGACTTAAGATTTTGGATTTTGTACCGCTCTATATTCGGAGCATAAGCTCTGCTATTGAACTGCAGTTGCCTTGATGCGCGGCCGACCGTACGACGAGTATTTCACCGCTTGTATCGAATGCGTTGACCGTACCGCGAGCGCCTGTTATTCATAGACATAATTTCGGGAGCGGTCATTATAACACATCTCAATTTGGTTTCAACACATAAGTTATAATAAGCAGCGCGGGTGGCCGGCATTAGACGAATCCGGGAATAAAGCTTGTTCTTACAAGTAAGAACAATTTAAAGCTGGCTCTTAGTAGTTGTACTCTAGTGGTTGATTTCTATAATAATGAGTAATACTCGTTTAAGATAGCGCAGAACTCGGTCCTGTCGAATATAACCGCTTATTCATTGAAAAAAAATATTATTCTGGTCATAGGCCTCTTCTAGGGTTCTCCAATCAGCCCTCGGAGAGACTGCGATAGGCTCTGATAAAATGAACCAATTCCACTTACACTATTGCGGCGTGTGGGAACATGAAGAAGTTATTATTTAGGGCTCAAAAAACTGTCGAATACAAAATGTACTTTGCGTTTAAAAATTAAGATGATTTTCAGGCTGGCAATTTTTTTTTAAACATAGTCCTCATAATATGAAACGGATATACCGCAGCCTTTTAAGCGACGAATTTCGCCTAAACCGGAAATCAAACATAAGACCTCGTTTTTCAGGAACGTGCGGAATAACCACTAAGCTGTTAAAATTAAAAAAATATTTACATAATGAATTAAAAGTGATCATGTTGGTTTATGACACCGAGATTTCCATCAAGCATATTTCAGAGTGAATTAATTAAACCTCAAGATGAACATTTTATCTCGCATACATTAAAATTTAATTGCTCTCCTTATTAATGAGACCCGCTATACAAAATGTTACGTATAATTGTTGCGGATAACATTTGAAATCGCTTGTTTTAGAGATGATTTGTCTATATTGCAATACTATCACAAAGCTGAAGAGTTTGTTTGTTAGTTTGTTTCTTTGAAGGAGCTTATCTCTGGAACTACTGGTTAGAATTGAAATATTCTTTTAGCGTTGCATATTCCATTATTCTGGACTGATGGACTATATGGTTATATTATAGCTTAAATCATTCCTGGGAAGGCTTTAAGCTATATACATATAAAACTACTGCGGAAACGACGCGGACGAAATCGTGGGCGGCCGCTAGTTGTACAGAAATCATTTTATAATCGTATTAGTGAACCCTGATAGTTAACCATATAAAATATCGTACGTAATATTAATATATCGTATAGTTATTGGTTACATGGCAAAATGTCAACGGGATAATCTTAGCTGAAATGGACTGTAACACGCTTGTTAGATAGACAGAAGCATCAGTTACGCATTGAAAACTTCCTTGCCTTCACTCAAAGTCTCTACCTGCCACAAAAAATATTCTATACAGCATAACTGATCATTCGTTCACTTTATTGAAATACCTGATTTCTCAAAGTAACTACGACGGGTCTACCTACACAAATAATGAGTTGTCTTGAAGTCTGAATAATAAAGTTGGAAAACAAACATTTGGAACAGTCAGTGTGTTTATTATATTACGGTCTGCGGCGCGTGAATCTCTTATTGGGCACAATTAATTCATAAGAATCTTTATTTTTTATTGCAGCGACGTTTAATTTAATGAATTATGCTTTTGTTACTTATCATGCTTTTGTAGAATAAGATAAAAGTGTCTACTTTCGTCTTGTGTTCTTATTGTTTTTAAAATAATAAAATATTTAAATAATACATTTGACAGGCCCGTTGGTCGAGTGGCTAGAGACCCTGGCTACAAAACCAAGGGTCGCGGGTTCGAATCCCGCTAGGGGCAAATGTTTGTGTGATGAACATCGGCATTTGTACTCGAGTCATGGATGTTTATAAAAGTATTTAAGTATGTCTATCCGTTCCCTAGCTTCCATAGTACAAGCTTCGAGCTTAGTTTGGGGCTAGGCAATTGGTGTGTTAGTCCAAGGCATTTATTTATTTATTTATTTATTTATTATTTATTTATTATTAATACCATCCAGAATGTTAAATTGTTTTAACTAGAATTACAATAATCAACGTAACGAGTGCTTAAAGTAACAACTCCTGCTAGCTAAGACCAATAAATGATGAATTTCAAACGACTAAACTCATTTACATTTCAACTTTTGGGAAAATGTCGTTTAAGTATTTTGTCGAGATTCAAACTAATTTGACTCTTATTACTATAAAAATAGAGAACTACCTAAACTGCACAAACTTCCACGGATAAATACATACAATCACTCATTTCCTTATAGGCAGCTAGTATTACAATTATGTATTCGCAATTGCAGTACTTGTGTCTCATTTTCCGTTATTTCTAAGCCATACTTATAGTTTTAAGAACTTAAGAAGCATATTTATTAAGTATTATTGTAAGTCCAATTACCCACAATGCCTTCTTCCATTGATTACGTTTTGACGGTAAGTCTCAGGAAGTTATTAATTTTGTAAAATATAGACCATAGCTCATTCCGGCTTATGGCTGTAAATATTCAATTTTAAGAGATCTATTAGTGCGTATTTTCTGAGTTATATGCGTATTGTTGTTTATTTCTAAGGAAAGGAGGTTGAAACTTCAATAACTGCCTCAATTTTTATTAATTTATTATCTGGCCGTCAGTGACATAACGTTTCACAGGTAAGATAGTTTGTGTGAGAAAGTAAAGTTGGCGTTTAGTTTTTTTCAAAAAACGCTTCCACTTTTTCTTATTTTTTAGGCCTTCCATGGACTACCTACCACAATTTATTAAAGACCAAAACAAGCCAAATCGGTTGAGCCGTTTTTGAGTTTTAAACAGACTTGCGAACATCAATTTATTTTTATTTATATTTTAAAAGATAATGAATACATTGGTATCAATTAACTATAAAAGTAAAATCAATTATATAAAATGAGTATAGCCTGATAACAATGAAATTGAAGCTCTTACATTAGCTATTATCTAAATAATAACATTACCTAAAAACCTACCACCGTAACACATTACGATTAGATATTTTACTATTTATCCAACATAATTGGTGACATTATCAAAATGACAGTCAATAACATACTAATAACGTAAATGGATGACGGAATGGTAGCGCACCGGAAATCGACATGATTGGCCAATAATGGCGGGAAAGCGGGCAATATGGCGCCAGTTCCGGTATCTGGGGGAAATGACATCGGCCGTAATGACGTGACGCGTTAGATCTGGTTTCATTTTCTATGATTCTTGGTCGTTATTTATTTTGTTTATATTATTTTCACACGCATCCATGCATGTATCTATGGGTGGTTGCAGACTGCATGGAAGGTTTATATTTTTTGAGGCAAGCCCATGTCAGGCGATTCATTTTGGATTCTTATATCAAATGTTTTATGCAGTAGTAATACAATTTGCAAAATAAAGCAACACATTCTTCGAAGAAAAGAGTTAGGTAGGTACTCGTATATCGGGCGCAGGCACATAGGTAATTAGTCCTAGCAAAAAATATTTATTTGTTTTGTTGTAACTTTCTTTGATATTCCAAATAAAAAAAGATAAGACTTATAATATAGATAGATTGTCAAAATTGTTTGTTTGATATTAAAAAATGTCCGTGCCTACCAAACAAACAAATCGGACATAGAAGAGTGTGTGTTTGTTAAAAGAAAATATATTTTAAAAAAAAACTTTAGGAAGGTAGTTCTGTACACAAAATACCTACATTAAACATATAATTTACATAAACATTAGCAATTATCATAATTTAATATTGTTGTACTCATTATTATTTTGGTGAATGGTGAATGACATTAAAAAGCGTATTACATTTTTAATTGAACTCCGCCCCTTCTGTCTAAGTATTATAAGTACCAGCCAGTACCCTTTAAAAACAAAAGCGGGGTGTCAGATTAGATTGCACTTCCCTCGCGCGCGAACCGTGACATATACAATCAAAATGGCGGATTAACGATAGGTGATGTTATCCGTTCACACTTATTTTACCTCTGACCTAACCTATTTTTGTTTGTTTGCATTCCTTGAATGGTCAGTTCAATAATGGAGACCAAAACTGCCAGTTTTTCAAAAATTTAGTTACTGGGTACCTACGACTTGTATTATGCTAAAATGACCCGATATGAGCCAAAAGAAGGCTATCAGAGCTTAGATAACCTTACATGTATTTTAATAAGGAGGTTTAACATAGTCTTTATTTCTAAATCGAACCTAATTGCCTATTTTAATGTGTCCTTGCTGGAAGAATGCCTTTCATTGATTTTTCTTCAAGATAGATATTGCCCTTATCACTACAATTTTGTATTACGATTACCCATTACCGCTATTACAAATCGAGCTATGACCGATGCACACAAAACTCTATTACTATGGTTTAAAAAACAAAAGCGGGTGTCAGCTTAGGTCTTTTTCCCGCGCGCGCGAACCGTGACGTAAACAATGAAAATGGCGACTTAACGATAGGCGATAATGGCGCGTTGATGGCTGATTTGTAAGGTTATCTTTACTTGCAGTGAAAAGTAGTAGGATATAGGTACAGTCATGAGCACCAACATGTATACACATTGACTCCTATGTCAAAGCAGTAAAGTACCTACATATTTGAATGTGAATGTGTCTATGGTAGTAGGTTTTATAGGATCTCTTTTGTAGTGTACCTAGTTGTCAATTTAACGTCCTGCTGCTGGATAAAAGCCACTTTATGTATTGTCAGAAAGGTTGGGTTGTTTTAAAGTCAGGCAGTAACTTTATCTTCACGCTTGCCAAATATTTAGGTACTCAAGACACGTCAAGATTCTACTATTCTAGGTTTTCAAGTAGCAAGCTTGTAAAACGTAAGCTAAATATGAAAAGAATTGATTGTTAAATTGTTTTTCATAAATTATTTACGGGTCCGTTGGTGTAGTGATCAGAGAGGGTACAAAACGAAGGGTCGCGAGTTCGAATCCCGCTAGGGGCAAATGTTTGTGCGATGAACATCGGCATTTGTACTCGAGTCATGGATGTTTATAAAAGTATTTAAGCATGGCTTTCCGCTCCCTAGCATAATAAAAGGTTCGAACTTAATTTAGGGCTAGGCAATTGGTGTGTTAGTTCAAGTTTGTAATTTATTTATTTATTCGTTTGCTTCTATACGTACCAACGGTAAGTTCTAAGACAAATCTGTCTTTATATTTCTGTCCAACGTGACTAATAAGGAACTACTGACTATTGCTTCCCCAAAGCAAATAACCACTCGTTTACGATACCAGTCGTCCGTCAAATACTAGTATTCATACCTCATTATTCATTCCATTGTAATTAGTTAAGGCTCACTGACATTAATAAAACTCAAAACGTAACTGTTTCGGTTATTTAATTATTGTCTATGGCCATGTAGGGTTATGAATAATTGTTATGGTCCGAGGCACATGATAGTGCAGTGGCCAAGTAAAGTGTAATTTTATTAAAACAATCCCGAATTTTAAACTAAAAAAAAAACATTACCTATGTGTAGCAAAAAATCTTTTTCTGATCAAATTCATTTAGAGAATTCGGAAATAATTTATTCGAGAAACTTGCTCTATCATTCTCATCTTTTCATTGCCTCTCATTTTTGCAATCTGGGTGTGCATAGTTAAAGAAATCAAAGGATGCTTTCTCTGAACTGAACTATACTGAACTATTAAAGTTATCCTGCCTGCTTTCCGAAACAAAATGGCTGTTTATTAATTAGGTAGCTTTCTTAACTTAAAATTCTTCCAGCCAAAGTTAAATTTTATGCAAATTACGTGCAAATACTCCTGAGACTTGGCCCTCCACTCACATTATTAGCGGGTTATTTAATGCGATGCAGTGTTTAATTCGATGAGCTAATTAGATGGCCGCAAATTGCTAGGTAGCCTTGCAGGATCGCATCCTAATTACGGTTTTAATTCTGTTTGTTTTGATGAGTAAGTACTGCTTGGTGAAAATATTGATTATTTCGAGTGGTTTGACAGTTAAAACATATATTAAAACTTATCAAAACAAGTTTGAGTTTCTAAAAACTGCATAACCATTGTATTAAGTTTGTGATAGGCACTATTTGAGGCGCTTCAATAAAAAAATTGTGATTTGTTTTAAACAGAAAGTAAAAATAAATATAAATTAATAATGTGCATGGCAATAACTGTACTTTTCTGTTTATATAACACTTTTTTTTTTATGTCAGAGGCGGCAAACGAGCTAGCGGGTCGCCTGATGGTAAGCAATCACCGCCGCCCATGGACATCCGCTACACCAGAGGTATCGTTGATGTGTTGCCGGCCTTAACCCCATCCCCTCCCCAACTGAGCTCTGGCAACCTTATTACTCACCAGCAGAAACATAGCACAACAGTTACGAAGTGCTACTTCACTGCGGTTTTCTGTAAGGTGGAGGTACTTCCCCAGACGAGCGGCTCATTCGAGTGGAAATTCCACAAAGCTCTACCTCTCTTAAACTTATATATAAAACCTGCATTACTTAATCTACCTACTTACAATATAGAGCTAGTAGGTACCATATGTGTATAAATAACAACCTCATCTTGGAGAACAAGCGTAGTCTGTCATTAAACTGATCTTTTATCAACTCATTAATATTAATTTATTGCACGTGCGTAGGTACGAAAAAAACAATTTTAATACCTCATTATGATTTACTTAATGCCGTACAAATTATTTCGCTAGTAGAAGCAAAAATATTGATGATGAGGTGTTGTCCGCTTTTAGCACCCAATTTTAGAGCACCCTGGTCAAGTACACTTTGAAACAAAAAAAAGTTTTTATTGTGCTCAGAAATTACACGAAATGCAAAAGGTAGGTAGGTAGGTACAAATGTCAGTGAGCCCTAACTAATTACAATGGAATGAATAATGAGGTATGAATACTAGTATTTGACGGACGACTGGTATCGTAACATTATATTGTTCTGCACCAAAAGGCCACCGCTCAGTATAATATGCTATGGCGATTGACATTTTTCGGAGCCCTATTTCTATTTTTGGCAAGCCAATAATATGAATAGGCGCTCGAAGTGCACTAGGCCAAGTGCTCAAGTTACGTGTTCTCAGAAACTGGGTGGTCAAAGTGGACTACCTCGTAATAATAGCCAGAGTGCGTGGGTGTCTAATTACACTATTAGTGTTTAATAACATACCCACGGAAAGTAATCGGCAGTGGACAGCTGTCAATTAAAATGGCCGTGGAACAAACAGCCGTTTTCGAGGTCTCGAATGCAGTAGAAACTCTATGGAAATTTGTACTCGTAAGTATGAGTAAGTAGTCTAGCATTTATTCTCTGGGAAATGCCCTCAAGGTCGAAAATATTAAAGTTCCCTATTGCAATTGGAAAACATTCAATCAATGAAATATTTTATTTGTTATCTTCAAATTTTTTTAATTATTATGTATGTAATCATAAATTTTGTGCCAAAATATCCTAGGTAAACGATATTTTAATATAAATTATCTTAAAATAATATATAATAGACTATAATTCATATATATTCACTTTATATTGTAAAGTTAAATAAATCAAGAAAATATACAAAAATCATTATACATAAAAAGATAACAATCCATTTTTGAAAATTTGTTTCTTAGTAACGATTTCTTAACCCTATCAAACGGAAAATATCTGCAAATGTATGTATTACTACTATTTTAGAACGCCTAGGTTTTTAATTTATACAGCAATGAAAGAAATTAATACTTGTATTTCTAGGAAAGTCCACTAATAGTTATTAATCATACGCTAGCCCCAGCCTTTGTTTGTCTACGACTTTTGATGGCGGCGCGACTTATCCCTCATTAACCGATGAACTATAAATGAAGGAAAGTGGCAATTTCTCCAGTGACAAACGTCGGCCTTATCGGCGTTAAATAATGGAGCGAGTAGTTAGACTCGCGTCTTCATCCCGGTAATTAACCGCCGGCCCCCCTCGCCGCCGCCCGCCCCCCTCGCGCCCGCTAAATTAATCACACCACGAATCTCGCCCCCAATCCAGAGCCGGATTAAAAAGTTTTATTGGAGCTTCGAGTGTGACAACCCGACTCGCCTCACGCTCCGCTCTCGACCAATCACATCCTCAAAGCAATAAAGCCGCGCGCCCCTATTGGCCGGCGGATAACGAGCCCCGCCCATTCTCACCGCCCGCGCCAGGGCTGTCATCCGCCACGTCAGTTGACCGAGGCACGTCGACTCGTCAGCCGTATCCCGCGTTAGCAAGCTAGTGATAAACGCCGGCGGACCGTGCCGACTGAACCCGTGACTGTCGTGTGATGGATCTGTGATTCGAACTATGGAGGAGGAGTCGATGTCCGGGCACAGCTGTTCCGAGGACGATATCAGTGTTGGTCGGCCGTCGCCGGCGCCGTCGCGGTCGCCGTCGCCGCACGACTACTTCAGGCCGCTGAAGAGGCTGAAGATGGCGTCGGAGCCGGCGGAGGAGCGCCGGGGGGAGGGCGTCAAGAGTTTCTCGATTCTGGATATACTGTCGCACAGTCCGAGGACGCCTCCGAGGATCGTGAGGCCGTGGGACGCGTCGGGTCTGGAGCGGTTGCAGCGGCTGCAGCGCTTGGCGGGGGCTGCGCTGCTGGACGGCGAGCGCTGGCGGCTGGCGGCGCTGGGGCTGCTGCGGCGGCCCGAGGCGGAGTGCGACTCGGCGTCGGAGCGCTCGTCGTCCGCCTCGGACTGCTGCTCGGAGCGCCGCGCGCCGCAGGGCTCCGCCCCGCACACGCCGCTCGACGCTCTCTTCCACATGACCAGCAAGACCTTCGAGGCGAATAATGCTGACAGTCAAGGTAAGTACTTTTGTCGATGCTCCTTTTTGTGAATAATTTGATTGTAGCTGCTCATGTCAGCTGGTACAGTCTAATAAATCCTCATTGTGTTTATACCTTATCACGTATGGCTACACTAATGCTCATGTGTGGGTTATTAGAATTGAGGGGGGATTGTTATGTATAACAAACATTTAATTACGTTTATTATAAAAGTGCTCTACATTTGAACATAAAAAAAGCGGAAAAATTACTTTCTTACGTTTTGTAAACATAACAATTGTTGTATGTTACTCATTATTACTTATTAAATAAGCTCATCATACATTTTTATTCGGTGATAATGAGACACGTCTAATTAATTGCTATCTGCCTTCCTCCATGAACGAGTCTATATTTAAGAACTCGCGAAATTCGGCACTTTTCAAAAAACAAAAACGTTGTCAAAACAAACAATAAATAACTAATTACCAAAAACATGGTTATTTTCCGTTTAATTACTTATATACTTATAATAAATAAATAAAGAATCGCTAACTGATTTAAACAAATGACAACTGTTTATCTTAGTAACATTAAACAATTGGGATATTAAAACTTGTTGACTGATTGATCCAGTTGGAATCTGTTCAAATGATTCAATTACTCTGTTGTCTGTTGCTATTAGAATTGATTGGATACCAGATGTTTCTCATTATCCAATAAATTCACTGTGTATTTAATTTTTTACAGGCAAATTAATACACTTGTCTTAATAATTAATGAGAAGAACAATAGGGTCGTACTATTTTGATATGCCTGAATCGTTTTTAGGAAATATGATTTGTAGCAAAATTTTCAGGTAATTGAAGCTTGGACTGAGGCCGACAGAAGAAAAATAATATACTTTAAATTGGTCCGAGTAAGATTGATCCAAAATGACAACTGTAACATAAACCTGATTCATTTTGAAAATTTAATGTGATCAGCCGTTTCATATCCTATAAATACGTCCCTAACTTGTATCATGTTGTACTTAATCATTATTAAATCGCTTACTAGAAATAATTCGATAAACCTTACTCTAACATAAGCAGCTATTATAATGTTTCAAATATTTAATGGATATAAAATACAATAGATTTTTCATCATGTGCACACACGAGACTGCTTATTACCTACAAACAAAAAAATCCAAAATTTTCCTGCAAATTACAAAAAACAAGTCACAAAAAAGATTATAGACATAATGTTATTATCTAGAGTCTACATAAATAATAATATTTATTAGGTAGGTACGTCTATATTATTTTTTTGTTCATTGCAAGATATATCTTCGTCTAGATTCTAAAAGAAGTTATAATCTTGCAATCTGGTATTTAAATGCAGCATCTTATGCGAACACGGGAACATTACTGCATACAAACTGTTCACTTAAGAGAGCGAATGTCTGGTTTAATATTTTTGATGACTTCATAATACGGTACACTTCTTTACTTACTGAATAAAACAAGAAATGACTTTATTATGTATGATATTCTACTAGAATTACTATTACGGATTACTTAAAACGTTAAATCTTTACCTTGCGTAAAAAATATCTGATGCCTGGAATAATGGATAAGGGCGATAAATATAAATATACAAACATTAGTAGGTATCCAAGGAACATCACATACAATACATCACAAAACATTAATCTAGCGGTTCATAAAATAAGATACTTACGCACTTGTTTGTCGCTTAAGAGAACCAAACAATTAAAGTATGTAGGTACGTATATCATTCGCCGGTATGAAATAAATAAAATCACATTCCATTTAGTCATATAATTGATGAAACGATCTATGGGACAAAAATATCAAAGGTAGATAAATAAGAGCTAATAATAAACAAAGCCACGTGCTTAACTTGTGCTGAAAAATTGGGTGCGCAAAGTGGAATAACTTATTGGGACATTGGTTGGCTCGTAGGAGCCATGGAGGTGTTATGTAGATTACAACTAAGCAAGAGGAAAAACACAACATTTTCTACCAGGTCAACTTAAAAATACCCATCTTTGTAACGAAAACATGATTTCAAATGATGGAGGCCTTTGCCCTGCAGTGGGAAATGAATAGGCTGATACTACAACTTAAAAATAACCTAAAGTCATCATCATTGTCCTAGCGCCTCTCCCGGTTGCATCCTCGGCCATTGCCTCGGAGCCCAGGGTACGCTTTTACGCTTCGACTATAACTCTAATTCGACCAGCCTGGTTATTACATAAAAATAACCCAAAAGTAATGTACGCAAATAAATGCGATACTAATACATCTGTCTCTACCTAAAGACAGCAGATTAATCAAATTAATTGCACTAATTAGCCGGTATTCAGTCTAATCGCGCGGATCTGATTAATAGTCTGTACGTATAGATTTGTGAGATAATTTACATGCAGATGTTAATTTATGTCTTTTCACCATCATCAATGTGTGCAGTTTGATAATTTTCTATAAGAATATGAGATTAAATGAAAGTTTTTGGCTGTCTAATGTGCGAATAACAGAAACCTATATTAACTTCACAATATCTACCTTTGCAAAACATAAAAATATTAACTTTGGAAAAGTGGGAACACAACAAGCAATTTCTTTATTTATAAATGTATAAGCAAAAAACAAATACAGACGAATTGAGAACCTCCTCTTTTTTTGAAGTCGGTTAAAAATTACATCTTGGCTTGAAAATGGAATGGAAGAGGAATTTCTTACTTAAAATACGGACATACTTCTAACTAAAAAAAAAATCAATTTGTTCATGTTGGCCACACACACAAAAAATACGTTTCTAACCCATATTGAAAAACTAAAAGCGTGCACTAACCGCGAATCAAATCTAATACCTCACCAGACGATGATTAAGTCGCTAATAAGATTGTTTCGTGTAAAACTAGTCTTAATAACGTTGTAGGTGGGTTTGATTGTCCTATATGAGTTCTTGTGTAGGCAGTCTTGCAAGAAACGTTGATGCCGGCAATTAAGATATCTTTAGAACGGCTTACTATGTTGCGTGAGCATAGATAAAATATCTGCCAGAGTAGAAACATGCATATATGTATGTTGAGAATTTATATTTAAATTTTAACGGTGATATGGCACTGAAACATTTTGTGGCAAGAGTGATGACAATGCGTGACCTGAAGGCTAGTGTTTTTTTGCATAATTGGTTTTAATAATTGCAACTTTAATATTTGTTTGGTAGATACTTGCTTGTTTGTCGGTTGTCAATAAGATTACATATAGGTACTGGTTTCATTTTCCCCACTTCGAATTTACAGAGCTTATAAAAACAACTGTTTACTAATAAATTGTGAGTCTATGAATATGTTGTGATCTTTGATAATATGCTGTCAGTAAGTAGGAACGCAATTTCATTTAAAAGGAGCCTAATCATTGACATTCACGACTCTACAAGAGTCTGATAAGCGTTAAAGCGATATAAACATTGAACATGTAAGGTTCTTAATAATAAAAATATGTTAAACATGAGCAGCCTTTCTAGTACACCTCATTAAAATGTAAGATGCGCTCAAAAAAGCGTTGTCCACTGCGATTAACCAAAAAGTAACGGTTAAAAGTCACAACGATAAAGATGTTCGGGACAAAATAGACGGTTGGCCAATGATTACAGAGCGGCGTTCGAAAATTGAACGATCCCGAACTGGCCGTTCCGTGGCCTGTCATTACGTTTGTAGGCATATTTTTTTTCTGTTGTCATTGCATTTACTCATGACTTTAAATATTACAAGCGCAGTTAAGGAATTGACAATTAAATACGTGATCGGGGTGCAAGATAATGATGAATGAATTTTGTAATTCTTTTAAGGCAAAGAAATTAAACATACCTGCTAGCTAGCAGGCACTCCTGGGTCAATTATATTATATCTATGGAACTGAAATATTATAATATAGCCTCAAATAACGTAAACATTAAAAAAACAATGGTAGTCAAGATGCTCGAAGGATTTTCAATATAAAGCATAGAGTCATATTTTCATTTAAGTGGCGCAAATTGAAGTGTTTGTCAATTGGCCATTGTCTTCTAACACTTAGGTAGAAAGTGATATGACTTGAAGAATTAGCACATTAGCACATACTTTACAAAAAATACGTTATTCAATAAAAAGGGTTTTTTTACAATAAAAAACGAAATCCTCGCAAATAGTTTTCAACTTAGCAGCGTTTACGAGTAGGTACCCATGGAATTTGATAACGTATCTATGTGAACAAGCACCCACCAACATACCTTTTTAATAAAGCCTTTTGTATGGTATGTTTCTCAAAGAAAATTTACATGACATCATTTGAATTAATATCAATTAAAACTAATTTAAAAACCAAATATAGCACGGACCACTTAAAATAACAAATCAATGGGGCATTGAACACAAAAGTTACACGCAGTCATTCAACGGGACCCTTCGAGTCCCTAAAAAGAATTTAATTGACTCTATGAGCGCAATTTACACGGAGTTTGCAAAAAAAACTATTGTTACTGGCACAAAAGAAGACATCAAAACGATTAACAAAGGGCTGTCAGAATGACGTTAGAAAAGGCGGGAGCGTCTAATATTGTCTATGCTCCATATGTTACGAGATTAACACGTAACAGTCTAAGCGCCAAACAGTCATTTGTCATTGCTCTATGGTTGATTGAGGAAGTCATTTCTTGTTCTGAACGGAAATAATATTTTTTCAACATCCCTAGGCTCGGTGGGAGATTAGACATTACCGCCGGGAACCTATACCATTATTACAGAACATTAAATGAGCGTTTGTTTTGAATAGGATGTCATTGCGAGTAGGTGAACATAATATTATGTACTAGCGACCCGCCCCGACTTCGCACGGGTGCAACTAAGTTAATTAGTGTTTCTCAACTATATTATGAATGTATTATATATAAAAACCTTCCTCTTGAATCACTCTATCTATTAAAAAAAACCGCGTCAAAATCCGTTGCGTAGTTTCAAAGATTTAAGCATACAAAGGGACATAGGGACAGAAAAAGCGACTTTGTTTTATACTATGTAGTGATAAGTTAATAAAAAAAATATAAACCTGAAGCGATCCATTTTACGTAAATAGTTCTCAAAGTATATGAAACTAATTCACAAAATTAATTTATTAAAATTTAAATGTTAAATGATTAGCTAGGTACAGTAAAAGATAAATAATTCTAAATTTTTTATTCCATCGCGTTAGCGTTACTCACTGTGTTTTATTTTTGCCAAAATTAGTTTATTTGCATTTAATTTTGCCTACATAGTAAAATTGAGCTTTATTACAACAAATGAATGCCTTAATTATAAATAATTGTTTGTGTCGCCTTCAGTCGACATCACAAGGTTGATGAGACAAAAAAAATTCACTAACAGCATTTTATGCATGCATGTAAAATAAAAATACCTATGCGAATCATTTAAAATTCAAATTGTCATAAGTCAAAATATAAGAAAATTTTTCAACCCGAGAATTGAACCTCATACCGTACGAGACCACTCTTGAGAACTAATCCAACCACCAACCAAGCGTTATGTGAGCATTAAACATAACATACAATTGTAACTACAGTATACAACAGTAACATTTACATATTCCACATGCATTTATCTCAGCAATCGTATAAATATGACATTTGTGTCATTAAGCGATGCAATCTGGGTAACGACAGTGCGGCATAGATTTAAATCTTTAGATATGCCCTCACCATACATCGAATCACTCTAAAATTGGCAATATTTTTTTAAGCGACTATCACTTCTTATCACATTGACAGCACGTTGACAAACGTACGTTATGTCAATCAAAATAATGCTACACTTTTCTGATATCGGGGCAAATGTAATGATTTAAATCCATGCAGCGCGGTACATTAACTACTAGTTCGACCAACAGAAGTAATGAATAAATACATTATTGTATTGTACGAATGTATTTTTTTACGTGGTGTGTACCGGAATTGTTTCCATGCGATTTTAAACAAGCCATTTGTGTAATGAGCAACGAGAGAATAATTTTCTAAATTGACCATTTTGGCAAACGAACAAATAAAATTATCTGACATTCACATAGGTATTAATCAAAACTACATAGATTACAATAATCTCTTCAAGGTTAGATTAAGAATATTATGGTCTGAATTAAAAATGCTTTTGATTTAATAGAGCTTTTGTCTACAGCTCCTACTAAAACACAATAATATGAATCAGAACTGGGAAAGTATGTATAATATTAAATATCATAATCAGGTGACCATCTTGTTCGTTTGCCTACCCATTACAAAAAAAAAAAATTATTTATCGTCTTCAGAACCAATCCTAGATTTTCAATATTAAATAAACCATCATATTGATAATTCAATAAAAAGACAATAAAACCACTTCATTAGTAACATGATAAATATCTTTAAAAGTCATCCAAAGAGGCCGCCACAAAAGTAACTGACCATAGACACAATTTGCAGCGGCCGCTCAATTATTATGTTTTATTGCCCCGCAAATGACTGCCGTACAGCCTCCTGTGGGGTCCAAAAGGTGTCAGTGCTGGCACGTTTACATTACCCCTATTATGAAAAAAAAAACGACAAAAAACGCCCGCCATTATGGAACGTATGGAGCGCGCTTTTACACGAATAATACCAGTTTCAGAACGAAAACGCTGACTAATTGATTGTGAATGGGGGGCTTGTAAATTGGAAGCCAATGGGGGTGCCGGGAAGGATTTTAATTCGGGAACAAATTGATGAAATAAATCTTTTGTGGGGATGAATATAAGTTTTGATTCGAGCTTGAGTTTCGATTATTCTGTTTTTAACACCGTTTTTTCTGGTAATAAATGGTGGCTAAATGTTTTCTTTTTTATTGATTATTGGGAGTATTTATTACAAGACAACATAGGCAATGGTTTCATTTGTATTTTATTTTCGCAAAATACTAGTTCTTTCCGGAAAATTGCTACAAAAACTTATCATTTATTTAAAAATAATCACCTTTTTTTTCTAAGACACGTGCATTCATTCCGAACTCACACAGCGCGCATAAAAATTATAATAATCTTTAAAAAAAGCCCCCACAAACTTTGCCTAATATCCTGCAAGGTGCATCTTCCTTCTCTTTCCTTCTTATAGTGACAGAGTGAGGCAGGTGTATGTGACGTGTGTTAATTTAATTATTAGCCGTGGTACCTTCGTCGCGACCTATCTGATGTCCATCTGTGAAGTGAAGATGACGATACACATTCGACCAATCAAAGTGCAAGCTTTTCATTTCAATTAATGGACAAAATTTAAGTTTTTTGGTTTTCTTTAAACACACTGTTCTTTGGATATTATTGCTAAATGGCTGAGTTTTTTTTATTTAAAAACACATTTTCAAAAACATTTATTAAAGTTTCGTAAAGCTATTAGGCCGTGTTTTATTAATCAAAATGATCTGTAAATACCTGTAAAAAAGATACATCTTCTTTTACTTACAACACTGATTACTTGACACAGATCAGTTACATTATTACCTACATATTTATTATTATTTTATTGCCAATCCTGTAAGTTTGGTATACAGCACTACAGAATTTAATAAAGTTATTAAGCTATAAAGGCACAGCCTAAGTTTCGTTTTTGCGGTATTTCACAAGATGTGGAGTAAGAAACTAATGAATGCTATAACGACCCAAAATGATTAACAGTAAACCAGAAGGCATAATTGAGTCGTGTTGTAACTTAATCAAGTTAATTGAAATAATCTTAGAAACTGTCGGCAATAAATCAGAATAAACCTCCAAATACAGGCATAATGCCTTAGATTTTAACGTAAATCATTTAATACGGAGGAAAGTAGTTTTACGATTAAGGAACAATAATGTTAAGTATCAGGTGGGTAATATCCGCTAACAGGAAAACTAGCTGCGTAATTAAATGTATGTTACGATTTGAATTAAAGGTAGGCTAGTCAGTAAATGGTCCTAAAATCAATTTTAGGGCCTATTGATTGCCAATGACCTCTTTTTAATTTGTAACTATATAATAATATCATAAGGTCAAAATGTCAAAGTAGCTCTTAATTTGTTAAATAAAGATTTAATATTATGTTTAATTTAATTTGTTTTTGACTTACTTCTAAATAGGCCACAGTGGTTCGTTCCAAAAGTCACCAAGATTTTTGAAAATTTTTAGTGGTCCTAACGTCAAACACTAAAAATCTACTGCTAGTCAATGTGATAAAACTAAGGGTATTTTCTTTTATATACTTTAGCCGCGAACGGCAAGCATTATATTGCTTGGAACAATTTCATCAAGTAAAAAATAAAATAAAATACTATTGTAACTTTTGAAGTTTCAAAAACACCTGCATCTAATTCTAAACCACGCACCATAGTTCAAAGCATGGTCTATCGCCATCAAATTCGGCAGCGGTTCATTATATAATAAGGCATGGTTTCGGACACCCCAAGTGTGGATTATAGGGTTGTTATTGTAAATAAAAGCGGCGCCTTTGTGCGGCCAAATTGATGCCCTCAGGATGACTAAGCCCTTGATTCGAGTACGGGTTATGAATTATTTTAGCTGACCTTTTTGTGAGTGGAAAAGGTGTTTGATCCAGTGGTTGTTGTACTGAGTAGCTTAGAGGGCTTGGGTTTGATTTCTGAGTCAAACAAAGTTTAGTTAAATCTTCCAAATAATGATGTTGATATCCACTGCTGGTCGTAGGCCAACTTCCAGATGTGGGTTATGTCTGTAATCACTCTCATCACAACTTCAGTTCGTTATATTTAATTGAAAGTCACTTCATCTCTTGAGATAGGAATCGAAGACAAAAAACGTCCTTATTTTAAATACCGTGTTATATGCTTCTTCAGATAGCAAAAGGCAAAGTATATATCAAGTCACTTTTAGCTAGCTTAAGATGCATCCATAGAGTTCATTATTTGACCTACATCACCTTTCAGGCCTAAACACATCTGTACCAATTATTTCTCCCCTGACATTACACCCCAAGATATTGATTTAGATAAGTTAATCGATCTACGAAATCTATTGATTTTTTACCCGCTTTTATTTTTTTAGACAATTTTGTGCATAGGGGTTCGAGCTTAGGTGCCAGGTGACTTTTACGATTGGTTGTTTTTAAAAATGGCGGTGTTTTTTTTTCTTTATGGCCATGGGCGTGGTCGAATTAAGCTTCATTAGGGGTACGGTTTCCATTTATGTGTAGGTTTTAAAAAGCAATATATTTTTTCTTAGCTTTAAGGGTGGCTCTAATATCTTATTGGGGTATTACCCAAGGAATTCTAAAGTTTATTAAACTAACTGCATTAAATTATTTATACATAAGGACAATTTAATTTTGAAAACATTTAGTAAAGGTCTTGATAATGATAATAATATTTTATTTATTAATATCCATCCACCATGCGGTTTATTTATCGTTAAAATTAAGTCATCGTTGCGATGATGTGCATTTTAATGATTTTTATTAGAACAATTTCAATCTAAGTTTTCAAGGGACATTAAACAAAATTCGTCAAAACCTTGTTTTGTCCGACTGATTCGTTATCAAGTATATTTGTTGACCTTGCTTTAATCCAGAATTGACTCAAGTTTAATTATAATATTTAACCATAATTGAATCACGCATATTATTCAAAATAATATGTTTAATATCCAATAATAATTACTCTATTTACATCCTGACACTCCTACTGTAATGATTAAGAAAGCTAATTGCGATCATTAGACTACTACTACTAAATAGGGATTATTAATAGACTGTAGAAAACTGAAATAAAGGCTATGATTCCTTTTGATGTACTAACTAAGAAAAGTATGTTAAAAGTGCTTCATGAAAAAAAAACAGTGTAATTTGATATTTATTTCATACACCAAATTGGCGAATTGGCGGAATTAAACAAAATTACTTATGTTTGTTTGATGTTAAATAAGCTTAGTTTGCTTTATACAACTTTAATTGACCGTGTCTCTATATAAAAATTTGACATTGGCAGACATGGCCGACCAGAATATAAAATAGATTGACTAGTTAAAATTATTTAAATTTGTATACTTACTAAATAGAGGAAAATGTGACGTTTCGCATTTATCTAGGTATTATTTCATTTAATAAATTAATAATGATAATTTCAAATAAACATTTTACAAAATGTTTCCAAGATCACTTAGGTTAGGTTAAATAAAATAATTTTAGGAATAAAACTCAAAATATAACTAAAACTTGTTAAATTTACTTATGCTCTTTTGTATTTTTAACCATAGCTATGAAAAATGCCTCTTGATCTTCGAATCTGAACGCAGTAAACTCACGTTTAATTAGCCACAGGAATAATTAATAAAACCTTAGTATACAGTCTTCAGCCGATTCACATATTCACAATCTTCAAGATCACGAGTCGGCTTACCGAACCGCGAAGTATGAAAGCAATTAATATACAGAAATAGGTAAGTGTGTAGGTATTTTGATACGAGCATGATTTATGCTAACATCTTCCGGCCGGGTAACTCAGCGCGAGATAAAATACTCAGATAATCATATTTACTTATAAATAGACAGATGGACGAGACCGGGAAGTTGTAGAGATTTAAATTGTAAGATATGCCCTGAATCCAGAAAAGTGTGGTGTTGTTTTGATCGACAAGGCGAACGTTGGTTGCTTAAGTTACAAGGCGATGTGAAGCGATAGTCGCTTCAATTACAAGGCCTGTCATAGCGAGTCGAAATTTGGCGATATCTGACGGGTTAAATCTTTGTTTAAATAATAATTACACCTGACTTCTGTGAAGCTTTTTGAGGAAAATCTTAAATTAAAAATTCTTGAACCACGTTAATGCTTAACATAATGTGAAGATTTAGTTACCTAATTTTTCGCGGTTTCCTTAATGAATAAAATTAAAATATATATTTTTTTTGTAAGCACGCTAATGTGAAGTGAATTTATTTTAAAACCATGCAGTAGAATTATTTATAATACGGCAAACATGGTCATTTATTTGGGAATAATAGGGCCATTAAATTTTAATTACTATTAACTTCTTATTTGCATTGTTATAATGTCTGCACACACTTTATATTCACAATATAATGAAAAAATATTTGTCTTAAATTATAAACGCTGTTTGTTGTGAAGGATAGTTTTAAATTTTTATATTTTAATTGTCCGGGATACAATGTTCGGAAAACTGAAAGAAGTTAATTTTAAATATTATTGTAATTTAATGTTTTTTTTTCCATTTCGCATTAGTTTTTTTTTGTATTTAAATATTATGTAAGTTCATTCCTCAAAATGTAACACTTAAGTGGCATTCATTGCGAAATGTTTTAATAACAACAGGGACTGTAAACGCATGAATTAGTCCGCAAATACACTTCCACGTCACGACTGCGAAATTAAAACTCCAAAACCGCAATTGCATTTCAAAATGTATATTTTACAATTCTACATAATTCCGAATCATAATGCAAGGGAGGTTTATAAAACACTCGTGTCTTAATTGAACAAAAGACTATTCAATTTGGCACTCATTATTACTTATTAAGGCCCAACACTTCGATTCAGCGAAAATTCAATTGTAAACAACTGGCATTTTCTTAATATTTCGGTCACGAAAGACGGCTTTTTCAATATTCGATGTTACTTTCAATAAACGTACAGGTGTTGATTTATGAAAGGAAATCCGTCGTGATGTTTGTAAATCGATACGATGAAAAAATTACAAAATTAAGACATCGCCATTCAAATCTGAAACTTAAATCCTATACTTTTAGATTTCAATTCATTTTCTTGAACTATTATCAGCTTATCGCCACTTCAGCTTGCTAATATGCAAAGCAATTGATTAATATTGGTGACATTGATTTTCTACGGACCTCCTTATTTTCAATTAGTTAGATCTTAGTAAATATTTCAAGTTTTCTGTGCGAATTAGAACTTTCCTTTTAGCCAAATAGGGCTGGAATGGGTTGGCACTGTAACATAACATTATCATGGCATAGCAGCGATATATTCTTACTTAGCTGTTATGATTATATTTTTAATGACATGAGGTTGACACACAGAAACTCGTGCCATAAGAATATAAATAGTTAGTTAGTTTCACACCTACATATTCTTATGAGTAAGTTATTTTGTTTAACCATTGGGAATGAGTTAACATGAAAATTTCAAAAGCACTGGATTATAGCAACGACAAAGTCGCTTTTTTACCATCCAAACGGTAACCCTAGGTTGATTTTATCCACACATCTACCATACAACATGTTAATTTCTTTCCAATAATCACCATGAATGTGTTACAACATTAATGAAATCAGTGTTTTCAAACGGCCAAGGCAATTAAAATAATTCCTTACGAGCGATAACACCCGATAAGGAACAAAGAACTGCAATCTGCTTAATTGAATTATGTTTACAAACTGCGTAAGAGCAACTTGTCACAGTTCGCGCGCGGCCCTCTGATTGGTCGATACGATGTATAAAACAATGGCCGACTCGCACATAATTGAATTATATTGATATGGCGGTTTAGTGTTAGGCATGTAAGGTCATAGATAATGCTGTTAGGTTTGCGCTAATCAGTTGTTTAGGAATTTTTTTGCCATGTTAGTATTATTAGTAGGAAAGTAATTTTCAGACGAGTTTTCCCAAATACACCTACAGATTAATTTCCCCTGTGTTGTCTATATAGTTAGTCTTCTTGATGTTATTAGGTGATTTCAGTACCTTAAGAAATAATTGACAATTTAGGTGCTACATGAACTATGTACCTACGAGTAAATAATATATGTAAAGATGAGGATCTCTTTTCGAATCTTGATTAAATTCACAATACGTTTCGTAGTAATTAAAAAAATATTTAGGTACGCCCAAATATCAAAGATATTTTTTAACAAATGCACTTTAAATCACATCTAAAAACATAACCCTCCTTTAATTCGTAGTCGGGCAACCTCGCATTGCATCGTCGTTGCAACTCGCAAACCGCATTCAATCTGAGACGAGGAAGCCGGCGTGCAATTTAAATATTTGACAGGTAATAGTGCACCGTGTTGCGTTTAGCACCGCGGCTTATTAGCCGGGACGTTGGTGCAACTGAGACAATTAACATTGGACGAAGATTTAAATTAAATATAAAAGAAATACATACCTACTTTAAAATATTTGATTCTATATTTGGCCTTATCGAATACCTATGTAAAACAGTCTCACAAATTTGTTTTACCAAATAACTTACCCAACGTATGTATGTAGGTACCTACTCACTATTTAGAAAAAAATATTTTCGATACTCTTTCTTTCTAAGTAAAGGTTTTATCTTAACCCCTTCTTTTTACATTTTTAAAGGACCTAAGTATGTTTTGACATTTTAATAAATAAGAATTCCACTTTAAACGTTAGGGGTTAATATGGCTGACTGACAGTCTTGATGATTTAATTATGTTGCCAAAATATAACATTTGAAAGAAACTGAAGATTTTATCTGTACTTGCAAAATTTATCAAATTTTTTTGTTCATTTAATTTTTGCTCGTCAAATTGTTTTCTTACCTACTGGAGAAGGACCTAACTACCTAATAACACCAACATATGAAACTTCACAAACAACAACACACGTACCTTGTAATCCTTCAGAGGCCGAGTGCCATCCATTGAGATACCGGCCCGAACCGGTTGCTCGCCGGTGGTCGATCTCGGAACTAATTGAGAGCCATTAACCTTATTATACCGTGTTACTTATAACACGCATTGCCCGCCTTTATCTCATGCATTCGGGAATTTTAACAATGCACTAGACGGAGCATTTATGTGAAGGCGGTGTGCCATCGCTAATCGAAGGATTACTTGATTAATATTCATTAATTATGGTGAAATTGCAGGATTTTTTAATCGTAAGATTGCAGCTTTAGCCTTCGGTTGCCAGAGACACTCTTGCGTGGCTCTACAAATACCTAGTAGAGTTATAAGTGCCAAAACCGTAGTGCTTGTACGGAATAAGCAGGACTTAAGATGAGATCAAATATTTAGTGGTTCAGATGTTTTTGGTAATTTAATCTCAAGGAACAGTTTGAATGACTTTACTTGCCTTGCCTTAAAATAATTCATGTAAGAAATCACTAGGCAAATAAAATCAACAAAATTAGTTTTGAGGACGATGGTATGCAAATCGACAATTGTTCAGGTACCGACCCTATTTATGATGTACCAAGATAAAACAACAAAACGATATTGATGCTTCATATCAGGTTGCTGATTTATAAATGCGTCGATAAATTAGTGCAGCAAAATACAATAAAGCCACTAATTATAAGCTACTAGCGGCCCGCCCCGGCTTCGCCCGTGGTACTTGTCTACTATTTAATGGATGATATTATACATAAAAACCTTCCTCATGAGTTACTCTATCTATTAAAAAAAACCGCATCAAAATCCGTTGCGTAGTTTTAAAGATTTAAGCGTTCATAGGGACATACAACACACATAGGGACAGAAAAAGCGACTTTGTTTTATACTATGTAGTGATTACGCAGAATTGGTAGCTAAACCTCTTCAACCACACAATCAAACCTGGACGTCATAGGCACAACCGATATAAAGAAACTGCCACCGATTCGAGCGCTGTAAATCCGGCCTCTTTTATTTACTAACACGGTACAGAAATGGTCATGCGCCGCAAAAAGCCCTGCCTGAGTTTAATTAACGCAAGTCTATTATTACTGATTGCCGTCTCACCTCAAGTCGATTAGTCAACGCGGGATTAGAACAACAATGGCCTATTTAAAACCGGTAGCAAATCGACCATTTGCGGGGTCCGTCTGGTATTTATAAAAGCGCATTATTAGTGCTTCTACCATTGCTGTGCGTACCAAGCAGTTTTATTATAGTTCTCGCAAACCAAAGTCGTGACATAACTTTTGCTTTTTTCTTTTTTTTTGGCTGGTGGCATTGGGCCTTTCCAGATTGCGCCTAGCTAGCTGACAGGTGAAAATATAGAAGCGCTAATAGACCCTTAAGCACAATATTTATTAAATTAATATTTTATTATTTACGCTTGATTTGTTTCTCCACGTTATTTTGTATCAGATGCATTAGTTGTTATTAGCTAAGGCAGTAGGGACTGATATTCTTTATTACATCTTTGTTTTTATCCAAGTGATGTATAAACAAGCTGGATAATCACTTTAGATAATGCGTCTTTATTGGCGATTTGCTGTTTGTTTTCTTACATTTGACGAGCTGCCGAAGTTGGAGTTAGATGGGACGCCCTTGGAGTGGCCTATGTCCAGCAGCGGACTGTGCGGTATACTGATGATGATGAATACATTTAACGTTATTACACCAGCAATCAAACTACATTATACGGGGAAGAAGATGGTGAAATATATTGTTAAACTAAATTTAATAGTTATTATTAGCAGCACATATCACAACATACTTTAAATAAGAACCAAACCATAAACCTCCAGTCAGGTGTCAATTTCCGAACAACCCTTCACCCAAATCCGCTCGCAACCGAATGCCATAATTAAAATTCCAAATCTCGGAATGAACCTGCTAAACGTTTACCGCCACTAATTCATAATGAGAGGTTACCGTCGCAACAAGAACAAAAATAACCAGATACCATCGGACCTCGGGCGTCGATGAAATGGCTCAATCTGACAGCTCAGGTGCCCATAGACAATGACCAATGAGCGGATAAAGGGTTATCTGTGGTCTCGGTCATAGACTAAGGATGGTTAATGGATAAAAAGGCTGGATGGCGATGAAAAAAAAGATAAAAAAGATAGGTTTGTTACTTAATAGGCAGTACCTTTTTACTTATTACAGTGAATAGTTGTTCGAAGTAGTTCAGAATGTTACTTTGAACTTATTGTACAGGTGTAGTTTAAGTGTGACAGTAATACCAAGTACCTACTGTTTCTAATTTATGCAAATACCAAATAAGAGAGCTCGAATAAAGACGAGTTAAAACGGAAATATTGGTGCTCTCAATTTAAAAAATGCAAAGTCAAAAACAAAGGTTTTTCTCAGCAAGTTCATATTAAATTTTAGGAGGATCAACATGACATGAGTAATGAGTTAAGACATTCAAGTATCAATAGTGTTTAAAATATCCTCTTACTAATGGGTATTTCGTGGCAACGCTATTTAACTAGACGCAATATTATTATCATCGGATTCATATCTCAAGATTCGCGTGCCGAAATTCTAATTGATTGTGGTTTGTACGACGCAGATGTTATTAACTATTTATTACTACTGTTTTAGCTGTATATTGCGTTATGCTACAATGTTTCATTGACTTGATGGAGATAAACATAATATAATGACTTGATATTATTTTATATCTGAAAATTAATGTACCAGTTACTGATATAGGTAAATGGAGTTACATTTTTGCGACTGATTAAGGATCCTTAAAATCTAAATCCTAGAATAAGAAAATAATGCAATCACCTAAGTGAATCAAACTTGGTAAAGAATAAAATAAGGCCTAATTTTGCTTTCTTGACCATCTTTTGGTTATAAATAAATGCCGCAAGGAATAAGATCCCATGAGTAGTAATGTAGGTATTATTGATACATTTCTAACGTCACAACATTGCCAAGGAAATGCATATTTAATTTCTTATTTATAGATCCTCGGATTGAGATCAAAGGGACAATTTTAAACACATCTTAAACGCATCATAAACATTGCTAGATCTTTTCGTAGCCAAGAACCACCAGTATCGCGAACAGAATTTCAAATAATTGCGGTAAATCGTGAACACAAACTTGCTTTGTACCATTATTTAAATCATCAGAAAGGCCTGACTTCAGAAAACTGTTGCATTACATTGTTTGACAAGACGTATGGACGTAACATGCTGTCAGTGCTGTTAAGAAGCGACAGTCGCTTCAAATTTCAATGCCGATTTTGGAGTGGGTTGAAGTACGGCGTGGGCTAACTAATGGTTTAAATCTATGCTTAGACTTAGGGTAAACAGAGCACCGCCCAAAACACCCGTGTAACTTCGTTCTAAGAGTCAAAGAGCTGCCGCATTGTGGCTCGCTATCCCCATTCGCTGCCATCATCCGTGAAGTGGTGACACTGAGCCCGATTTCCTACCAATTCGACGCGGCCTCTCTCATCTAAACCACAAACTTCTTCATACACCTCCCACCAACTTTATCCCAACGGGCTAAGACTCAAATCGGAACGGTGAATTGAACAAGTTGCCTGGTCAAGATTTCCTTTCGGAACTTTTGATACTGTTTCGATCTCGGGTGTGAGCCCGATTGGATTACAGTGTCAATAGTCAACTAAGGTGTAATAAACTCCTTCGATTTGATGAATTGACCCGTAAGATGTTTTTGATTTTCGTTCCAACTTAACATTTACTTGAATGAGCCCGTTAATAAAAACTTGTTTTATTTTGGCACCTCATTGCTGGATCACTTTTATTAGGACCTAACCTATATTGCTATTTATAATGAATGTTTGTTACTATTACGCTTACAAAAGAAAATTCTTCGTGGGTCGGAAATCGAACTTAGTCCTTTAAGGAATAGCTTGTAGGTATTTTATTTGAAGCCAAGAGGAATTTTCATCGGCATATGGTGTCTATTTATAGATTCAAACCACGCTAAGTAAACTTGCACGAACTAACCGTTCCAAAAATAGTTTTCTCCCAAAATAACCCTACCAATGCCAAACAATACATAACAAACCAACTTACATCGTATCAAAATCGAGCAAGATCGTACACTCGTATGCAGATCAAAAAAGATCTGAAATAATTACAAAAACGCGAACAATGCCCTGAAAGGCGGGCGAACGGTCCGTGCGAGCGAGAAGTCCGTGCGAGAGAGACACCAAGAACGGGTACAAAGCGGGCGGCCGCCGCCAAAGGCAGCGGCGAGCGCTAATTGGAGGCCGCGGCAGATCAAAGGCGCCGACAACGTTTATATTAGGCAGGTACTGCGATTGATTAATTCAAGCCAGATCCGCGCTAGGCAATTAGTAGGCTTTGTGTGAGATTGTAGTGACAAAACTGAACGTTAGAGAGAGGAAACTGCATGAATTTACATACCTTTGGACGAAATCCCGAGCCCAATATATGTAGGTAACTGCAGGTCTAAATCTTAAGTTACATATAAGTAGAGCTTAATTTCATTCTCCTAAGATATAAAATCAGTAAGAGAGAGGAAACTGTATGAATTTACATACCTTTGGAAGAAATCCCGAGCCCGATACAACTGCAGGTCTAAATCTTTAGTTGCATATAGAGCCCAATTATATTCTCCTAAGACATTCCACATTGGGGGTTATAAGTAGATTTTTTGTGAGATTAGAGTGACATAACTGATCGTACTCGTGAGGAACAAAGAAGTTTAGCGTGTATAGGGACGAAGACAAACAAGGCTAGCCGACTACGATACTTAGCCTGCAGGCTGTAAAACTTAAAAGTGCGTTCTCCTTTGGCAAGAATAAAAATTCAGAGCCGCGCTGGGTAATTAGTAGGTACCTAGGCTTATTGTGAGTACCTCTACGATTTAAGACATGATGATGTTTTCGTAAGAGACACAAAAATAGTAGCTTTGGTCCTGTTTTGAAATTGCAGATAATGATAATATTTACTAGCCACTTTTCGGTAGTACGATACTCTTTGAATATATACGAGGCTTTTTAAAGAATAATGATACTCCTGCCCTCCATTGTAGGCAAAATGATAGATAAAAAAAAATGTTTACTGCATTATTATGGCTTTTTGCTTTATCTTACTGTTGAGCAAGCTCAAGCGGTTTAAGATTTTATAATAAGTACATATATAATTAATAATATATTTTAATCAAACTGCAAGTAAAAAGTCGGCCCTAATCAGAAGCATATCTATCTACTTACTGTTCATTTCAAACTGCGTACTGTATAATAAATATTATTTTGCTTGTTTTTTGTCACCTTTAAAAAATAATTCAAATAAAAAATAGCTAATATAGTTATTAAAATTTAACATATGTAAAGGCCTATTCGGTGTTGCGAGGCTTCGGCCTACGGGCGTTTCGGCCGTATTCCCTTTATTCGCCACCACGACGAATTAGTGCGTGTGTGGGAACCGCGGTCGATTATGACTTTTTGTTGTAATGTTATTAAAATCGGGAACAAAAACGACCACCGCGCTAGCTGTCGAATTAAAAATGTATCAACGGGGACCTTTGTCTAACTGGTGCTGGTTGGAAGTGGTGTTTTGAGAAATAGGAGTTTAATAAAACTGTGAATGCGACCACATTTTGACATAATGGTGAGTAGGTTGCCTATTAAATTAAATAATTTGGATAATACGCTTGTGAGAATACTGTATGTTGTTGCTTTACGTGAGAACAAACTTAGTTAATTACACATTAACGATTAAGAAAGATGAATGTAAAGTCGGATTACATTTTTGAATCAATGTAGAGCGAAACCTGAATTTTCGTCTGGTAGATTTGGTATATTAAGTCTCGTAAAAGAAAGAGGAAGATGGTACTAGATTAAGTTAACTTGATTACCTAGGTAAAAAATCTAAAAAAGACCAACATAAATACGACACCTAATTATAGCCCGTCTAATTAAAAAGACATCAACGAAACACCTCTCGAATACCACAGCATCACTCTTCTTAACACCCAGACTGTCCGTAATAAGACCAAGAAAAATTACAAAACGCCCGCTACAACAAATTAAAATCCAGTAAAACCTTTACAGCGTGTTCCCGGTCCACAAAAGCGGCCACCAACCGTCCTCACAATAAATCTTTACGACGATATCACCTTTATTTTGCATAAATAAAACTAAATTATAACAGCCCTTTGCTCGCCCGGTAGCCGCCGGATGATATTGTAACCAATAACAAAAATGAATTAAAGAAAAAAAAGTGTAAATGGTAAAAGAAAAAGGTCGGTATCAAAGAGTCGCCGCGCTCACGTACTGGCCGGTTATGACGGGCAGCGGGAGTTAGCCGCCTAAACTGAGAAATTAAAAAGTTTACTAGATGAGATTTAAAAAACCGGCCAAGTGCGAGTCGGACTCGCGCACCGAGGGTTCCGTACAAACCTGCAAGGTTTACAAAGTTCGTTCATTACGACAATCGAGTCATATTTTTTTTTCACGAGTTAAAGGACATTGGTTCTAAGTATTTGATATGAATTTCAACTTGATAGCTCTACGCGTTCATGAGGAAAAAAGTAATAGGTTTATATTTATTAAAAAATAAATATATATTTTGTAATGTAACTAAAAATTTAAGGTTTTCGGAATTTTTCCTTTATGTGTGCTATAAAACGTTGCTTCATGCCAAATTGTAAGATTCTAGGTCGACTGGAAGTACCCTTTAGGTTTTGATTCCCTTGCGAGTACTTGCGAGTTTCAAAATATGCAGCTTAAATTGCTGTTTCTTTTGATTGCGTTGACATAGAAGTTTGATTTTGTTACAGCTTAAAGGTATTACAGACTTGAGTATTTGGTATGAATTTCAATTTACTACCTCTACGCGTTTATGAGGAAATGGGTAGTAAGTTTAAAATTATTAAAAAAATATATGTTATGTGATGTAACTAAAAATTTATGGTTTTCGTAATTTTTCCTTTATCTATGCTATAAGACGTTGCTTCGTACCAAATTTCAAGATTCTGAGTTCACGGGAAGCACCCTGTAGGTTTTGATTCCCTTGCAAGTGTCGAAAATTTGCGGCATAAACGGCTGTATCTTTTGATTGCGTTGGCTTAGAAGTTTGATTTTTTCACAGCTTCAAGGGACAGTAGACCTGTGTAATTGATATAAATTTCAGCTTCATACCTTCACGCGTTCCTGAGAAAAAGGGTCTTGACAGACGGACGGACGGACGGACGGACGGACAGACGGACAACAAAGTGATCCTATAAGGGTTCCGTTTTTTCCTTTTGAGGTACGGAACCCTAAAAAGGAAATCGGACGCCATCAATTTGGAATTGGAACGAATCCGCCAATATTTGGTGTCGGTGATTGTTTTGTTTTAAAATAAAATATCGTATAAGACATGTTTATGATCTAGTTTTTATAAATAAACGCAATAAAAAAAGTATGATTGAAATTAATAAAGAGCTCTTGGCAATTGTATTGCGATGATGAGTTTCTTTTTAAGCACGAAATAATTGTTATTATAGTCAAAATAACGAGGAAAGAAACATATCACCAAAAAGTAAAACTTTCGGGAGGAAAATATTCATTTCTGTAAATTAATATTTTGTAGCTTGGCAGGTATGACAAACCGACCATAGCCTACCATTTTGTTAACAGTGTTGTAAACAGCAACACTACCTTTAGCGAAACAGAAACCAAAACAAAAACGCTTCGGTAGGTACAAACTGTAGTTATTTGTTTTAGCAATAAATCTACTTTATTAGTCCCAAGATTAAGTAACAATCGCGAGGCAGCCATATTTCATGTTTCCAATCAAACCCAACAGCGAGTTCACACGATAAATTAATTAACAAAATCAATTCAAAGGCCCGGTCGCAGCCATCAAAAGACTCATGAATTCAATCTTAACACTAAGTGACGATTACTATTTTATTAACCGTGAACTTTCTATAAATCACACCTTTCTCTGTGTGGAAATGTGAAATAATTGACATTTTCCTTTTCAATTTGAAAGTGTAATTAATTTATTGGTTCGCATTACGGTCGTCATATGAAAGATGAAAAGATCTGAATTGTTCTTAAGTCATATCTAGATGATCAAGTAAGTAGCTACTGATTGTAATAGTCCGGAACTAATCCGGTATTTGACTGACAGGTCAAATCACACACTTTTATTAAATAAATATAAATAAATATAAATATAAATATTTTCACAACATCACATACATTGATCTGACCCCGTGTTAAGTAGCTTAAGCACTTGTGTTACAGACATCAGAATCAACAGTGGTATTACAAATATACATAAATAGATACAATAACACCCAGACCAGGACAAACAGACATGTTCATGCACACAAATGTTTGTCCTGTGCGGGGATCGAACCCGCGACCTCTTGCGTAATAGGCAACATCTTGACCATTACACCAAGCGGGTCGTCAATGTCAAAAACGTAAACAAGCCATGACGCCACATTATGGTATTAAGTTAAGATTAACTGTAATAATTTGATAAAAGCGCAACAGTAACTGTAACATTTATGTGATGATTTTCTGTTTAATTTATTCTTTAATAAAAGAGTTTTATATTTCATTTGAAAGCAGTCTAATACCCAATTGTACTAACTTAAAATTCAGTAATAAAAAATCCAGTAACAAAAGAATTTAATAGAACAGTCTCAGCAGTTTTTATTAGATGGTGCTGATGACAACATTTTAGTAGTATTTATATAGGTACATAATCATGTTGTTAATGAATATTGAACCTTGTCGCCTTCCCATTTACCTCAGAAACGATGCCAAGCCATTTTTTCCACTGATACTTCATAATTACTCTTGCATTAAGTAATAATTAATACATGTTCTTCGTAACACCTTCATCAGCTGTAATACTCGAAGTAAATAACAGCTCATAAGAATTCGAACCATGTGCAAGCACCTTAACGATTGGCGAGGTGTGAAAATTCTGACAAATTATTGATTGCAACAGACTCGTAATGTGTCTATAATTGGATAATTATGATTCTGCACGCTCATACATTTCCAATCATGCTTTATGGCCATCATGTGTGCTAATGTGTTTCCTACATTGTGTTCCTTTCGACTGTCTGTGGCGATGTGCCAAAGAGGTCGCATATTTGACGCAGAGGTTTCTTCCAGCAATAAGTCAATTCTGTGTCCAAAATAGACTAAAACTATTTCTTCGCTTAACTGCGTTTTCTTCTTCGAAAAATTAAAGATTCCAATATCGTCCGTAGTTTTTAGTTTTTTTAATCTTGGTATAAAACAGGTCTTTCTTCTGTAAAACTGTAAGTGATATTCTACCTAGTTGTATGTCTGATTTTATTGTTCGTGCCAGACTGTCTATCGAGAATGGTGAGTTGAAAAAAATGATTGTTATTTATACATAGGGGTAATGAATGAAATCAATAAACTAAAAGTCCAGCGTAGACAAATTAAATGCTTTCAAGACCTCAGTAAGCTAATATTACTGATTACATACTCACACGCAAATCTTGAAGCGAGGTGAAGATTTTCTTACATTTTCCCACTCTTTTATTTTTTGGTCATTACTAAAACTTCCTTACATTTTCCCACTCTCTCCTCTTTTGATAATTATTAAAACAAATGAATATGGAAAAAGCACAAATTACCGGTTACACACGACGAGTAATTAGCAAGAAAATGTAGTGTCTCGTTAATAGTATCTCGAGCGGAAAATATTGCGTCGGGAAAGCCTCAGACGATGGTTAAGCAACCGAACACCATCAGAGTTATCAGACCGGAACTTACGTTTTCACTGTAAAAAAGATAGTTAGCCTCATAGGCATGCCCCGACACCAGAATACTGTAGCATTATTCTGTTATACATAATGTACGTTACAACATGCTGTATCTGCGATAAGAAGCTACAGTCGCTTCAAATTTTAGTGACAATTTCAGAGCAAGTCGATGTATCGCGAGGGCATCTTTAAAGATTTAAGTCTATGGTTAGCCTTTGAAATAAAGGGGACTTTTTGCCTGGGTAATGGGGAAACGGATCGGGAGATTAAGTACCTTGTTATGCATGCTCATGAATATATATTACTTAATTTTTATTGCATTACGAGTACATTGTTTAGTGCCTGCACGAGATCGTTGAATAGATAGTGTTAGTGCATAGAATATTCTACCTCTAGAATAAAAAATACAGTACGAACTCACCATTTACTAGGTTTAAAAAAAAGTCCCCGATTATTTTCGGTGCCATGTATGTTTATAAAAAATATTTATCGTACATGTTTTCCTGAAGTTATTAAAACATAACTAAACTCTTCTACAAATTACTAGTCCGATGTAGCGCTCAATGCCAATGATAGAAACCAGATTTTTTTCCTAAAACATCCGTTATTTCCGTTCTAAATGTTTGGTTCAAATTCTAGATGCAAACACATCTTCTAGGTTTCATTGTAAGTAAACTTGCTGTTATTGTAGTCACTTCAAACCAATTTCCACAATCATCATCATCTTACTGCTTGTCTCATTTGGCTCCTCAACCAATGCCTTGAGGCCCAGGGTAAGCTTTTCTTCTTTTCTTTCGGTCTCCACTTCTGCATTTTCACGGTCTTCAGCATTTTTTGGGGTTTAAGCCATTGGCCCTCATTCTATCTCTTGTAAGTTTGCAATATTAAGCCAGCTACTATTCAAAATCCAAATCAAAATGTATGTATGTACTTTATCTACATAGGCCACAGTTATGAAATTAGAAATCGTCAAAATATTATAATAATAGAGTCTTTACCAACGCTAAACACGCAGTAAACCGTCGCGAAGAAGCGTCTAGAAACTCAACAGTTGCTGTTTTAAATCGCCAATAATTACATTTACCGTCTACCGCTTCTTCTGGGACCCGACGGAAGCAGCAACTTCGAGAATGTTACTCAGAAATAAGAAATTAATAACCCTAATAAACTTTGATCCGGTAATACATTAATAGGACACTGCTTTTACTGTAAGAAGCTGCTGTTAAAACAGTCAAAGTACGTATTCCGTTCAAAAAGTAGTTTCACAAGATAACAAGACAAGACAAGAGATCCTAAAAACCTCATCAATCAACCAATCCTCCTAAATTCTTCCACGCGTACTCCATACCCCATACCCTTGATTACGTCACACTTTTTTGTTTACACTAATACCGTATTTGAATGAAACAAAGTATAGATTGTGTCCATTCATAACCGACATTCCGGACGATGTTCCTTTGAGAATGCCGCCGCTATTAAAGTGCGATTAAGACGCGGGCGCGGCCGAGACGGACTGGCTCCCACTTTCGATTTTACCGACTAGTACAGATACAGAAGGCATAGATGTAACTCGTTAGTTAATGCCCTCACCATACATTGACAAGCTCTGAAATTGGAACTAAAATTTGAAGCAACTGTCGCTTCTTACCGCAGTGACAGCATGTAGAAACGTACGTCATTTCAAAAGAAATAATGCCACCGTTTTCTCGTGTGAAGGCATATCTAAAAATTTAAATGTATGACAGAATGTACCTACTCGTGATTGAGTGGAGTATCAATATCGCTACAAAGTTTTAAACAAAATCCGACTACGAATATTGTAAACTATGCAATGGATGTTGTTGCAGTTTTTCTACTGGATATAATGATCCATGAGTAGGGTAAAATACATGCACGCCTTTTGGTGTGACTTTTGGAGAGTTGTATTTAGGTTTAAAGTTTTAAGCTAATTACCTATATTACTTACTACTGGCAGCTGCTCGTATTGCGTTGGTCGACGACTGCCCTTTTCATTGTAATAATCAAATTTTGAGTTAACAAGGTCTGTTCGTATAAAAGTAGATTATAATGAACCCAGAGCTTAATCCCTGTATTACTCGTACTTTCAGTTCGTAAGTGGGTTCTAAAGTCAATTAAATGTCGAAATGTTTCTAAGACTTTCATTTTATACAGCCTGTATAAAAAGTAAGTCTATTGTAAAAATAAATTAATTTTTAAATTGTAGTGGTAATACCCACCTTTTCATTTCAAGCTACCTTATTAAAATGGGTTTTAGTCATTAAAATGCTGTAAAAATATTACGGTTAATGTTAATACAAGCCTATTTTCTTAGAAACTAAAATAAAATATGCAAACATTATTCTAATGTACGAATTGAATCATTATTAAAAATATACATTCTTTTCGGAAAATCAAAGGGATTTTCTGGAATTTCTATATATTGCTATTCAGAAAGCAACTTGTAGCGTCAGTCATTGTAACAATGTTCGTAATATATTTTAAAGTGTAACATAAATATTCTTAGTTAATCTGTCATCCTACTAACAGTTACATTTTTAAGTATGAATAATGGTTGATGAGCGAATTCCCATAACAACTCCCATGATCTATCAGTTACTAAAATTGCCTTCCTTAATAATATCCATTACATTTATATTAAAGGCTTAAGCCGAGTGTTACAAATCAGATTTGCGTTCGCTTAATTATATTAGCATCTTTATAAGAATTTCAGTACTTTCTTAGTCAGGGTTGGTAAAAGTACAACTGTGCGATGGTGATATAAAAATGTTCTTTGAGTTTACTAATTCGCTATGCCAATAGGAGAAGACTTTCTTGTACGACGACATCTTTTTAAGCAAACGCAAAATATTTTAACACTATTAGCTTACATATTAGATATAAAAGCAGGGTCATCATAAATAGATTGGGAGTTAACCTGCTAAAATGCCAACAATATTTTGACCTGTATAACAATTTTTTATAACATTATAGGATATAAAAATACCCACGTTACCATGAACTTACACATTTTAAAACGAAAATGCATTCTTGAGAAAAACTAAAATTTTATCATAAACAAATTCGCTACCAAAAACTATGTAGGTAGGTACATCTGATGAAACGGATATTGATGAGGTTTTTTGCGATACAGAAAGAGCAGATTATGGTCAAACAAATATCATAGAGGAACACTAATAATTTCCGTGCAATAATATAAATTCAAACGCGATCATTTTAATTTGATCCCAGACAACCCTATTCGCGGCAAAGGCATGCCGAAACTCATTAAGTTTTATTTTAATAAGGCTATTTTATGGGCAACCACGATGCTACCTAATAAACTATCTAGAAGTGGCTCGGCTGGATTAAATATTTATCAAGGCAGTTTTAAAAACGTTTCGCGGTATCGTAAATATGAGCGGTAACTTGTGAGGGTTACGATTTTTGCCAAAAGTACAGTGCGTTTGTAATAACTTGGACAGACTGAGGTTCATACTAAGGCTTCGTTGCCTATACTTTTTTTATTTATATGAACTCCTAAACGTTTGCAATGGTAATAAATAAAAATAACGTGTTAAAAATATGACAATTTTCTAGACTGCACTTCACAAATGTTAAGACTTGTCTTCAATCCTTCCAACATATGTACTTTGTGGTTACTGTCCAAGCCGTCTTCTATTGGTAGCATTTCATTTGATGCCTACAGTACGCACGGCTCGAAATATGATGACGGAAATGACTTTTTAATTGATTTTATGTCGCTATTCTTCAAAGTAGTGTTGTTAGGAGTTTTCAAGTTTTTTTATTAGAACGCCAAATATTATGTCGATAGCCAAGAGTTCAGAAGATTTTGTAGGTAAGTGCTTAATTTAAATTGAACGTTGTTTTTGCACGTAATATAAAATCAGTACCCACACTATATTATATATTAGTTATCTATTCAAAAGAAAATACTAAGTACGAGTAGTAACTTTTCTATAAGAACCCAGAGAGGCATTTCCCATGTCATGAAAAATTGTTAAAAAACCGTTTTTAAAAAACAACTTTTTATCTAAAACGGTACTTTAGAGAGACATTTTAAGTTGAAGCATTAATGTAATGCACGAAAAATGTGTTACCTAAATTATACTCATTCAAAAATTGATCGTAGGTACCCCACAATATTTATTTTCGTTGTAATTGTCAAACAATGATTTACTAAATTGTTTATTATAAAGACATAGCACAATAATTGTTCATCATTGTCAAAACCATCATAGTCCAAATTAGGCAAACCATAACAGGAAAAAATAATTACAACTAATTTGTTCCTCTACCATTAGCTATCTTAAAGACTTTAAATTAATTTTATTGGTTTCTTTGATACTGCAAATTGATCATTTGCAAGGCACTTTTGACGTTTATCGATGTTACTCAATGAAGTGGCAAAAATTACCATCAATGATTGAGATATTAGAATGCAAATGTGTCTAAATGAAACATTTGTATTCGAGTATGTAGCTCTTTCATTTTGCAATTAATTAAAATAGTGACCTTGTAATTGAATTTACTCTAAAGCGTAGGATGCGCTATAACAATTTATTTTTGTATTATTATGTTTTTACATATTAGGAGAATCAGGCATTTATTAGATGCTTTATTAAATTAAATAAATAAAGTAACTATTCTGTGCACCAAACAATAATTTATATAATCATGAAAAATCTCTAACTTGATAAGTGTAAAACTGCTGATTATAAAAAATCTGCATTAAAAATCAATCAATCAATCGGAAACCGAATTCTTAGAAGGTGCCGACGACGACAATGACAGAAGTGTTAACGATCAACATGGATTAAAATCATTAGATACCTATGCCCTATACATACAAAGACCCGCTCTGAAATTAGCACTAACACTTGAAGCGACTGTCGCTTCTAATTGCAGTGACAGCATGTTCAATAGCGTACGTCAAGACAATCAAAGTAATGCCACAGTTTTCTGACGTCGGGGCATATAAAGATTTAAATGTATGATTTTTGACACAAAAAATGAATATGTTACATCGCTCAAGTGATTTGCGGTCGGAGGTCGTGACCTCTCCGATGATGGACACACAATATCACACTTATGTAATGGATATCCGCTTTTAAAATAATGTCTTCGCATCTCTTTGATCGTTTTTGTGAGTGATTAAAGTCATTTCCATTAATTGGCATAGATACAAATGTTATAAATGTGTTTGTTAATCTTTGAAAGCCCAGACGGGTATATTTAAAATGGTCAACTTATTTTTAGCTTGTAGGTATTTTTTTTGTAAATGTAAAGTGTTGGTAATATTACTATTTCCTCTTTTGGTTTAGTGACTTTCATCTAAATCATTCGGTTTTCCGTTAAGATAAGCTGTGCCGGTAGCCTAAGTAAGTAGTGTTAAAAACGTTTGCGCAAAGCCTTAACTGAAAGAATCATTAAATTAGTCTTTATGTACTCTAATTTCACGTAACTAGTCCATTGAATTATTTGCTTCAATATTCCGGTTGTTCTAACGAGACAAAATGACTTAATTAATATTGGATGATATTCACGATTGATTGCTATTGCACAAGTGATAACTTCAGGCTTAATTGAGACATTTAGTTTTAGATTATATAAGTGATTTTATCTAATGTAAAAATATGTAGGTATGTTTAAAATTAAAGCATATTTGATTCCAATATATGCGTGGATGGGAACGCTTACCAATGCTCCATTGGACCTTTCATAAAATCAGATTTACATTATTTAATAACGTCTAGTGTATTTAACTCAACATCAAACTCTAACTCAATACTAAAACTCAAAATATTCTTTATTATATTAGGTTTGATAGAAGCACTTATTGATCGCCAGAAAATTACAAAATGATGAATCTACCACCGATTCGGAAGGCAGTCGATAGCGAGAAGAATCGGCAAGAAACTTGATAGATGCCTAGGTACCTAAATGATAATGTATGTGCTTGCTTAGATATTTTAGAATTATTCTGTATCAATTGCAGATAATTATCTATTCATGCATACCCATGTATGCAATCTGGGACACAGAACGGTTTCAATCTGCATAATTTTATAATCTAATCAATGTTAACGGATCAATTTATGCGTTGCATATTCAATTATATTCAAACACCATGTGTTACGGGGTTTATTCCAAGATCATTTAATTGAATATCCTTTAATTTATTGCTTCCTAGCTTGGTGGGCTTTTCTAACTAACGATCAGAAATATGTATATCATGCATATGCTACAATACAAGATTAGGAATTTTACTATTGGTTTGTAGAATCACAAAGTATTGAATATTACAATTTGCATAATCTTTAACCATGTTGCTTAAGCGACCATAGGTACACACAGTTGTCACAACTGTGTGATAAGTATAAGTACCAAGTTAAGTAAGTTTTAAGTATGTAAGTGTAAGTTTATAATTACCAATAGCACTGCAATTCTTTGTCATGAATGTTGTTGTAAATACTACACTTAAATAAATAAACATAATTAAGTGAACATTCATATTTGAACTAGCGGCCGCCCGCGACTCCGTCCACGTGGATTTCGATTTCCAATATCCTATGTGTTATTCTGATGTATAAGCTATATTGTGGTATAGTTTCATTCAAATCCATTCAGTAGTTTTTACGTGAAAGAGTAACAAACATCCATACATCCATACCTCCACACATACAAACTTTCGCCTTTATAATAGTAGTAGGATCTTCTATAACATACATGCTACAATCGATAAATTTAATTGTCCTATCATTTTCTATCTTTTGTGAAAAGATTTCAAGCAAGTATTGCGTATCATTGAACTCAGTAGTAGAGATTCACAAAAGCCTAATTTCATTAACGATTAGCCGTGAATCAAAAATGACAAAAACTAAGAACAATAGAGCCGGCAATGATCAAAGCCGCCGCTCTCTCATCCAACGCCTTAGCATATTTAAAAGACATTACGGAGTGATTGGGGCTAGTTTAAAAACGATAATTTTGTAGCCTCATAGCCCCGGGCAGATAGATTTAAATCCAAAGATATGCCCTCGCCATACTTTGACTCGCTCTGAAATTGGCACTTAAAGTTGAAGCGACTGTCGCTTCTTATTGCATTAACAGCATGGTGATAAACGTACGTCATGCCAAACAAAATAATGCCACAGATTTCTGGCCTCGGGGCATACATAACGATTTAAATCTATGCCTGGGCCTAAGACACAGCGAGTTGAGGAAACCCGCCAAAATTTAGAAGACATCAGTCCAACGTGAAATCAGACTGGTTATCTGACCGATATATTTTATCAGTGTTATAACATGTTATGCTAGTTTTACGGATAATTGGCTGTTGACTATAATAACGCCTCAATAGATAGAAAGTAGGTGTTAAGGCGCATTCATACTTAGCTAGTTTCACTACTTTATGAATGAGGGTTTTACATTTTATAAAATAATTTGGTAAAAGTTCAGTTATGAAAAATAAAGTACATTTTTGTCATCCTTTTAAACAAATGATCCAACAGAAATAGGTGTTAAATAGAGGAAGTTTATGATAAAAAAAAAGTTATGTCTATCTACATACACTATTCTAGAAATAGAATCACCACATTCCTCATAGCAATCGACATTTCAACAATTATCTACTTCATAATGGTCATTCATTAATTTAACCGGCGACATCACACAATATTTTAAGAAGATGGATTACCTAAGGAGTAGGCATTTTCGCGTAAGTTTCAACTATCGTCAAGGAATGAAGAAATTTTACGATTTTCCGCAACTATCAAATTATTCACAGGCATTTGTCATATCGTTTTCAAGATCTTTAAATCTCTTGTTATTAACGTGCGATGTTTATGCCTAAAAACGGTACAAGCAATCAAAGATACATACCGCAAATAATACCCAATACCGATTAATGTAGGTATGTTATTTTACTGGTATTAATAATAAAATAACTGCGCACAGTTATACACTTTAATTATAATATTTCACTTGAAAACTAGCATAAACTTGCGCTGGACAATTCAAAGTTAGAACCTCTGGGAGAATTATTCAGTCGGCAACCGTTTGCTGAGTTTTACGATGTGTATTTAATTTAAGTATCTTCGTAAATATTTTTCTCAAGGAACGGGCTTTCGAGTAATTCACCGCCCCAGCATTTAGTTGCTAGACGTAATATTAGCAGTACTTTGTAAGTAACTATTGTCTGGTTAATTTTATAACAGTTCGAACGGTTCATCGGGCTTTATTTTACTTGACGACCGGTTGCGAATATTGATTGCATAGTGGATGCTACATAAAAGGACTCAGGTTCTATTCCAGAATGAATGGAATGGACATCTGTGAACAGCTGAAAATAAGCCTAAAGAACCTACCACCTACCATCGTGCTTAGTTTAGCGCTAGACCATCTTTGTGTATAATGAATGCCCAAAGATTGTAAACTTTGATTATTTTACCTTAATAGTCTCAGCGGTAATTGGTGTACCTATCCATACTTCATTATCTAATATATTATTGTGCGTTACTTTTGTCTTTAATTCCATAGCAACATGTTCAAATCAAATCCAAAGTCGTTCAAGCATACTGCTACATTTGTACTACCAAAGAGGATTATTATTAAGATACCATGATTCATCTATCTCCAATATGTATAGCCCTTAACTTAACCGTGATTTTGTTATGGTAATGACTACGATTGGGTCCGCGGCGCTAAACGACTGATAATTGGAGCCTAATCTGCGATCCTCTATCAAAACAACATGCAGTAATCACTTTCATATGTAGAACTGCCTCTAATTACTTAATCAGAAGGTTAATAGGTGTAAGAACTATTTTATGGATCACAATTAGCATTCGCACAAAAAAAAACAAGTTCTATCTATAACTGTTTCTTGAGCAAAACTCTTGTCACTTTCATCTGTAGATTTAATGCGTCTAATGTCTCAATCAGCATGTTAATTGAACCAGAACTATTTCTTGTTTAACAATTAACATTCCTGCAAAAAGAAAGATACAGATTCTAGCTAAATGTTACTAGTGCAAAAATCTTGTCACACTATTTTACCAATTCCATCTGTAGAGTAAATGTCTCTAATGACTGAATCAAAATGCTAATTGAACAAGAACTATTTCTTGTATGACAAACAATTACGTAACATTCGTACGTTTACGTACAAGAAACTTTTCTAGATAACTGTGCTTGTGCAAAAAAGAGAGTGGCCTAACTTTATATTAGATTTTTTGATTTAACTAATATTATGATATAATTTTTTTCGTGATTTAAATTATTATAATTTTACCATAAAGACTTTTTGCTAGCTACTACATAAGGAAAGTAGATTTTAAAATACGTACTCATAACTATAGACAAAATATCATCGTGATAAGGGGATTTGGGAAAATGATGGAAGACAACATTTTTCTATTAATCACACATCCTTACCACATATTTAAGTAACTCTTTGACATTTGCTCATAGTTTCGTCATTAGATTACATTGTATTGTGTTTGTGCTAATGATGATGATTTCATCCGTTTGGTGGACGTTAAATGGTCGATAATTATAGCTTAGCAATGAACCTACACGGATACGCAACTTAGGTACCTACGAGATACTTAATTGGCGATATTCTTGTTAGTAGAGTCCAAATAACGATCAACTTGGTGTACTTAATGGTCAAAAATTTGCCTATTAGACATAGAGGTCGCGGTTTCGACTGCGCACAGGACAAAAAAATATTTATCTGACAGAAATAGCTTACAAAATTGTGTTTTGAATACCCAAAACCAACCGCGAATTATGTAACATATACTTAAATAGATAGGTACATTAACACCTAGATCAGTTCAAAAGACATATATGTATAATATTGCATTATAATGTGATTTGATTAATTAAATTGTAAAGGCAATAGGCTCGACTTTCTCATTTCAACATTAATAAGGTGAAAGTAATGTAATAAACTAATTAAATAAATTTAATATTAAATAACTACAGTAAATTACTATGTGCATAATATTTAACTTCACTACAAAATGAAACAACCATTAAGTTTCCAATCAAAATATTGATTAAGTTTTACAGATTTGAAATTCAACTTTTCCTATTTCCTTTTCTATGATTTTTTTTTATTTTTATAGAATGCGGGCTAGATGGACTCTATTATGGAATTGGTTCTACTTCCTTGTAAAACTCTATAGGCAACTATACATATATCCATACAAATACATTATACCGCATTAGCATACACTTTAGAAAAACGGCTGTACACAACCACCTACATGTTGGGAGCAGTTACTCATAATCGCTACATCGTTTCATCTCGCTCACCTACCTACTATTGGAAAGGGACAGCAGACTACTAAGGACTATAGTTAAGTGGTCTAGTAGATCCTGATCTGCCTAGGGCAGGCTCATTAGGAACAGAACTAACGATGTAATTGGCAGTGTATGCCACGAGCAGTGTGTGCGATCGGGCAATTTGCGAATCGCCCGGCAAACGAGGTGGTCCACTTTGACCACCCAATGTTTGAGCACCCGCAATCTGAGCAACTGGCCATGTACATTTTGAACAGTTATTTTTATTATTAGCTCGCCATGAACATCAAATAGGCCTGCCAAAAATATCAATCGGTTCTCAAAGTAAATGCACCTCTTCACGTATTAGGGTTGTGAAAAATGTCAAATAGTTCAAAAATATGAATAGGAGCTCAAAGCGGACTTGGCCAGGTGCTCTAGTAGGGGGTGCTCAGAAATTGGGTGCTCAAACAAAACTGCCTCCGGCAAACGGTTTCTGCTATTACGGCAATTTGTCCGATCCGATTGAAGTGCGTCTCGAGTTAATAAGGTTCGATTGTTTTTTGATCTTGAGTGTTTAGTTGTTTTTCGCGTGTATTGAGTTGAAAAGTATTGTCCTTTTTAACTCGTCTCAAGGCAACTATGATGTCAATGACCTTTTTAATTTCGTCAATTGAAAAGTAGAACATACTTTTCCGTTTCTTTTGTTCACAAGAAAGTGTTCGCTGAACTTCATATTAATTTCTTTTCATCGTTTTTTTTTGTAATATTTGTTTTCAATAAAGATAATGCGTGAAATAAAAAAGTCTTCACAAAATCAAAAATAATCTTACAAAAAGGTATTGTAATGGCGAAAGTTGTTTGCGATTGATTGAAGTATCTATGTGGCAAAAAGCATTGAACGAACGTGGATGAAATTTTATAGGAACAAATGTAGGTGTATATGTGCGAACAAAATGATAATGCTTTCGTTATTGAAATTATTTGAGTACATTTGACCAAATTAAGGAAATATTTCATCAAATACGTAGTTAAAGAGTGAAAACATCATGCCAACAAAACTTATACAGAACTAGTAAGCACTAACTGATTCAGGTAATTTAAGCATTGTCGATATTACTCTAATAACTGTAACAGTAAATGACAGTTGAGGCTCGGAACAAAGCCGTTTAGCTGCATACACTGTTGCAAGACAATGCTAGAGGGGCTAGTTCAATAACAACACTGATTTACCAAGTACAGAGTCATAGATGAGCTAGAAAACAGAATAGTATATTAAAGCAAATGCTAAAGAATGATCAGCAAGACATTATGTCATTTTTTTAAACAATTGATTCACTCACTCACGACGTCTGGAATGACAAACTATTTTGGAATTATACAAATTATATAAATTTATTTTTTTGTTTTATATCTTTTCTACTCTTCAGTGTTCATGATGCTATTATTCTAATAGCAATGGTTCTTAAATACTCCCCTTTCTTTCATTTCCACGAGTAAAATAGTTCCAATTGCAACTACTATTAAAGTCATGCATGCAGGCAATATCATTTTATGAATTCTTTTGACGTACAGTCGTGCTCACAAAACTCCGAACAATAATGGCACGTTACATATTATATGTACTAACAGTACTCGTTGCCATGCCAAGTAGCGTTTATTTTTAAATCTATACTTTAAAATACGTGTACACTCCAACTCACAATAATCTTACCAATGTGTAATGATGACACATAACATGATATCAACTGTACTCGTTACTGTGTTAATAAGAGCCGTCAGCGTTGATTGATTTACAATGTCGCCATATTTGACATTTGACAGTGACACCTCAATAATGGCGCGCTTTGTTTCCAGCGTAATTACACTATGACAGCGTATTACAGTAAAGGTCACATCACATACTTGTATTACCGCAACTGTGTTGATAAGGTACTTAGTAGTCACTGCGACTTTGAACAAATGCATTGTTGTAGAATTAATACAGTGCGGAATAGGGTTGATACGAATTAAACTTGGTGAAGGAATTAAAAATAAAATTTACTAATAAAAAAAAAAAACCGTTTTACACACGTATTTAAAGGATACAAGTCTGTAGAAATATTATGATAATTAATTTGATTTGAAATTTTCCGTTATACATTTCTTTTATAACGCAAAGTATAATAATCGTTTAATACTTAAAACATCGTTAAAATTAAACAACAATGCATTCATTTACTAAGAAGTTTAATACCTTTTACTTGCTTCTAAAATATTTCGCACAAGAATCCAATAGGTAAGTACTGTTTGTAACTAAAGAGCAGGTGAAAATGTTTCTTTAATAACTTTGTGCCTTTACACTTTTTACGAGTCTTATTAATGGCAGGTTAGGTTTAGCTTTTGTTTAAAATAAAATACACGAGTCAATTTAGCCGTTTAGTCTTTGCCAAATTGGTAATAAGAGCGAGGAAGCGAATATAAATATTAAAAATACTCTTTTTGGGGAACAAGGTCCTTCATAGATAGCCTAGAAAGAGTCTGTAGAGTCTAAAGGCATAACTGCTGAGTTTCTTCCGGCGTCTCAACAGGCCTTTGACGTCGAAGCGCTGGTAGGGCGAAAAAAGTTTTGACGTACAAAATAATGTAGGTACTAAGTGAATCAAATTGCCGTATAAATTTCATTTTTCACAAAAATGCGTCTTTCAACCATTGTTGAAAACAACAAAAGCTTTAATCACAAAACGCAATGATTAGCATAGTCTAATATATGATTAGTTATTTATAACTCCGTCATCATCAGTCAGACATCAAAACGAGGCATTTAATTCGCTAATGCGCTGGTCAAAATTAAGATTAGTCAAACACTGGATGCGCGGGCGACTGCCGAGGTCAAAGCTATTGCCCGATTACGCATGCCGGTCACCCGTTAAGAGCAAGGGTAAGCGCGGATGGGCAGTTGGTTCAGTATGGGTGATATTTATTGTCAACTTCTTTCATTAAATACTTCATTGTCAATTGTTGTCTGAAGGGCAATGCCTAAAATTGGTGTCTTATTTTTTCTCGCGTCCATCAACCAAACATGGTAATAAGTGCTTGTTCTAGAGGGCATTACAAACGATATTTGCTAAAGCAGTATAGTTGTACACTCAGTTAGAACTGAGTTAAATAGCCTAGAACTTCTTGCATCATACATTTTTCTATAGGAGTGTAAAAGTTACTAACCTGTTTCACTCAGTTCAGACTGAGTTAACAGCTATACCGCCATAGCATATATCGTTTGAAATGCCCTCAAGAATATTTATCACCATGTTAGGTTGATGGACGTGAGAAAAAATTACAAGCTCCCCTAAAAAATCGGCATTGTCTTTCATATTTCACCATCTATAGATAATTATGTCTTCTAGAATGTTTCTAAAATCTTTTATTAGGACGAATTCTGATAAATGGAAATCATAATAAGACTCCGACTACCCATGATATAATACACACAGATAAAGGAGTATTTACTAGGAAAAATAGAACTCAGTGCTGAGAGTTCTCTTACGGTACCCTGAGCCGAGGGCATTTTACGTATACTCATAATTGTGGCCAGTAATTTAGTCGTTGCATGTTTTTTGGTCATAATTCCCGCAGAACTGAGGACTTTATTAAATTATGTCGTATTTATGGAGACAAGTAGCTGCGGGCTGGTCTGTCTGACATGGTAACAAGTTTGACCTTTAGAAATAGGGGTGGTTGCTAATTGTTAAAAACTTTATGAAGACAAGCACTAATGGTATATTTTATGAGAAACCACACGAAGGTATCCCGCTAGAATAAAATGTTTTCCAGGACGAAGAAGGTAGTTTCAGAGCTTATTTAATTCGAACAAGATATTGCATCTTTTTAATCATTAATAATATTAGTGGAAATTATTTCAATTGATGACATTAGAGTGCATAAAATAATTCAATTATTTCAGGACTTCAGTAGGTAACAAAATAAAGCGTTCGAATCATTTTACAAATTATACTCCTATCTAAAACTCGATAAGCACTTTTTATTATATATCTCTTCAATTGAAATATTATGAATTTTGTAACTTTTACTTGATAGTGGCAATTAATTAAGTATAATGGGCAACATAAGCAAAATGAAAAATGTTATTTTAGTACTTATTTTGGGGCTAAATGGCACCGAGCGTTAAGTACATCCAATAAATTATTCATTATTGATTATAATAACATGTAATTAACATCAAAGTGGACAAAATTATAATTTTTCAACAAAATCAATTACCTTCACATACATTAATAATATATTAACATGCAAAATATGAGGCCATATGTTGTAGTTACTGTTTAAATTCCATCAAAGACACCAGTGTCAATCTGAGACGAATTGCCTTTAATTTGTATGATCAGAAGACAGCTCATGGCTTGTTATGGGCCGGTCATTCCGAGGCCATCGTTTAGTGGAAGGTATAATTGGCGATAAAGAGGGTTATTACATGTTTACCCGGCTTAAATGAGGGAAATACCGCTGTCATTTCGCAATATAAGTTAAAATCGGCGGGACGGCAACTAAGTATGCCTTTTTTGAGTCAAATTAATCATTTTATGAGCAGTATTACGGGTTCTTGGTGTGTTATTTATAGCTAGTTTAAAGATATAGGTATCTGAGTTTAAAATAATAGTAAGCATTAAAGTAGTACTTCCTAGTGCCTATAACTTCTAAGTAGTCATTGTTATTTAATGCAACATGATTATTAATTGAATTATTACTTACTAACTTTTATGGCTCAACGACCCAAAGTGTGTCTTGGCCTCCGAAACGAGAGACTTCCACCGGTCTCTCTCTTGCGCCACCTCCAAATAGAATTATATTGGGTAAAAAATTGCAAGTATGAAAAGTCAAACCACCATAAGAAAATTTAAGAGTCACCACAGACTTTGAACAATTACATATTTTAATTTTGATATTATAATTAGCAAAATTAAAAGCATAACAAACTTCAACAATGAATAATTCGAAACAAATAACCCAAGATAGGTAGGTACGCCTCTAATTGGACACGTTATTATAACATTTCTTGTTTCTCGTAACTGTAAACTTTCCTCGTATAGAAGAAGGAATGAGTAACAAAGGCAATTTGCGAATAATTCGCTAGGCGATGTGGGTTAACGGCGCCCAAGGTTACTTACTCGTTTCGAATTGATACGTGGACAATTCACGGACGACTAGCGATAATCCATTACAAGGTGATTAAAGGTTCTATTGAGCCCCGAATCCCTTGTTATAATATACATTTGCTTGGTTAGATGTTAAAAATAACATTCTATCTACCATCTATCGTACTTAGTGCTATGAGTAGGAAAAACAAGCCCTTAACAAGAGGTCTGAAAAAATTGGATCTTACAACTGACATCTTCTGGTAACAACGACTGCCTCCTTTGTCTAGTTAAATATTAAAACAAAGGCATTTTTTATACAATAAAGAAATCTTAATTTTTATTTATTTACCAAGTAGTTTTTCTGAAGGCTTGGTTAAAGCCATTTTAATAGAGAAGATATTAAAATGGCTTTAACGACAAGAGCGAAAGAAATTACTCTTAAATTGAAGAGATGAGAATAGATGTAGAGACAGTCAATAAATATGCTTCTGAACATAAACACTTTTGACTACTAAATTTGGACTAAGATTGTCCGCAAAAGTCTATTCTTTGCGCCTCAACCCAATCGTGGTGCGAGTATCATATTCCTCATTATGACTCCGTACGGAGGTAAGTTGCTCTCATTACACTTTTCTCCGCATACGATCATATTGATACTCAGAACATTACTTTAATGAAAGTAATATTAATATTAAATGAACAGGATATAAAGTTTTATTGGAACTTATGACGACATCTTTCTTGTGTAGATAGGATATCACATCTCGAAAACGTACATAGATTCTGCACTCATAAATTATAATCATCTATAGCTGCACTGACCCAATAATATAAAAACATAACATAAACAACATAAAAATCAAATCAACCCAGAGACCGAAATTATTTTTATATTTGAGCAAAATTTAAAGCGTGGATAGATAGAGCTTTCATTAAGTAAAAGAATTCGCAAGAAATTATTAAGCTGCCGCAAAAAAATGCACCTGACAATATTACTCAAAGTGTTCCGAAAACATCAATTTAAAAACATTCAAAAATGCACGAGCATTTAAATTGTTTGATTTGTTTAAAACGTTCCATTCCCCACCTGTTTTCAAGATGCCATTAGGTACTCGTATCTTGCGTGCCCCACACATTCGCATCGGGTTACCAATTAAATGCCTCTAACGAGAAGGAAACTTCTCGATTCATTACATTACAGACCTTTAAATGTTCAAGAACATCGCAATTTGTAAATGTATCTTTTGTTTTGCTTGATAAAACAACGAACATTTTGAATTTTGAATTCAGAAAACGAACCATTTGTTACACTCGTTGTTCCTTATTTAAATCTATTTCTTAACGCTGCTGAGTAATTGAACCTAACAGTAATTGAATTTAAGGAATGTGTTTCGTTGAAGTTACAAATATATTTCTTTAGAGGTAAGAATTATATTTCTTAAATTCAGTTCATTAAAACTTCAATGGCCCACCTATATACTGATTACATAATGGTCATAAACTCTAGTGGACTAAAGGTAACAATTTAAGGAAAAATACAACTTTCTGGAACTTGCAAGAACAATAGACTTAGTTCTAATCATTAGGGTAATTATTTAAATGGACAGTTGTTTTTTATTTACTTTACTCTTTCTTTAGAGTCCAGGTTTGTGATCATTAATCCCCATTTTGCAAGCGTGGTGATGAAGCCAAAATCCATATTGGTGACGATAATAATATGATTCCAAATGATGGCTTTTCTCTGCAGCGTTACATTAATAGGCTGATACTTTACTTATAGCAAACATGTGCGCAGTTTAAAAGAAGAATTTTTTTATTTTTATTTCTTGTAGTAATAAAAGACCCCATTACTCAATCCTTGTTGCAACATTTGCGCAATCTGTGTGGTCGGGTTTATTTCTTTTGTCTTTAAAACAAACATTGTAAAACAAAGTGCTCTGAGGGATTGCTGGTTGCCTTCTGTTAAATGTTTTTGTTGGCCGTTTATCAGTGCAAACTTTGGACTAATGTTTGACATTCCTTTCCCGATAACTATGTTACAAAAAAAAAACATATTTGCATTGGCTAGTAATATTTTGTATTTTTTTTTATTATGTATGTGTTCTCGATAAAGCGGGAGTCTTTAACGGGAGGGATAATAAAAATATGATTTACAAATTACGATTTAAAATTCAATCTTTAACGTTTTTTCTCGCACTTTCATGGTTGCCTAACTAAATCAACAATTTGCCTAAAGGGAGTTTCATTACAAAAAGTCTTATTGCGTTACTTAATAAAATGGAACCGATGTCTGTACTCTAATCAATGACGCAACAACCCATTACTAGAATTACAAACTAGAAGATCAATGAATCTAAATGATATTTACCTACAACCATTCGTAGCACGTGGGAGCACTTCCAGAGCTCTTATCTACACGCCCACTTAGCGATATTTCATAATATTGATACACGACGGAGTCTGTTCAGTGTTCCCGAAGCCATCATATCCCGCCCTGTCAAAATATTGGCGCCATTGCGAGGTAAAAAAGCAGTGCTGCCACCTCTCTGAAGCCAGTAAGCGCTATAAGTGCTTGAAAATAGCGCTAGATTCCGCTAGAATGCATTAACAAAAAAAAAGCGCTAGATTCCACTAGATTTCATAAACATAAAAATCGAAACAAAATTGACAAAAACTTTTATTTATTAATTTTAATGCAAATTTTCATCATTTTAGAATCTAAACTAATAAAAAGCGTAAAATCATATCATCATTAGTACTAAGTTTCGGTCTGCCAAAAAAGCGCTATATTTTCCGCTAGGAGTTAATATTGAAATTTCAGCGCTAAGAGTGCCAAAAAAGCGCTAGATCTAACTCCGAAAGCGCTAAGGTGGCAGCACTGTAAAAAAGTATTGAAAAAGTCCCGCCCCGGCCGGCCGACGAAGTTTACTTTTTTAATTTGCTTTTTTTTCGACGCATAAAAACTAGTGATCATACAGCCTATTGAATCCTTGAATTGTTTAAGTTTATCAGCATATTCTCTTTAAAATTATTGCTCAATACTTATTGGAAGCAACATAAAATACACGCTTGTAGCAAATAAATTGATGATGAGATTGGTGTCGCAGTTTTTTCTGTGTGGGAAAACCGATCTGCCCGTTAATTAATTCAAGTTTATTTTTGATTGATGACTGCACAACAAAGCTAGTTACCGTTACTTGACAGAAATAGTTCAGTAGTAAAATACGACTGTATCAGTCACACTGCCCCGCTGCTTATTTAATTCTCCACTTGATTTCACTAGATTTATTACGCCATTAATTAAAATCAAAATGAAGCCACCGCAAGTTAATTTCGTTTTAACGGTCTCAATTCGCTAATAGCCGAGCTCATTCATTACCATCACACGAATCCGCGCCGTCATCGTCTTTTGTTTTCGTTTTACGAAAAATCATCTGCGCACAAATTAGGATTGTTTTTTTCGGCGGATTAATGTCGACTCACCGGGGCGATTGCTTTCAATTTTTAAATTAGGAACTAGCCCTAGCTTTGTCGCTGATGAAGATTTCGTATACGGCCGTCCTTTTTTGTCGGCCATGTCTGTTTGTTTTGAGCGGGAGCATCAATTATTTTCCAGTTTTAAATTAGCTGTGGCGCTGTGGTGTGCTGTCTCGCTCTGGCGGGCGCGTGCGGTGTTGTCGTCCCTGTCGCACAGTTTGTTTTGTGCGTGACGCGCCCCGCCCAGTGCGCGCGCGGCGTCTTTGACCGGTAGCAGTCGTTATCTGTTTTTTCGGCGGGCTGTGTATGTCCGGCCTAATATTTGTGTAGGTTAAGCAGAAAAAGTCACTTTGTGTGCAGTGGGAGGTGCACGGAGCGCGGTTTATTGCTCGATTTTGTTATGTTAAATAACTCTCGCGATAGCTGCTTGTTAGGGCCTGGTAGGTCACTAACGAGAGGAACCCTCGGACTTCCTTGTTAATGATCTTCAAGAAAATAAGTTTTCATATAAGTACTTACATATCCTCTCTTGGTTAAACCAGAACCACCTTTTGAAACAGGAACTTTCTTAGAGGAATATTGACGCTATTTCAAGCTTAAGCTTTTATTTTTACACGCGTAGGTAATTCTTTGATTTAATGGAGTTTAGTTCTTTTTAGATACTTTCATCACTTCTTAGTAGGTGTTTGTGGCACTTAAAAGTGAAACAAAAGAAAATAGGAACCATAATTTTTTTACAATCTCTGTTACATTAATGTTAAATCAGGCCAAAATTATGCTCTAAGTAGGCACTCAAAATTTTATAAAAGCGTGCCATTAAAACGCCAAGTTATCCATCATTGCTTAAATTATAATAACCTTCTGGAAGGCACGCACGGCTCACATTATTTGTTCTTGTACAATTTGGACGAAATATCGCCGAATTCGCCGGTCCTAATGAGCCAGTACTAGGTAGGTAACAAGGATGTGAGCTCCGTATCCGTAACCGAAAGTATCGGATATCCGATAAAGGTAAACGGATAACCCGAAATAATTTCATATCCGTATACGAATTCGGTATAACAATCATTCCTATATCCGTACCCAATCCATACTTCAATCGCACTTCATAACTGTTTTGCTTGGTTTCTGCTGGTGAATAAGGTTTCCAGTAGACACCTAAGTTCCGTAGACCAGTGATGGAGGAGTGTATTAGGTTTCAACGGCAGGCAAGGCCGTTGAAACCTAATACACTCCTCCAGCAACCCTTTTGGGGTTGTTGATGTCCATGGGCGTTTAACACACATAATATTTGCAGAATACCAGCGCCATGGGACGTGCAACGTCACGTGGCACATGCCGAGCACTAGCCTTTTGGGTGTACAACTTAGTTTTATTTTGTTCGTAATTTTTATTTTCTCGTTTAAAACTATTGATTTAAAATCCTGTTGTATGTTTTTTTGCACTCAATAAACGATTTGTGTCCATATATATTTTTTTATAACTGCTTCTGTACTACTTCTGTACATTATGGTTTTGCAATAAACATATTTGACTTTGACTTTCATTTCCTTGCTTACTTTCTTTCATTCATAAATCCGTATCCGAAACCATAACAACCTTGGTGTGTAATACCAGTGATTTGTCGCTGCCGTGTGCCTTAGCGATTCGGTAGCGATAGTCGCCACGCCACTCCCGACTAGGGTTCCCAACTTTTTTGAGCAGAAATAAAGTATATCTGATTTTAAAGGAGGCAAATAAAGAGTACGGGCTTACAAAAAAGAGTAAGTATAATTTTTTTTTAGAGGTATACTTTGCTGTTATGGCGGCACATTACAATTTTCCATTGTTTTAAAAGGAATTATATGAAAAATTTTGTAAAAAAAGAGTACTTTAGCGTACTTTATTAGTGATATAGATTAAAGAGTATGCCTACATGATATAGAGGACAATACTCTATTTTAGAGTACGGTTGGCAACCCTACTCCCGACCCACTATTACTATGTTAATTATACCGCAATGACTTGCTAGACGGAAGGGATTTTTATTTGACTTCGAAATCTTGGCGAGTTCGCTATCGGCGCGATGTCGTTGCGGATAAGCTAATATGGCAAGGAGTGAGCGATGGTGGTTAGAATCGAAAGCACTTTTATAAGGAACTAGCGACCGAACGCGACTCCGCGTGAATTTCGGATTTCGCACACATCGTTTTATGCTGTAGCTTCAAGCCTTCCTTGATAAATGGACTATCCGACATAAAAAATATTTTTTCAGTTCAAACCAGTAGGTAGTTCGATAAGCGCGTTTTCAGTAGGTACATATAAACTCTTATCATCCACACGTTTATGCAAATTTTATTTTGATTGTACTTAATATGTTATAAACGAAATGGTTTTCTAACGTCCTAAAAGCTTTATTGGTGTTTTGACAAGATAGGTTGAATAATTCTGAAAAATGCTGGGTAATTTTTCACTGCTATTTCACTTTCTAAAATAATATAAACCCTAGATTAATAAAATAACTCTAAAAAAAAACCAATCAATAGAAGTATTTTTAAAATATAACACCATTAAAAATAATACAATTTCCGTTACAAACAAACACCCAAATGAAAACTCCCATCAAAACAAACGTGTACCTTTACACATTTAAAAAAACCAATTAACAAATGTTGTCCGTCACTATTGACTCAAATTCAATTTTCCGCGTAGTGGGCACGATGCAACGAACGCATTGTCAGTAGTTAATTCTATCACAGTCTATAAGCTACAGTTTGTCTAGTATAATGCAGTCCAAGGCGGCGCCACTTGCAATATAAAACAATTACTTTCATCCTAAAATAGACCTTATGACAACGGGCAAAATTAGTTCCTTTTTTGGCCACCTGTCTTCTACTTCTTATACTAGAAGTGTACGTCAGAATTATCCATAGAATTAAATCGTTGGCTATGGCCCCGATACCTGAAAACTGCGGTATCCTTTTCATTCACATGAAGTACCGTATATATCAACATTCTATCAACTGCAATAAGAAGCGGCCATCGCTTTAAATTTTAGTGCCACTTTTAGAGCTGGTAGAAATATGGCGTGGGCATTTCTAGCGATTTAAATCTATACTATTGTCACAGTCTATAAGCTACCTTGGCGAATCGGGTAATCGCTAATCCGAAGTTCATTGCTCGTAACACTATTAACAACTTTGCAGATGGGTTAGTTAATGTTAGGGTGAATGTCACCCTCAATCTCTCACCCCTTATTCTTAATCTGTTGAAATCACTTTTGCTTCTGCATGTTGATTTTTCTCCAAGTGATTTCATGGAGGGTATCTTTAAAACAATCTTTATTCGGGTTCTCATTTTATTTTATTAACAGTGTACTTTGCGTTTCAAAAGGAAAACTTTTTCAAGAATATGATTAAATATTGTGTGACTTTATTGTGTATTAAAATATTGTTTATTTTGTTTCAGGTAAATTGATTTATACAATGTTTTAGTCACTATACGTGTATTGTACAGGTAAAGGTAAAACTAAAGTTGTAAGTATCGGATAAAGATTGTGTTGGATATTTTATCTAATCAGAAAACTTTCAAAATATTTCAACGCCTTTAAGATTGTGCAGCAACTACATCTACTAGAAGTGTTGAAGCTTTGGCGCACGTTTTATTCTGCTCTAAGATCCAAAGCCAAACTCAGCCCAAGCCACTTGTGAATTGCGGAGGGTATGGGGTTTTAAAGGCAGGCAACGTATCTGCGACACTTATGCGGTTGTTGATGTCCAGAGCAGCGGTAATCACTTACCATCAGGTGGCCATCTTGTTCGATTGCCTCCCCATTCCATAAAAAAATAAACCATAAAAAAACAAAACACAACTAATACACGATTCAGTAGTAGCGCAAAAGAATGATGAGGCAGTACACAATAAAAGGTTCCCAATTCAATTCCAAAAGGTTTCCACTATTACTACCAGTAGTCCCGATTCAAACGATCATCGACAATAGAGGCCGCATTGTGGTCGGCTTCACTAAAGGAGCAATATGTCCGGCTAGTGGGTCGGAAAATGATACAATAACACGGGAATCTGACACAATATAGCCGTTGTGTGAGCGCGTTCGAGCGACTGATTCCTCTTAAGGGAGGGTGCGATGACAACTGTACCTTCGACACCCTTGTTTATTGCTATTGGGCTTAAGAATTTTGTTGGTAGAGAACATTGTTTGTTTTGGGTCTGGGTTTATTGTCAACACTTTATTTTAAAATCTGCAAAGGGTTAAATCGACTAATACTTCCACAATTTCCAAAAAGCTATTAGTGTAGGAACACATTTTGCGGAAAAACGCGTTTTTACGTTCCGTCGTGGTCATGATATGCCACACTTTAAAATTGGGGTTGATTGACACACTATACCAAAATTACGTCGCATAATTTTGTATAGAACATGCATTGCCTGCCACTGAAGTTCGGTCGCGTAATTTCGGCATTGTGTGTTCCAACACTTAGTCTAGAAAGTTCAAAGGTTAAATTGGTCCAATAGTCAGAATCCAAAGTAAGTATATTTACGTGTATATCTGTTTAAAACTAGCCGACATAGGTCATTAAATTTGAAAATAAGGTAAACATGTGAAACTAAGACAATAGATACATTAACTCACCGTCTTGTCAACAATCGGAAAAGGTCCAATTGACAAGTAACACGTTGAGCAGGTGCAAATAACCGGAGCTTCTATTTGCACTGCGTTTTAGTTCAATCAACTCACCGTTTTGTGGTCACCGGGAGAATTTGTGAAAAAATATTTAACACTTACGTGGGTGGATGCGTTTGCGGTATTTTTGTCGTCATTAAACGGGCAAAATATTTTCTTGATACACTTTTAACTTTATCTCCAAATTTATTTAAGAATTTCGTCAGTTCCATGTCTTTACGTTTCAAAATATCATTGTTACGAACAGAAACAACAGTAAAACACATTGCGATATAACATGAAAGCACTCAACAATCAACATACAATTCCGACTCACCACCTCCACAGCAACAATGCTATTTCTATCATTCTAATCGATTTCAAATGACAATCAATTCTCGTTTGACAGATCGTCAGCTGTCACGTCGATTGCCGGTGAAACGATGTCGATTGTCGATTCACAGATCTTTGAGTCGATTACCGACGATTGCCGATTGCTGCGTAATGTCGGTTGGTGCTTGATCACATTGGAACTTGCGAGCGCGGATGCGGGCGCGGAGGCGTCGCGATTTCGTGTTCACAATGTCTGCTAGGCGTTTTAACGACTATAAGCGACATGTTCAAATCGAATGAACTAACCTGCTTCCTCTCGCGAAGCCGTATTGGCTGTTGGGGGACCAGGGTCAACTAATGAACCAAAGAACTTACCTGACGTCGCTAATTTAACTTGAACACATGACTCTCTCGTTTGATCCTGTCGTAAGCTTGCCCGCTAAAGTTACATGTGGATTCGAACGTGAACACTTCCATAGTACTTCACTCGTAGTGAATTGTGTAGTGATTCACATAGTTTTAATCAAAGTCGCTTTCTTTTGTCTGTCCCTATCTATGTCTAAATCTTTGAAACTACGCAACCGACATTCATGTTTTTTTTTATCAGGTAGTGATTGATGATGAAGGTTTATAATAATTCATGCATAGTATATTATAGTAGAGAAACACTGCTTGATTGATTTTAATATTTCGCGACCGCGCCCGCTAGTTAACGTGAACAATGCTTGTTCGTTTGCCCGTGCGACGTCGTGACAATAGATTATGGCAGATCGACTGGTGCAGTTAAATCGACTGTGCAGTCGAATTAGTCTCACCCACGTGTCTGATGTTGGGTTCAGTTCTCCGTTAAAAACTGTTTCGATTCGCCACTTGTGAGTAAGGTATTTTTTGTAACAAATTAGGTAAATAATAATGTACTCAAATGCAAGTATGCTTGTAGTCTAGGACATCAAAGCGTATGGATGTAAAAATCTAACAAGAAATCAAAGTACAGAAAATATGAACACGTCATGAACTTAATAGCGATGATAATTTGCAGCAAAAAGATTCGGCTGGTATTTCTGAATTTAATAAGAAGTGTTTTGTTGCTACACCCAAACTAGAAAAAGGGTATCCCGAAGAAACAGCGTTTGAATTTGAAAATTCTCTCCAGACAATCCGAGCACATAGATGAAAATGATAAGTCAGCCCTTAATTCACCGCGCTTAAAGTAAGGGGGGGACTGACAACATATAAATGATTGCAGTCCAACTGGCATTCAGAAATACCCAATCTAAATGGCTGGCACAATCGCGAGATCTAAACGACCAGATTTAACCGCCGGATCTCTGGCACATTTCCACCGGCTGTTTAATTAGCCTCCGTTTGTGCCTTTTTTACATAGCATTTCTGTCTGCGACGAGACGTAATCCGCTTGGAACACCCAGTTTGCCTACATAAGAATTGAGACTTTGCGTTGCAATATAACACTTACATTATTTAACTGGATTAAACGCCTTATCACACAGTCGAAACGTCAAGCAGTTAGTATCATGCATGTACTACATAATTAAAATCGCGTTAAGTCGCGTTAAAATATAAAAGCGTTTAAGCAAGCCTAGCCCAATTTTAATACATCTATTCATATTTAGCAAGTTGATGTATTTTGCAAGTTATTACTTGCCATATCACATCTAAATAGGCACCGTGCAGAAACTGTAGAGGGCGCTAAAATCCCGATTTTTTTCTGTGGTTTGACAGTAAAATTTTACATTGAGCGTAAAAGTTTCGAATATGAGTCACGAGATGGCAGAGTCAACGCTACGCATGGTGCCTATAGGCCTTCTAAAAATATCAGTCAGTGCTCAAAGTTACCTAGGCCAGGGGCTCAAGCTGTGGGTTCACAAAAATTGGGTGCGCAAAGTGTACTTCACTTTCGACGATAGTCTTTGACGATCAGGATCGTTGGTCGTAATGTATGATTTTTTTATTGAGCGCAGACGCAAATGTACGAGGTTGTCATTGCTTGATGATGAGATATTGGTTTCGTAGAATTTTGTGCGCGGGAATAGCGTAGTATGACGAAGTAACAATGTGGCATAAGGATGGATGGAACAGGGGGAATCTTCCTTGTAAATGTGACTTTGTTATGCAGTTCTAGTGCTTTTAGAATGGGGGAAACATTTTAAAATAGCGGGTTCTTATGAAAGAATGATGATGTTATGCATACCTACCTACCATTTCTGTAACTATCATTTATATTGGCTTATTATTTGGTATTTTCTGTTAACAATGCAACTACGAGTAATGTATAAAAACAAACTCGCACATTTAATTTGTGGTAGGTAATTGACATCCAAAAAAACTAAATAATAATAGTTATTTACATGCTACAGAAAGCTAAGTTAACTCACGATAATCTAACGAGTATAAAACAATACATCACCCGAAACATTAAAGTTTTTCCTCAAAATACGTAAAAACGTTAATGATTGTTTATTTTGGTATTTTAACGAGCTGTCGCCCGCTTGTAATAATGTTTATGTGTGGCTGAAAGTGGCTTTTTTCAGGCGGCGACTGAAACACAAAAGCAATTAAATTTGACGGCTAATCTACTACCTACCATTTGGCTAATTTGAATAGTGAGTTAAAAACTAGCACTGTTTTTAAAGAGGTTTGATACGACTTTGACCTTAAGTGGTATTAGAGTAATGAGTATAGCTACCGTTTCTTTATTTAATTATTGACCAATGAAGTATTTTTTACAATAATTGGTAAATATATTTTATAAATAAATGAAATTACATAATTTGTTGTTTCTAGAGTTTTTTGTTTGAAGCCACTAACTTAGGAACTATACTGGTTCGAATTGTAAAATTATTTTTTGTTGAATAGTCCATTTGTCGGGAAAGGCTTTAAGCTACATATAATAAAACACTATGTTTGCAGAAACCGAATTCCACTGGGACAAAGTCGCGGGCGTTCGCTAGTACATACCCTCTTAAGATTAGAGCCTATTACTACTAACGACTAGTAAATAAACCAATTTATATAAACGGATAGAAGTCATTCCGTCCATGACATTCCTAATTATTCTCGTAACTAGAGGACTCCCTTCAGGTTTTTACCAATTAGATGAGCCTCAGAATGTCGCAACCAGTTTTTAACCGAATTCAAAAAAGGAGGAGGTTCTAAATCGACTGAATTTTGATTGGTAGGATCCCCGCTGCGTGGTTGTGGTCTGCTAGATGGGAATGTTGCTTTAAAACGGTGTTGCTATTTGAAAAAAACCTTTCAAATGTAACGCTACTGGAAAAATGTTTCGTTTTCTTGTCGTGATTGAACATTTTCAACTAAGTATCACTTATTTTTATGGTCCTATTATTACAAATAGATATTGTTAATATGTACACAATTTGTGTGTATGTCTCAATGAAAGTCCAAATCAATGCAAGTGTACGAATTGTGTTTAAGTGACTACGTAAAAATGCAAAATAAATATTTTTTTCTTTTGCAAAGAATGATAATTAATATAACAATTTTTCATCAAGCCCTCAGATTAATGAATATCTATTCATCTGAAATAAAAACATAAAAATAAACACTTAAGTATAGGTAGGTCCTAAGTACCTTATAAACATTGATATAATTTCTCAAAATAACTAGAATAAAACTTCAAATCATGTCTGAGAAGCCTTATTACATTGACATGTAATAACGATGACTCGTTAATATTGGATTTCAACCATTTTTGACAGCTGTCAAAATTAACTTATTTCATTCGTTGTAAGTACTTGTACGTGGAAGTCTCCACAATCCACAGTATAGTATCGTGACACGACATATACATGCACCTGTTCTCAATAAAAACAAGTAAACGAACTGTTAACCGAACAGTGGGATGACAAAAGATGTTTTTATCACGCACCGGCCGGTTGTGACGCGGGCGCGTGACAATCGAAGACCGGCCAATTACGCCATTGGAATACGCATTCTACATTTGAATTCCGATGACGTTTTTATTTGTTTCGAATTGACGTATGCGAGAAATGCGTGTTATAAGAGATAGATGTCCTTTTGGAATGCATTTACAGTAGAATTCCGATAGTCCGAACGCCGATTATACGAGTTACTAACTATAGGACTGTCTTCTTAAAATAAACAAAGTTATTCCCTACTATTCCCTACTTAGGTATATTATAAATGCCAATGTAACTCTGTCTGTTTGTTGGCACATGACAATCTTAGACCCTGTAAAAGGCATAGCCTACCTACCTATTACCGAAATCCACGCGAACGAAGTCGCGGTCGCCGTTTGTTTCGTTCGTTTTCGTTAAAATTCATGTACCTATGTCCATTGAAAAATAACAACACTATGTGTTTATGACACTTACTAATTAGTAAAGTATTATTTTAAGCAAGTATTTACCGAGGATATTCTGTCAAACAATGCAAATAAAAATTTTCTCCACATCAAGGAAAACCATGATAAACCATTGTTACATTCAATTACAAAACATAATTTTAGCAACAACTAAACATTGTTCTCAAAATAATTGTCTAAAATTAATGTTTTCCGTGCCATAAAATTTTAAACCAACAGTTAAATGTGAAACGTGTAATTGAAACTGATAATAACACTGTTATTTATGGTGATATATAACAATGACAGTGTTTTTAATTTCTCATTGTTCTACGATGAGCGCTCATTTCCCAACTAACTAAGTGTACCTAGTAAGGAATGCTTGTAATTATATGCATAGTGCGTTCGTTACTCTGAAGAAGTACGTACCTATACAGCCAAGAATATACCTATTAATTATTTACCTCTCCATTCTCAAAGAAAACAAACTCTCCGTTTAAAGAGTTAGCCCGTACATAAAAATGCAAACACTAAATTAGAGACAGTTACAAATAGTCCAAGTTCCCTCTGACAGTTAGTACTAACGTCACGGGGCATGTCAAGACACTAAGACTTAATAAAAAAAATAGTGCAATTCAGTAAGAATTAAATCAAGTATTACAATTAAGCTAATAAGTTTATGTCAATTTGACAAAACTATGCATGATAGAAGTTTCACATGTGACTGTAAATATTTCAGTTTCACCTAAATGATAACGTTTGCAACCTTCAATAAAAGTTGATGATTTGATCGGTCAGTTAAATACCATATTTATAGTTACGTACCTGTTTTTTTGCTCCAACTATTTATTATGTTTATTTGTAGACAACACTCGATCCATTTTAGTACGATGAAAGTATTTAAGGGCTAACTCGAGCCCTCCTCAGCAGTTACTAAAGATCTAGACGCTTTCGAATCAATTTGTCCTCACAAAAGCCCCGACGGTTAGTACCTAGTAACGTCACGGGGCGTGATGCGACACTAAGACTAAATTTAAAAAAAAAAACATTATAAATAAGAAAGTGAAATATGAAATTATTTTTTGCAATTTGTTTAAGCTAATAACGAGTATATATTGATTTGACAAAACTATCCATGATAGAAGTTTCTCATGTGGAATTTCCATACAGTTTCACCTGCAAGCTTACTCTTTTGACCTGCAATAATAGTGGCTAATGTGACCTGTCAGTTATAATCCATATAGTTAGGTACCTACGTGTTTTTAATTCATACTATTTATTATGTTTATTTTTAGACAACACTCGATCCATTTTAGTACGATGAAAGTATTTTAGGGGTACCTCGGGCTCCTCAGCAGTTACTAAAGATCTAGACGCTTTCGAATCAATTTGTCCTCACAAAGGCTCTGACAGTTAGTAGTGACGTCATGGGGCGTGTCGCGACTGCGCCCCCGGTTCATTTGTCGAGCCATTTGCCGGCCGGAATGCGGTGTCATCAGAGGCGAACGGACCGTGAAATGGAAAACGCCCCTCGGTGACAATCTTTGCCCCCCACTCGTTTGCCCCCGCTCGTTTTCCCCACCCTTAACGCGTGCTAACGAAATTTCCGACGGTTTCACCAGGGGCTGGCGATTACTGAGATTAGTTTGTGAGGTCTGATCTTGGTACCCACTATCCAGTGTTCGCGATATCATGCATAAAAAAATACCTCATTGTTATTCCAAAAAAAATGTGGTAAGTGATCAAACGAATCAGCTGATGGAGGTTTTTCAAGTGTAATTGACTAAAACAAAATAGTAATTATGTATTCATTTGCCTTATTTCAGTTTTTCCAGACAAAATAATAAGAGATTTTTAATTCAAAAAGTAAGCAGCAAAACACAAATACGAGTAAAATAACCATCTCAAATTAAATACATTTCATAAAGGAGCAAATTTTCATAAACATTTGCTAATAGAACGTTACGTTTGCTAATAGCCCCAGTTCAACCAATAATTGATAGATCCTACCACAATTCCTAGATAATTTAATGACTAACTAAACTCATCAGAATCCGACCAAGCCATAAAAGCTGCTATGCTAAGTAAATAAAAAACATACCATCAACTATTCTTGAAGAAAGTCTTTCAATACATGATGAGGCCCTCATAAATCTAAAAGCCGTTCCATCACGCTAGCTTTATCACCTCACCTTAATTCAGTACAATGTAAACACCACTGATGGTAGCAATTCGTTCAAGTGAGGCAAGAGGAAGTCCAAAGCAGCATTTGATATGCGTAAAGCAGATCGTGTGATAGTCCTCTCGTGTGGAAACTTAGTAGGAACACACTATGCGGGAAAAACGTGACCGAAATTTCACAACATCACATAGGTACTACATTGATCTGACCCTGTGTTAAGTAGCTTAAGGACTTGTGTTACCAACATCAGAATCAACAGTGGTATTACAAATATACTTAAATAGATACTAACACCCAGTCCAGGACAAATAGACATGTTCATGCACACAAATGTTTATCCTGTGCGGGGATCGAACCCGCGACCTCTTGCGTAAATAGGCAACATCTTGACCATATCACCAAACGGGTCGTCGAAATTACGCGACTGAATTTACGTCTGTATTTTATGTGGAAGATGACAGATGAGACACACAATGCTAAAATTACGTCGCGTTATTTTGTATAGAAAATGCATTTCCGCCGATCTTCGGGTCGCGTAAATTCAGCGTAGTGTGTTCCTACACCAATGGTTTAGGCTGTGGGGGGATGATGGGGGAAGGGGAATAAATGTCCTTTTGGTTTATGAGTTCACTCTTCACAGTTTCGGTTTAGTGCGGGTTTATTATGTTTTGCGGTGTTTAAGCCTCATGAGTTTAGGTGTGGATCCGTCACATTTAATTTTGTTTCAGCTACCTCTTTGTATGAAAATTTGCTATAGACTTACATATTAGTTAGTAACGCACATTAATTAAGGACTTCAGGAATTGTAGGAAAGACAATTATTTAGTTTTTGCTACAATAAGTCAGAAGAAGATTGCGTGCAAAACATATTTATTTATGTCAGTGTATCTATATTCTGTATTCCCTGATAGATGGATGAAAATATACCTAATAGGCGACCGTGATAAAATTACACCGCTCCAGCTATTTTATATGATATAACATCAAATACAGAGAAATAATAATATTGGTAGGTTTAAGCTGAGGTACTATTAACTTCAGGTCGAAACGATTTTTCAAATTGAAAAGACTACAAAATGGATGCTCACCAAACTCGAACTTTCCCCAATTTTCCTGTAAAACTTCAAAGAAAAACCGGGTCTTTAGTCAACCGGGACCATTTGTCAATCCGTCTATTAACTAGTGATGGGCCCGCAAACAGCTTGCATTTCACCGAAATCGATTTGTGTCGCGACTTGTCACTAGGCGGTTGATTTATTGATAATCGATTCGCCTTAGCAACCGGAGAACAACTGAACACGTACGCAAATTACAACGCGGATAGGTTATTTATTTGCCTTGTGGATTACACTCAATATTTATATTTCTGGATTTTATAGCCTATTATGTTATCTGTGGTTGTAGTATGTTTCTTAAGCTTAATTTTCTTTCAAATGATTAAGATTATTCAAAAGTTTCGTCCATAGAAAAGTACAGGAGACTTCAAAAACAACTCTTTGAAAAGAAAACTGAGACAATTTTCTATTACGTTGAATTATTTATCATCCTTATACCCTTATCCCACACTAGGCGGGGTCAGCGCAACATGTCTTCATAGCGAACGTTGAATTATTTATGTTGATTGGAATTTTGGAAATTGTTGTGTTTTAAATACTAAATATATTAAAAATCTAAATAGCTTACCATCAGCTCCCACATCGTCGATTCCTACTGCTTACTGAAACAAAATAAAGTGCACCTTAATTATTTTAAACCAACATAGATTCGTTTTGTGACTTAAGCGCGTCTCATTGTGTTAACCAAATAAAACACTGTTTTTCATATGCGCGCTATGTAAAGCGAAACATCAAAATCAATTGCCTTTCTTCTGACTTCAAACAGTACCTCAGTCCCCTCTATAAAAAAGCTTGTCATGTCTGTATGTCGGTCACGTCCCTGCCGATATCCCTTTAGCAGACAAGCGTCGGCAATCGGATAACCCGCTGGAGAGTCCGAGCTCGTTTGTTACAATTATGGGTGACGCGTGTAACTAGTGTTTTATAGGGTAGTGTTAGCTGTCAGGATCAAAATAATATTGGTGGATTGATTAATTTAAACCCGAAGAAAAAAAATGTCACAGTGAAGTATCTGGACTTCATTTTATTAAATACTAGCGGCCGCCCGCGACTCCGTCCGCGTGGATTGCTTTTTTTTCGAAATAAAAAGTAGCCTATGTTCTGTCTCAGGGTCTAAAGATTGTCTGTACCAAATTTCATCAAAATCGGTTGCGAGGTTTAAGCGGGAAAGCGTAACAGACAGACAGACAGAGTTACTTTCGCATTTATAATATTAGTTGGGATTAGCGGCGGCCCGCGACTCCGTCAGCGTGGATTTCGATTTCCAATAGCCTTAAGCCTTCCTTGTCAAATGGACTATCCAACAGAAAAATATGTTTTCAAATCGGACTCGGAGTAGTTCCCGAGATTAGCGCGTTCAAAAAAACAAACAAACATACAAACAAACTCTTCAGCATTATATATTAGTATAGATTAGGGTTTAATTACCGGGCCGTGGTCTTGAGGTCTAAGGTTCGATTGATGGATCGGACAAAATTAGTGACGATTTTTCCGAACACAGCCCGGATTTTTCCGCATTTGGCAAGCGTGGTAAAGCCAAAGTACATATTTGTAAAGTAAACATTATTTCAAATGATGGAGGCATTTGGCCTGCCGTGAGACATTAATAAGCTGATACTTTACTTTTTTAAATCATAGTGTACTACAGAGTTTAGCCAAGTGAGTGACGCCTTTAGATCCACAGAAATCGTCACATGGCACACGGAACTGAAGTTCGCTGAAGTCTTCCAAAAACAAAATAAATTACAAAATAAACAAAATCCGGTATCCCTTTGCAAATCCAGTCCGCACCTCGCAGTGGGGTGAGCGAGCAATAAATCCACACGCGAATAAATCTAAATCGGCGAGGACGTTTTGATTGCCGCGATTGTTTCCCAAAACGACTGTTTTGCGGCCACGGACTGCGTTCAACCGTTATTTGTTACCGGGACCCAGCTCTTCATGGGAGCACAAATAATACAGATGGGTGTGACTGAAGCCTCACGTACGAATGGTGTAGAATAAGCGCTTATAAAATGAACTGTTTGTTTTATCCACCTACTTTTGTTGTGGGGTCTTCAAAACACAATAGATTTGCATGTTCTAGACGTCTTTATCGAGAGTTTGAAGACTGTTTTGCAGCCATCGATTGTCTTCATCTGTTATTTGTTACCAGGGCCCAGTTCTTCTTGGGAGTGACTGCTCACGATGGATAACTGCATTAGAATATGCGCTTGTAAAATATATTGTTTGTTTTGTCCACCTACCTCGGTGTAGTTAGTTGTGAGTAGATATCTATTTATAAGTTCCGATGCATGATTTTTCATAGGCTTGACAACATTATCGACCAGATATTATCATACTAGTGATGTTACATCCAACGATAAGTTTCAAAAGAATTATCGATTAGTAACAGGATTTAATTTTTTTGTCGTATTTGGTGAATTGTTTTGTTTATTGTTAAAACTGCAACTCATACAGGTACTAATTATATCAGAAGTCATTACTTCAAGAGTTTGCTCTCCAACATCATGTTGAAGAAAAGTAAAAACTTCAATAAATTCATGAAAATAACCGACACAGTAATATACTCACCATTCCCAAAAACATAATTTAAATTAATACCGGATAGAGGAAAACTGGTGATTGGTAACTTATGACAATTAGCGTCCCTCAGACTATTCTCTAATGTGGCGGGACGAGGAATACATCTCAATTAGTAACACAGTCGGCTTGGGGACGAAATTAGTACAACATAAAGAATTATGGCTTAAAAAATCCCTTTGATGCGTATTGATGGGGCGATTATTAGCTGAGCGTTGTTGTTTTTTGATGCATTTCAGTGAGATGAATGAAATGTTCGAAATGTGTTTGAGTTTAGAGGATTTTAATGGATTTTAATGGACTATTGATATTTTGTAAATTGGGATAAGCCGAGTAAAACTACATATCATGACAAACTAAAGAAAAACCACTTAAACTCCAAATGGTAATTATCATTAAGGCAAATGAGAAACTTAAATCAATAAAAAAATATTTTTTTATGTTAATAATTAAAAAAATAATTTCATTTACTCTCAAAGGTAAACCCAGGGAAGAAAAAATCTCTCTCCCTAAATGATTTCCATTGAATTCGAGTGCATTTTTTTTATTTTTATTATAAACTTAATAGATCTATCAATAACTCTAGGTCTATCAATTACTTAAGAAAATAAAATCAGGACCACACAAATAGAAAATACCACCCAGACCCAACAGACTATACTAGATGTCTTACATGGGTTTGTGCAATATTTTACTTCCAAGCACAGTGCGAAAAGACATTCAACTTTGGACAAAAAATTCTGTACCAAAAAAAAACAGCCAAATATAAACATACCAAAAAAAACCTCGAGTATTAACCGCTCGCAATGACATTTGTGTAGAAACACACCAAGCCGAAAAAACGCGACCGAAGTTCGACGCCACTACGCCTGCATGTATTTTCAATTGATGATGACACACCATGCCAAAATAACGTTGCGTTTTATTGTATATAAAATGCATTGCCGCCGAACTTCGGTCGCGTATTTTCAGCCTGGTGTATTTCTACACTTTGATTGACTACCTTCATTGACTCCCAATCTTAAGGATTCCTTTCCCAATTTGGACATTCTTTCTCGTTTTATCTCAAACGGACAAGGTTCAAAATGGTTTAAGCCGTGTTTTGTAAATGTAGTTGTTCAGTGGTTTTTGTGTGAATGCAATGTCACTAATATATCTGTCATTGGGGCGTTTTGTTGACGACTTTAGTGTAACATGTGGCGGTGATTTCTTTGGACCGCACACACGTTTTTTTTTGTTTTCCTTATTGTTATTGGGCGCCGAAATGTTTGTAATGACATCACTCAATTCGAAACTCGTAAAACTATTAAGAGAAAGTTTTATATTCGAAGTCGTGACAGTGACAATACAATTAAGGTGTTTAGTATCATAATAACAATAAACTTTTGCATTATGTGGGTGTTCTAAGCACGAATACAGTCTCTTAATAATGTACTGTGCCCATCAACATTTATTGTTATAATATGATATTTTATTCTTCATAAATTTTGCATATTGCATCGTTTCATGATAATTGTAATATGATCGCTTGTAGACAAATAGATTTGCAATGTTCTAAATAAAACCACTTGGCTGTAAAATATTACTTTTAGATTCGAAACAGGCCAACAAATAATTTTGTAAAATATAACACTGTGTTACAGAATATAAATAAGATCTAGTTTATGACCTTCATACATACGTCATACGATTTAAATATTCGTCTATATGGGACAAGTCATCAAACAAATGTGAAATGACAAGTCTAACAGATATTGGTTGTAAAAATATATCATTAAAATTTTCAGACGAAAAAATGCGGACGTTTACTGCATTTCGGACAAAGTTTTACATCGTTTTAAGCCGCACAAATCTTTCTCTCTCGGATTTCGGACGCAACACTTTAAAGTTTTTATGTTTGTCATTAACACTGCGACTATCATTGCGGCGTCGTAAAAGACAATAATAAACGTTGACAAATAAAAAGCGCAATGAACACCGGCAGCTCCAAATATTCGGCTTCCAAACGGTCCGTCCTAATCACACTATTAAACGATCATCTCTCACGCCGCCTATAAATATCCCTCCCATTCACAGCCACTAAATAAAGAGACGCCGAGAAGCCGACAAATCTTCCCATCTGTCTAGGGTTGCCGGCCAGAATCAAAACATTTTGGCGAAGAAAAAAGTGCTGCACTTTACTACAGTGTTTATTAAGACAGAATAAGGGCAGTGTGAAATTTTAAACATAAAATGTCCGCATATTTTGTTTATGAAAATAAGCAGACCCGTGCCCAGATTTTCAACGATCGTTTTAACTAACAACGAGTATAGCGATGATTTACGCTACTTAAATACCTACCTACAAAAGATACATTTACTAAGACTTAAATTATGCAAGAATGATTCAAGAAAAAAATATTTTTGTCATTTTTTGATCTAAACTTCTAATTGTAAACTAGATCTAGTTGATGACAAAAACCATACAACTGCTTGCTTTGCCAATCTAAAATACTTGTTTACAGTAAAAGTATATTTTTTACCTGAGTCTTAATTTCTGTTTTTTCATTTAATGTGTTCCAGACGAAACATTCAAATTTAGAACTGTTTTTACCACAAATAATCCATTCCAGAAAATAAAATTCCCAAAAAGTCGACACCCAAATCTGCCAACCCTACGCCAGCCGCGTCCCACAGTCATATGTCTTTATTCTGTCTAATAACAATTTGGGCAATTATGTGACAAAAGGAAGTGTTTTCGTCGTCCACATTTCTCTCGCGGCTCCCCCGGGCTGAGCCCACATTATTGCCCGAACGTGATTTATGCCCGCTACCAGCGAGCCCCGATGTTTTCCAATCGATTTCACGTAATTGCCCCAAAATACTCTATGTTGTATCGGGTATATGGCCATTTTTTAAGAAACAAAACTTTTAACTTTTATTTTTTCTTAAAATGTTTTTCTCTGTTTACGTTCTTAGTGCATACTTCAATAAATAAACAAAAGTAGAAAAGCACTTTTACAAGATGGCATTATGTATCAAACAATCGGTACAGTGGCACAGAAATATTCTTTGGCGAGAGCCATGAACAATAAATTACCTTAATTGATATATTAATCATTACAAATAAAAAAATAGTATAGTATAACAGTTTTCACAAGTGATTTATGTCCAATAACAACGACGACGCCCCCTTTGTATGGTGTGTTCCGATCGATTTCACGTAATTACCCTAAAATTGTCTTTACTATTGGCGACTATTTCTTAGAAAAAAAAAATGCACTGATAAATATATTTGTATTTTTATGGGCTTATTATATTTATGCGTGCTTGAATCAATAAAAGGACGGTGCAGTGGTTTATCACAAATGTAGTTTTCAAAATATGGTTTTTGTTCAAATACCTAAAAGTAATATCGAAAGAAAATTTTAGAAGCACACAAACAAAATATTCTCCCTAAAATCGACTCTGCACGTTTATTGAATACATGATATTGTACCTAATACGCTTCAATATAAGGAAGTAAGATATCACAATAACCCTTCGAAAACCAGACACACAACAAAAAATAGCTTTAATCAAAATCGAACTAACTAATAACACTATTGATTCGGCGCCGGTGGTCTCGGTACATTGACAGCTTATAATTACACCGCTGAATACATCTGACGATAATATATCATCATTCCATTCCCCAGAGGTGTGTTTAGATCGTCATTTGTCATAATGAATATGTCACTGTTGTTTTTATCACTTTGTGGCGATTAAGTGCGGTGGAGTTTCGTGGAAGAGATAAAGGAAAGGAGATGTCCCAGAAATGTATGGAGCCTCGGCCTGGTCCATGTACGCTATACCTAAATATAGGCGAATAAGGGTACTACAGTTTTAATCACTCCAATTCTTATGGAAAACCTTAGTTTTTTAGCTGAAACAATAAATTATACCACAATATTGCAACTCAGTACAATATGGCGGAGGACGCATCATAGAGTATAGTAATATATATTGGGACGCGTCTTTCAAACTTGAATGACGTTTATATCATTTATCAGTCAGTTTATTTTTGTTTTGACAGTATGCAGTTTATTTCACAAAGTATTTATATTTTTAGGTTACAAACGACCTAAAAAGCTGGGGCCCAAAGCTGTAACTCCCAGTAATGAAAAAAATAACAGTTGCCATCTTTACGAAGTGAAAAGAACAAATATTTATTTGATTTTATTTTTAAGCCACTAAACTACTGACCAAAAATGTTTTATTGTATTTTTAATGGAAATAGCAATATTTTACCGATTTTTTGGTACCACGTACAATGTGCGGGCCTGGGATGGGACATCTCATTTGTTTGATGGAGACATACTGGTGATATTTAGTAAAAGTAGAATAATGGGGGCGTTTGGGCGAAAAAAGCGTTTGCAAGCGTTTGTAAACAAAATGGCGATTGTTAGCGCAAAATGGCGATTGTTTAGCGGTAACTCTGAACTTAATTGAAAGTTATTTAAAAGATAGAGTCCAGGTTACAGTTATTGATACATTCAACAGTAAAACCAAAACTTTTGAAGAGGTCGAATCAAGAGAAACTATATCCACCGTGGGGCTGCCTCAAGGAAGTATCCTGGGCCCTCTGTTATTTTTAATCTACGTAAACGAACTGCCAGATATCACCGACCACAACTGTGTCATGTTTGCTGATGATGCGACTATTTTTATACAGGACAGTAAAGATAAGAATTTAGAATTAAGTATTAATGACACATTAGATAAAATAGTTGATTGGCTTAAAAATATAAACTTAAATGTTAATTTATCTAAAACTAAAATAATACAATTTAGAAATTATAATGCAAAACCACTAACCCTAAACATCAATAAATCTGATATTGAAGAAGTTGAACACATTAAGTATCTAGGAGTTGAAATCGACTGTCACTTCAATTGGAAGGAACACATTGCAAAAATAAATAAGAAAATATCCAGTTACTGTTATGCACTATCTATTCTTGCGGAATCTACATCAACCGAAGTAACCAGAGCGGCATATTATGGCCAAGTCTATCCACTCCTAACTTATGGGATAATTTTCTGGGGTAATTCCACAAATGTGCAATCAACTTTTATCCTACAAAAAAAATGTCTTCGTATAATTTACAATATGTATGCCGATGAAACTCTTAGAAATGTTTTCAAAAATAAAGAATACCTTACTATAACTAACATTTATATATTAGAAATTTGTTTATTTATTAAAAAACACAGTAATATATTTCAATGTAACTCTCAATCCCGCTTAAATTTGCGCAGTAAATATAAAAACAATATCCATGTACCAAGGCCCTATAACAACATTTATTTTAAAAGCTCTTGTTATGCTGGTATCAAAATATTCAACCATTTACCCAATATCATTAAAGATATTCAAGACATAAAAATATTTAGAAAAAAACTTAAACGCTGGCTCTTAGAAAATGTTTACTACAGTGTGGCTGAATATTTTGAATCCAAGCACTAGAAACCGCAAAAATATTGCATGCCCGATATGGGCAACTGTTGATACTGTATATTAAATATTTCCATCTTTGTAAATGTACACAGTTTAAGCAATAAAGATTTCTATTTCTATTTCTATTTCTATAACACAGTAAACTGACAGTTAGCAAACACGTCCTGGCCGAAAACAGTACAGTTAGCGCTAACAATCGCCATTTTGTTTACAAACGCTTGCAAACGCTTTTTTCGCCCAAACGCCCCCAATGTTTGTCAAAATTCTTCATTATGTCAATTTGCTTTTGAATCTCAGATATCTGATAAACCCTACAAAGTAAATGTGAGTTCTACTTAAAGTTCGGTATGGATTGTAAAATTGAACTCTGTGCATTCTGTAATTTAAAAATATTTTTATCGCTTTTGTAAAAAATACTGATCGGCCAAAGATTAAAAACATACGAAGTGTTGTTTGTAAGAAAACTGGTGCAAGATAGAACAAGCCGAAACTTTTAGTAGATTTTCCTTATTTTTGAACAAATATCCGTGCATTTATTTTAAAGCACACATGTTAAGGAAACCATTTCTCGGGCCATAAGGCGCGAACATACTGTACACGAGATATACTAGAGCACTTCATTGCCCTCACGAAATGCCTTTGAACACAATGTATCGTTGTATCTACGGTGAAAGCGTTTTGTTTACCTCATTTAGCAGATTTTTTAAATAAAATGTGGACGTTTTGTTCACATAAATGCGTCCTTGGAACAGTTTAAGAAACCGGGGTCTTAGTTGCAAATACTTTACCAACTATGTTTGTGACAATTTTGGGAATAAAAGAAAATAATAATACTAAAAGAATACATCTAAAATCAATTTATAGATAGAAATTAAAGGTGAAATCAATGAGAAATCATGAGCGTTTTAAATAAGTCACTATTTATCAAAGAGAAATACCGAATACTTAATCCAATTTGTTTAAAAGATTATGTAATCTACCTTATTTAATTGTTGTTCTTTTAATTACTTCGTAGTGAAAAAAAACTAGAACGTCGCGATAATAACAATTATAATAATGAACAAACGTGCTCAGTTTTAAAAGCCAATTAGTTAAGTAAATGAGATTCGTGCCACCGCAGTTAAAAAATATCTATCACTTACTTGTTCCTTCATTGCTTTAATTATTATATCAGCAATATCGAATAAAACACATATATAAATGAAACTCCATTGTATTTTTTTCCGACATGTCGCCACAAAAAGTTTATACTTGCACAGTGGTTCGGAACAGTTTTTCAAACGCACTAAAAGCAGTTAATAAAATAAAGGTGGGCCATAAACTCAAGTGCCACCTCTGAGTTTTAAATGGTTTGTTTTGACTACTTGGGGCTGCATGGCCATTAAAAAGGTTATCAGTTCATCAAGACTTCAAAGCAAGTGTTTCGACAGAGCGTAACATGAGAGATATACGAGTATTATTTAAATGTATAACCAGTATCTTTTGCTGAAACACTGTAATTACTTATTTTTATTGCAACATAAAAAGTTACAGTCTTCATTTTTCAAATTGGTTGAGTTCGTGCAAATTGTCTCTGATCGACTTCGTTTTAACTAAATGGTTTTGTAATCATGTAACATATTATGTGTAACGCCTAAGGTTCATTACAAAGTTAATTAAAACCTAAAACTAAATAGAAAATGTAGTCTTAAAACATAAACTGTTCACATGTATGTCAACAATTACAAACCAGACTACCACAGCTAATTCAAACTCATGTAGCCTTAAATAAGTAATCTTTTAAATCTAAACGCACCGTTTGCGCGACATTTGTAGTGTTTATCTCATAATTGCGCTGAAACTACATGATGAGTTACAATGTAACGCTGAACGCTGTGTTACAAACGCGATTGTCGACTCATTGTTCTTAATAAACATGTGTGGAGGAAGGCGAACCCGCAATTTTCACGCGCAGATCTCGATCTTAATTCCACACGTAAGCATATAATACAAAAGCGTACATACTGATATATTTTTACAGTCATTTGATGGAAATTGCAATGGCCTCGCTTTGGCCGACGAATGGCGAGCGGCGAATGGTTGACTTGCGCCCGTAACGAGAAATGTATTTGCGCGGCACCAATCTATTTTTAATAACCCTTGTCAATTAAACTGAATTATAAGACAGATTTGAAGCAGCTTTGAAATTGCTACCTAGGTTTAAAGTTTGAAAGTGCTGGTATTATTTTTTGTTTATATCAAGGACTAGCGGCCCGTCACGCGGTTTCACCCGCGTCCCGGGGGAACTACTTCCCGTTCCGGGATAAAATATAGCCTATGTTACTCTGGGTGAATGTAGCTTTCCAACAGTGAAAGAATTTTTCAAATCTGCCAAGTAGTTTCGGAGCCTATTCAATTCATAAAAACAAGCAAACAAACAAAAAATCAAACCTTTCCTCTTTATAATATTATTATTATAGTATAGATAAACATTTTGTGAGTGATGTTACTTGGCATGTGGTGATCCAAACCTCGTTTCATCTTAAACCACAATTTACAGATTTTAATCTTACTTTTTGTTACAGCAATATTAAAGATAATATGTTTAGTTAAACTTCACCTACTCTCTGCCACTGTTATTATCGTTATCATTATAAATAATGCTTTGAAACAAGCTTTACATAATATCGTAAAACTTTACAAATGTTGCTACATATCCTACAATCTTTACACCACGACTCACAACACTTAGCCAGCGCGTGTTGTTTCAATAATTTCCCATAATTTCTCGACAGCGTAGATTGCGTACGGTACAAATCGGGTCCGTGCTCGATTGTCTGAAGCCGCTGATAACTATCAGTCGTTTAGCTGTCACGGGCCCTGCACTAACTGCCGCACTACTCCACGCGTGCAACTTTTTTTATGCCCAGAAGCGCCGCGTTTTTGCCCACTGTGCACTTTTTTCGGACCAAATGTACTGTTTAGGCTAAATTTGGATTCGAACCCGTGGCCTATTAGGCGAGCGCCTTTGATTTATACCCGGTTGGTATTTTGGCGCCTTTGATCAGCCGCGTTTTTGCCGAGCTTATGCGTTTGCGCATTGTAATAAGAATGCTTTATACACCATGGCGGCTTTAATGGATCTTTTATTGCAAGCAGCAATAAAGTAATAAATTAAATGAGATGCCTAGGTTATCAAAACTCATTCCTGAGTAAAGACTATGATTTTGTTATAAACTTTATATTAGTCTAACTAATTGGGCAGTTATCTAGATTCCAATTTTAAATTGGTTACGACTCATTAGTAGAAATCGACAAGATTAAGTATGAAGGTTAAGATCTGATTACCTATATGATATGTGTCATCTTAGTTAGAGTTAAAGCGTATTTGTATATTATTTTGCTTTGTGTGAAGAGTTAAACCAAGTTCGGGCAAAAACCTTTTAAAATCATCATACATAGTTTCAACTCATATACCTGTTTACATAACATGCTCGTTTACGTTAAATGTCCGCCCTATGTAATAATTAAATGCCGATATGGCAACAAAGTGATTTAAAATAAACAAACGCCAATATAAATCACCGGCTTGCAACATTTGTAAACATTATTCAATAATAGTTCACAGCAATTACAGTCTCGTCATCTGGCGAGAATGTCAGCTAATTTATGCCATACTAATTGTGGCTAATGAGACATTGTGCCGATCTTGGCGTGGGCCCAGGGCTTAATGCGACCACAACATGCCACGCCGCAGTGAATTAATTCTAACAATTAATCACACGTGTTATTAATTAATTAACTGCAATCAAAATGGCGGACACGTCTTTCCCGCGCTCACGCGTAATGGCGGCGTAATAGCGCTGGGCTAAAGCTATTTTAGTCGAATTTATCACAACCGCAATTCACAAGCTTCGTTGAATGATGACCACTTTATGTGCGATGTGACAGATAGTCAAATCGATACAAATTAGGCAGCAATCAAAATATCATCGGACACGAAGACAGAAGAAATGGTCGCTAACCACATTCTCACGGGGCCTGTTCACACGGAGACCCATAATAACATCATTATGGCTAAGAAATATGATGATATTTGGGCGCAAAGACTCAATAGAAAACAATCTGTCCTGCTCACTCAACCAGATAAATAGAATAGTAAGATAGGAAAAACGATGATGAAATAAAAATCGAGTTTACAGAATTGAGATGAAACCGCCGCACGTATGCCCTTCTGGTGTTACGGCCCGTTGATTTCGATTGTTTTTGAACGGTGATCACAATCGAGGTGCCGATAATCGATGAGAACTCGATTACTCGATAAATGATTGCCTGTAACGAAACGGTATCCGATCCGTTTGTAGGTATATCTATTTTTATTGGCAAGTGTTATGAAAACCAAAAGTAAATCATTAATGTTTTGGTTCTTATACGTTCTAACTATCTCGGTTTAAATGCAGGAGAATATTCCTCTTGAAATATGTAGTTTATTAATATCAACTACAGTAATTTTCATGAGTTACGAAGCGTTGTGTAATTATAATCTCTCGTCTCGTCTACTTAATAACAACCCCTCTAAAAAAACGTAAGCTTACACACTTGTCTCAAAACAGCTCTTCAAAACTAGACACACGCCGCTCTCCCCAATCTAGACAAATAAAAACCCGCACTTAACCGGATACTTATCCCTAATTAAGAAGGCAAAACAGTGCAAGTGTCACGCACCATTATACGCGGGGCCCACAAAGCTATCGTCTGACTGAACCCACTACCTCGCAAATAAGCCGTGTCTTCCAACCACCCGTTCATCCGAGACGGTCCTTTGAGTGTGTTTTGATAATGCCGCTCGAAAGAAACGACTGTCACACGTATTTGTTAGAATGTATTTCGGCGATGACAATGTTTGTTTAATTAAATACGTCTTAATGAGGTCTTTGACTTGTCTGGTTTTAATCTGAAGTCGGATTTATTTTTATAAGTTAAGGAATCGTGGGTTTTTCTTGTACCACGGTCTTTGATTAAATGATCTTCGTAAACTATGAGCGCAAGAATAGAATCATGGTTTTATGAGCAATTTATAGTATGCAAGTTTCTTCTTGATTTTCTTTAGCAACTATGTTTGATCAAAACTAGCAGTTCGTATCATCTTATTGAAGTATCACAGGTTGAAGAACTTATTATCAGCCAAAATTATAGTTGACCGTAGGATCAAAAAGTGGCATTCCTCGTTTCAAATTTGAAACGCACGGATAACTTCAGAACTGTTATAGAAATGAAATAGTTTATTCCGCAAATAGATTCAACCAAAATAATCCGCACGTCTATCTTATTTGCCACAAAATAAACCAATTCTATAAGCACTACCAAAACCACAGATCGGTTTAAATGTTTAGGTAAAACTATAGGTGTAACTCGTTAGATGTGCCCTCGTCCTACGTCGATTCGCTCTAAAATTAGCATTAAAATTTAAAGCTGCTGTCGCTTCTTATCGCGGCGACAGCATGATAGCAACTAATGCCACGTCCCTCAAAATAATGCTATGGTTTTGTTGTGTGTGTCATATCAAACGTTTTAAATCTAAGGGTGGAATAATAACAAATCCTCCTCCTAGTTTATCCCGTTTCTGTGAGAGGTCCGCTTTGACCATGGTCCAGGATTTGGCGAGTCTGGTTACAATGAAGCAACTGCCATCAGACCTTCCTGACCCTTAGAGGGAAACCAGACAGATTGGATCATGGTTACACATTCAGATCTAACTGTAATATAGTCAGAAACTATCTGAATGTGCAGGTTTCCTCACGGTGTTTGCCCTCACTGCCGAGCTAATGGCACAAATCCACACATAGATTTTCGTAACATCCAGATGTGTGGGCCTGGATTCGAAACACGGACCTCACGTATGAGGCGCGGACCTTACCACTAGGCCAACATCACTCGCATGAAATCTATACTAATAAATAAAGCTGAAGAGTTTGTTTTTTTGTATGTTTGTTTGAACGCGCTAATCTCAGTAATTACTGGACCGATTTGAAATAATATTTTTGTGTTGGATAGTCCATTTGAGGAGGAAGGCTTTATAGGCTATTGAAAATTAAAATTCACGCGGACGGAGTCGCGAGCGGCCGCTAGTCTATAATATAACTCAACAACGTCGGGACCAATTTGGCCAATTCCTTTTTTTAAATGTTCGTTGAAGTTCAAGGATGGTTCTTACGGCGAGAAAAATAGGGAAGGGAAGCGGACGAAGTCGCTGGCGGCAGGCTAGTAATAAATAATTACGATCATTAATATCAACTAGTAGCTCATTCGTATGCCATCATGTTTCGTTTTGGCGTTGCTCGCCCTGTTATTACAAGTAGTTTCTGTAATTGTATCGTGAAAGCAGTCTTTACTACAAACCGTATAAGATACGATCAAATAAGTGCCCTTTCTGCATATTAGATAGGCAAGGGTTTTTCGTAATTAGTACAAAGAACTGTTGTCATTTGTAAGGGTAATTTGAATCGCCCAGATTAGCTCGAACGTAACTGATAATTATAGAAACACTTTCAAAATTTTGAGAATTAGTTATTGCAGTGTTGCTAGATAATTTAAAAGATTATTGTCACGGCCAATATTAAAACTACGGTGTTAGTATCGACAGACATTTCCATACATTAAAATTGTTAGATATGCCTTGCGCCATACTTTAAACCCCTCTAAAATTGGTACTGAAATGTAAGCGACACTCGCTTCCTATCTCCGTATAGTACTAGCGGCCGCCCGCGACTCCGTCCGCGTGGACTTAGCATAAAGCCTTCCTCGTCAAATGGACTATCCAACACAAAAAGAGTTTTTCAAATCGGGCCAGTATAGTTCCTGAGATTAGCGCGTTCAAACAAACAAACAAACAAACTATTCAGCTTTATATATTAGTATAGATTAGCATGTTGAAATGTAGGTAAGTAGGTAGAATGTTGAATGTCAAACCAATGCCACAGTTTTCTGATGTCAGAGCATATAATCTAACGATTCTATGTCTGTTTCCGTCTTTGGCATTATTGAGGGTCGGGAATAACTCAGAATCGCATTTAGTTACGCAAGTTCAGGCATCGTTATATTCGTGATCCCTACACCTTCCACGCAATCAATCAACGCGGCTAAAAACCCAACGAACAGAACACACGTTGCCATAGACTAAAATGTTTACGGATGCCCGGACCTCAAAAAACTGTGGCATTAATTTGTTCGAACGACGTACGTTTCTCAACATGCTGTCACCGCAATAAGAAGCGACTGTTGCTTCAAATTTTAGTGCCGATTTTAGAGCGGTTCGAAATATAGCGAGGGCAAATTAAACGATTTGAATCTATACACGTATCCCGTTTCGCCACGGTTCTTTCCGCACAAAAGACGAGGTCTGAGAGAAAGACGTTTTTCAACAAATTCCTGGATTGACCCGGCATAACAAGGTGTGCGATGGAAAAAAGCTTAACATTCAATTTGTGGTCCTTAGGCTGTTTGAGCCTATTGTTCAGATGTCACGACGGAGGTGACGTGTTAGCATCTGAAGCAAATGGGATAACTATTCGATTGGGTTGAGAATCGGTTACAGTAAAGGTAGCACTGCTCACCAACGAAAGTGTAACTATGATTTAAGAACTTATATTTTTAACCAACTTCAAAAAAGGAGGAGGTTCTCAATTCGTCTGTATGTATAATATTTATTTTTCATACTGACGAAGCATTAGCAAGCATCTAACAAGACCATATTTAAGGACAGACATCGCATAGACAACAACACAAACCTATGCTTAATTTACTTAATTTCTTAACAAAACTTTTTCTGTAAATTCGTTCCTCGAATAACGTCATCAGTATGCTATAGTATAAGACACGTCATAGTTTTGGTTATTTTCTATGTTTATAATAATGCACATACAAAATGTGTGTATCTGTCTGTCTTAGGTAAGTCCTGCCATGGTTGATTCGGTTTCGATTGTCTTTTATAATCCGAACCCTAAATAATTAAGTAACAATTCATTCAATATCCATTCCATACTAAATTCACCGATAATAAATTTACCGCCGAAAACTGCATCGGACGTGCGTAACAAACCGACTAACAATCGCTTCTTCATCGACTTCCAACTCGTCTCCGCCAAACGATGGAATCAAAAGTCAATATCGATATCAATTGCTGCTTCTCTTTAACGTTACATTGCGTCTTATAATCGAAGCCATCGATGGATGAGTGTCAAGCGATGCTACAGCGACAGTGGACGTTTCTGAATTAAAGAAGGGTCAGATGATTGCATCTCACATACGAATCCCTACGTGCCGCTATTGAAGAATTAATTAATCATGCCCATGACAAGATAAAGCTTTTTGTACAAGACACCCGACAATGAACACTAGTTTACAACTCTGTTATATTTTTTACTTGACTTCGTGCAAATCGGAAAATTCAATTGACACTTTTAACTGACAGTGGCTATAAAGGAAAAGTATCAAACTACACTATTGTGCGGTAAAACATTTCTAATGACCATTATCTCTTAGATTGAAACTTATCGGCCACAATAAATAACTCGTTAGAGTACGTGCCAACAGAGTGAAGTGTCGTTATGGGGGTCACTTTTATGCTTTTATGGGCATGAAAACATACTTTTTCACTCTTAGGCATGATCTTAATTAAATTATCTTTAAAGGGAAAAAAATGGGTCTTTGATAACAACGTTATGTCAGGTGGATGCTTTAAAAGGAACAGAGACAGATTGCGGTAGATCTTTTATGTAATGTAGATATACTTCAAATTGTATCTAAGTAATTGTCCGAAAATTGGTTGACCCCAATGTTGCCATGTAGTTTAAAAAGACATGTGAGTGAAGTTTGCAAATATTGAAACTTCAACACGACCAGTTTTGCATTTTATAAATCAATCGTTCCAACCACTGAAGAAGACAAAATTAAAGTCATGTTTTCTTCAAATCCAAAACTTTGGGTATTTAATTACGGTGGATATATGAACGTCTTTGTGACAACTTAGCTGCAAAGGAACAAAAGGAAGATTCAATAAAAACACTCTGATTAATAATCTAGAGGAAAATCACGAAACCACAATTCCGAGTACAAAAGATATGTCACAGAGAAATCACCAGTGCGTCGACGATAATGCATCACCGTATCAAATTGGATATTTTTTGCGGCCCACCTAACGATGTCTTTGGTTCGAATCTTTTGGCACTTTTCGTGTTTTATACATACCTAATTGAGGTACGGATTCGCTAAGGATGCGATTAGGCCATGATTAATACGGATGTGCCGTTTTGCCGTCGGTGTTTTACAAGTATTTTATAAATGAATTGGCTTTTGTAATTCCCAAATTGGACGTGACGGTGACCGAATGGAATTTGGCGCGCAATAAAGTCGGCCATTTTGAAAAGCCGTTCCTTTACAAGGAACGCTGCCTTTTTTACTTTTTTTGGTGATTTTCTTATTTTGGTTGTGGAAAGTTTTAAGTGTGCGGTGTGTACATTTCAAAGCAAAGAATGTTTCGCTGACAATGCTAGGCAGTTTATGTTAACGACACGTATTAAAGGCGATGTATTATTTTATTAATTCCTGCGGTAAACCGCGGAGTCGCGAATGCCGGCCGAGTGATGCGACCACGAGGATCGATTCTTTACGACCATATACAAAATCAGCCTTTGCTTAATTGCTATTCAACCTTTTATACTAATTCTTTCCCGAAAGATTTAATTATTATGATCATTTTTAAAATGCAGATCAAAAAACGTCTTCAGTAAATTGGGTGATTGTACTGCTTGTTTAATTTACCTAGGTAAAATAGCAGTTATTCATCACCATCTTCATCCAAGCGCCACTCTCACTGCGCCGGAGCCCATGTTAGGCTACGTACTCATAAAAGCATACAGTTTTTAGAAACATTAAATAAAATTTTCAATTCCACCTTTTACTTAAAACTTGAACAGATTTCACGTTACTTTTTGAATGTTTTGGTGATAAATGTGATCATGAGTTAATCTGCTTAAATCTAACAATCACATATAAACAAAAAATAATAACAATAAATTACTCTAATTAGGACTACCGCGCAACTAGATACAGCATTAATAAATTAGCATAGCGTGATATTTAGTCTGACACGGGCCTGACACAATCTGTCTAACAATCGTGGAAAACAACGGCATAACTAATTGCTTTAGTGCAAAAACCATTAGTACGAGAGAAGTCGTAAAACTAACGAGTTAATTAAAAAATATAATTACACAACAAACAATTCCGAATGTCTGGAAATATGCAAATGGCATTTGAAAATAGGCCAACCGTCACCGGATGTGGTGATACCGCCATTGTTGCACGTATCTCTATTTCCGCCGCGTTTATTGGAAATCTAAAAAGAAAGAACCGCGAAATCACATTATGTGTACTTCGATCGACGATAAGATTGCTAATTATGGACCGATACGGTATAAAACATAATTATAAAGACTTATTGAATATTTAAGAGTCTTATGATAACGTATATAAACACATAGCTCTATGAAGAGTTTTCTTTTTGTAATTATACTACTCCATAGGACTGTCACTTACGTGCTGGCTGACAAAATAACACTATAAAAAAATGTTCTAGCCTTGATTATTGTGGATTATTGTAGTAGTTTTATACGTTATTAGGAGTACCTAGGTTCTCAAATTGTCCTTATTCGCTCGACTAATTATTAGCTGAACACGAAAAGCCTTTAACTACAATGTTATTTTTAATTGTCATATACCAACCCTTACAATGGCGTCAAACGCTCTCGTTTCACTGGCTATTATTGAAAATAAATTAAAAATATCCTTACAATGTTGGTACAGATAATTTCCTTTCTTTAAAAAGCCTTAAAACGGCCCGTATATGATTGTGTGCTCGTTAAAATGTAACGATTCCTGGTGTTTTATTATGCCTTTTACGACTGAAAAGTAACATTTTAGCGGTGCGGGCCCTTTATTACGGTGTCATAGATGGATACTGTTTTAGTACCTGATAACGAGAGCTTTATCTACTTCTATTGCCTCATCTTCCTTATTGAAAATTGGAAAAAATAAGCCATCTTGTTATCAGCATCCATATAACTTGGCCTTAATGAGTATTGGTAAGAGTAAAGCTCGAAAGGAACATTCGGCTGCAAGAAAGTTATAATAAAAGTTATGACAGCTGTCATCAACTATTACATTATAATATTGGATTAATTATTGTACAGTTGAAGTTATAAAATAATCATATAGTCTTCACAAAGAAGAAACCGATTTGATCGTTAATAAAAGTATTAAACATAGAATAAAAATGTTAACCATTCAGTAACTTCAGCTGAGTTTAATTTTTTATTTATCGCTCATAAAAACTACCGTAAATGATAGAAAAAAACTAGTCAGGGGAAGTCAACGTAATTTTAACCACAACCTTCTTCCTTGTTACAGATGGTCAGTCAAATCACCTCAACCTCTTCAACTCGAGGCCACAGCCGAAGAAGAAGCGAAAATCACGAACAGCATTCACCAACCACCAGATATTCGAGTTGGAGAAGCGGTTTCTCTACCAGAAGTACTTATCGCCGGCAGACCGAGACGAGATCGCCAGTTCCTTAGGCCTCTCGAACGCTCAAGTCATCACATGGTTCCAGAACAGAAGGGCGAAGCTCAAACGAGATATGGAGGAGTTAAAGAAAGATGTGGAGAGTGCCAAGGTTCTCTCCGCGCATAAGAGCTTCCTAGAGAATGTGACGGATCTGGGGATATTGAAGAAGAAGGCTATGAGCATAGGAGCGAGTGAGGAAGCCGCGACGAACCTCGTGGTAAACGCCTCCAAATGAGTGGAGGCCCGGGCGGTCGCGCCTGACGTCTACAGGAGATTCGATTATTAATCGATTCGACGGAACGATAATCGATGCTGAACTCGAGTGACGTGCTGTGTTGACGTGTGGTGGAAATTTTCAACTTTTAAAAACAACTTTGGACGGTTTTGTCTTGCAATATTGATAGGTCGTCGTACCGACAATAACTGTCAAAGTGAGAAGATGAGTTAAGGAGTATTTATTTTATTTTAAATACTGTAAAAGTTATAATAATTATAATAAAATTGACACAGCTTTTTTAAAAGTTGAAAATTACTTCATTCTTACACATACGGTGTGACCGTTATTAATCGACAATCGATCGATTAAAGACACTATAGTGACGTTAGTTATTTACCTTCACTAATCTAGTATCTTGTACTTCACTATTTAAATATGACTGTAAATAAAATTAGATCTGAAGTAGTATATTGTACAAAATGAAGAAGCTTCGTTCGAAATAAATGTGATAGTTGATTTTATTATTTAAGTACTTAATAATTTTATAGAGATATTCCTAAATTATTTATTACAAACCGGCTGGTATTACTGGTGTACACAAATTCTATGCATTGGACGATAACTACAAAAATACGGAAATATGGCGATCGACAAAATAAAAAATTATTTCCCTCTTAAACTCCTCGCGGATTGACACAATGTTTATTTAAACTGATTAATTGTAATTAAATTGTGGTAAAAGCGCGTATACATTGACAAAAAAAACATATGAAGCCGTTAAGGCAATAAAGTTATCCAATTAATAACTTACTAATACTACAAGACATTTTGAAAATAAAATGCTTAACCATTACAATTTACTGTACCGTTTTGTTTCCTTGATCAAATATCAACCATTTTTAACTTCGACAAAAACGAAATACTTCGACACTTTACGAGTCATAAACCATAGAAACAAAACCTAACAAATGACAATTACTTCACGATGAAGATAATTTTTCATTGCACTAAAGTCGAAACTACACCGTCAAGTACCTATCTCTATAAAACTTCAATTGTAAATTCGAAATGAGATGAAAACATTAAAGATAATCTAAAAATGGCCATTTCCGTTCCGCAGATGATTCCATGAAATTGCAATAGTTAGCCTTAAAGAAAAATGTGCAATATTAGTTACTCTAACTACAAATTAAATGCTACTTTTGTTTGACAACCTGTATGTAGGACTATTTTCGATGAAAAATAAATCATAATATTCAATCACTTCTAAATATTTTCCTCCAGATACAAAATGTCGAGAAACTAATTTGATAGATCCTTAAGGTCGTCTGTATGTTGGAGTGTACCGAGAGAGATTAAGAATGGAAGTATTTGATGTTATTATTATTATTTTAACACAACTCGGTCGACAATAATACTAGTTTTAACTCGACCTGAAATTGTACATCAGTAAAATCAGCCAATTTCAAGGAATTGTAAACTTAAACCCATGTAAGTATAGTTAGTTTCGATTAGGTAATAAAGTCTTTTAATTATAATTTTATAATGATTATGAGATATCGGAGCTAATGATGTGAAAGGCGTAATCTGATTTATAATTAGTAAAGTTAATTACTAATTTTAAATTAGTATTTATTCACTACTAATTACCGACAGTATAGAACATGGATGTTAGTATTAACTGAGTAATTTCTTTGATTGCGATGTAGACACTCAAGCGGTGTATTTATCTGTACAATGTTATAAAATTGTAATAAGAGAGAAAATTAGAAAACATTATTTTGCATTTATGTATTAATTTATATTGAAACCAGTGCAATTAACTTAATCGCTCAATTGAGGTTGGAATCAGATCTGTTTTATTTGCTTACAAATCAAGAAAGCATCTAAGCAAGCCTACAGAAAAAGAAATGTATGCAAAAGTTTTCTTACTTGGAAGAAAGAGTTTCCTTATTTTCTTTTTTAAATTTTGACGTTTGTTTGCAACAGACTTTAGATTTTTCTCTGTACGATTATTCTGGTAACTCTCACTCTTCGTATAAGATTAATTTCTACGAAAAATATCAGAAGCATTCTCATGTAGTACTGATTGGATTTTGTTTAAGCTAACACTAAAAACCTTCATTTGTGAAATGCTGAGTTTACACTCATTCTCCATGACACCAATAATTACTTTTAATGACGTTAATTAATGGCGAGCTAAAACTTTATCTTCATATTATAAGATTCCGATTTCAACATTTAGTGATGTAATTGGTACGCGATTATCAAGTTCATTATACGGCAATATTAAACGTGGATAGATAGATAGTTATCTACGTAGATTCTTAACTTATATAGTGTACATAGATAATGTATAGATTTGCCACAAATATTAAATTAAAGCGGAACGTCTTATTTGAGACATGATTCCTTTCAATTATATCAGGAGAAGCAAATATGCCCAAACGCTACATGTGAAAATGTCTTTCTTCTTAGAGTTATTATAATTTTCTGTGTTAATATACATGCTACTTTTGAAATGATGTTGTAAATTAAAGGCCACTTCAATAATTTAGTAAAACCATCACGAAACTCATTGACAGTTTTACGGTTTTGTAAGCCAAAGTTTGGTTACTGTTCAATGTGCAACATGCAAGAAAAGAGGCCGATTGACCATACTCCAGGAAATTATAATAACCCTAAGAAGACTCAAATATTACAAAAAACAACATAGAAGAAATATAATTAACGAAACAATTCCATCCGTTCCAATCTCATTAAGTCTATTTGTATAATTTGTCAAATGGCAAATTTCTTGTTCCTACTGTTATATACATCTACTACCAGTTGTTTAGATACTGTGACTTTTTATACGTCTACCGGTAAATGTACAAGAGTACATATATTATAAAGAATACTTACGTTATTAAAACACGAAAGAAAACACAAAATCATGTACCTATCCTTTCCCTTAGCCGGTACTTATTTATTTAAATGAAACTGAATATTCCAAACATTTTTAAATTAATTGTTTCTTAAAACTTCTGTATAAATATGTACTCATGTACTGATTGCATGTGTAGACTATGTGAATATTACTTAGTGTAAATAAACGATTATGTGTTCTAAATTACATTTGTTTGTGTTCCAACCCATTCCTAACAGCAATCAGCAATAATATCTAACAGACAATTCACATGGATAGAATGATCCAAAAGTACATAATAGCTGGATCAATAATACATAAAGGGGGCCACAAATATATTACTAAACATGATATTAGAATTATATCAAAAAAATATGTCCCTAACTGATTTGAGTAAGAGTCGGCCACATAGTAGAAATTATAATACTGCAGGATCTTTTCATTCTGGCATTTAGTGATGATTCTAGACCAAAAATATACCAAACCGACTTATAAGACGAGACGATAAGGATATTAAGAGCACCTGCAATAGATAGGAACTATATATTATAATTATCATGAAAATGAGGAAGGTTCTGATTTAAAACTTAAACAAGATAAATCTTTACTTCTATAATATTTGGAAAAATAATTTGAAGAGGAAGACCACGGAAAGCACAAATTGGATCATAGCAAATAACGTAAATATACCATTGGATTTGATGTTGTAAGGGCCACCATCGTCCATCTTGAAATCAAAATTCAAATAAAGTTACAAGACGTACACATACCTTACCATCGTCGTTGTGTATGGTCATAAAGCGAAAATTGGAAACAAAATTATTGATTTCTAAAGAAGTACATAATTAAAGGAATGGAAATCACCAACTTGGTCCAAATCACGTACCGATGTATAGAAAACGGGTCTAGGTACTCTGTTGTGCCGTCTATGTGGTCTCAATAAGAGACGGCCCCTTAAACCTACACGCTGGGTCGCAAGTCCCAGGCGCCGACTGACATTCCTCTCTGTTCCACGCGATGGACCCGGCACCCGCACGGAGAATCCACGACTGACATTCCTCTCTGTTCCACGCGATGGACCCGGCACCCGCACGGAGAATCCATGGATAGCTAAGAAGTTCGTCTCAACCTATAAACTGAAATGTAATATGTGCATCCATATAATAAATTTCAGTCGGAGTAAATATTTTATGAAAAATTTTCGCCACTCTCTCTTGTGCCCTTTGACATGATTGAAATTTGAAACGAATGTTTAAAAGCGTAAAATAGCAAATTCTTTAAATCATAAATACGGAATGAATCAAAAAATATATTAGTCATACCTAGTTCTCAAAAAGTACCTACGCCTATCTATGGTGGTCCTTCGAAAGCGTCAAAAAACAAAAAAAGCAACGACCGTTTGACTAAAGTATAACTAACACAGGCCGGTAATTAAAAATATTCCATAGCCGAGTCCGCTCAAATTATTTATTATTCACATGGTGCTGTGAAATCCATTCGCCTCACGTAAGAACGGGCTGTACGTGAAAATTTGCCTTATACGTCAACCATATCAGCTGTCGAGGGAATCTCACCCTTATTATAGAGAAGGTAAGGCTCTTATGATAAGGTAAAAGTAATGGTTGAGTATGGATTCGGAATGAGGAGTTGATGCTTGCGTCGCGTGCCGAGACCGAACAATAAGGCTTAGGCTGCACGATAGGAATTGAAGACATTTTGAAGGGATGAAATTATTGGAAAACTACTTTCATGTTCGTAGCCTTCCAAAATATTGGATAAGATTACGAATGGTTGAGTTTACTTATGTATGGGATTATTCAGATTCAGGCTTTGGTTGCCTACTTACAACTCCAAGAACAACTTATAGTATACTTGGTTTATTTGATACAAAGCGAATGTCTCATAACTAACGTTTTAAGTCTAACGAGATAGGATTAAATAAATCCACCTGGATGAGATCAGATGATTTATTATTTTATATTAAATTAAAAAAATATATAATTACTTGTATATGCTTTAATTAGTTGATAAATTATATTCATGACTTTAAATAATATAGGTCCCCAAAACAGTTAGAGTAAACACTGCTAGGACGTTGCCTTCAATACATATACCTTTAGAAAACAACAAACAAAAAGTTCGTGTTCCAGATAAAACAACGTTAAAGGTATAAGGAGCTAAAGACATTCTTAGTAAAGTTACCTATGTTTACTTCTTAAGATCATGTACACGAAGGCTAACACCACCGTTGTCAAATTACACCGAATCTTCAAACACAAATTGTTAAAACTGTACGAGTATTAGTTCCGGATGAGAGTTTGTTATTCTTTAATTGGTCGCCCACTAACTGCCACAGCCAATCTAACTAGACCTCACACGTACCGAGCTGCTGTCAGGACAATTAAATAGGTCCTGTATAAATAAATATAATCAAAATCAAAATCAAAATTTTCTTTATTAATATAGGCTTCATATAAGCACTTATTAGTCGACAAAATTGCAAAAAAATTACTCGACCACCGATTTGGAAGTTACTGGCGTGAAGAATCGGCAAGAAACTCGACAGTTGCTCTTTTCAGAAAAAACCTATAATCCAACACAATCAACGAGATTAGGGCAAAGAGAGGAAGAGCTTAGTGGAACTTCCACGAGAATGAGCCGCTCGTCTGGAGAAGTACCTCCACTTTACAGAAGACCACACTGAAGTAGCACTTTGTAACTGTTGTGCTATATTTATGCTGGTGAGTAAAGCTGCCAGAGCTTAGTTGGGGAGGGTATGGAGTCTTAAAGGCAGGCAACGCATCTGCGGCCCTTGTGCGCTTGTTGATGTCCATAGGCAGCGGTAATCACTTACTCCCTTTTTTACCTATAACATATAAAAAAGGGAGGGCAATATTTTGTCACGAATTAGGGTGTAAAGAAAATCGCAGGATTTTTAAAAGGGTTTTCCTAGCTGGGCATAGATTTAAATCGTTAGATATGCTCTGACTCCAGGAAACTGTGGCACAATTTAGTTTGAAATGACGTACGTTTCAACATGCTGTCACTGCGATAAGAAGTGACCGCGCTTCAAAATTGACTGCCAATTTCAGAGCGAGTCAGCGCATATCATACTGCTATAGCTTTAGCTTTAGCAAGAAAAACGATTTCCTCAGAAAAAAGTATGAATAGTGAATCGCCAATTTTAATAGTATTCAATACAACTTACCCTTCCTAATCTTAATCTTCCGTGTCACTTTACACTAAACTCATTTTTTGAACCAACCACTTTAAAGGATCCTAAAGCACTATGCACGATTCAACTGATTTAGAAATAATTCACTTCACACTTTAATCCTTCTTTTTATAAGTCATTTCACTACAACATTTTTTGGATTAACACTGAAAGGTCTACCAACACTGGTCGCTAATCCCAATCATCAATGTTATCTTTGGTGATATTTAAATAGACGTTCATGGTATTTACTCTATTAACTATGGTATCCTTAACATGAACCGTAAACAATAAATAATTGCCGTAACTTCGAACTAAACCGTTGTTTATTTTGTTTTAAACGTCAATCGATTTCTTCAAATAATCACTCGAAAGCAGTCGTTACGACTACGAATCATTGATGGTTTTCTAATGTGTTTTTTAATACTAGTTACAATAATCACGTGTTATTATGTTTCGAATAAATAAAAAGTTACTCAGTTGACTTTACTGTCAGTGATACCACAAAATACTAATTATACCAAGTTCTTTATTCAAAATCCATTGATTTACGCGTACAGGATAATATTCCTGATTTTTAAGGTAAATTGGACGATCAAAAATGAATAATTTATTTATGAATCTTGTGATTTTTTTTCAGTTAATATTTTTTTATAGGTCATGGTATTAATTATCTGTGGTTCTTCTTCTCAATCGTATCTGTGGTATATGCCAAAAAAGTTTGATCCGTCAAAGAAATAAATATACAGTGCTAGTACCTGTTAAAATATCAGTTCCTATATTGTGTCTATGAAACTAAGTAGTATAGTCTGTGGTGTAAATTCGCGCCTTCTCACTGTTTTGTCTTTTCTTTTTTACTCTGTGGACATCATTAAAAGACGCTTGTTGTATTCTGAAACTTTTCTTTAATTTCAAGTAAATTCCACATAATCCAATAACTCTAACAGGTTATGGGCCCAGTATAGCCCTGATATAATCGTAGTGAAAGTCAGTGAACATAAAATCACAGTGAAAATCGCGAAAATATCGTATGCCGGTAAAACATAACCTCGAAGTGACTGTCGGTTTTACGGATCGGAAAAAACACTGAACCTTACAAATATTGTGTCAAAATGTCGTCAAGCAATCCTCTCGTAATGATCGAAAAGCTTTTTGGTCAGGAAAACTATTCCACTTGGAGATTTGCAGTCAAAACATATCTTCAACACGAAGACTTGTGGGACTGTGTTGAACCTGCGCCCGGTGAATCTGTCGACTCAAAACGCGATATAAAAGCAAAATCTAAGATCATCTTACTGGTGGACTCTGTAAACTACGTTCACATTCAAGATGCAAAGTCTGCAAAAGAAGTGTGGGACTGCTTGGCAAGCGCATTCGACGACTCGGGGCTAACACGCCGTGTGGGATTACTTCGAGATCTGTGTACAACAAATCTTACTGGATGTCTAAATGTGGAAGAATACGTGAGCAAAATTATGACCACGGCTCACAAGCTCCGGAGCATCGGCTTTAAAGTAGATGACGAGTGGCTCGGGACACTGCTACTATCCGGTCTACCTGAAACATACAAGCCTATGATCATAGCTATAGAAAGCTCTGGTATGAAAATCAGTGCTGACTCAGTTAAGTCAAAAATTCTACAAGATGTCAGAATATGTGAAAATGACACATCTGCATTTGCCGCCAACCATAACTACAAGAATAAGAGTAACAAGAAACAACCTAAAAGAGGCCCTCGCTGCTACAACTGTAATAGATATGGCCATTTTGCTGCTGAGTGTAAGTCGAAATCTTCTAAAAAGAATCAAGAAAGTTCAAGTTATGCCGCTGCTTTCATAGCTTCAACACATAGCCTGGAACAAGATCCTTGGTATATAGACTCTGGCACTTCTGTACATATGACCAAACATAGAAATCTATTACAACAGGAAAAGGAGCCACTTATCAAGACCATAAAGGTAGCAAATGACAAGTTATTATCAGTTCACAGTACTGGTCAGTTGACATTAGATGTGTGTAATGATAAAAATCAGTACAACAAAATTCTGTTTCAAAATGTTTTGTAAGTAACTTAACTTGCAACAAATCTACTATCAGTCAGTCAGATTATAAAGAATGGAGGTCAGGTAAAATTCAACAGTAAAGGCTGTTTAATATTGAATAAAAACAATGTTGTTGTTGCAACGGCAAGCTTAGTCAATAATATGTACAGGCTAGACATGAAAAGTGAACATGCATACATATCTGAAGTTGACAAGCAAGACATGTACCTCTGGCATCAACGCATGGGCCATCTGAATTTTGAAAATCTGGAGAAATTAGTAGATAACACTGAAGGTGTACAGTTTTCTAAGAAAAATAAGAATATTACATGTTTCACCTGCCTGCAAGGAAAACAAACTCGCTTACCTCTAAAACAAAGTGCAACCACTACTACTAAAGTTCTTCAGTTGGTACACTCCGACATCTGCGGTCCGATGGAGACTAGCTCGCTGGGTGGTGCAAGATACTTTATGACCCTAATTGATGACTACTCAAAGAAAGTTTTTGTTTATTTTCTACACAAGAAATCTGATGCATTTGAAAAATTTAAAGAATTCAAGAGCCAAGTGGAGAATCAACTGGAATGTAGTATAAAGTGTCTTCGCTCTGACAACGGTCTTGAATATATGAATGCAAATTTCTGTGAGTTCTTGAAGGCAGCCGGAATTGTTCATCAAACCACCACTCCATATACTCCAGAGCAAAATGGAGTTGCAGAACGCATGAACAGGACATTGGTTGAAAAAGCTAAGTGCTTGTTAATTAACGCCAAATTATCTAAAGGATACTGGGCTGAATCTGTACACACTGCTGCTTATCTGATCAATAGATCACCAATTAAGTCACTGAACTTCAAGACACCAGAAGAAATGTGGTCTGGAAACAAACCAAATATAAGTCACTTAAGAATATTTGGGTGTGAAGCAATGATTCATCTTCCAAAACAAAAAAGAAGAAAGTGGGACCCAAAAGCACAAAAAGCAATATTTATTGGCTATTGTGATAATACTAAAGGATTCAGATTTATTGTTCCTGGCACCAAAACTGTAATCAAAAGTAGAGATGCAGTTTTTCTTGAAACTACTGTAGAGAGAAATTATGTTTCAGAGGTTTTGTTACAGGACAGCACAATGTGTCACTCATCATCTGAACCAACTGATGATAATACATTTGAGAGTTCTAATGACACATTACAATCAGCTAATACTGACTCAGATCAAGATCAAAGTACTGACAGTGACTACTCACCAAACCAAAAGGTTGAAATATCCTCTCACTCCAATATAACACTGAGACCAAGAAAATTATTTTCAAAACAAAAAGATGATCAAGAAAAAGGTTACCTGTGCTGTAGTGAAGATATTCCTGTACCGCTGAACTATAGTGAAGCAATCTCATCACCTGAATCTGAAAAATGGAAATGTTCAATAGAAAAGGAACTAGAATCACATAAGCAAAATGGAACTTGGGTATTGGTAGAAAAGCCTACAGATGCGAAGCCAATTGGATGCAAATGGGTTTTTCGAGTCAAAGATGAACCAACCGGCCCTCGTTACAAAGCTCGTCTGTGTGCAAAAGGCTATGCACAAAAAGAGGGCATTGATTATGATGAAACTTTTTCGCCAACAGTCAGGTATGACTCTATTAGAGTTTTATTGTCCATTGCAGCTCAAGAAAAGTTAGAAATAATTCAATTTGATGTAACTACTGCTTTTCTGTATGGGGAGCTAAAGGAAAACATACTGATGACAGCACCTGAGGGACTAGACTGCGACCCTAATAAGGTATGTAAGCTTGTAAAATCATTATATGGGTTAAAACAGGCACCCAGGTGCTGGAACACTAAATTCAGCTCAGTTCTCAATAAGTTTGGCTTTGAGAAAAGCAGTGCAGATCAGTGTGTTTATATAGGAACAATAAATGGCTTCAAATGTTACCTGTGCCTGTATGTTGATGATGGACTCCTGTTCTGTAAAAGTAAATCTTCAATAATGGAAGTAATTAGTGAGTTGCAAATGAACTTTGAAATAAAAGTATACTCTGTGCCAACTAACTTTGTTGGGATGCAAATTGAAAAGCACAATAATTTTATTTTTATTCATCAGTCCAAATACATTGATCAGTTGCTTAAGAAATTCAATATGCAGGATGCTAACCCTAACTATGTACCTGCTGATCCAAATGTAAAGTTGCAGAAGCCTGAGCATGCACTGAAGAAAGATTATCCTTACCGAGAAGCAGTTGGATCACTTGTACATGCAGCAACGGTGAGCAGACCTGATATAGTGCTTGCTGTAAACCGGGTGAGTCAATACTTACATTCATATGATGAATCCCACTGGAACGCTGTAAAGAAAATATTAAAATACCTGAAAGAGACAAAAAAGTTATGGATTATGCTATACATCTAACTGTGACAGTACAGATTTAACTGGATACAGCGATTCAGATTTTGCTAATGACCTAGAAAACAGACGCTCAACGACTGGCTATGTTTTTCTCAAAAGTGGAGCAGCTATCACTTGGTCATCACAACGTCAGCCTACTGTGGCCTTATCCACGACAGAAGCCGAATTCATGACTGCTTGTGCTGCAACTAAAGAGGCAATGTGGCTTAGGCAGCTACTCAGTGACTTAGGCGTATTTAGACAAAAATCTGTGTGCATAAACATTGACAATCAGAGTGCAATAAATGTGATTAAAAACAGTGAATTTCATAAATGATGTAAACACATAGATATAAAGTATAACTTTATAAAAGAAAAAAAAAATATTATGATAATGTAATTAGTTTGAACTATGTACACACTAATAATCAGTATGCTGATATGTTTACTAAAGCCTTGCCTAAAGACAAATTTATATTTATGAGAAATAGTATTGGAATGTCAAAACTTGTAAACTAATTTGTATGTGTGTTGTAGAGTATAGAATAGATTACATTATTATTTAATAGTCTACCAAACTTCTGTTAAACTTTTGTTACTGTGTAAAACTGATGAAAGGCTTGAATTTGGTAGGAGTGTTAAAATATCAGTTCCTATATTGTGTCTATGAAACTAAGTAGTATAGTCTGTGGTGTAAATTCGCGCCTTCTCACTGTTTTGTCTTTTCTTTTTTACTCTGTGGACATCATTAAAAGACAGTTGTTGTATTCTGAAACTTTTCTTTAATTTCAAGTAAATTCCACATAATCCAATAACTCTAACAGTACCTACCTCCAACTACCTCCCATTCATCCCAAAAAAATATTTGTTTTTCCAATTTTCTTTGGTCTGGCTTATACGACTTATTTTTTCTTTATTTTTTCGTCTTGCTACCTCGTAGTGATGATCGGTACAAACCAGGAACCTACGTCTTTATTTTATTAAATATTCGGTTTTAGGCGTTTCGGAAATTGTGACACTGTATTATCAAAATTGTTATTAAAGCCACGATTAGAAGAAAAACAAACACTTGTTTATAAAAAAAAAAAATCTATTCAGTGCGGTTAGAACAGAGAACGAATATTAATAAGATACCAACCACATGTTCGACAAACTGATACAAAATTGCTGTTAACATTAATTGCGTATGTTTTAACCACACAACAGAACACTTTCTTCACCAAATTCACTCTGCATTATGTTAGCACGGTGTGAAAAATTTAAAGAAACGAATATCATGCGAGGATCATAAATGCGGAAATACGCAAATATTGTATGATACGTATTAATACGTAATAACACGGGCACGGGTTGTTAATTTATGTAGTAATTAAGCCTCAATGATCGAGGGTGGTATCCGCTAAAGTACGGCTTTCGATCCCTTTGTTCGTAACTCAATACTACAATTTTGAGGTCGAGTCGTCGGTGTGGGGTGTAACTTCTAAGATTGGGGAAGGTACAGAGGGTTTCTTTGCTTTAATTCTGTCTACTCAGAGAACGAGCAATTCTTAGTAAGTACCTACCTTATGAATATTTATCATTCGTGATTCGATTGTTTATTTTCATAAAACACAGTTAAATATCTTCAATAGCCTGATCGAATGGGGTTGACTCTAAGTTTAACAATGAAGCCTGTCGGTTATTCTATTCATAAAATGGTTAATTAAGAGATTGACCCAAGTAGCAACTACTTAGATGAGTTTACCAAAATATCATGAAGAAATGTTTATGAATAAGGAGGCATATCGAAAAAGAAAAATACAAAAACGTAACTATTGCGTTTAGAAACTGAATGTGACCCAACTATCAGATTTTCGTTTCATATTTCTTCCTCAGCACAATTTGTAAACATTCAAAGCGTACCCTCTGCGATATTTCAGGACAGCAACCACTCTTTGTAATGTGACCAATTTACGTAAACCCTTTAGATTACATCGTAAGTTACATCCAAATCCCCCTTCCCATACAAGAATACAGGTGACCAGGGACCATCTTAAACTGGCGGTCTTACAAAACAGTTGTTTGTATCAAATGTAACAATTCTCGTGGAAATAATTACGGAGTGTATCGTAGGATGTTATTATGTTACATTTGTTTTAGAACCGCAATGAAAGGTAGGAAAGGTGACAATCGTTTTTGTATGGAGAGTTAGGCCCACATAAAATTTTAGCGTTTATTTACGAAATGGGTATCAATTTATTCCTTATAATCTCCAGATTATAGTGGTGATATTACTTTTTCATATTTTAACCGGAATCGTTAGAAATAAGATGGGAAAATATATATTAACCTCATAAACTAATCTGTCTATTTGCTTTCCTGACTTTCAACGCCTGAACCGTAAATACTTACACATAAGGGCGATTTTCCATTATGTTTTTCCTACGTATCTGAAGTAAAAGCAATTTATTATGACTAGTGTCCGCCTGTGACTCTGTCCGCGTATAATAAGGTTTTTGCAAAAATATGTAGTCTTAAACTATAGCTTAACATTTTTTAGTTTAAGCCTGGCTCGACTAATAGATAATCCAACGCAAAAATATTTTTTTAAATCGAACCAGCTGTTTCTGATAGTAGCGTGTTCAAACAAACAAACTACAGCTTTTTTAAATTATATAGTAAAACCATTAATGACAGTTGACAGACTGAAGGTTTCTGACATTTGTATTCAGTTTTTAAATAAAATCAAAATCCGGCAATAGACTAGCACTTGCGTTCCGTTATACGGATTTTTTTGTATTGTTTATTCGAATTATTTTATTTCATTAATTAAATGATTAAAAGTCACTATCAATCACCGCCTTAGATAAAAATAGGCATGAAAACCGTTCCAAAAGTAAATAGCGTCTCCTTTATGTTCGATTTCAAGTGTTTTATTTTAATTTTATTGATATAACCTTTTTTCCTTCACTTATCTGTATGTCAGCCATTGTTTACTGATCTTTGGACAGATAGTTCGCGGATATAATCAAAATAAGGCTTTTTATTTTGGTTTTATGACTCCGGTTTCGTTTGAAATTCACTTCAATTGCAAAATTCATAAAAAAACATTTAAATTTTTAACGTAGTTCTCTTTCTCTTAAACGTTACCGATTGTTGGTGGGCCCAAAAAAAACTGTGTCCTTTGTTTTGTGGAGGTGTTGCGATGTGTAATTATTCTTTTGAGGAGTCATATCATTTGTTTAATTCGACGGAATTGAAAACATTTCGTGGATCGCACCGGCGATGTATGTAAATGTAGACTTTTTGTGTGGTTTATTATTACATTTTACTGTAGATACGTATTAAGGTGGTACTTTTACGCTTTGTGGGCTGGCTTGTGGCCATATTTTAAAGCCACAGCCATACTTTAATTTTTGGTTACTAATTCAACACTCACCTTTGTAACGAAAACATAATTTCAAATGATGGAGGCTTTTGCCCAACAGTGGGATATTAATAAGCCGATACTACTACCACAGATAACATAAAATAAATCCTAGGCCGAATAAAATATTTGTGGAATTGGATTACACATTGGACTAACAGGTGACATTTTAATATTGTGATAAAAATACACAGTGCCGTTTTAACAAATTAGTAATATAATAAATTACATTACAACCTAATCTAATAAATAAAAGACACTGAATAGATTACAAAACTTATGTAAGACAAATCTTAAGTATACTTTGGCTTTTGAACTCAGAGCGTAGGAACACACTACATAGGCTGAAATTACGCGACGTTATTTTTGTCATCTTCCAATTAAAATATATTGCACTCGTAGACCAGCTAAACTTAGGTCGTGTTTATTTGCATAAATTCAAATTCAAATTCAAATTCATTTATTCGCAAGAAAAGTGGTACAGAAGATGGTACTTAAAAGATAATGCTCACACAATTCGCCAGATGCTGGCATGCAAAACTTTCAAACAGAATAATTAAAATAAATAATTGCATTCACTACATAATTAAAACCAATTACATTCAAAATTAATAAATACTTATAGTTTATAAAATTTACAGATTCATTTATAACATTAGTAGATGTCATGTATAAAAATTAAATTTATTAAAGTAGGTATGTCACATAATAGTTTCTATTTAGAATATACAGATGGGCTACAGAACAGCCAAAATATCTCAATTTAGAGAGTTTCGAATTATTGCCTTTCTTGGAAAAAATCCTCAACACAGTAAGTAACATTTTCCGACTATTCAAAATTTTATTTTTTTCTTAAAGATATTTGGACGTACTTACACGAAAAGGATCTAATCCACAATATGACTTGATGTGGATTGGATCCTTTTCGTGTAACTATGTCCATTTAAGGGCATCATTTTTATTTCATTGTCTAACTTATTGTAGATTTTAACAGCCATGCAGCATAATGTGTTCCTACACAAACCCTTACTGATACTACTGATTCAAACCACAAGCCCGCCACATTTTGACGGTTAAATTCGAATTTATCACAACACGAGTCCAATTAATAGAAACATCACTTTAATTACATTAATGTCGGTTATTAATTAGGACCGGCAGACGTGACCCGCGGCGTCTGACAGATGTTCCGGGTTCAGTCAATCCTTCCCGGTCCTGTTAATTAAACTTTTATATTAATGGATATAAAATTGTCTAGTTTAAGTAATATGCGAAATACATAATTATGTAGTAAGACATCTTTCAATGGATTTAATTCAGAAACCCTATCATATACTTACATAGTTATATGTTCAATTAAATATTATAATTATAATATATCAATAAATATATTGTCTTTATTCGTAGGTAAATATTGCAGTTTTGGCAAATAAATGAATGTAGGTAACATTATTAGTGAGTAAAATAACCAACAAGGAATAAAAACTAAATAAATTTGCAGTAGGGTGGGTTTATCCACGATCATAATTTCTTGCTATGCCAGATGACGCCCCAGTAAAAGGAAACCGTCTAGAACAATAAATTTTAAAACAGTCACCTATTTTAAACTAATTTATCAAACTCGATTTGTAAAATATTGCACCACATTAGAATCCCATTTTATTTTCCATGGCCCCCACGACTGACACAAAATCGACTCCGTGACGAATTAACAAGAGAACTCGAATGATAAATCATTCGCACATTCGATTCTCTTAATCGATACAAATGCACATGCGAATGTTCCGGTAAGTACAGGCTGCATTCTATTTACAGTTAATTATAAAGACACGATTTTCGATCTTAATTTTGAGTCGGTACAGTTTAAATTAAAACGGTGCGCTTTCATAGAGTTTTTGTTGCGTGCAAGGGAAATTCGACCTTATTTCAAAGAGGAGATGGAGAAAATAAACAGACATGCCAAAAAGTAGTGCACAAAGGCCATTGGAAGTGGAATGAAATCGCAACAATGGGTTGTAATGAAGTGGTTTTGACATGTTTTTAGGCGTTTCGACCCGTGTGGGTATATTAAGGCACAATTATGTTATAAATGGGCGTTTATTGGGCGATTAGCGGCGGATCGGTTGAGAAACTAGGCTTTGTGAGCGTACAGTCGGAGAGAACAGATGGGCATGCAAAGCAACAATGCTGGCGTCCTATTTTATAAAGATTGACTGGCATAATTGGCGTTAATAGAATGTGCATAGGATTGACAGATTCATAAGTTGGCATGAACTAAATACGCAAAATAAGTTTTTAGTCAAAGCACCTGGGTACTTATTTTGCAATTTCATTCATCTACAGTGATTTGTTTTGTAGCATGTGTAAGTATCGCTTTTGTTAAAGGTATTTTTAAGAGACACTGTATTTCTGGTAAAGTAGCCTCCTGTAGCCTCATTTGGGTACGGAATACTTTATCAAAACAAATAAAATGTAGTCATTAGGTAGCCTGCTTAATTTCACTGTTTTCGAATAGGTACATAGTTAGTTACCAATTTACTCAAAAATAAAAACAAAACATAATATTCCCATCTTCCCCGCTCATAGTTATTTTCTAATAGACTGTACATACCCGCTAATATGTTAGCGCCTGTTTCTCTCTAATTGCCTCATAGTTCGCAAGGCGACTTGACGGATCATTATTAGACAGACAATGACATAATTGCACTGACTGGCCCCGCCCACATTACGCCCGTCTTGTGTGGAAACATGAGTGAGGATGAGTGCAATAACTGTGAACCCAATCATCAATAAACTACATATTAATATTTTTTCTGATTTATTTTGCGGCACCATTTAATAACTCAGCGAATGACTAACAAACTATAAAGAACGTAGCTGGTAGCATTTACTTTTTTTTTACACTACAAAGGTCTCCAAAACATTTTTCAATCTTCGTCCGTGTGGATTTCAGATCCCTTTCTTCGCAATAAAAGGTAGCCTTTGTCCTTACTCAGGGTCTTAAGATTGTCTGTGTCAAACATCAAATTCGGTTGAGAGGTTTAAGCGGGAAAGCGTAACAGACAGACAGAGTTACTTTCGCATTATACTAGGTATTGTAAACTTAGAATTATTTTGAAAGGCAAGCAATGACTGATCATATGCGATCGATCACTTATCATCATTCAGGACTCATTTGCATGTTTGCCATCTCTTATGGTAAAAAAACATATGGAAGCTGTAATAGAAACATTTAAATAAATATGATTAAATAATATGAGGAACGACTCTATAGTATCTAGCAACTATCGCCAAATAAACGCAAGAATGTCCCAAAAAAACCTTCTTTAAGAAATCAGTGTAAATGAAATCGTTCATTAATCCTTCATACGCGCCGCCCCGGGTCTAACAAGCGGCCGTCAGGCGACTCGGGGCCGCGTCACACGGTACGAGCACATTGTGACACGTGCTTAATCTGTGGCCCGACTGCCACAGAGATACATCGGCCTACAAGTCATTTGATTTGCCGACTAAAAAGGTCGGTTGTCATGAGAATCGCGTTCATAATTATTTCATCTGTGAAGTGAAACCCCTTCTCGCTACTACAGCTGTGGAGCGACTTACCACCACATTCATAGGACTAACACCAATTGCCTAGCCCCAAACAAAGCTCGAAGCTTGTACTATGGATGCTATGGGTCGGATAGACATACTTGAATACATTTATAAACGTCCATGACTCGAGTACAAATATCACAACTATCGCGAAATCAACGCAAGAATGTCCCAAAGAAAACCTTCTTTAATAAATCAGGGTGTTGACGTTTTGCTGAAGACACTCAAATGTGACAAAGGGAGCATCCATGGTATTCATTTATCAGAGGCTTTACAGTAGATCAATGTCCACCACAGAGACATATGTATCTGGCTTACAAGTTGCATAGAGTCCCAGTAAATAGAGTTCTAAATTATATGACTATATTTTCTTCCTTGCTTTTTGCTTTCAAAACTCAAAGAGCAAAAAACATATACAATTATCTTATTGACTAGCGGCCGCCCGCGACTTCGTCCGCGTGGATGTCGGTTTTCATTATACGAATGTTTTTTCCCGCTAACTCCCGTTCCCGTGGGAATTTTGCAATATCCTTTTGCAACTAAGCATCAAGTTTACTAAGGGACCTGCATGCCAAATTTCAAGCGTCTAACTCAAGTAGTTTAGATTTTCCATACAAACTTCCACCCCCTCATTTCGGGGAAGTGGGGGGTTGGAATGGGTCAAAAAGTAGCCTATGTTCTGTCTCAGGGTCTAAAGATTGTCTGTACCAAATTTCATCAAAATCGGTTGCGAGGTTAAAGCGGGAAAGCGTAACAGACATACAGACAGACAGACAGACAGACAGAGTTTCTTTCGCATTTATAATATTAGTTGGGATTAGGTATTACAATTTCGGAAAATAGCAAAAACACGCCAGATTTTTTTACAATGGCTGGATCACTGTGGCGGCTCTCCTTTGCCGAATGGTTCAAACTTCAAATCCTGTTTGAATAGCTTGTGTATCAATTGATTTGGGATAAGTACTAATGAGGCTCGGTTCCTTTTGATAGGTCGGACGCCGTCTGTCAAGCGGAAGATTTTAAATACCAACTTAGATAACAACTACACTAACACGAATTTCAACCTTAACACTAAGGCTTAAGGATGTCAAATAAATGTCAATCAAGAGATAAGTTTGTAAGAAGATAATCCGATAATAACATTATAAGTATCTATTTAACGTCTGATTTGTCCGAAGCAAGTATGTGACGTCTCTTGTTCAAAGAGGTTATTGTTGATCAAATTGTAGAGTGGTCTTAGCATCGCAGCTGGTCAAATGATAACTTAATTTTTAAGCCTAGTTTTTACTAATAATGTCCAAAGAGAGGTAGAACTTAGTGGAACTTCCATTCGAATGAGCCGCTTCTCTGGGGAAGTACTTCCACCGGTACAGAAGAATACATTAAAATAGGACTTTGCAACTGTTGAGTAGCGACTAGCGACTAGCAACTGGCGATTAAGGTCGCCAGAGCTCAGTTGGGGAGGGTATGAGGTCTAAAAGGGCAGCAACGCATCGCGGCGATACCTCTGGTGTCACGGATTTCCATGGGCGGCGGTGATAGCTTACCTACCGTTACGGCGACCCGCCAGCTCATTTGCCGCCTTTGCGATAATAATTCAATTAAATAATTTAGGCATAAATATGACCTCCGTAGTAGGAATAACAAAACACTTCATATATTAGTGCCAATTTCAAATTATAATAGGTCTCTAACGGTTTAAAAACATAAAGAATTAGCTACACGATTACAGCTTAATGTCTCGATTAAACCACACAAAACTCAACATCAAAACCAAGCTATAAAGTGTGGAGACTTAACACTAAATCTTTCATTCCTGTTTACTATTCCGTGATAAACAACAAGTATGGCACATCAAAGAATCGGAGTTACGATTATGATATTCGTGGGATTATTAATTAAGTAAACAACAGTATCCCGGGTCTTAAATCATTCCGTACGTTTTATCCCGGTTGATGTTTAGGTTTTACATTTAATTACATCCTTTTAACTGTACTAGATGTCAGTGATAGTCATCAAGATATTTCTCGGCTATAGCTGAGATTTTTTATGAAGCAAAGGTTAGGTATAGACAGTAGAAAAAGTATTCAGTCAGTAGGTAGTATCATAATTAATAAAGCCCGCGACTTCAGTCCCTCGGATTTCGGTTTCCCCACACATATTTTTATATTATAGGTAGCTTACTACATAGTCGAATGGACTATTCAACACAAAAAGATTTTTGCATTTCGGACCAGTAGTTCCTGAGATTAGCGCGTTCAGAACAAACTCTTCAGCTTTATTATATTATTATAGGTATTAGTATAGATTTGACGGAAAATATTTGCGAGTACACTGTAAGGTTTTAAATGTAATGATCAACTTGTCAAATACGTTTTCACAGGGCCAAGTCGTTGAGAAATTAAGTTAGTTCTAAAAAGGCAACAAAAAAAGTTATTAAAAAAAATAAAGTCCCATATATTAGAGAAATTACTATTAAATGGAATTGAATGAGTTTTTTTAATATTATCAGTGTTTTCAAATGTTGTAACTTCACACTTAAATCCTGAAGGCAGTACCTACAGTTAGTTTAAAACTTGTATTTGGCGTAACATAGTTAGGCAAAATGGCTGTCTGGCGTAATATAGTACGAGACTCGCTACTTACTCTTGCAAAACGACCATTACTGCACTCTAACTCACAACTGGACCTCTACAAAATACATAAATGGCAATGGTACATAAATGAGTCTTAAATATACCTACAAATTCAAAGGTTAATACCATTAGCACCAGCTAAATGACTATTCTATGGCTAGTGACTCTAGCAACAGTATATGATCAAAAGCAGTAAGTTGTGTTGGAATTATTATAGCTGCGTTATTTTAGAAGCTTCTACAAAACAACATAGTGTAATTAATAAGAATAAGTAATACTCAAGAATTCGTAGTAAAAGCCGGAAGAATAATTTATCTAATGAATTTGTCATAAATTAAATAAATAATAAATTTTATAAAATAGGGGCGACTGCCATACCTTCTGATGTGCGAGGAACACATCACAACGAGTTTAAAGCAATGTTGAAACCCATATCCTCGCAGACGGAGTCGCGGGCGACCGCTAGGTGAAGGTATAAAACACCAAACTTACCTTTTAAGTTACTGACTTTTCTCGAACTATGTGTTAGTTATAGCACGTACCAATCAACTTGTTTGGTTTAACAGCCTCTTAGTGGAATACTTGCCGGATTGGTCCACAGTCCTCTGCAATTTTGAAACAATCTTTTATTAGTGATATTAAAGCCATTGTACCACACCGGAACGTTTCTCGTATTGATTTCACAACCATTGTTCGCGGTTTTTTTAAAGATTTAATTGTTTTAATTGTGAAAAATATAATGGTGACGTAATTATAGCCGCAGAATTGTTGTATTAATGAAAATAATGATATGTCATAAATGTGCAGTGACTAGTGAGGTTATTTTTTTTATACAGTATAATAGTTTTTGTTTTGCGAGTTTGCATGACAGAATGTTTTTCCTGTCCCAAATAGTTTGGGGTTCATCAGTACAATAAATATTATGGTTTCAATAGATTCTTGCTAAATTCTTATACCCTTTGCCATTAACCAAGGGAATAAAAACATTGAGGGACTTAGTGGATAAGTCCCTGGGACACGACCTCCCGAAACACGGCCCTTTTCGACAAGGTTAAGGGTGCGTTAAACATTTGCCCCGTAAAAATAAGTCATACTATGACTCCAATTGAGATGGCTTCTTATAACATGTATTGTATATTGCATGAAAGTCTGGTGACTTTCTCAGCTTTATTTTGAAATTTCTGTCTCCCACATCTAAAAGACTAGGTCAAAGCAATCAATCATGGAAAAAATATATACATATTATAATATTGTGGGTGGTAAAAGCAAATAAAGCAAGCAAGGCAGCCTTGCTTGCTTTCAGCAGAGTCGTATTTAGGCACAGATATGCATACATAGAATACCTACACACGGAATCTGATAAAGATGGTCATTAACTTGACATCCTTATTAGTAGAAGTTTTATGCTAAATCTCTCTACATGGTTCGTCTGAATTAATGATCGCCAAAGATATTTCAAACCTCACTATTCTTACGATATAGAAATCATTTATCTATTATTTCAGTCCAGATTTGGTTATCATCTTTATAACCAATTTTCTATTGTTTCTTCGGTCGTTTAGGTATAGATTTATGTATATTGTAGGACATATATGACAGCACATATGAAATACCCCTTCACCAGAAAATTGTAACATTTTATTGTTTTACATGACGTCCGTTGCTGTCACTGCGATAAGAAGCGACTGTCACTTCAATTTCGGAGCAAGTCGAAATATGGCGAGGTTATTTCTAATGTTCTTTTTCGTTTTAGGTTTTATAGACTGTGCGTGGGCACTCGCACATTCTAGGCTTTTAGCAAGAGTTCTCTAATTACTAGATCTGTTTACGAAGCCACTAACATACGTTTTTATTCTATTATCTTAACGGAAATGTAACTCTGCAAAACGGAAGCCTATCAACACAATGACATTTTTATTATTTAAAAGATTTTATTGTTTTGAGAGCGAACAACTTATTTAGAGCGAATTTTCCAAGATTCAAAAACATAAGTAAGATCAAAGAATCAGTCATGTTCAAGCCTTATGGAAAAGTCAAGAAAAAAATGGCAAAAATTTTATTCAGAATAACTTTTTGTTGAATTTCAGGTCGACATTCAAATTGCAGCTCTACAGAGCTCTACACTTTTGTTGAAAATAAAATGTTTTTTTTTTTCAATTTTACACTACTAAAACTGGTTTTCAGTGACATTGACATATTCTCATTTCTTCGTGACTAAAATATCTTTTTGTCACGTCACTTTTTTTCAGATCCCCCACCGACACCGTAGGTGCAATTCTACCCTTTGACAGGAACACGCTATTCGTGAAAAAATATTGAATGAATTCAAAAATGAAAGAATTCGTTTTCCAATATTGTGAAGGCTTTTTTGGGGCTAACCATAAAAAGTTACTTCGCCATTGAGATACCTGCAAACATGATGTTAAATTACAATTAAAAACGAAAGAAGAAAGAAAGAAAAAGTTTCTGTTTGGCACAGAAATTACACGAATTACAATCGTAAATAAACATTTAGTTGTTTTGCACCATTATGATATTTTACGTTTGTAATTACAATGTAATATTACAAAAACATAGTTAATCGCATTTTTCGCAAAATTAAATACCTAACCGAAACTATATTTTAAAATGTTCCATTCACACCATTTGCTTCCCCCGCAATGTGCATCGAAAGACAATAAATATTCATATACTTCATAAAACATAAACAATGGCCGTATTAAGCCAGTTTTGGGCACCAAATAGTCCTAATTATGTCGAAATAGGATATGTAATAGCCAGTTTTATGGCCCGGTCGCCGCCAAAGAGCCTTCTCTTGTATTTATTGACCCCCTTTTTTTGGGCTAAGTTTTTGAGCAAACAACTCGGATCAGAGAGTTCGATTCAATTTGAGCTTCAGTTTATAATCCCGGGTTGAGTAACGTTTCCGTTGCAGAACTAATTCGGATGTATTTTTGTTTGATGTTGGAAAAAGCGATGTGCATTTTGATATCGAAAGTTAATTCATTATTTATTGACTTATCTTTATGGCTACATATAATAGTAAGCGCAGTCAGCCAAAAAGCTATTTTGTTCTAAATATATTTAAAATTGTATTGCTGTAGCTTATGTTGGTAGTCTTTGAATCTAAACTACTTATATAAAGATCGTAAATAAATAAATCTTCATTATCTAACAATCGTTAGTTCTCATACTTCGTTGATGTGGATTATTTTACAGATTTGTATAAATACAACTACGGCAATTTAGCTTCGTAAATATTCATTGAAAGTACTGAGACTTCTTGAATGAAACGTCATTAAGTTAAAAATCTCTCTGGAACAGCTCCAGTATTTTTTGGCAGTAGTTAAGTACATTTTTAATACAAGTTCTTTTAGTAGAAGGGTTAGATGACGTTGTTGTGAATAAAATCTATTAACTTAATAAAAACATCACAACTATTCACAACACAAACAGAAATTAAACTGTTTAAGAAAGTTCCGTTATTTTAAATAAAGAATTAGTATTAAAAACTATATTTTTATTACTTATACCTAGATACTAGTGGTTTGATGACTTGACTTAAACTTAATCCTCTATAAAATCAATCAGGTAACTTTACAAACGAGTCTATAGGTAGACTGTCAGATAGGGGCTCAAAAGAAAGACTGACAGATACCTAGATACTCGTATAGAAGCTGTCAATAAAAACTCAAAGACTATTCTCAGTCTAAACCTCAGTCGTGTCATGTCTCAACCATCTGAGATAATTCCTACGCCATCCCAAAGACTTAAATCGTTAGATTTGCCCAACAGCAGAAAACTGTGGCTTTATTTTGTTTGACACGACGAACGTTTCAGCATGCTGTCACTAGGAAAAGAAGCGACTGCCGCTTTAAATTTTAGTGCCTATTTCAGAGTGGACCAAAGTATGACGAGGGCAAACGCGCCATCACAACAAATGAATCCGTCAGATTCGCCTAACCTAACCGAGCTATGTCCAAAAGAATAGGCACTATTGCACCATAATTTATAGCAAGCCTCAACCGAGCTATAATAGCCTTCCAGACACCTCTGGATGTGGGAGCGGGACGCAGCTCTACGGTGGAAAGGGATGGGTGACCAGAAGCGCCGCTCCACGTCAAAATACGTGCTTCATTCGTTTTATTACCTTGCGGTGTCGGTAGGCCGGGGGTGTCGATATCGATACTCGAGTTGTCGATTTATTAAATTGATTTTATGTTTGCGAACGTGGTTGTTTTCAACGTATAATTTTTGGAAGTTTTTTTTTTCGTTTATACTGTTATATTGTACTTTTATATAAATGAAGGATTTCAGACTTTTATTTTCAGCTCAAGCTTGCTGCGATCGGCTTTTATGTTTAAACGTCAAGTTATCAACAGTGGTATTACAAATATACTTAAATAGATACATATAACACCCAGACCAGTTAAGAACATAGTTCACAGTTAATAGTGTACTGTTTCTGTAGTTTCGTCAAACTATTATCCACCATTCCAATTGTCACTTTAATCAACTTAACTATTAAAGTTAGACTCATTGTCAATGAATGTTCAGTTGTAATTACTTTTGCTAATCGATTGTTTCATGCTAAGAGGCAATCAAATTACCGCAATTTCATTAATTTATTTGAATATCTTGATTACAAGCAGGATATTCCTAAAGTCATGCTGACCAGAAAGTAATTGTACAGAAATCAATGTACCTAAATACTTTGTTTAAGAGATCCTTACTTCAATTCTCATTCTTAGATAGCTTACAGTGTTAATTGGCCGCATTTAAAAAACAGGGTGATATAATTAACATATAGGTACGATAAAACAAAACAATCAATTTGTCCCAATTCATAAATAAATTCAAATATCAAATCATAATCAGCCTGTTACTCATGCCTTAGAGCTTACAAGATACCAAGATACATGCCGGGGGGGTACCGCCGACAGTGCCAAATAGTTCAGGCATTAGAAATCAAGTAAGATAAATATAACAAGTCAACTGAATCTCACAAAATCCATTTATCGACAATCCGACTCATGTTCATCGACAACCCGCCTGCCACCCGCCCGCACTGAGGGCGGCACCGCGGCAACATCAAAGGAGGCCACCTCTTTGATGTGGCCGGCGGCGCGCGCGTCGAAACGCCGTAAGCGACAAATCCATACGTCATCTCGCTGTCATTATAACGCCTCACAATCGCGATGGGAATGCGGTATTACTCACAAGACAATGTAAATTGACAAGGAGGATAGAATGAGTCGTACCGATCGGAGTCAAGTACCTAATGGCTCGTATCAATTAGTTGTAACGCTTTCAACGGCGTTTGAGTGGTTTTTGATATGTTTGGTTGCGTTTTCTTTAATAAAAATGGTTGCTGGAAGCGATACACCGGCTTTAATATATTTTATAATAAATACAATGTCTTGTTTTTTTAAATCAATTATCTTTCGATTTGTTATTGCTGATTCTTAGATTTTTGTTTTTTTTTGGAATTCTCTTTTATCCCGATACTGAAAAATCCTTCTTTACGTACGTGAAAATGGTATTCTATCCGTACACTCTTGTTTAAAAGCGACATTCAAAGTCCCGCAACAAAATTTAGGAACATTAAAATTCAAATATCGTAACCTCAAGATATTTCCTTTCCACTTAGGTCATTCTGAATTGCACCGAAGCACAATAGATGGGGCCAATTGTGAGGGCATAAAACTGACTGGTAGACTAATTGACTGGTAGAGAATGCCATGAGGCATTAAGTCCGCCTTTTGTACAAAATCTTTTTCGTGCAATAAAGTTTAAATAAATAAATAAATAAATAAAAAGAAAATTACTGGTTGCTCCGATGTTGTATTGTGCGAGCTAATTCGGGCAACCCTTTGAATCGATTTAATACGTATCTGTATTCCTTTATGTTAATTTCTTGTGTATCAAGATGTTCTCGCTCAAAATTATGTGAAGGTTCACACGTTAATTAAAATACATCGTAATTTTGGGATAAATTGAGCATACTTTATTTTTAACTAGCGGCCCGCCCCGGCTTCGCCCGTGGTACTTGTCCACTATTTAATGGATGATATTATACATAAAAACCTTCCTCATGAGTTACTCTATCTATTAAAAAAACCGGCCAAGAGCGTGTCGGACACGCCCATGAAAGGGTTCCGTAGCTAAAAGATAGCCCGACCGCTTAAGACAACATTTAGTAAGGGCAACTGCACGTCATAAGTTGGTCGAGTTGTATAAAAATAACTATGTATGATACAGAGTTCGCTATAGTTTTCGTTGAAAGTACTTACTTAGAGGTATACAGGACATTTTTTTCAGAAGTATTGTAATAGTATTTCAAAAGTTAAGGGGGGGGGGGACGCTCTAATTTTAACTTTGTATTAATATATCTGGAGACTGGGGTGTTTGATCCACATAGTTTCAAGGCGAGTTTTATTGTATTTAAAAATACCTGTTTAACGATACCCTACACGATGGGTTAAGTCGATTTTTTTTTTTAGAATTAACTTTTCGCTGTATGGGAGGGGGGGTAAAAAATGATTATTTTTCGATAATTTTAAAAATCAATTCTTGAATTATCACTATACATCTCTCCACCAATTTTCGTGGCAATCGGTTCAGAAACAACGGAGAACGAACCAGGACAGACAGACAGACAGACAGACAGACAGACAGACATGACGAAACTATAAGGGTTCCGTTTTTGCCATTTGGCTACGGAACCCTAAAAACCGCATCAAAATCCGTTGCGTAGTTTTAAAGATTTAAGCGTTCATAGGGACATACAACACACATAGGGACAGAAAAAGCGACTTTGTTTTATACTATGTAGTGATTAATGATTTCAACTCCGTACGTAAATGTACTCCGTTACAAACTGATCAAATATATCAGTTAACAGATAATTTTGCTTTTTCATTAGTATTTCCTTCGAAAACGTAATATTAATTAACCCTGTCTTGGGTTGTGCGCTTCGGTTTCGTTGATACAAAACTTAAAATATATTTGACATAAAAAGATGTAAGTTCATAAATCTCCGTACATATGTCATATGATAAAATATAATTAAAGCATCACGTGTTACAAATTCGCCACAGAGTAATTTTAATCTGATCAAGTCAAATTAACCACTTATTCGTAACTAGGAGAGAAAGAAACGTTTTTAATATCATTAATCAACCGACCACCTGACCACTAGCAGCGTGTTATTAAATAAATTTAACAGATAACCGTGCATAATTAACAAAATTAGGTAAAAGGTAACATTTTCCATCCGTCAACCTTTATCAGGGAGAAAAATCGTCTAATTCACACCTCGGTCTTGACGTACAAAGAGCTCATTCCGGTCATATTAATCAAGTGGCGGCTAATTATGGCGTGTTTCAAAATGTTTTCTGTGGTGGGACACAGTTTTGACAGTCCGCTGAGATAAATGATCGCTAATTACCGAAGGACGATGGAGGGCGGGCCGGTACGGACGGACGGACAACTGCTGCGATTTTAAGATCGGGTGCCATTGCAAAAAATAGGCAAAGGTTTTGATATTTAGCGCGGTTTAGAAGTATTGTGAAAACTGGGTATATTGATGGCGTAGTAGTTAGCCGCCGCGTAATATACACCAAAGTGGCATCTGAGCTAACCTACTTGGAAACGTCAATATGTTTCCAAGTTGCCAACCCAGACGGACTTTTACTGCGGCCAAACACATCCAAACAGTTGATCCTTTTCAATAACTCGTAATGTTAAGAGAATCTCATAGAGGATTTATAGGACAGTATACTTATATGTGATGCTTTCCAGTTAGCTAACAGTAAAGTGAAATAGGTCTGCAAAATAAATGCTAAATACAGATTTTCTGGGGGCAGATGCAGATTACAGATCAATTAGACATTGTCACTTGTTGTCAGTCATTAAGTTTCAGGGCTTGTATAAATTAGCAAGCGTGTTAAACATACCATGCAAGAAATGTTTCAATTAAAATGGCCTGTTAAAATAATAGTATATTCCTAAAAGAAGGTACCTGAGTAAAGCTACATTAAATTCATAATTTTTTTAATAAAACAGTCACTCCAGTCCTATTAAACAATGTCATTGGGCGCGCCGAGCAAGAAAAATGAGAACAGACACTCCATCATGTAAATTGGAACTACTCATTACGTAATTGGTAACGATAATTAATCATTTCGTACATTAACCACAGGCCTATTTGTATGGCCTGGTGGTGGAGGTGGATTGGCAAAATATATAGCACTTTTGTATCTGAAGGAGAGTGGTGACAACTGTGACACATTCATATCCAGGATAAATTCGAATAATTACAAATTTTATCCAAGCCACCACTTTTACAGTAATTGTTGTGGCCAGATATGTGTATTACCTGCGCAAAAAAACTGGGTTGACAAATAAAAATTATCTTCAGATGTATCTCCAAATCTCAAGATTAGAGAAAGATTTTACACCCGACTTCGAAAAGCAGTCATCTAACTAGAAGAAGCGAAGCAAAATTTGTTTGTAGGTAGTTGTTCTATATTATGCAGTTGTATATTAAGCAAAACTTTAGCGGACAATATATTCCATAGTAAAATTAGCCTTTCTGCTACCTTAAGGACCTAGCAGCATACCTACCTACATAAAATATTCTCTAAACCTCCCATTGTTCTAACTCCTGATAGAGACATACTCAACAATGAATGAAAACGGCGGCTCTTTCGTCATCATTGCTACTTAACCATTTTTTTCCATTCCCACAAAAACATTATCTCGTACACAAATTGTGGCATCTTTATCGAAATTTGCGATCGTGGGAACACGGTGCGCATTACCACTTCTGAACGTTGAAATGTCTACCAGCGTGATTCAGCAGTCTTTCTATTAACACCAACCAAATTAACCTGATCTTTACCCCCTCCCTGATTTCCTACAAATTCAGAAGAATCATCGGTAATCGGGTACAACGGTAGAGGTCTACATAAACTGGACGTATTAGACCTAATGAGTAGTTAGCTTTTCTTCTCAAAGTGAACGTGTCATAGATAATTCGATTTAATGGCGGGACCTGTTAATTATCGAATTAGGGACGTCTATTACGATATTCTTCGCGATTTCTTTTTCGAAAAATCGTTAGCTGCTGAAGTGGCTGTTTTATTGGTCCTAATGCATTTTGTTATTTTTTTCGTTTTCGTCCGTTACAATTTATTTGTGATTTGTGCCGATATGTTTAAAAAGTGTTCAATAACAACTTCTAAGCTTGTAACTTAAAGATGAAATACTACATAGTTTAAAAATAAGAAGAGGTAAGGTAAGTATGTGATATGAATAGTAGCTATCCAAGAGAAAAAGACATCATACAAAATTCGGAAATCACAAGCGACTTACAACTTTATAATTCACTTAAAAATCATTCGATCATTTATTTATACTTACTATCGAAAAAAAGCTATGATGGTTGGACGACAGATTTTTACCTTCATTAGCCCCTAAATCAGAATTTTAATAAATTCTGTATTTAGTCAGTCCTCAGAAAATAAATTATATCCCGTCGGCTTTTAAATTAGAAATCCACCAACAAATCCCTGGATTCTAGGATATCCAGTCAAAATTTTTAGACTCGAGATAAAAACCTATATTCTACGTAGGTAATCTTAAACAAAATCTCAAATCATCCTCAATCACACCACAGCCAAGAATTGAACCCACGATCCCACCTGAACCTTCCACTACTCCACAGGGGCAATTACGGCGTGCTCGTCAGAGCGGCGTCTGATTTATAAACAATACGTCGGTGACGTAAGCTTCTTTAGCGGCGCAGATTTATCGCTAGGGATGCGCCGGATGCTGGGGCACATCGATATCGATGAATTGACACGTTTAAGAAATAAGTGGTGTAGTCGATATTGGTCGCAATTCAATTTTGCTTAAAGGAAAACGCACCGAAAGTCCCTACTATTCCGACTCAATATATCCAATTAATTTCTTATTAATTACAGGTAATAAACAAATTCTATCATCACCGTCACTATAACTATAGAACAGAGCATTTTTTTTTCCAACTTAATGAATATTATTTTGTGTCCATTTTTCAGAACACTGCCCAGGTTTGTTACGATCACCAACCCGCATTTTAGCAAGCGCGTTCCAGGGGGGATAGCGTGGTAGGGATAGTAAGAACAGGCGTAGCGATTAAACCAAAACCCATGTTATCAAATGATGGTGGCCTTTGCCCTGCAGTAGAACATTAATCGGCTCATACTTTACTTTTAATGATATAATTTATGATAAGACAGACGGATAAGGACGCTACGCATAATCACAGAAAATAGAATTTTAACCATACGTTCGCGTAAAAGAAATAAAAAAAATGAATTTAATTCTAAGAGGTAATAATTAAGTTTGCCTCGACTATAAATTGTAGGTGGCTAATTATTTTCATCTAATTAGTTATTAATTTCACCATGAAATATAATCATAAAGCTTTTTTAATAGAAAATGCATTAATAAATTTGAATATTCTCAATAATTAGACACAAAATATCTATAAGTTAATCTCGCATTAAAAGATCCTGCATATCCTTCGCCTCTACATTCCGAATTCCGATAACTATCGACATCCCCCCAACTCTACCGCCATCGTTGAATCAACCCGTTCGTATTACTACTACAAACAAACTCCGATCTCGCCTCTCTGTCTTTAGTTCCACTTTCTCTGCAGCTATCTCTTTCACTCGTAGGGCTGGCGGCTCCTTTGATATTGTAAGCCCCGCCCCCATCGCCGCCCTCAGTTAATTCGTCACAGAATAATGACAATGGTTTTAATTACGAACGGAAATGTAGAGTTGCTTTGCAATGTACGGATTAGCGGGAAGCTGGTAGTACGAGTAATTGGATTTGGGTAAACTGTTTGGGTAGATGAGGGTGAATGTAGAGTTGGTGTGATAAATAATCATGACATTGTTACTTTTGGGGGGAGATTGTTTATACACATTATTTTAACTAATATAACTATCAGTACGCTATAACTATAAAATTTGAAATTTTAAATTGATTATTGTTGGAAAAATTTGATTTTATTATGTAATTTTTATAAACAATTTGCACTACAGGTAAATGATTAGGCGTCTCGACTCTTGAAAATCAATGAAACAAATTAATTAAAAATAAACACGAGATAATATGACGGGTCGTTATAATGCTAGCTGATATTAATTTTATTAATTCAAAGTATGTATATTTTTTTGTTCTGATTCCCACCAAACTTCGTATTATGCACCTTTTGGGACTTGAAGTATGTTTTTTGTTTATTTATATCCCTTATTTTTTTTGTTCACAAATAATTACAGACTTATAGTGTACCTATAGGTAGTAGTAGTATTTTTTCCGCAAGACTTAGAGAGGATCAATATATTGTATGATGTACTAGCGGCCGCCCGCGACTTCGTACACGTAGATTTCGGTTTACTAACACATAGTGGTTTATTATAGCTTACGGCCTTCCGCGAGAAATGGACTATCCAACAAAAATACGTTTTCAATTCGAACCAGTTGTTCCTGAGATTAGCGCGTTCAAACAAACAAACAAACTCTTCAGCTTCATAACATTAGTAGAGGTTAGTACCACCATCAAACGAACTACTCAAAACCAACAACCGCAACGTACGAAAGCTCTACATCCAACGTACATTTCAATTTTAAGAGTCCTAGAAATCATCCGTGGGTTATGCCAAGAGGCAACTCCGAGCCGCTCTTACGTAATTACAGTCGAGAAGCTCAAAGAAGCCGACACGGCGAGCGGCACCTTTGTAGTCTAATAAACGAGACTCTACATACAACCGAAACTCTACCTTATAACTACAGTTTTAAGGTTTAAATTTGAATGTAGAGTCTGAGCTTTCTTAACACCTTAACAGCGCAAAGGGTCATATCAGTTAGGGGTTTTGCCACGGCTATGTCAAAAAGTGGTTTTATTACAGCTCTAAATGAGAGACCTCACGGGCGGGCGAATTAGGTCATGCGGGTATTATAGGCGCGGTGATTGATTTAACTGTGCGGTGACAGGGATAAATACGGGATTTGGATGGACTATTAGAACATAATCATAGGAATACTAGTATGTAACTTTAACGTTGCTGTATGTGATATTTAATTTAGTAGTACCTAAATACATAATACTTAGTGATTATAACTCTTATAATGCATGCAACGCTAAAGTCTAAAAGCTTTTATAAATAAAATGTAGTAGTTGAAGAACCACTTGGGTTGGATAGTGTTGCCTGTAAGTTAGACGCAGTTGGCAAAATTCAGATATATCTAAATTATGAAGCAATATTGATAACGAAAAAACAAACATACCTACCATCAAAAAGTTATCTAGAAGGCGAAATAAGACATTTAAAAAAATATTTTGGGCTTTCGCGTTAAACACTATTATAAACGCGATATATCGTGTTAAGTCCCGTTAATTATATAAATGAATCAAAAAGATTTTAAATGTTACGGAAAACATTTTTATCTGTTAAAAGATAGAACAAGTTAATTTGAAAAAATAAGTATTTTTTCATGCTTAAACGTGCTTAACGTTAAAAATTGCTGATTTTACTAATTAGTCACCTACATATGTAGTTAAGGGATCTGGTGAAATTCGCATTTTCATTTTAAGATTTCTAAACACCGAAACCATCCTCGCCAAACCGTGGCAATTGTGGTCAATAACTGCGACATCAGAAGTCATATTTAGTGACCAAAGCAAAGTCGTGAATGCTTTCTCTTCCTTTGAGGATTAGTGCATGCTATTCTCACTTACACGGCAAATCAAAGGACGTAATAGCTATAACTAAAGCATTTTCTTTGTCAACTAGGTCAGAATGAAAATTACTATGTACTGATTATACCCTACTATTATCCTACTGTTGTTTTCTTAAATCTCTAACAAACATTAAAGGTTTGCCTACATTATCACTTATACATATAAGAAAGCTGAAGAATTTGTTAGTTTGTTTGAACACGCTATCCCCGAGAACTACTGGTCCGATTTGAAAAAATATTTTTGTGTTGGATAGTCCATTTGACGGGGAAGGCTTTAGGCTTTTCTTATAAAGGTACTTAGGTATGTGAGGAAACCGAAATCCACGCGCAACGAGTCGCGAGCGGCCGCTAGTAATTAAATAAAAAATATTATTACTGTATTACCTCCCATTTAATTTTGCCGTTTCATTTCGTAAGCTTTTTATTAAACCACTATCTTAATTATCTAAGCTAATCAAGCAGGGTTTATTTTATATCTTTTTAATTACATATCCTTTAAAAACTAAATGGTGTTAAATATAAATTTCTTGTACTAAGATAAACATTAGAACAAATCGAATTAGCTACGACGTTATAAAACATCAACTATCTCTGTCTTCTGTATATTGTTGTCCCTCTCTTACATTATTTGTTTTAATAACAAAGTTATTGCGCGGCGGCGGCGCAGTAAATATCGCGTATAAGACGTTTAATTTTGTTTTTAAGAGGCGCTTGTAGTCGTCCATCGATCGTCTTACTCTGACTAGTAAAGGGTGGGGTTTTACCAATAGCGTAAAGCGTTTTCGAGATTCAAAATAAACCATTATTCAATGAAAGCGTGTTGAAATTGAACTTTTCGAGTCTCAAGTGATTCCCTTGATGAGCTAGCGGATTTGCTCGCGTCATAGTTGAAAATCATCACACATAATCCTTCTATCGTGATAAAACGTATCCTAGAGAAAATTCGTGCATTCTAACTATCTCAGACAATACCATTTATAATCAATTTGAAGTAATCACAATAAATTGCCCTGAAGCCAAAAGTGCGCTGCGACTATGATTCTGAACGGACCGGAGGAGGTGGCGCTGGGTCGTGCCCAGGCTAGGGAGGAGGCCCTAGCCGCTTGGGCGGAGGCTCTCCGAGCCCCGAGTGCCGGCCACCGGACGATCGACGCGATTCGTCCGGTGTTGAGGGAGTGGGTGGAGCGCCGGCACGGCTGCCTCACCTACCGCCTGGTGCAGGTACTGACCGGACATGGGTGCTTCGGTCACTACCTGTACCGTGTCGCCCGTCGGGAGGAGTTGCCGCTGTGCCATCACTGCGGCGCTCCCGACGACACGGCTGAGCACACCCTCGAGGAGTGCCCGGCCTGGCGACACGAGCGCCGCGAACTAATCGCGGCGCTAGGCGGTGGGCACCTCTCGCTGCCGACCTTGGTGCAAGCCATGGTCGCCAGTCGACGAGCGTGGGAGGCGGCCGCCTCCTTCTGCGAACAAGTCATCTCGCAGAAGGAGGCAAAGGAGCGCGAGCGGGAGGAGGATCCTTCTTCCGCTCCGCTCCGGCGTAGACGGCCGGGCCGGAGGAGGCGCGCTCACGTGCGTCCCCTCTAGGCCTGTGTAGGGTGACCTGCGCGGGGGGGTAGCTCCCCAACCCGCGCACTGCACAAGGTCACCTGAGCCATGTCTGGGGACCATCTAGTTTCTCGGGTGGTCCTCCCTAGGCGCCAGCCCCGGCCTACCGCATCAGGTCGGGGCGCTCGAAGGACGGGTCGAACATAAGCCGCCCATTGGCGGCTGGCAGCGATCCGTCCTTATGCGAGCGAAAGGGGAAACCGATGGGGTTTAGTGGGTAGTGGGCGCAGTTTTTCTCATGCGCCCGAGTCCCACACACGGCCGCAGGCTACGCTGGCCTGCGGTGTCATGGTGCGTCAATGCATTCCCCATCGCAAAAAAAAAAAAAAAAAAAAAAAAGCCTGGTTATTACATTAGGCGAATCTCTTATTAATATCAATGGTCCCCCTCGCTCTTTACTCCGTTCACTTCCACTTCCACCATCAGGTGATTCGTTTGAAGTCATCACCGATATCATAAATAAAATAAATAAATAATTTGGACTAACACACCAATTGCCTAGCACCAAACTAAGCTCGAAGCTTGTACTATGGAAGCTCGAGTGGAAATGCCGATGTTCAACACACAAAAATTAGCCCCTAACGGGATTCAAACCCGCGACCTCTCTGACCACTAGACCAACGGGCCCGTCAATATTTTCCCGCTATCAGAGACACTCCACCCTTCCCCCCACATTCCGGCTTCGCCTCACACCGCGCTGGTCATTACAACTTCAACTCGCGCAGTCAATTACTGAGATGAAATTATTAACACACTTAAACGGTTTCCAGAGCTGGATAATAATGTCTATGAGCCGTGGTGATCACTTACCAATAGGTAGTTCCCTTGAAGATCATCATCTTCATCTTAGCGTCTCTCCCGTTTGCATCCTCGGCATTTGCCCTCGAGCCAAGAGTACGCAAATTCTTTGATCTTGAATCGACCAGCCTGGTTATTACAACAAGCGACTCTCTAACTAATATAAATGGTCTACCTCACTCTTTGGCCCGTTAACTTATCAGGTGACTCTTTTAAGACATCACCGATATTTTTCCGCTATCAGAGAGACTCCACCCTTCTCCCCACATTCCGGCGTCGCCTCACACCGCGCCGGTCATTACAACTTCAACTCGCGCAGTCAATTACTGAGATGAAATTATTAACACACTTAAACGGGGAAACGGACGCGCCGAATCTTCAATGGGATTTCAGAAGGCTCTGGCTGCTTATGTGATAAATTTAATAAAGTATAATAAAGTCCATACTAATGTCCGTCTGTATGTTTGTCTTTCTTTCACGGCGAAACGGAGCGACGAATAGGCATGATTTTTTAAGTGGAGATAGTTGAAGGGATAGAGAGTAACATAGTCTACTTTTTCCCCTTTGTAACCCCCCACTTCCCTAAAATATGGAGCATTCCGCAATTTTCAAGGCTTCCTGGGTTTCGCTTGTGTGAATGCAACGGTTACCTTCAGGGATACTCGTAGTATTAGGAGGAAAATAAGCCTTTTTGTTATTTATTTTTATTTGGAAAAACAACATCAAATAAGACGTAAGAATTAACTTATAATATAACTACTTAGCCATTCACATATATGTTACTTTTTGAATGAGCATGGAGCTTTTTTTATCAAAAAAAATTGTTCACGTTGGGAGCAACTTTATTTATTAATTTTTTTATTTATTTATTTTGGGACAGGTAACAACGTAGGCAATTTATTTTATCATTAATAATATTTCAATGATTTTTTTTTTCAGAAAAATATAATATACAATTGGGCACATATCTTGAAATAGACATTCAGGTTTATTTTTTATCAGTTTTTAGCGAACACTTGAATAAAAATTCAACTTAATACGCATCGAAAACAACTTTCGCAACAAACTCAGCTGATAAATAAATCAGCCGACAAAACAATTACTCGCCCCTTGATTAATCTCCTCGTACAGTTTACCCCACTCCCCTCTTCAATAATCGACTTTATTCCCTTACCTTAAAGGTGGAACTCTATACGAGGTAGAGACTGTACAAATACGCAAATTAATGTACAGCTAGCACAAAATCCCTATTCAACAATCGACCTTACCACCTGTCCTTAAGAGTGGAACTCTATAAGGTTGATTGTATGAAGATGCGAATTAATGCAATTTTAATTCTGTCCCATCGAACGCGCCCGCGCGATTTATTATAAACACTTGCGGTGGTAATCGCGTAAAAAATGAGCTCCGAGCGATTCGCCTTTCCCAGTTAGCTCTTGTTATGGCTAGGGTTGCTCGATGACCACCCCGTTCATTTATTTAAGCCTTTATTTTCTCTTACTTAACTTCATACTACCTAAATATGTAGAAAGTAAAACGGTTAACTTCGTGTCAAAGAGAACATCAGTAACCATCCATTCAACTTTGGGATGGGCAGCAACTTATTCCCTGTTTTAACGTCCGTTCGCGTTGATTTCAGTTTTCGCATACCTACAAAGTGTTATACTGTAGCTAAAAGGCTTCCTCTGTTAATTGCACACTTAGCTTTAAGTTTTATCAAGTCTACTATATAATTTTGTTAGTAATAGTGTAACAATAACTGGTGAACCAAATAATTAAAATAAAAAATAAATGGACTATCCAATGCAAAAACCGTGGCAATTTTTTAATTCGAACCTGTAGTTCCTGAGATTAGCGTTTAGACAAACAAACAAACTCTTATTAGTTCAGTCAATATCCTGCTTGCACAGCGTGGCTACTAAGGGCAAAACTCTGAGGGAAACCTACATCCAGCAATGGCTAGCAAGCAACAAACTGACGACGATAAGTTTGAGCCCCGAACCAAACTAATGTTGGTTGTACTTTATCATCTGGGCTACTTGTAAATGATTATTACAAACATAATAACTTATGTGCTACTTTTAAAAGATTAAATAAATAAATTATAGGTATGATTCTTTTGACAATCAAATCATTATAATATCAGGCGAGTATCAAACCAGCTCTCTTCATTTTCGCCAAGAGTAACTTACCTTACCTATATTTGTTAGGCTGTTGAAGAGGTCCCCCACCAGTAAAAAATTACTAACATATGAGAACCTTTCTTCCACACATATTGCCAAAACACAACCACTTCACCCCCCAAGTGGCAACCATATCACCGGACCACCGAGCGAGCGAGCGAGACGGACGACCGCGCGGGTGGCCCGCGTCTAATGATACCAAGCCTAAACAATGATCTATTATTTTATACAACGCTATTGGATAGTGGATAGTAATTCGCTGATACGGCTATGCACTGCACTTATTGAACACTACCCGTTGGTCTAGTGGTCGGACGATGGCTACAAAGGCAAGGGTCTCGGGTTCGATTCTCTCTAGGGGCTGTTTGTTTGATGAACATCGGCATTTGTACTCGAGTCATGGATGTTTATCAAAGTAGCTAAGTATGTGTATCCGTTCCCTAGCTTCCAAAGAACAAGCTTCGAGCTTAGTTTGGGGTTAGGCAATTGGTGTGTATTTGTTTGACGGTCCTGTCGGTTTAGTGGCCAGAGCCAGAGACCCTGGCTGCAAATCCAAAAATACGGGTTCGAATCTCGCTAGGGGCAATATTTGTGAGATGAACACCGGTATTTGTACTCGAGTCATGGAGTAATCAAAACCGTCGCAAAACTCCCATGATAGTACCATTTGGCATCGAATTTCAACAATAGATTTTGTCACATTTGAATTTTCTGTCCAGTGTAATGTTATTACACTGGACAGAAAATTCAAATTGAGGCAAATTCGATAGTTTGCTACACTCAGCTCTTTTCTACTCACCTACACCGTCATTAGCCAACAAGTAGGTATGTGATGGAGTAATGGCCAATGCCTATCCCGATGACCGTCACGCATTATATGCGCAAACATGACGGTCTACTCTCTAGTGTATCATTATTTTAATAGACAATTTTATTATTTTGAGGGCGCTACCATATTTGGAGGCCCGCTGTTTTGGCTCTTGGAAAAGTCATGTAAAGTATCAGCAATCATCCTATTTATGTCCTACGGCATGGGAAAGGCTTCCATCATGTTTTCGTTCAAAAAATTGATAAAATACTAATGATTATGAAAATTCTCAAAATTATAAAAATAAAGTTGTTAAATTGTAGTACAAAATATGTACCTACCTACCCTCTTCTTTAATTTTCAAATAGCCTTCCTTAGTAACCTTGATTCCTCTTCGTTTTGGAAGATGTTCTTTTAACCATCCCTATGTTTATACAATTCAGAGAGAGCCCCAGAGGATCGGCGACATTTTCACTGCAAAACGCAAAAAAATATAAAGGTCCTTATGAGTGACAAAAGGAAACCAAAATAGAATAATTCAATACTGAAAACAGCAGGTTTGGAAAATATGGGAATCATTTCCGCTTGTAGTATGGGAATGGATCTTTAGTATGAAGTCATAAAATCCTCATAATTCAAATGCTGCGGTCTTCATTTCATAACATCTTGATGCAACATTTCCCTTCTTCCTGATAAAACAATGGATACCATGAAATTTAAAACAATGGAAACTGAACCATACTGAATGGAAATGGTAAACATATTCGTAGACTTAGATTGGAAACTCGATTGTATGAAAGTCATAAAGTATTAATTCGTCCAAAAAGAGGAGGGAAAGTATTGCTGTTTGAATATTTCAATTTTAAGTATAAAGCACGGGTTTTTTTCATGAGTTATCTATATCTATCTATACTTATAATAAATCTGTAGAGAGGTCAATTCTGTACATTAAATATTTTTCCAAAATAACTATCAGGGGGTGTTTAGTGATCGATACTGATACCAAAAATGCAATCAGTAAAATTTTTGTCTGTCTGTCTGTCTGTCTGTCTGTCTGTCTGTCTGTCTGTCTGTCTGTCTGTCTGTATGTTCCTTATAGAAACAAAAACTACTGGACGGATTTTAACGAAACTTGGTACCATTATTCTTCATACTCCTGGGCATATTATAGGATACTTTTCATCACGCTACAATCAACTGGAGTAGCGTAGTGAAGGGAAATGTGGGGAAAACGGGAAGAATTTACTCCATTTGTTAAGCTTCAGTCGCGTGTGCAGCCTTAATGGTTAAAGTCACATAGAAATCATGTATGACGGAAACATTCTACATAAAATTTCCTAAAAAATATCCCCCAACAGCATATGTCTATCTTTTATGGTTGACTCACAATAACACGTGCAACTCAAGATCCAAATTGGTTTGAACGCGCTAAGCTCAGGAACTACTGGTTCGAATTGACAAAACATTTTGTGTTGGATAGTCCACTTACCACTTACCATTTGTCGAGGTAGGCTTTAAGCTATTGTATATTCCTTTATTTTATCATTGTAAAGTTTGTGCTAGCGAACTATTTAGTTCTAAAATGTGCCGATAGATGGCGAGGTGTCGCTAGAGGCGCGGCCGCGGATCTGAATCGCGGTGAACAGATGATTTCTCAAATGTATAAGGTCTCCAGATTATTGATAACTAGCGGCCCGTCACGCGGTTTCATCACCCGCGTCCCGGGGAAACTACTTCCCGTACCGGGAGAAAATATAGCCTATTAATGATTAATGATTAATGATAAGCGTTTTCCGTCACTTAATTTGACTATTTCTATCTTGAGTAGTCACATAAAAGTGTGCATGCAAGTTGATTGCATGCATATAGAGTATAGACCGTTGTTTTATTCAGCCATTTTTAGTAAGACTGTGTTGCGCAAATCGTAACCCACGCGGACGGAGTCGCTGGCGGCTGCTAGTTTTTAATGTAATTGGTAGGCAAAATAACGTTAGAGTCATCTGATGAAAGATTTTTTGAAATCTGATGAAAATTGGAGAGAATATAGAATTTTATAAAGTTACAATAGAATTTTTGGACGAATCAGGTTTTAAAATTTAGGTGAAATAAAATCGTATGAAACTAATTAGATTTAATTGTCATGAACTGAGGAAGGATTCTCCAAGGACTAACAACTAAGTGCTTACTCACTATGCTTAAGCAATAACACTTAAACAATAACTTCTCAATTCGGGAATCAAACTCAATACCTTGCAAGTGACCTAACACCAAAGCATCTCAGTATATGAGGGCCCTAACGACCTCTCACGCACATAAAACACCCATCAAACACTTTCCCCAATGTCTTAACAAACAATTTGGCTTAAATCGCGCTCGCATCACGAATAATCACGATAAAGCAATAAAATACTAAGTAGAACAAACACGGAAAAACTGTGCTGCGTGAAAGTTTGTTCAAGAAAAAAAAAAGTGTATTTAGAGGCAAACGATAAGCTATCTTCATCAGAGGAAAAACTGTCAAGATACATCAATGATTCCACGCACATACAATATCGCCAATTTATTTGGATAAGTTGGTGGAAACATCACCCTAAGAAGGGCTGCATTTTTAATTGAATGAAATATTTTTATTTCTTTATTTCCTTTGAAAGAATAGAATTAGTTTACCCAAGAAGTATGGATGGATTTTTTATTGGGTAGAGTTGGATATACAAATGGGTTTAAGATCTCCTCCATGGATCTTTTACTTAATGAACCGACAATATTAATGTCACTACATATCAACAATATGTGTTGATGAAGTTGATGTACATCAATAATATCAACTGTCGAATAGATGAGTTTAAGTTTCACTAGTTCGATAGTCGAACTAATAAGAATAAAAAAATCACTAGTTCGACGATCGGATTTAATGTGAAAAAAAAGGAAAGGCACAGAATAGATCTAGATACATTGCCAACAGCAAACACACATTAGGTAACAATTTAACACACTAATCATGGTAATATTCAAATTCAAGATAGGTACTACCTATGTATAAGTGCTTACCTACGTAGGTAGGTATATCCTGAACATAAATATTATAATGATTCGTGTGCTTTCTGCCGACCTAAACACCATATTCATAATGAAATAATTTGTAGACTCTTCATTAAATTAATAAGAACCTTGTCGGAATAAAATTAATATTCTAACAAGAACTCTGCCTTAGAAAAACGATTGGATAAAAAACCCGTAAGGTGCAGGCATTTATGTCTTAATTATCATACTTAAACGTTATCTGAATACTTATCGAATCTTTAATATCGAACATAGATATTCTTCGGCTTTTCGAAAGTCGGTATTTGTGGGGTCGACTTAATAAATTACTTTGGACCTCACATAGAGGGATTTAAATACGTGGGCCTCTCGTGAAGAGGCCCCGCCCGTGAGGGAGAGAGGTATACTGTCGTCTCTGTCTCTCGTCGTAACCGGCTGATGGTACGGTTGCCACAAACTCTGGTGTTGTGGGGACTGTCTCGTCATCTATTTGTCATATAGGCTGCTGTATGCCAATGCCCTGTGCCTGCTAAATGGGCCAACTGATGTTGGTACTAAACTCAGAAGAACACACTCTCGTGAACTCGTTTAGTTTACAAGGTTAATTTGTCTTGTACCTATATGAAACCGTCTAGTTCTTAACCGCGGCTTAGCCTGTGTTTTCGAGTTTCATGTTTTTTCCAATGGGAGCATCATCTAAAGCAGCCGAATACCCTACATCACCCGTTCAGTACGCGACAAACGTCCAAACAAACATCTTGGTCTCTATCGTACTAGCATAATGATTATTATTTCAAATAAGATGTATCTTTGATTAATCAACTTTTCATTAAACGTAGTAATCGCCAAATACCTAAGCCTTCAAAGGACTCATTTACGGATTTTACTAATACACTTATTCACAACTAACCATGGTTTAGACTTTAGAGTTTTTTAGATGGCATGTGATGTTAGTCTTGAATACGACTTCTTCGAACATGCTTATCGGATTCGTGATCAAAAATCTGCATTTAGTAAATGAAGTGATTGATTTTTACAAACTGTATTAACTATTGATTTAAGCATATCACATACAGGTTACCACTTGACTATGGTACTGCATCTGTTGTCATGGCAATCAGGGCTCCTCTTTTGCCTACCATCAGGCAGAGTTGAGCCAATATGCTGCTGCTTTATAATAATAAATCAAATTTTGTTTTAGTTATAAAACAGTAAAGTAGAAAGGTTTATTATTGACACCAAAGAATCCTACTACTATTATAAAGGCGAAAGTTTGTAAGTATGGATGGATGTATTGGATGTTTGTTACTCTTTCACGTAAAAACTACTGAATGGATTTGAATGAAACTTTACCACAATATAGCTTATATGTACATCAGAATAACACATAGGATATTGGAAATCGAAATCCACGCGGACGGAGTCGCGGGCGGCCGCTAGTATCATATAATTGTATACCCCAGAAAGTGTTATAGCGTGGCGACCCTAACGAGTGCTTTTAACAATGTGTGCTGAAGTCGTAATATAAAAATGGGCTCGATGTTTATTCAGCGGTCGTTTCAGTCATTTAATTAAGCCTGTAATTAGACGCGCCCGCCATTGCGCTTTTTTATTGTCAATAAACTATATTTATTATTTTAAATTTTCGACAATATTTTTATTTTATGAATGGCACTTTTATGGCAATGCGTTAAGGCACTGTTACCTAGTGCCTATGTACGATTATGTTTTGTAACTGTGGGTTTGGTTCTCTCTTACTCAGAAATATCTAGATGCATTCGTGTAATTAACATTTTAAATATTAATAATGTACTGAACGCCTCGATGGTCTAGTGGTCTTAGTACCGGACCTTGGTTCGATTCTCAGTTCTGGCAAAATTTGTGTCGGTTTTTCCGAACATAGCCCTGGTTTATGAAAACCAATCCGCATTTGACAAGCGTTGTGATTATGCCAAAACCCATCTTTGTAACGAAAACATGATTTCAAATGATAGAAACCTTCTCAATACAGTGGATTATGCATAGGCTGGTAGGAACTTTTGTACAGTCTAGGTGATTATTATAAATAATAATAAAGGAGTCTAGAGAAATCTTAAACTGTATGTGCCCTTACTCACACACTTAAGAATAAAGAGTGTAGGCCCAAAGTGAAACCCAAACTTTAACTTTCAACATACACAATGCGGCGTGAAAACATTCATGCACTTAGAAATTTGCGACTTTTGATTAATAGCCAAGTAATAGCTGGCTGATGGAAAAAATTGGCCGCCTAAGCTGACATTAAGTTCAGCTAGATGAACATTAGCATAATATGCCTAACTCGTACCACTTATCGCGTGGACGTGATTGATGAGTCGCCACGTGACCCATCATCACGAAGCGACAGACAAAAGAATTGTACCGTATGGAAGAAGACAACTTGCGAAATAAAGCGTCACAGTATAGTGGCGTGATTGAAGTAACAAATTTTTTTGTCTATTTTATCGATGGCACATTTGATAACTAAGTTTAAGACAGGTAAAGCTTTGTGGACCTTCAATTCGAATGAGCTTCTCGTCTGGGGGAAGGATCTAAGGCTCGTATTAATAAATCGCTCTCAACTCCGAGAGCAATCTTGAGCGCGAACTTGATATGTCATTCTCAAATACAACAGCATCTCAAGTACGCGCTCAAGATCGAGCTCAGAGTTGAGTGCGATTTATTAATACGAGCCTAAGACTGCACTGAAGTAACACTTCGTAACTATTGCGCCATGTTTCTGCTGGTGAGAAAGGTCGCCAGAACTCAGTTGGGGAGGGTATGGGGTTTTTAAAAAGCAGGCAACGCATTTACGTTGTTGATGTCCATAGGCATACGAACCGCTGACTCGTAATTACATACAACTTTTACATAAAAAAATCCAATGCTCTCCCTAATTCGAGCAGTGCAGTCTTAATTTTGGGAGTGCTTGGTTTTGCCTTAGTTTTTAAATACATACCTACAACGCACCTGCTGTGCCTGCGTGGCAGTTTTGTTGATATCCATGGGTGGCGGCTGGCGGGGCGGCATTAACCATCAGGTCACCTTAAATTAATATAAATATAAAATAAAATTTAAATATACAAAATATCTTCTTCTTCCTAGCTTTTTTATCCCGTTTCTGTTTTTTTTATGGCAGAGGCGGCATACGAGCTAGCGGGTCGCCTGATGGTAAGCAATCACCGCCGCCCATGGACATCCGCGACACCAGAGGTATCGTTGATGCGTTGCCGGCCTTTCAAAAGAGAGTACGCGCGTTTCTTGAAGGTCCTCATGTCGTAGCAGTCAGGAAATACTGCAGCAGTGAGATTGTTCCACAAAACTGTTCTGTGCGGGGTTCGCTTTCACCATGATCCAGGATTTGGCGAGTCTGGTTTTAGTTTGGATTACAGTGAATCGACTGCCATCAGACCTCGTAACCCATGAAGGGGAACCAGACAGATTGGATCAAAATACCAATAGAAAATAATTTATACTTACCTATGTCGTAATAAAGCAAAAAAAAAAACGTCTTGATGATTTTGATACTCGTTTGCCACTATTTTGTATGAACAACAACAACTATTAGATCAGTACATACAGATAGATAGGAAGTAGGTAAGTTTTATACTTACGTAGATACAGCATTTCTTGCTTTATAAAGGCACCTAGGTATGTCTCAGACATCGGTACACACCACTCACTGGTTCTTTTTACCGTGGGCGTAGGCGTTAATTGCAGTTCGATTTTGCAATTTTCCGAATCGATTGTTCGTATAATGAGTCATTCGCTATAATACTCGTAATCTTGCATTTCGAGCGGCTAACTTAAGCTGTAACAAAGTTTATCATTTGATAAATGTGGAGTAACAATGAAGAATAATTTTATGGGAGTACGAATACTTTGTTTTTCTATTGTTTTTCAAAACCTACCTGACAAATAAATCATTATAGACCAGTGTTATGAAACGGTTATTTTCTTTACTTGTTTGTAATTTAATTTAAATCTATGGTTAGACCAAAAAATATCTGTAGGTAGGTTCTTGTCCTTAGTTGCCATACTCGTCTGAAAAACAGAAGTCATTAATTGAATAGTGTGTAGGTTAACGTGTACTTTTCCGTAGAACTTGCGAACTTACTCATATCTGGTAAGAACTGAATTCAGAAAGGCAACGATGTCATCCTCTTTGACACAAAATAACACACTGTATAAAAAATATTACATCAACTAGAATAATATGAAATAAGGTATGCAATGACACCTAGTGAGTAATAGAAGGACTATTTACAAAATCATAGTGGTAATCTTAGCGACATCTATTGTTGAATAGAAGCAATAACTTTACTTGCACTAGATGGCGCTGTTCAATAAAAGCACAAGACTGTCACTGTTCTGAACTACTCTGAAGTTCGTACATAATAATGTCAATGTCAGGTCACCCGTCACCTCAACTTCGTTGTTTATCTTCACAATCGTCTATAACACGAGTTCTTTCTGTTATTTTTGGGTTGTGGTGTTTATTTTTGTTCTAAAATAATGAACAATAAGTTGATAGAAAAGGTCATTCAAACAAACCTCGGAGAATGCCCACAACTATTCTTTAAAAATCCAGTTCTTGACAGAAATGTCGCCACAGCGTTGGCCAAAAGTTTCGTGAAGATTCTCACTTTATCCGAGCAGAATTCTACAGTGCATAATAATTTACGACTCACAATATTAGAAAATATTCGTAAAATGTGTGTCCTCGAACCTGACAACCACTTATCTGTAGATGAAAACCTCTCCGAAGCTCTAAGCGAAGTCTACATCAAGCAAACCCAAATGTTATCAAAAAGTTGTACAAACAAAGAATTGGACGCATTTTTAATTAAAAGATTCAAAGCTATGAACATCAACTCCCAACATGAAACAACTGTAAACCCAGAAATAATCAGAGCTCTCCTCAATTTGAATGAAAATGGTGTGTATCTCGAAATAATGGCAAAAGATATAGTTCACTGGGATTCGAATAAAGGTAACTTTTTGGCGATTATAAAAGACCTATGGAAAACTGATGAAATGGAAAAGCAAATTGATAGCATGTATGATGATCTGGCAATTAAAATGAAACCAGAAATTGAAAAAGAAATGTTAAATATTTGCCACACAATTTTAGAGAATGAAACCTTTGATCTGGAAAGCTTTTTCTCAGATACCTCTCTAATTCAACTAATCAAAAGATGTGCAGTTTCCTCTGAATGTTTTCAAATATGCTCTGGAGCATTAAACTTTATTTTTATTATGACAAATTTTGATTCAAATTTGCAAAAGTTCATTCCAGAATTCATTAAGAAAGTTCAAATGCATTGCCCTAAAGTTGCTTTTTCTGTGTTATATCCTGTTCATGTAAATCACATTGTTGAAATGCTAGACTTTAGGATAAATGTGCTTCCAGACCCATTGAAACATGTGTATGTAACTCCTACAGTGAAACACTTGAAAGAACTCCGAGATAATTCAGAACATGATTTTATAATGCTGTTGTCACACTTTCCTCAATGGTTCGACATTTACTTTCAAGATAATGAGGGCCTACCAACTGGTTTTTAATTACTTTTAGTATAATTACCTAGCTTATTTGTAATATAATATTGACTGACTTAGAATAAGATATGTAAATGGTTTATTAAGGACTGAACTGATAGCCTAATAGTTAGCATTATCATCTAATGAGGTTTTTTTTGTAATAAAAATAAGTACCTGAGTTATTTGGGCACAAGTCAGAAGTATGTACCTGTACCTATATCTATTAGATATGTCTATTTAAGGCTTGAATCAGAACTCAATTATTAAGTGAAGGTGAAGAAAAGATTTATGTATATTATATGTTTTTAATCTACCTATTAAGTTTTATATTTAATAAAATACCTACAAAATATTTGTATTTTTCAATCTAAAAAAATATAAAAATACACCAGTCTGCATACTACTTGTAATTAACAGACCTTTAATGTGTAGGCCTATATTCTTTAGTAAAGAGGTAAGATGGAGGAAACCCAATTTTAAAACCAGTGTTAGAAAAATCTCATGGTACAAAACCCTTGATCAAACAAAAGAAAGCAAAGAAAAATAGATCTTAAGATACATTAAAGAGAGTAAAGATAAAAATTAAAATTGTATGTTATGCAACATGCAAACGGAGCAGTAAATAAAATGCAAACAACAGAAACAGTAATCAACAGAATATTCCAACACTGATGAACTGCAGGTACAATATGTCCGGGTTTTGGCTTGTTTTAGTTAGCATTTTCTCGTCGAACCATTGGTCGGTTATGCGCCAAACCAGGCCCTTACTACTCTTCCTTTGCACATGTCTCCAGCCTTTGAGATGTCTCTGCATAGTTTCCCAATAAGGAAAAACTTTGTTGCAAAAGCCACAGTGGAAAAGATCAGGGCGTACCTAGAAATTAAGAAGTTGAAGCATTAAAATTCTGCCTACTGCCTACGCTAGAGTCACTGTGATCACGGCCTTCCAAAGAACTCTTAGACTTCACAAGGGACGCAGATGCGTTTTAGCAGGCTTTAAAGTCCACCCAGACCAATCTCTCCCACAGGCCACAATGGGCACGCGCCTAGGGACCCCACACCAAAGCCTGGGGGCCCCACGTTTACCAAACAATAGGTTTAAATGCCCAGGGGGCAGGGGAGTGCCGTCTTTCACATATTAGGGGCCCTAATATGTGAAAGACGGCACTGCCTACTCTAATTGAGGTCTATCGACCTTACTTTTTGACAGAAGGTACCTAGGTAAAATGAATAATGTTAAAAAAGTCTTACCTCTCTTACGAATTCTCCCGTCATTGATAGAACTTTAGCACTAAGGAACTTTTTCTTATGCTCTGCAGTTTCATAGTGTTCTAAATCTCCTCCCTTCTTAAAAAGAACATCGCACGCGAAGCATTTCGTCAGTGGTTGTTGAAACGGTTTCTCTATTTCTGCCACAAGTATAAAGCTTTGTATGTCCACACAAAAATGCTTATTCAGCCACAAAACTCTTACTTGACGAGAATAAAAAATGTTTTCTAAGTATTCTGCTAAAGGCTTGAACTTGCCAAATGGGGCCAAATGATCTCTAGCTGCCCTGAGCCCTTTCAATTCTAAATGGCCCTTGTGGATATTGCCTTTCACATGCTCCTTTAAAACCCTTATACATCCAGACATTCCACAGTGGCATATGCCGCAATATCCTTTGCTGCCTCCAGGATTGAGTTTTATGAAATTTTCTTGGCCATACATCTTCATTTCGTGCCTGCGTTTGCCATGATCTTGAACGTCCTGATAGACCACTTCATCTGGTTCCTCATCAGAAGAGCTAGGAGCTTCTACTACAATCGTAGGCTGCGTCTGTTGAGCTTCTCTATGACATTTCTGATGACTCAACATGGTCTTAAAGTCCAACTGGACAGAGAATTTACATTCCTTGCAGACTGCTTCATCTCTATCTTCAAGCAAAGTGAAATATTCTCTCTGGGTTTCGATGAGCTTCTTCTCCAATTCTAGCCTCTTATCTACGACAACGCTGGCAGTTGTGGAAACAGTTGTGCTAAAGAGAGAAACTTTCTTTTTCTCCTCATGCTGCTTATCTGTCCAGTGGCTTTCAAAGGACAGTAATGGTATAACATCCTTGCATGTGAAGCAGAAGAAGGATTCGTTACTAATCTGTAAAAAAAATAACTTGCTAAAGTGAGTTCCTACTTTAAGGGTTTCAAAATAACATAAGCCTTGACTTGAATAAAAAATAATTAATTAAAAATATAGGTACCTATTGCACAATTCTAAACTGACCTTTCTGAAGACTTTATCCTTATCTTCCCTGATAACTTGTGCCTGAATCAACTTCAGCACATGTTCTGCAGTATTTATGTGCTTGATGGGCTGAGGAACTTCCACGTCACAGATCACACAGGTCTTATCGACGAGGCCGTGCCAATCCCGGTTCTCTATGATCGCATCAGATACTATAATGTACCCTGAGTCTCTCTCGCAGATCTTGCTTACGACATCTTCGTCGCTCTTTGGTTTATCTTTGTTCGTTAGGTGATCGTCTTTCCCAACATGAGCGTTAGTAGTTTTCATATCTGGCATCATACGATTGCACACTTCACAGTAATAGATTTCTTCAATCTGAAATGCATATCTCATGCTAAAAACGAAATATCTAAGGAGTAAACAGTAACCAGAAATGAACCGAAATGTCAGGCTTACTATTTTCTTCAAATAAAGCCGTGGGTTCGATTCCCGCCCTCTCCTACCAAATTTTCAATCAAACTTTGTCCGGGTCCCCCAGAAAAGAAGTTGGGTAAGTACCTAGGTATAGGTACGCCAAAACTCACAGTCACAGTGCGTCAGACTTGTGGAGCCCTATCATGTAAAGGATCACTACTGCCATCCACTAAATTCAACAACGTGTTTCTCTAAAAGAGGGTTGGAAGTTGTAACATGTTTAGGTACATCTGGTAGCTTATAATCCTCTTTACACAATATTAAAATAATATAATAATAACAAACCTTGAAAATAGAATCCTGTTTGAACCTGGGGTGACGTGTCTGTGATTTCGCAATTTTTCTATGGGTTTCCCAACGAATATGTTTATCCACATCTGATAATAGTTGGAAGTTTTCCTTGCAAAGTAAACAGTGATAGTCAATGTCACCACACATTATGAAATTCTTAAAATACTTATTAGCCATGTTTGCAGAAATTGCAAAGCTTTCCCTAGAACAATCAACAGATTAAAAGTTTCATTGGTTCTCCAATAACTTGACTCGAGTTGAGGGTAGTTTAATGTACGTTGACCTAGATACATTGTATCATGGGAGAATCAGTGGGTAGAGAAAAAATTAGAAACGCAAATATGATGCGGGTCTCCATTGTGCTCTGATTTGGTAAATTGTTAAGTAACATAAGATTTTTTTGGAAATATAATTAAAGTAAAAGGTATTTTTCGGATGCTCGGTACGGTTTATTTTATTTAAATTATGCTTTCGGTCGCCAAGTCTTCAATCAAGAAAATAAAATCGAGTAAGTTTCATGATAATAAGTTAAATATATTAATCGCTATGATGTTCTTATTAAATAAAACATATCACATTACAATATAAAAAACATGTCTTGTTTGAGAGGCGAGCAGTGAAACGGGACGGAGAAAACATTTTTTGTTGTCATTCATGACAGTTGACATTTTTACTGGAATGGACGCGGAGTGCTAACAAATACGCTTGGTTGGTTGTGCTGAATCAAGTATTTACGTGAAGTTTTACACCAATTCTACCATAATACTATGAAAAATAATCTAAACCAAAACCGACATCTGTGTGATTGACTCGCTAACATTTCGCGGGATTATATTTCGTTATAATGAGTAAACGCCGTCGGGCGTCTTCGGTGGCTAGCCGGGGTGCTGATGGGGACGACAGCGATGATGGCGTGGAACTGAGTAACCCTGGGCCACCTCCATCTGCTAGGAAGAAGAAAAAGCTGGATCCAGTAAGTAACCGCTTGAAACCTCTCGTAAGTACGGACTTTTTGTAACGTGTGTGGTGTGACGCTTCACCCATGGCTATGCCGATGTATGTAATAAATAACTTAAAAACAGATTTGAATCGTTATATATGCCTCGAAACCAGAACAATATGGCTTTATTTTGAACATGACGTACAGTAGAACTCATTGCGATAAGAAGCGATGGTCATATTTTAGTGCCGATTTCAGAGCAGGTTCAAGTATGGCAAGGGCATATTTAATGATTGAAATCAATGTAATAACTTTTGAAATTGGTGCATTTGGCATGGTTGAAGGTAATGGAGCATGTTTGTTTAATTGTGTTTTGATTTTTCTTCTCTTGATAATGTGTACCTATGCATGTACTGTCCCAATGTTATTTCACTACAGCACACTGAAAGTATTTCTCTATACATAATGAGTTCATATTTCATAATGGTTGAATATGGTACTCTTGTTTTTGTTTAAAACACAGTTGACTTTCAATCTTAAATATATAAAAGGAGAAACTGACTGACTGACAGATCAACGCACAGCCTAAAGGACTAAACGTAGGCACTTAAGAAAATAAACTAATCAACATAACATTTACAGGGTGAAATTTGCCAGCAGCTGTATGACACAATAAGGTCTCATAAGAAGGAGGATGGGTCTCTGTTATGCGATTCATTTATCAGAGCTCCGAAGAGACGACAGGAGCCTCAGTATTACGAAGTTGTGTCTCAACCTATGGATTTGTTGAAAGTAAGTAAAGTATATATTTTTAAGGGAGACTCCACCAAAGCAGAAAAGTGCGAGCAAGAGGTGTGAGGGGTTTTAAAGACAGACAATACATCTGTAGCCCTTCTCTTGTTAATATTTGAAGTCCATATGCAATGGTTGTAACAATCAAAAGCCAATCTTGCGTGTTTGCCTCATTAAATGGAAAAAAATAAATAAAGCAACGCCTCAATGCTCAATTATTTGAAATCAGCTGATAATTTAATTTCATAGAGTAAAATACATTTACTTGTGCCAGTCAATTTGTTTATCATAATACTAGCTGCCGCCCGCGACTCCGTTCGCGTGGATCTCGTTTTCCAATAGCCTAAAGCCTTCCTCATCAAATGGACTATCCAACACAAAAATATTTTTTCAAATCGGTCCAGTAGTTCCTGAGATTAGCTCGTTCAAACAAACAAATAAACTCATCAGCTTTATATATTAGTAAAGATTTACCAGTACAATACTGGACATTGACCACCTCTACGGTTAATTGTACCCTCTATTTAAAATACTAAACAATCTTGTTTCAGGTACAACAAAAACTTAAAACAGATACATATGAAGATATAGAAGAATTAACAGCAGATATAGAACTTCTGGTTAACAATGCTAAAGCATTCTACAAACCTGATTCTGTGGAGTACAAGGATGCTATAGACCTGTGGAAGTTGTACTCACAAAACAAGCAAGCTCTTGAAAGTGGTAAGGATTTTATGTTCTGTTCTTTAGTTTTCTTAGTAGAAAGCTGTTCTAGAAAACCCAGTTTTTTAATTTGTGATTATTGTCATTTCTTAATTGAGGGTATGTAAAAAATGTCATGACAAATGGAATAAAGTTAGCAAATTATGTGGCTCCATTAATATTCGTTAAATTATTTCAAATCTAGCTGAATTGACAACATTTAAATTTTTTCATGTGCTGTTTTTATTTTCTATTCTGAAAGATTTTCAAAAACTAAAACTTACGTATTTTTTCTTTTTCGTTTATTTTCTTTCCTTTTTTTTAAATAAATTCTTTAAAAACGACTTATTCTAAAAGAGCGTAAGTCAATGTCATGGGATGAACGAACATTTTATCTTTGCTATTTTAAAAAATAAACTTGAATGACGGAAGTTCACACAAATGTTGCCAGGAGACTCTAGGGTAAATTCATGAAAAATGTTGTCCAAGTACCTAAAGTGCCACTTAAGTACCCAGTTCGTACTTTAAACTTACGTAAATAATGTTTTAGATTAAGATTTCATAAAGCTATAAAATGAAATCTGGTACATCAACTGAGTTATAATTTTTTCGCAATATTTAAAATCATGGGTTTTACCCCGATTGGCCAGGAGTTTTGCCAATCCGGCAACACTCTATGATAAATGTACACACACATGCACAGTTTTCTGTCAGTTTGACAAGAAACAGTTGTCAAACTTACGTTTCTTTTTTTTAATTCACGATGGCCAAAGCGAGACCAAGATTGACTTTGTGTGGATCCGACGAGCATTGAATTTGGAATCTTTTCAAAATAACTTTTTAGTTACTGAATGAAAAAAATAAAACAATTTTTTCCGAGTCAATTTAACGAAAATCCCGAAATGGTTTTTGAATTATAGTACCTTATAAAAAATTAAATGTTGTCAATTGTTCCACACACAATATAGGATATTTGTGGTTTTTCAATTGGGTTCATAAATTGTTTAAGAAAATGTTTAAATACTTTTATTACCCTAAAATACCATTGTGATACTACCATAAATATATTTTTTGTTATTTTTATTAATCTTATTACTGTTTAGAATCTTCAAGTAATATGCTGTTTGTAGGTGAGGAAATTAAGACTCCCAAGCTTTCCCGCAATGGGTCGTCCAGCCGCAGGTCGGATGTGGCTGAAGATTTGTCCGAGACATCCACTAATAATGAGGAGGATAATGTTTATGAGGAGTTGTTCCATGCTGTAAGTTATGCATTTTTTTACATTGTCACAAATGTGCTAGAAAATTCAAGATGTAGCTACAATACATCATTCTCGAAAGACGTAAAAAATCCCGATCCCGACATTCGTAGAAATATGTTCTTTGCCTGTATTTCATGAATAAATATTTTTTCTTGTAAAAACCAGCTGTCCCCTGGCTTTCTGGTTAATTTTTGTGCCTATTATATTTTTATTGTTAAGGACAACATTTCTAATTCAGATTTATTCAAAATAATTTGTTTGTTAAGATTATTTGATCAAGTGGAATCACAAAAAGAGCCCCACATATAGTTCTTGTTATACGTAGTCAGTATTACAAAATATATATAGACTAAAACTAAGATACATTTTAACAGGTCATGACAGCAAATGCCGATGGCCGGCCTCTATACACCGCTTTCCAGTTTCTTCCATCGAAGCGTCGCTACCCAGAGTATTATAACGTCATCGACAACCCGATAGACTTGAAAACCATCGCTCAGAAAATACAAGGGGGCGAGTACTCGAACCTCACGGAACTGGAGAAAGACCTTCAGTTGATGGTCAGAAATGCTTGTCATTTTAACGAGCCGGGCAGTCAGATTTATAAGGATGCTAAGACTTTGAAAAAGGTAAATTCCTATGTTACATTAATCAAACTTCGTATGTGTATAACCTTGGTGTGTGCTATTCATGATCATGGTCAATCATGTATGGTAGGTGTGGAAAACTGCATTGTTAACCAAAATTGAGTGAGGGTATAGTCTCATATTCGTTAATAAATAATTATTCTATTTTCCCCACCAAGGCGCTCCACTGGTAGGGTAAATCCACATACACTCTTAAGTGCTGTGTGCCCCACTAAATTGACTCAGTGGGGCATATTTTGCAAATTTTGATGCGGGGCAAAGTGCAATAATTATAAATAAAGATCCTTTGGATGTAGATTTTTTGTTTTTAATTTATTTTATCATTTAATTGCTTTGCCCAAGGATGAGCCTATGTCTAGCCGTGGACTGCGATAGCCTCATAACGATCACTTTACATCTATTGATAACATCTCCCCAGGTAATAAGCGTCCGCAAGCAAGAAATCGAGCAGCACGGCCGCGGCAAGACGTCGGAGCGCATCCGCAGCAAGCGCACGTCGCGCGTGGGGCCCGTGCCGTCCAGCAAGGCGCTCGCCATCATGGACCCGCCGGGCTCCGACCACGAGCCCGATGTCAAGGTAATGAGTGTAGTACATGCAGCAGCACGGTCGCGGCAAGACGTCGGAGCGCATCCGCAGCAAGCGCACGTCGCGCGTGGGGCCCGTGCCGTCCAGCAAGGCGCTCGCCATCATGGACCCGCCGGGCTCCGACCACGAGCCCGATGTCAAGGTAATGAGTGTAGTACATGCAGCAGCACGGTCGCGGCAAGACGTCGGAGCGCATCCGCAGCAAGCGCACGTCGCGCGTGGGGCCCGTGCCGTCCAGCAAGGCGCTCGCCATCATGGACCCGCCGGGCTCCGACCACGAGCCCGATGTCAAGGTAATGAGTGTAGTACATGCAGCAGCACGGTCGCGGCAAGACGTCGGAGCGCATCCGCAGCAAGCGCACGTCGCGCGTGGGGCCCGTGCCGTCCAGCAAGGCGCTCGCCATCATGGACCCGCCGGGCTCCGACCACGAGCCCGATGTCAAGGTAATGAGTGTAGTACATGCAGCAGCACGGTCGCGGCAAGACGTCGGAGCGCATCCGCAGCAAGCGCACGTCGCGCGTGGGGCCCGTGCCGTCCAGCAAGGCGCTCGCCATCATGGACCCGCCGGGCTCCGACCACGAGCCCGATGTCAAGGTAATGAGTGTAGTACATGCAGCAGCACGGTCGCGGCAAGACGTCGGAGCGCATCCGCAGCAAGCGCACGTCGCGCGTGGGGCCCGTGCCGTCCAGCAAGGCGCTCGCCATCATGGACCCGCCGGGCTCCGACCACGAGCCCGATGTCAAGGTAATGAGTGTAGTACATGCAGCAGCACGGTCGCGGCAAGACGTCGGAGCGCATCCGCAGCAAGCGCACGTCGCGCGTGGGGCCCGTGCCGTCCAGCAAGGCGCTCGCCATCATGGACCCGCCGGGCTCCGACCACGAGCCCGATGTCAAGGTAATGAGTGTAGTACATGCAGCAGCACGGTCGCGGCAAGACGTCGGAGCGCATCCGCAGCAAGCGCACGTCGCGCGTGGGGCCCGTGCCGTCCAGCAAGGCGCTCGCCATCATGGACCCGCCGGGCTCCGACCACGAGCCCGATGTCAAGGTAATGAGTGTAGTACATGCAGCAGCACGGTCGCGGCAAGACGTCGGAGCGCATCCGCAGCAAGCGCACGTCGCGCGTGGGGCCCGTGCCGTCCAGCAAGGCGCTCGCCATCATGGACCCGCCGGGCTCCGACCACGAGCCCGATGTCAAGGTAATGAGTGTAGTACATGCAGCAGCACGGTCGCGGCAAGACGTCGGAGCGCATCCGCAGCAAGCGCACGTCGCGCGTGGGGCCCGTGCCGTCCAGCAAGGCGCTCGCCATCATGGACCCGCCGGGCTCCGACCACGAGCCCGATGTCAAGGTAATGAGTGTAGTACATGCAGCAGCACGGTCGCGGCAAGACGTCGGAGCGCATCCGCAGCAAGCGCACGTCGCGCGTGGGGCCCGTGCCGTCCAGCAAGGCGCTCGCCATCATGGACCCGCCGGGCTCCGACCACGAGCCCGATGTCAAGGTAATGAGTGTAGTACATGCAGCAGCACGGTCGCGGCAAGACGTCGGAGCGCATCCGCAGCAAGCGCACGTCGCGCGTGGGGCCCGTGCCGTCCAGCAAGGCGCTCGCCATCATGGACCCGCCGGGCTCCGACCACGAGCCCGATGTCAAGGTAATGAGTGTAGTACATGCAGCAGCACGGTCGCGGCAAGACGTCGGAGCGCATCCGCAGCAAGCGCACGTCGCGCGTGGGGCCCGTGCCGTCCAGCAAGGCGCTCGCCATCATGGACCCGCCGGGCTCCGACCACGAGCCCGATGTCAAGGTAATGAGTGTAGTACATGCAGCAGCACGGTCGCGGCAAGACGTCGGAGCGCATCCGCAGCAAGCGCACGTCGCGCGTGGGGCCCGTGCCGTCCAGCAAGGCGCTCGCCATCATGGACCCGCCGGGCTCCGACCACGAGCCCGATGTCAAGGTAATGAGTGTAGTACATGCAGCAGCACGGTCGCGGCAAGACGTCGGAGCGCATCCGCAGCAAGCGCACGTCGCGCGTGGGGCCCGTGCCGTCCAGCAAGGCGCTCGCCATCATGGACCCGCCGGGCTCCGACCACGAGCCCGATGTCAAGGTAATGAGTGTAGTACATGCAGCAGCACGGTCGCGGCAAGACGTCGGAGCGCATCCGCAGCAAGCGCACGTCGCGCGTGGGGCCCGTGCCGTCCAGCAAGGCGCTCGCCATCATGGACCCGCCGGGCTCCGACCACGAGCCCGATGTCAAGGTAATGAGTGTAGTACATGCAGCAGCACGGTCGCGGCAAGACGTCGGAGCGCATCCGCAGCAAGCGCACGTCGCGCGTGGGGCCCGTGCCGTCCAGCAAGGCGCTCGCCATCATGGACCCGCCGGGCTCCGACCACGAGCCCGATGTCAAGGTAATGAGTGTAGTACATGCAGCAGCACGGTCGCGGCAAGACGTCGGAGCGCATCCGCAGCAAGCGCACGTCGCGCGTGGGGCCCGTGCCGTCCAGCAAGGCGCTCGCCATCATGGACCCGCCGGGCTCCGACCACGAGCCCGATGTCAAGGTAATGAGTGTAGTACATGCAGCAGCACGGTCGCGGCAAGACGTCGGAGCGCATCCGCAGCAAGCGCACGTCGCGCGTGGGGCCCGTGCCGTCCAGCAAGGCGCTCGCCATCATGGACCCGCCGGGCTCCGACCACGAGCCCGATGTCAAGGTAATGAGTGTAGTACATGCAGCAGCACGGTCGCGGCAAGACGTCGGAGCGCATCCGCAGCAAGCGCACGTCGCGCGTGGGGCCCGTGCCGTCCAGCAAGGCGCTCGCCATCATGGACCCGCCGGGCTCCGACCACGAGCCCGATGTCAAGGTAATGAGTGTAGTACATGCAGCAGCACGGTCGCGGCAAGACGTCGGAGCGCATCCGCAGCAAGCGCACGTCGCGCGTGGGGCCCGTGCCGTCCAGCAAGGCGCTCGCCATCATGGACCCGCCGGGCTCCGACCACGAGCCCGATGTCAAGGTAATGAGTGTAGTACATGCAGCAGCACGGTCGCGGCAAGACGTCGGAGCGCATCCGCAGCAAGCGCACGTCGCGCGTGGGGCCCGTGCCGTCCAGCAAGGCGCTCGCCATCATGGACCCGCCGGGCTCCGACCACGAGCCCGATGTCAAGGTAATGAGTGTAGTACATGCAGCAGCACGGTCGCGGCAAGACGTCGGAGCGCATCCGCAGCAAGCGCACGTCGCGCGTGGGGCCCGTGCCGTCCAGCAAGGCGCTCGCCATCATGGACCCGCCGGGCTCCGACCACGAGCCCGATGTCAAGGTAATGAGTGTAGTACATGCAGCAGCACGGTCGCGGCAAGACGTCGGAGCGCATCCGCAGCAAGCGCACGTCGCGCGTGGGGCCCGTGCCGTCCAGCAAGGCGCTCGCCATCATGGACCCGCCGGGCTCCGACCACGAGCCCGATGTCAAGGTAATGAGTGTAGTACATGCAGCAGCACGGTCGCGGCAAGACGTCGGAGCGCATCCGCAGCAAGCGCACGTCGCGCGTGGGGCCCGTGCCGTCCAGCAAGGCGCTCGCCATCATGGACCCGCCGGGCTCCGACCACGAGCCCGATGTCAAGGTAATGAGTGTAGTACATGCAGCAGCACGGTCGCGGCAAGACGTCGGAGCGCATCCGCAGCAAGCGCACGTCGCGCGTGGGGCCCGTGCCGTCCAGCAAGGCGCTCGCCATCATGGACCCGCCGGGCTCCGACCACGAGCCCGATGTCAAGGTAATGAGTGTAGTACATGCAGCAGCACGGTCGCGGCAAGACGTCGGAGCGCATCCGCAGCAAGCGCACGTCGCGCGTGGGGCCCGTGCCGTCCAGCAAGGCGCTCGCCATCATGGACCCGCCGGGCTCCGACCACGAGCCCGATGTCAAGGTAATGAGTGTAGTACATGCAGCAGCACGGTCGCGGCAAGACGTCGGAGCGCATCCGCAGCAAGCGCACGTCGCGCGTGGGGCCCGTGCCGTCCAGCAAGGCGCTCGCCATCATGGACCCGCCGGGCTCCGACCACGAGCCCGATGTCAAGGTAATGAGTGTAGTACATGCAGCAGCACGGTCGCGGCAAGACGTCGGAGCGCATCCGCAGCAAGCGCACGTCGCGCGTGGGGCCCGTGCCGTCCAGCAAGGCGCTCGCCATCATGGACCCGCCGGGCTCCGACCACGAGCCCGATGTCAAGGTAATGAGTGTAGTACATGCAGCAGCACGGTCGCGGCAAGACGTCGGAGCGCATCCGCAGCAAGCGCACGTCGCGCGTGGGGCCCGTGCCGTCCAGCAAGGCGCTCGCCATCATGGACCCGCCGGGCTCCGACCACGAGCCCGATGTCAAGGTAATGAGTGTAGTACATGCAGCAGCACGGTCGCGGCAAGACGTCGGAGCGCATCCGCAGCAAGCGCACGTCGCGCGTGGGGCCCGTGCCGTCCAGCAAGGCGCTCGCCATCATGGACCCGCCGGGCTCCGACCACGAGCCCGATGTCAAGGTAATGAGTGTAGTACATGCAGCAGCACGGTCGCGGCAAGACGTCGGAGCGCATCCGCAGCAAGCGCACGTCGCGCGTGGGGCCCGTGCCGTCCAGCAAGGCGCTCGCCATCATGGACCCGCCGGGCTCCGACCACGAGCCCGATGTCAAGGTAATGAGTGTAGTACATGCAGCAGCACGGTCGCGGCAAGACGTCGGAGCGCATCCGCAGCAAGCGCACGTCGCGCGTGGGGCCCGTGCCGTCCAGCAAGGCGCTCGCCATCATGGACCCGCCGGGCTCCGACCACGAGCCCGATGTCAAGGTAATGAGTGTAGTACATGCAGCAGCACGGTCGCGGCAAGACGTCGGAGCGCATCCGCAGCAAGCGCACGTCGCGCGTGGGGCCCGTGCCGTCCAGCAAGGCGCTCGCCATCATGGACCCGCCGGGCTCCGACCACGAGCCCGATGTCAAGGTAATGAGTGTAGTACATGCAGCAGCACGGTCGCGGCAAGACGTCGGAGCGCATCCGCAGCAAGCGCACGTCGCGCGTGGGGCCCGTGCCGTCCAGCAAGGCGCTCGCCATCATGGACCCGCCGGGCTCCGACCACGAGCCCGATGTCAAGGTAATGAGTGTAGTACATGCAGCAGCACGGTCGCGGCAAGACGTCGGAGCGCATCCGCAGCAAGCGCACGTCGCGCGTGGGGCCCGTGCCGTCCAGCAAGGCGCTCGCCATCATGGACCCGCCGGGCTCCGACCACGAGCCCGATGTCAAGGTAATGAGTGTAGTACATGCAGCAGCACGGTCGCGGCAAGACGTCGGAGCGCATCCGCAGCAAGCGCACGTCGCGCGTGGGGCCCGTGCCGTCCAGCAAGGCGCTCGCCATCATGGACCCGCCGGGCTCCGACCACGAGCCCGATGTCAAGGTAATGAGTGTAGTACATGCAGCAGCACGGTCGCGGCAAGACGTCGGAGCGCATCCGCAGCAAGCGCACGTCGCGCGTGGGGCCCGTGCCGTCCAGCAAGGCGCTCGCCATCATGGACCCGCCGGGCTCCGACCACGAGCCCGATGTCAAGGTAATGAGTGTAGTACATGCAGCAGCACGGTCGCGGCAAGACGTCGGAGCGCATCCGCAGCAAGCGCACGTCGCGCGTGGGGCCCGTGCCGTCCAGCAAGGCGCTCGCCATCATGGACCCGCCGGGCTCCGACCACGAGCCCGATGTCAAGGTAATGAGTGTAGTACATGCAGCAGCACGGTCGCGGCAAGACGTCGGAGCGCATCCGCAGCAAGCGCACGTCGCGCGTGGGGCCCGTGCCGTCCAGCAAGGCGCTCGCCATCATGGACCCGCCGGGCTCCGACCACGAGCCCGATGTCAAGGTAATGAGTGTAGTACATGCAGCAGCACGGTCGCGGCAAGACGTCGGAGCGCATCCGCAGCAAGCGCACGTCGCGCGTGGGGCCCGTGCCGTCCAGCAAGGCGCTCGCCATCATGGACCCGCCGGGCTCCGACCACGAGCCCGATGTCAAGGTAATGAGTGTAGTACATGCAGCAGCACGGTCGCGGCAAGACGTCGGAGCGCATCCGCAGCAAGCGCACGTCGCGCGTGGGGCCCGTGCCGTCCAGCAAGGCGCTCGCCATCATGGACCCGCCGGGCTCCGACCACGAGCCCGATGTCAAGGTAATGAGTGTAGTACATGCAGCAGCACGGTCGCGGCAAGACGTCGGAGCGCATCCGCAGCAAGCGCACGTCGCGCGTGGGGCCCGTGCCGTCCAGCAAGGCGCTCGCCATCATGGACCCGCCGGGCTCCGACCACGAGCCCGATGTCAAGGTAATGAGTGTAGTACATGCAGCAGCACGGTCGCGGCAAGACGTCGGAGCGCATCCGCAGCAAGCGCACGTCGCGCGTGGGGCCCGTGCCGTCCAGCAAGGCGCTCGCCATCATGGACCCGCCGGGCTCCGACCACGAGCCCGATGTCAAGGTAATGAGTGTAGTACATGCAGCAGCACGGTCGCGGCAAGACGTCGGAGCGCATCCGCAGCAAGCGCACGTCGCGCGTGGGGCCCGTGCCGTCCAGCAAGGCGCTCGCCATCATGGACCCGCCGGGCTCCGACCACGAGCCCGATGTCAAGGTAATGAGTGTAGTACATGCAGCAGCACGGTCGCGGCAAGACGTCGGAGCGCATCCGCAGCAAGCGCACGTCGCGCGTGGGGCCCGTGCCGTCCAGCAAGGCGCTCGCCATCATGGACCCGCCGGGCTCCGACCACGAGCCCGATGTCAAGGTAATGAGTGTAGTACATGCAGCAGCACGGTCGCGGCAAGACGTCGGAGCGCATCCGCAGCAAGCGCACGTCGCGCGTGGGGCCCGTGCCGTCCAGCAAGGCGCTCGCCATCATGGACCCGCCGGGCTCCGACCACGAGCCCGATGTCAAGGTAATGAGTGTAGTACATGCAGCAGCACGGTCGCGGCAAGACGTCGGAGCGCATCCGCAGCAAGCGCACGTCGCGCGTGGGGCCCGTGCCGTCCAGCAAGGCGCTCGCCATCATGGACCCGCCGGGCTCCGACCACGAGCCCGATGTCAAGGTAATGAGTGTAGTACATGCAGCAGCACGGTCGCGGCAAGACGTCGGAGCGCATCCGCAGCAAGCGCACGTCGCGCGTGGGGCCCGTGCCGTCCAGCAAGGCGCTCGCCATCATGGACCCGCCGGGCTCCGACCACGAGCCCGATGTCAAGGTAATGAGTGTAGTACATGCAGCAGCACGGTCGCGGCAAGACGTCGGAGCGCATCCGCAGCAAGCGCACGTCGCGCGTGGGGCCCGTGCCGTCCAGCAAGGCGCTCGCCATCATGGACCCGCCGGGCTCCGACCACGAGCCCGATGTCAAGGTAATGAGTGTAGTACATGCAGCAGCACGGTCGCGGCAAGACGTCGGAGCGCATCCGCAGCAAGCGCACGTCGCGCGTGGGGCCCGTGCCGTCCAGCAAGGCGCTCGCCATCATGGACCCGCCGGGCTCCGACCACGAGCCCGATGTCAAGGTAATGAGTGTAGTACATGCAGCAGCACGGTCGCGGCAAGACGTCGGAGCGCATCCGCAGCAAGCGCACGTCGCGCGTGGGGCCCGTGCCGTCCAGCAAGGCGCTCGCCATCATGGACCCGCCGGGCTCCGACCACGAGCCCGATGTCAAGGTAATGAGTGTAGTACATGCAGCAGCACGGTCGCGGCAAGACGTCGGAGCGCATCCGCAGCAAGCGCACGTCGCGCGTGGGGCCCGTGCCGTCCAGCAAGGCGCTCGCCATCATGGACCCGCCGGGCTCCGACCACGAGCCCGATGTCAAGGTAATGAGTGTAGTACATGCAGCAGCACGGTCGCGGCAAGACGTCGGAGCGCATCCGCAGCAAGCGCACGTCGCGCGTGGGGCCCGTGCCGTCCAGCAAGGCGCTCGCCATCATGGACCCGCCGGGCTCCGACCACGAGCCCGATGTCAAGGTAATGAGTGTAGTACATGCAGCAGCACGGTCGCGGCAAGACGTCGGAGCGCATCCGCAGCAAGCGCACGTCGCGCGTGGGGCCCGTGCCGTCCAGCAAGGCGCTCGCCATCATGGACCCGCCGGGCTCCGACCACGAGCCCGATGTCAAGGTAATGAGTGTAGTACATGCAGCAGCACGGTCGCGGCAAGACGTCGGAGCGCATCCGCAGCAAGCGCACGTCGCGCGTGGGGCCCGTGCCGTCCAGCAAGGCGCTCGCCATCATGGACCCGCCGGGCTCCGACCACGAGCCCGATGTCAAGGTAATGAGTGTAGTACATGCAGCAGCACGGTCGCGGCAAGACGTCGGAGCGCATCCGCAGCAAGCGCACGTCGCGCGTGGGGCCCGTGCCGTCCAGCAAGGCGCTCGCCATCATGGACCCGCCGGGCTCCGACCACGAGCCCGATGTCAAGGTAATGAGTGTAGTACATGCAGCAGCACGGTCGCGGCAAGACGTCGGAGCGCATCCGCAGCAAGCGCACGTCGCGCGTGGGGCCCGTGCCGTCCAGCAAGGCGCTCGCCATCATGGACCCGCCGGGCTCCGACCACGAGCCCGATGTCAAGGTAATGAGTGTAGTACATGCAGCAGCACGGTCGCGGCAAGACGTCGGAGCGCATCCGCAGCAAGCGCACGTCGCGCGTGGGGCCCGTGCCGTCCAGCAAGGCGCTCGCCATCATGGACCCGCCGGGCTCCGACCACGAGCCCGATGTCAAGGTAATGAGTGTAGTACATGCAGCAGCACGGTCGCGGCAAGACGTCGGAGCGCATCCGCAGCAAGCGCACGTCGCGCGTGGGGCCCGTGCCGTCCAGCAAGGCGCTCGCCATCATGGACCCGCCGGGCTCCGACCACGAGCCCGATGTCAAGGTAATGAGTGTAGTACATGCAGCAGCACGGTCGCGGCAAGACGTCGGAGCGCATCCGCAGCAAGCGCACGTCGCGCGTGGGGCCCGTGCCGTCCAGCAAGGCGCTCGCCATCATGGACCCGCCGGGCTCCGACCACGAGCCCGATGTCAAGGTAATGAGTGTAGTACATGCAGCAGCACGGTCGCGGCAAGACGTCGGAGCGCATCCGCAGCAAGCGCACGTCGCGCGTGGGGCCCGTGCCGTCCAGCAAGGCGCTCGCCATCATGGACCCGCCGGGCTCCGACCACGAGCCCGATGTCAAGGTAATGAGTGTAGTACATGCAGCAGCACGGTCGCGGCAAGACGTCGGAGCGCATCCGCAGCAAGCGCACGTCGCGCGTGGGGCCCGTGCCGTCCAGCAAGGCGCTCGCCATCATGGACCCGCCGGGCTCCGACCACGAGCCCGATGTCAAGGTAATGAGTGTAGTACATGCAGCAGCACGGTCGCGGCAAGACGTCGGAGCGCATCCGCAGCAAGCGCACGTCGCGCGTGGGGCCCGTGCCGTCCAGCAAGGCGCTCGCCATCATGGACCCGCCGGGCTCCGACCACGAGCCCGATGTCAAGGTAATGAGTGTAGTACATGCAGCAGCACGGTCGCGGCAAGACGTCGGAGCGCATCCGCAGCAAGCGCACGTCGCGCGTGGGGCCCGTGCCGTCCAGCAAGGCGCTCGCCATCATGGACCCGCCGGGCTCCGACCACGAGCCCGATGTCAAGGTAATGAGTGTAGTACATGCAGCAGCACGGTCGCGGCAAGACGTCGGAGCGCATCCGCAGCAAGCGCACGTCGCGCGTGGGGCCCGTGCCGTCCAGCAAGGCGCTCGCCATCATGGACCCGCCGGGCTCCGACCACGAGCCCGATGTCAAGGTAATGAGTGTAGTACATGCAGCAGCACGGTCGCGGCAAGACGTCGGAGCGCATCCGCAGCAAGCGCACGTCGCGCGTGGGGCCCGTGCCGTCCAGCAAGGCGCTCGCCATCATGGACCCGCCGGGCTCCGACCACGAGCCCGATGTCAAGGTAATGAGTGTAGTACATGCAGCAGCACGGTCGCGGCAAGACGTCGGAGCGCATCCGCAGCAAGCGCACGTCGCGCGTGGGGCCCGTGCCGTCCAGCAAGGCGCTCGCCATCATGGACCCGCCGGGCTCCGACCACGAGCCCGATGTCAAGGTAATGAGTGTAGTACATGCAGCAGCACGGTCGCGGCAAGACGTCGGAGCGCATCCGCAGCAAGCGCACGTCGCGCGTGGGGCCCGTGCCGTCCAGCAAGGCGCTCGCCATCATGGACCCGCCGGGCTCCGACCACGAGCCCGATGTCAAGGTAATGAGTGTAGTACATGCAGCAGCACGGTCGCGGCAAGACGTCGGAGCGCATCCGCAGCAAGCGCACGTCGCGCGTGGGGCCCGTGCCGTCCAGCAAGGCGCTCGCCATCATGGACCCGCCGGGCTCCGACCACGAGCCCGATGTCAAGGTAATGAGTGTAGTACATGCAGCAGCACGGTCGCGGCAAGACGTCGGAGCGCATCCGCAGCAAGCGCACGTCGCGCGTGGGGCCCGTGCCGTCCAGCAAGGCGCTCGCCATCATGGACCCGCCGGGCTCCGACCACGAGCCCGATGTCAAGGTAATGAGTGTAGTACATGCAGCAGCACGGTCGCGGCAAGACGTCGGAGCGCATCCGCAGCAAGCGCACGTCGCGCGTGGGGCCCGTGCCGTCCAGCAAGGCGCTCGCCATCATGGACCCGCCGGGCTCCGACCACGAGCCCGATGTCAAGGTAATGAGTGTAGTACATGCAGCAGCACGGTCGCGGCAAGACGTCGGAGCGCATCCGCAGCAAGCGCACGTCGCGCGTGGGGCCCGTGCCGTCCAGCAAGGCGCTCGCCATCATGGACCCGCCGGGCTCCGACCACGAGCCCGATGTCAAGGTAATGAGTGTAGTACATGCAGCAGCACGGTCGCGGCAAGACGTCGGAGCGCATCCGCAGCAAGCGCACGTCGCGCGTGGGGCCCGTGCCGTCCAGCAAGGCGCTCGCCATCATGGACCCGCCGGGCTCCGACCACGAGCCCGATGTCAAGGTACAGAACGATAATCCGGTATTTGAGTGACAGGTCAAATCACCTTCTTTTTTTAAATGTCTAAAACGTAAGCTTGTAGGGAAAATTGTATGAAATACTAAGGTTTGACGTCACAACTTAGTATTGCCAAATGAATAATAATTTGTTAAAAGCGCAAAAGTTACTGTGGCATAATGATAAGCGATTTTTTATTAATTACTTCTTTAATGTAAGAGTTTCATAATTTATTTTGAAGTCAGTCGTGTACCCTATTATATTCATCTTGTGTATACCCACCAGCTGTATTCGGCCGCGGCGGCCGATCTTACAATCAGCCAGGTACGCAGGATATATTATAGTGCACAAGTGAGTGCGCAAGCACAGGTGCACTCCCTATTCCTTCACTCTCATAATTCGGTGGGACAGCAGTCTGACACGACCGTAGAGAGATCAGGCGCAGGACCAACGGCCTAACGTGCCTTCCGAAGCACGGAGGAGCTCGAGATGTAATTTTTCGGTCACCCATCCGATGACTGGCATCTGCGAACGTTGCTTAACTTTAGCAACCGCAGGCCGAGTGCGCTAACCACTGCGCTATCGAGCTCCTCAATCATCTTGTGTATTAGGGTTTCGAAGCTAAAGGACAAAAAACGGAACCTTAAGCTGGGTAACAAATTGGTGCAATGCAACATGTTATGTATATAGCGAATACGGTAAATAAAATAGTATACAAATTAAAGCAGTATTACATAAGTAGCTTGTGATACTTTGTTGCATAATTAAGCTATATGTACCTATGTGCCTAATTGCGTGATAGCACTCGCAGTCAACCACGGAAGTGGTTTGCGAGGCTTTTAGTTTAAGTTAATCTTACTTGTATTAATCTATCTATACTTATAATAAATCTGTAGAGAGGTCAATTCTGTACTTTAAATATATTTTCAAAATAACTATCAGGGGGTGATTAGTGATCGATACTGATGCCAAAAATGTAATCAGTAAAATTTTTGTCTGTCTGTCTGTCTGTCTGTCTGTCTGTCTGTATGTTCCTTATAGAAACAAAAACTACTGGACGGATTTTGACGAAACTTGGTACAATTACTCTTCATACTCCTGGGTATATTATAGGATACTTTTCATCACGCTACAATCAACAGGAGTAGCGTAGTGAAGGGAAATGTGGGGAAAACGGGAAAATTTTCTCCATTTCTTAAGCTTCAGTCGCGTGTGCAGCCTTAATGGTTAAAGTCACATAGAAATCATGTATGACGGAAATATTTTACATAAAATTTCCTAAAAAAAATCCCCCAACAGCATATGTCTATCTTTTATGGTTGACTCACAATAACACGTGTAACTCATGATCCAAATTGGTTTGCGCGCCAACGCGTTAAACTCAGGAACTACTGGTTCGAATTGACAAAATATTTTGTGTTGGATAGTCCACTTACCATTTGGCGAGGTAGGCTTAAATACTATAGCTTAAAGTTTAAGCTACAAAAAACCTAAAAATTTAAAGTTTAGCTTAAAGTTTAACACTGTGTGCGAAAACCGTAATTAATAAATAAATAAATAAAATGTATAATTCTGCCTAACATTGCATGTTCCCTGTTGCCTTGGACGTGTGGCGCGCGCGGTAGGCGCATTGGCTGCGGATCATTCGAGAACATCTGTTCCCGCATTTCGAAATTCGTCATGTCTGTCTAATTAATTCCAAAGTTAATAGTTTGCGCGGGAGACACTTCCAAACTGGTAAATTGTGCCCTCCCCTGTTACTTCTAAAATACATAAGAGAATAATAAATCCAAAAAAAGTCTTGTCGTAAGAGACCCTGACTACAAAACCGAGACTCAAAGGTTTGAATCTCGCTAGGGGCAGAATCATTAGCAGACCTATTCAACCCATCAGTAATTTGTTGACTATGGGTACTCTGAATATGTGGTTTTCCTATAGTTACACTATGCTTGAAAGGCTTCGTAGCATGGCAATGCAGCTACTTTTTCTATCAAAAAGTTATGAGTGTCGCTTTTTAAATGTAATTAATTAATATTCATTGTTTTGTTTTCAGCACTCTGAGGACAGTGCGGGTGACAGTGATGAAGAAAAAATAGAAAACGAGGACTCACCCCTTTGGAAGTTGTTGGAGACTATCAAAAATCATCTCAGTCCTAATGGTAAGGGTAATTTATTTAATCAACTGTGTCATTAATTTTTTTATTACTTTTAGATTTGTCTTTGCAGATGATTGTTTAAATATCAAGGAACGTTTTTGGTAACCGAGTATCATTAAAGTAAAGATTCCATATTCTGTTCAAAGAGCTAGCTAGTAAATATGTACTTAACATTTTTTAATGTATAAAACATCTATGTCATTTCTCTATAAATGACCATTACCTGACTAAGGTTACGATGTGTATCATCCGACTTAGTATCCGACTGCTAAGTCGGATGGTACAAGATTCCTATGTGTATCATCCGACTTAGTGTCCGACTGCTAAGTCGGATGATACAAGATTTCGATGTGTATCATACTATTTAGTGTCTCACTGCTAAGTCGAACGATATAATATTCCGTGAATAGTCGTTACATCATAATTCCTATTCCCTCCATCCTCAGGCACACCAATGGCCGAACCGTTCTGGAAGCTTCCATCCCGCCGAGCGTACCCGGACTACTACAAAGAGATCAAGAATCCAATGTCTCTAAACCAAATAAAGAACAAGATCAGACGAGGTAGCTACGGCACGTTGTCGGAGGTGGCTGGCGATATGAACATTATGTTTGAGAACGCTAAGCAGTACAATGTGCCTACCTCTCGGCTTTATAAGGACGCTGTGAAGCTGCAAAGGTATGACATTTTAATATTTCTTTTATTAAAGCTATATTAACTTTAAAAGTTGGTATTATAGCTTTCCGGACGTTTTTGGCCATGGCGGCCGATCTTAGGATCAACCAATTAAGCAGAATACATTATAGTACCACAAACGCATACCGAATATTTATTTGACAGTTATTTATTTACTGTTTCAACTGATTAGAATTGGTTGAAAAATCCTACTATTAAGGTTAAGCCACTGATATAACATCAGGAAATAAATAAAAAACAAGTATCACTCAAGATGCTTTTATTCAGTACCTTATAAAACTTATAATATACATTTATGCATTACATAAAACATTAATGTAAATACAACATTGACATATGAAGTTCAATATTTGTCATTAAATTTCGAAAATATGACTTTTGACTTTGATTATAATATATGTAATTGTGCACGACAGCCATATAATGTGCACGAGAATGTTCAAGCAAATATGTATAAATTCACGTCTTAGGTTTAGAGCAGAAAATCAGTTATGTTTTATTCTAAGTATTCTAACTCATTAGTTTTACAGTCAACATCTGTTAGACCGGCAATGAAAGTTGGCCCTGTAAATGCTTCGTTTCTAAGGATTACAAAAGACCCTAAACTTTGTTTAGTTTTACGATAATAGCCATAGACTATTATACTGTGCCAGATGTGGACACAGTAACCTATTCAAATTGTTAACAATACAGCTGAGCCGGCCGTTCTACGGATGTAATTCTCCGAAAACATTAACCAAATGTGGTATGTCGTAAAATGTATATTTTTTGGAAAATAAAGAAATTTCACCCCCGCGACGGTTGAGGTAACGAACGCGCTGCTCGACGAGGGAAGCACCGTCACGCTCATCGACGACGCGATGGCACAAACACTCGGGCTCGACGGACCCACCGATCCTATGTGGGTACAAGGCGTGGGCGGCACCGAGATGGCCCACAAAGAAAGTCGCCGAGTATCAGTACGCATACAAGGCCTACGTTGTAACAAGGAGCTGAAGATCGACAACGCACGCACCGTGGCGAGCCTAAACTTCGCCACACAAACTATAAGCGAAAACGAGATCAAAAATTGTCGACATCTCAAGAATATCGAGAGCGAGCTACTATACAACGGCGCCACTCCAAAGATACTCATCGGGCAAGATAATTGGGAGCTCATCGTGTCGCGCGACATACGAGAAGGCCGGCGCGATCAACTAGTCGCATCGAAGACGCTGCTCGGATGGGTGCTACACGGCTGCCGATCCTCCGCGGCAGCCCCCGTAGCCTACTGTTGCGCCCATCTGACGCAAACGCAGCGTGAAGAAGACATGGAAAGACAAATGAAGGCCTATTTCGAGCTGGAATCGCTAAACATAGAACCGAGAAGACAAAAAAGCGATCCCGAAGCCCAGGCACTGAAAATACTAGAAGAAAAAACTCGACGCCTAACCGACGGCCGATATGAAACCGGTTTGTTATGGCGGCAAGGCGTCGAAGAAAAGATACCGAATAATCGCTTCGACGCAGAGAAAAGTTTGAAGACACTAGAAAAGAAACTCGCTCGGGACGCGACGGTTGAGGTAAGGAACGGGAGGAGCGGGACCGCCGGAATAAAAGACGGCCAAATCGACCCGTCAAGGCACTCCCGAATCGACCGCTAAGCAAGAAGCAAGTCTCCGCTCTCTCCGCCGCCACCTCGACTAAGCGGCAACAAAAAAGTCTATTCTGTGGTTATTACTCCTATCTGTGTCAACCCTCTCCTGCGTTACCTATTTCTTAAGCGAAAAGTCAACACATACAGTCCACTAAATTCTGGCCGTGGGCCAGCGTACACCACAATTTCGACATGATGACTAATGAATTTGTTTATTTATAAATTGCTTAATGGACAATCTCCACATTTGCCAGAAATTCTGATGCATTGACACATTTTGTCATTAAATTTCGACAATATGCCTTTTGACTTTGATTATTTATAAATTGCTCTATGGACAAAATCCACAATTGCCGGCAGTTCTTATGCATTATATCATTAACATATTTTGTCATTAAATTTCGACAATATACCTTTTGACTTTGATTATTTATAAATTGCTTAATGGACAATCTCCACAGTTTCCTTCGTTTCTGCCCTATTATTAAAGAATTTGTCACAAAAATTCGACAATATGACTAATGAATTTGTTTATTTATAAATTGCTTAATGGATAATCTCCACATTGAACGTATTTTGTCATACAATTTCGAAAATATGACTTTTGACTTTGTTTATTTATAAATAGATAACAGTAAAATTTCATTATTTGATCTTGACTTTCTTCTTCTTTAAAAACTGAGTTGCCTTAATAGTGACACCTGACTCGGCGATATAACACTCGTCCAAATTTTCGTAAATTTTTTGGTGTCCACAGTTTATTGATTTTTGATATAACACTATTGGCATGTGTGTTTTAAACTTCACTTTCTTTCTTAACACATTTGATGTTTTGAAATCAGCCCATAAACTCTGGACTTTGGATATTATTATATTATCTGAAACAAAATAAAATATGTTTAAAGAAGAAAATAAAATAGGTATAATCGCTTTTATTTATAACAATAATCTGACGATATTGTAATATAATATAATTTATGTAATAACGGATATAGCGCAGTCATTGAAGCGAAAAATATGGTCCAACCTCCGAATTTTTTTACTGTCAACCGATTTGCATGAAATTTTGGAATTAGTTTCATTGTACCCTTAAATTCAAAAGTGAAAATGATTTGGACGCCGCAACTACCCCTGGAGTGGTTGCCACCCCATCTCGGGGGTGAGTATTTTTTTTTAAGATAACCTCGGATATCGATTGTATTACTAATTTTAAGCAAAAATCATCTATAAAATTTTTCGATAAATCTAATACTTTTCAAGTTATTGGCAATTGAAAATTCGCAATTTTGTCACGTTTTTCATCGGTTTTTTGCAAATATCTCCAAAAATATAAGTTTTATCGAAAATTTTATAAGGAACAAAATTGTAGCTGGTAAAAAATTAAATAATTTTGTTTATCCTAAAGTTTTCTATGTGCAATATTAAGATATATATTAAAGATCGTAGCCGTTTTTTATTTTGTCTGCAATTTAATCGATTTAGTCAATGTCATCTAGCGGCGAGCAGATGCATTTTATGGAATCTCATAATTAAGAGTTTTGTAGTGCTTGAAATAAGCTTTCAAATGAGTACAATTAAAAGTCTTTTGCACGTAAAATAAGTAAGCTGTATTACAAATAAGAGGATCATCGAATGCTTTTTCTTGTAAATCAATGGGTTTCACAAGTGCCATTTCCAAGCTATTCATGCTATCAAAATTTCTAAAACAGCATTGAAAAGGTAATTAGAAGAACTACAACATCCTTTATTGCAATATTTAATTAAAAACGTTTTTCGAAAACGGTGAAGGGTTAAAGGGCTTAAGAGAGGCTGTGATTGCCGCTGCCACGCGCTCTTTAAACAATCATATCTCCGTAAGTTTTTGTTTAACAGAAATAACAAAATTACTAAATTTTTTGTCAGAAAAATACCTAAATTTTTTATCCCTACACTTTTATACGCATCTATCGTAATTTTTGAGATATTATGAAAAGAAGGTGGGATTTTTTAAAATATGAGATTTTATATTTTTATTTTAATCCTGTCTATTTTGAAAAATATGTGGCCTTAAGCAGCCAAACTGATACAATTTATCAAACACTTCATAATAAAGTTAATTCTTGGCGGAATACGAATAATTTCAATTCTGGTGGAAATGGCACTTATGAAACCCATTGTTTTAAAAGAAAAAATATTGGATGCTCCTCTTATTTGTAATACAGCTTACTTATTTTACGTGCAAAAGACTTTTAATTGTACTCATTTGAAAGCTTATTTCAAGCACTACAAAACTCTTAATTATAAGAATGCATAAAATGCATCTGCTCGCCGCTAGATGACATTGACCACATCGATTAAAATGCAGACAAAATAAAAAACGGCTTTGATCTTTAATATCTAACTTAATATTGCACTTAGAATACGTTATAATAAACAAAATTGTTTAGTTTTTTACCTGCCACAATTTTGTTCCTCATAACATTATCGATAAAAGTTATATTTTTGGAGATATTTGCAAAAAACCGATGAAAAACGTGACAAAATTGCGAATATTCAATTGCCAAAAACTTGAAAAGTATTAGATTTATCGAAAAACTTTATAGATGATTTTTTGCCTAAAATTAGTCCTCCTATCGATATCCGAGGTTATCTTTAAAAAAGAATACTCACCCCCGAGATGGGGTGGCAACCACTCCAGGGGTAGTTGCGGCGTCCAAATCATTTTCACTTTTGAATTGAAGGGTGCAATGAAACTAATTCCAAAATTTCATGCAAATCGGTTCACAGTAAAAAAATTCGGACCCAAAATGCTTCATTGCCTGCACTAATAATTTATATTATAACGGTAATTGATGCGTTTCGTAATTTTAACACCCACTGATTTGTTTTACTTTGTATCTGTACTATAAACTATTTCAATAATCAGTATTAGGCACGCAATGATAATTAAATTCTAATATTTATATAAAAAAATATTAATTAGGAATCGGAAGGTCGCACATATTATTATAACAAGACATTACAATGAAACTTATTTCCTTACATCAATTGCACCTGTGTGCTTGTAAATGACTATTTAAACCCATATAGAATTGCAATTAACATTACGTTCCTAAATAAGTCAAATCTAAATACTGACAAACTACTCTACATGTTATCTGTGACTAAACTACAAAAAGACATTATAAAAAATCTTACCCCTCTCATCTTCACGATTTGCTTCAATCTCGAACCAATTCTCTTTCACTGAAACTTTTCTATCTTGGTATCCAAAACACTTCCACTGACACATCCTTGACTGGTCAAAATCACTTATCGACTGGTGACTAAACATTCTGGTAATCTTGAGAGCACAAGCCTTACGGGCCGGATAATCGGGATAGATGTGTTACGCGGGAAAGTCTGGCGTAGACTGATTCGGTTGGTAAAGGATCGCTCGCTTATATACTCCCTCAGGTACGGACGGGAGAGAAAATAACACGTGGATATTGTTTTGTTATTTTGATGTTACGTATTTTTGTGTATTAAATGGATAAATGCATCTAATAGATAAGAATAGGTTTATTATGATAATGAAATGTTATTTAAAAGTTTTGTTATGTTTGTCATTTATTTTTTGATCACAATCTGGTTGTTGTAAGGATATCTTATTATACCTGTTGATCATTTCAGAACCAAAAGTACTTAAGTGAAGAATTTAAGAGGGGCTAATTCTAGCCTCCTATGAAGAGATTCTGTATTTGTATACAGGGTTCTTTTTAGGTACTTTGTATCGCAAATATCGAAACATACATATGTATTTTGGTATGTTCGTTTGTTTACAGAAAATATATTTGATTACTTTGAATAAAAATACGCTGTTTAAAATAACGAAGAAATGTATGGTATTTAATAACTTTTTGTTACAGGTTAATGCAACAACGCGTGCAAGAACTGCTTGACATAGTCCAGAGCTCGTCCAGTGACGACGAGAGTCTGTCTTCGGTGAAGAACCAAGTCAATACTCCTAGGCCGAGAGGTATGACTTTATTTGATCAGGAAAATATAACCCTTAACTTAAGGAAGTATTGGTAGAGTAAATTGAACTATTTTGAAAACAAAAGAAAGTCCTAAATCAAAATAGTCAATAATGAAAATTAGGACTGGACTAGGTGGTATGAAAATAAAATACCACGAACTCTACTTTTGCAATACATGCAAGACACGGTGTAGGAATACGCTATGCGGAAAAAACGCGACCTAATTTACACGGCTGAATTTACATTCCATTTCTTTTCATGATTTTAAATGGGAGATGACACACTATGCCGAAATTACGTCTCTTAATTTTGTGTTGAAAATGCATCATCATCATCAACATCAATTATCGTTTAATTTCGGTCGAGTTGTTTTTTGGCACAGTCAGTTCAAATAAACCATAAATATACATGTTATATCAAATAGGAACGTTCGAAGAAATATTCAATTCATAAGATAAATTCAGCAGTATCCTACAACATGTTACTACATATTTACAAATATATACCTAACGTCACGTTGCTTTAAGTCGGTCTTAATTGAACAATCGGTTGCTACTTCATAAGTAACCGGCATTATTTTTAGGCAAATTCCAGGTAAAAGTAAAATTCCATTGTTCTATTTAACGAATATGGTCGAGTGTATTCTAAGAATTAATAATCACAGTCAAAAATTTTGATAAGGCTTCGTGGAATTATTGCAGTAGCTACTATGCTTTCTTATTCTGAGAATAAGTCATTAAAAAGGATTAAGAAGTTGAAGTGAATTCGGCTTTCATAAAAGAGTAGGCATGTGGTATTTTCGAAGGTTTTAGTGTTATATTAACTGATAATATGTGTGTTGGCAGTGTTGGTAAGCGGAATGAAGTGATTTTTGTATCGATAAATTAATTTCCTTGATTTCGGTAAACTCCTGTAATGAATGGTTTAACTTAACTATTGTTTTATAAATACGTTCAACATTATTCAGATTAATAGATTGACCAAAATGTAACATATTACAGTACAGTATTGGAGCGGGTTCATTTTTTATTTATTTTTCCCCCAGGTCGCCCCCGGCTCAACCCGCCACCCCCGTCTGCCCCTTCACCATCCCCGTCCCCCTCAATCCCCAAACCCAACGTTCCCCTCCGTAAGAAACTACACTACATTGCAAAACAACTGCTTGAGTATACCTGCCCTGATGGAAGGCAGCCAATGTTACTGTTCATGGAGAAACCGAGTAAGAAGCTGTATCCGGATTACTACAATGTGATTGAGAAGCCAATTGATATGATCACTATCGAGGCTAATATTAAGGTGAGAGAGGAGGTGGAATCTTGAATGTCTTATTTATTGAAGAAAGTATGGCTACTTAATTATTAGGTTGAGCATCCAGAACTCGCGGTTTATTTTTATTTTTTTTTATATTATAGGGCAGCAAGAAAATATTATATTAAAACATATAATATTCAAATCAGTCATATTGCGTGCTGTTTAATTCTTTTTTTATAATTCCAAAGTAACAGGAACGGTAATTTTAAGCATTTTGAGCGAAAATCAATTTAATTAATTATTTATTTAAATTTGGAAATATTACCAATATTTTAGGTTTAATATTATTATTCCTATAAATCACATTAATGATAATTTAAACAATATAAAGATGATGTTTGGTTCTTAATCTCTAAGGACCGATACCAAATCTTCACAATTATTCACTCTAACTTCTAATACCTACCGAGAAGTTTCAAATTAATACTCCTTTTACTCTGGAGTCAAATGAATGTATTTGTTAGTCCAATTAATTTATTTGTTTTCCACAGAACGACCGCTACAACAGCCTCGAAGAGCTCATATCCGACTTTCGTCTCATGTTCTCCAACTGCCGTCAGTTTAACGAGGAAGGGTCGATGATCTACGAAGACGCGAACCTTCTAGAAAGAGTTCTTCAAGAGCGTCTAAGGGACCTTAGTAGCGGCGGTCACGAGCGGAAGGCCAACTTGAAGGCGATCAAAGTGGTTAAATCGAGGCAGTTGACGCCGTTTGAACAGAAGTTGAGGACCCTGTACGATGCTATAAGGGATTATAGGGATCCTAAAGGTGAGTGTTGACTTGAGCGATATTATTCTAAAGTATAGTTAGTTTCAAAGCTGAAGATTAAATTTTAGAAAATATTAATTAATTGATTTACGGAAAAATTGTTTTGCACTTGTGACTGGCAACAGCTGGAACTAATTTGATTTTTTAGCAAGTTAGCAACAATTTTTATTTTTTGTATGTTTTTACCGAGTCTACTACATTGATGAACAGACGTCAGACAAAAGAAATAACCTTTTACCGGACGTCAGACAAAGGAAATAACTTTTAACTGGATAACCACACCAATAAAATAAAATCGTATTGGTTCCTTAGTAATTTTATTATTTTCGGAATATGTCAGTTTATTCATTATGTATCAGGTAAAGAAGTAATTACACAGCACTGCCTTTTGAAAATATGAATATGTCATGGGAATTTTACAAGCAATATAAATAAATGAGATTCGAACACCGATTTTATAATCATAATTTATTTCAGCCAACCGCCAACTAGCCCTAATATTCATGAAGCTACCGAACAAAATCGAGTACCCAGACTACTACGAACTTATCAAGAATCCAATAGACATGGAGAAGATCGCACACAAACTGAAGAATAACGGATACAACTCGGTGAATGAGCTCGCATCGGACTTTATACTGATGTTTGATAATGCGTGTAAATATAACGAACCGGACTCGCAAATTTATAAGGATGCGTTGATATTGCAAAGGATGTGTTTGCAGACGAAGCAGTTGTTGAGGTAATTAAATACGATTTTTTTTTATATTTTGCTTTTAGCTTTAACCTGACGATTCATATGTGCCTTTATAAAGCACATTTTATTTTGATTTGCATCTTCATTAGCCTGTTACAACCCACTGTTGGACAAAGGGCTACCCCATGGTTTTATAAACATCACACTGGACAGGAGGTTGGTGACCTGGGCAAAAGGGCCTTAAACCTGGTTTAGTAAACGCGGGGCCCCCAGAAACTGATCTGGGGGCCTCAATCGAACGCGGGGCCCCGGCCGGGCACGTGCCCTTGTGCCCAGTGGAAAAGATATTGGAAGATGTTTTTATTTCGTATCTCGGTAACGGAACACTATAACATGCCTACTATACTCCAATATCTCGTTAATCACAACATGTAATAGGTTTTTCTATTGTTGTATCAGGGAGGATGAAGACGCGGTGCCCGATGTGCCGGCCGCCGTGCAAGAACTTCTTTTGAACTTGTTCACGACGGTATACAACCACCAGGATGAAGAGGGGAGGTAAATCATAATACATACTTTTATTTATCTATGTTAATTTAGATTTTATTTAGATTAATTTGGTTCATGCTGTATATTGAAGCAAATGATAGATTAAAATTGTGACTTAAAAATGTTTTCACTCTCTGACTCTAAAGACGTCTTGTTTGGTAATTTGTGATAAATATTATAATAAGTTTTTAATATACTAGCCGCCATCCGCGACTCCGTCCACGGCTATTTCCGCCCGTATGGCCGCTAGTATGGCTTTATTACATAAGTACGGATTTTCTCAAGTTTTATATTGTCCTCGCTATCTCACAGGAACTTTCCTGACAATAACCATCACAAGTAATAAAAAGATTGTGAAAGCGGTCCTGTTCCTAATGCGCTTTTGTGTAACCAAGGGAAATAGGTATCTTTTTTTATGTACGAATATAACTACAGTCTGTACCTCTCGTGACTGTATTGATAATTCCTCCGACAGATGCTACAGCGACAGTATGGCGGAACTTCCTGAGCACGACGAGTCATCGAACGGCGAGAAGGTTCGCGCGATATCGCTGGACCTGGTGAAGCGGCGGCTCGACCGCGGCCTGTACAAGCGGCTCGACCACTTCCAGCAGGACATGTTCGCCGTGTTCGAGAGGTGAGGGGGAGAGAGAGAGAGAGAGAGAGAGAGATAGGAGAGAGAAGAGAGAGATAGTAGAGGGAAGAGATAGATAGGAGAGGGAAGAGAGAGATAGGAAAGGGAAGAGAGAGATAGGAGAGGGAAGAGAGAGATAGGAGAGAGAAGAGAGAGATAGGAGGGAGAAGAGAGAGATAGGCGGGAGAAGAGAGAGAGATAGGAGGGAGAAGAGAGAGATAGGCGGGAGAAGAGAGAGAGATAGGAGGGAGAAGAAAGAGAGATAGGGAAGAAAAGAAATATATAGGAGAGAGAAGAGAGATATAGGAGACGGAAGAGAAAGATAGGAGAGATAGAGGAGAAAGGAGAGAGGAGAGGGGAGAGAGAGAGAGAGTTTGAGTTAGAGACCTACATACGTCCAGCAGTGGACTGATGATGACGAGGCATGAAGGTGCGCGCGATATCGCTGGACAACCTGTACAAGCGGCTCGACCACTTCCAGCAGGACATGTTCGCCGTGTTCGAGAGGTGAGACTGAGAGAGAAAGAGAGAGAGAGTCAAGGTGTGCAGAAGTAAACATTTTTTTGTTGGCAAAATACTTATAATACGAGAAAGGGAGAGATAGAGTGGGTTAGGGCATCGAAAAAGCTAAACTAATTTTGTTCGTGTAAGGACTTGTGTGAATGAATCCTGCCCCGTTGATTTATTGCTAGCTATGTAATATTCCGCATTGTAACTAAAGTGTACTACGTAAGTCAATCAGCTCCCTCGGCGCCATAGCACGCGCGCGCTTATTACGAAATTTCAACAACATATATTTTATGGTTTAGGCAAAATGTTGCTGCGACATACTGCGGACAGACTGACAGACATGACGAATCTCTACGGATTCCGTTTTTTGGCGTTTGGCGAGCACTAACCTACATGGTCACACTATACTATTGTTGTTTATTTTTGGATTTCGCTTTAACCATTACCACTAAAATCATATTTTCCCCAGAGCCCGCCGCCTCTCGCGCACGGACAGCCAGATCTTCGAGGACTCGGTGGAGCTCCAATCGTACTTCATCGAGCAACGGGACCTGCTATGCCGCGGCGCGCTGCAGTCGCCCGCCGCCGCCTTCACGCGGGACGCACTCACCACCAGCGTGGAGCTGGTCAAGCAGTGCAAGCTGCTGCAGGAGAACGAGGACGAGGATGAGACCAGGTATGGTAGCTACGAGGCTCGAGACTCTTTAGCCGGGTTCTTAGCCTGCCGCCGCCTTCACTCGTGACGCGCTCACCACCAGCGTGGAGCTAGTCAAGCAGTGCAAACTGCTGCAGGAGAACGAGGATGAGGATGAGACCAGGTATGGAAGCTCGGATGGATGGTTAACGAGCTAGTGTCTCTATGAGGCTCCGCCTATCTCCGGCGCAGACAGCCGGCTCAGTTCCGTCCTCCTTGCCTAATGGGTAGCCAGCGCGCAGGATCAGCTCTCCTGCGTGCACTGTATAGGCTACCCATGCCATGTCGGGGGACGCTGCAGTCGCCCGCCGCCGCCTTCACTCGTGACGCGCTCACCACCAGCGTGGAGCTGGTCAAGCAGTGCAAGCTGCTGCAGGAGAACGAGGATGAGGACGAGACTAGGTATGGCTGCTCGGAAGACTGGTTAAGGAACTACAGTTTCGACGAGAGTCGAGGCTCTAAAGCTGGGTTCTTAGGTAAGGAGCTAGTCAAGCAGTGCAAGCTGCTGCAGGAGAACGAGGATGAGACTAGGTATGGCGGCTCGGAAGAATAGCTAAGGAGCTAGGGTCTCAACAACGCTCTAAAGCCGGTTTCTTAGGTTAAGGAGTTAGGGTATTTTGAACACGCATTGTGTCCTACCTTCGAGGCACCTTAGAGACCTGTAATGCCGCGGCGCGCTGCAGTCGCCCGCCGCCGCCTTCACTCGTGACGCGCTCACCACCAGCGTGGAACTGGTCAAGCAGTGCAAGCTGCTCCAGGAGAACGAGGATGAGGATGAGACCAGGTATGGTAGCTAGGCACACCAGGTGAATGAATCAACGGCTTGAAACGACGGTCAAGAGGGTCTCTACGAGGCTCGAGACTCTATAGCCGGGATCTTAGCCCGCCGCCGCCTTCACTCGTGACGCTCTCACCACCAGCGTCGAGCTGGTCAAGCAGTGCAAGCTGCTGCAGGAGAACGAGGATGAGGATGAGACCAGGTATGGTGGCTCGAAAGAATGGTTAAGAGTATAGGATCTCTACCAGTTAGGAGTGCCCGGACTGCCCGGGAACGAACTGGGCATTCGCCAGGCCCCGCCAGGCACGAGAAACAGATCAGATCGCATACGCATCGGCGGATGTGAACTTATAATAATCCGCATCCGCATCTGCTAACCGCGGACGTCTAAATGTTTGCATCCGTAACAACCCTAGTGTCAACGAGGCTTGAAGTTCTAAAGTCCGGTGTCCACTTATGTTCGCGATCCTCGTTTTCCGCGCTCCCGTGACTGCTCCGCATAATGAATATTCTCGCGCTCCCAATAGCGCGGGGCGCAGTGCAATAGTTAACCTAAATGGACACATGGCTTAACGCTACTTAATTTTTTTAATGAGTGAATTGGAATTTAATACAATTGACGCGCGAAATTCAAAAACAGAATGCTCAGCGCTCTCTTTAATTTTCTTTTTAAATTTACTGGTATGCGTCCAGTCCGCGGCAGTTTTACTTCTCGATGAGAAGAAGTTCAAAACAGTAAATAGTTTCCTTCTTTTATGTCAGTTAAGTAACATTTATGGCAAAAAAATTCATGATGTGTGACTGAGTAGTGAGTGGTACAGTGAAATGGTAAAGAAGATTGTTTCTAAAAGACTTGCTTTATTCTAGATCCAGTACGGACGACTCAATGCCAGCGGGCGACGCGCCGTTGCAGCAGACGCAGTACAGCAAGGGCGACTTCGTGTACGCGCTGCCGGAGAAGGGCAACAAGGAGCCCGCCATACTGCAGGTCGAGCGCGTCTGGACCAACAAGGACAACGTGCCGATGCTCTACGCTAATGTTTACTATAGGTAAAATTATTTTGTTGGAGGCTAAGTGTGGAAAACTCTCTGGAAACATAAACCTAAATCTAAACCTATGGGTAAAAGTAATATGCTGGTCGGAGACATCATTTCGATCTATTTATTTATTTAGATTAGTTAGATTATTTGTGAAAAATATTATTTTCTTTGGCTTACCTACGTGTCTGTTACTTTTTTTTGGCCTATTCATTTACAAGAAAATCCGACGTTTCGACCCTTCTTCAGCAGCCGTGATCGCGGGTTTTTGATCGCGTGAAAACTGCGATTTCATTCGTTTATAAGTAGTTTTATTTATTAATCAAAGTTCAATAATTTTACTGTGGAAGTTGACGTTCAGTTCGTATTCAATGTTCGATCTGCTAATCGCATCTGCTCTGCTGAAGGGCCAACCATACCAGTTATATGAAATCTGCAACCAACTTACATGACACATTTAAATGGCCGTCCTCCTAAACCAACTTTAATTGCTTGTAACGACAATACTATTCATATTTCAGACCGCACGAGACATTCCACGTGCTGACACGCAAGTTCCTCCACCAAGAAGTATTCAAGACGGAGACGCACCGCACCATCCCACTCGACCAAATCAGCGGCCACTGCTACGTCATGAACGTCAAGGAGTACTTCAAGTTTAAACCGCAAGGTGCGTGTGTTAGAGTCGACTATTGCTTGGCACGTAGTCTTCAAGACGGAAACGCACCGCACCATCCCACTCGACCAAGTCAGCGGCCACTGCTACGTCATGAACGTCAAGGAGTACTTCAAGTTTAAACCGCAAGGTGCGTGTGTTAGAGTCGACTATTGCTTGGCACGTAGTCTTCAAGACGGAAACGCACCGCACCATCCCACTCGACCAAGTCAGCGGCCACTGCTACGTCATGAACGTCAAGGAGTACTTCAAGTTTAAACCGCAAGGTGCGTGTGTTAGAGTCGACTATTGCTTGGCACGTAGTCTTCAAGACGGAAACGCACCGCACCATCCCACTCGACCAAGTCAGCGGCCACTGCTACGTCATGAACGTCAAGGAGTACTTCAAGTTTAAACCGCAAGGTGCGTGTGTTAGAGTCGACTATTGCTTGGCACGTAGTCTTCAAGACGGAAACGCACCGCACCATCCCACTCGACCAAGTCAGCGGCCACTGCTACGTCATGAACGTCAAGGAGTACTTCAAGTTTAAACCGCAAGGTGCGTGTGTTAGAGTCGACTATTGCTTGGCACGTAGTCTTCAAGACGGAAACGCACCGCACCATCCCACTCGACCAAGTCAGCGGCCACTGCTACGTCATGAACGTCAAGGAGTACTTCAAGTTTAAACCGCAAGGTGCGTGTGTTAGAGTCGACTATTGCTTGGCACGTAGTCTTCAAGACGGAGACGCACCGCACCATCCCGTTGGACCAGGTCAGCGGCCACTGCTACGTCATGAACGTCAAGGAGTACTTCAAGTTTAAACCGCAAGGTGTGTGTGTTAGAGTCGACTATTGCTTGGCGCGTAGTTGCTACGTCATGATAGTCAAGGAGTACTTCAAGTTCAAACCGCAAGGTGTGTGAGTTAGAGTCGACTATTGCATGGCACGTAGTTGCTACGACATGAACGTCACAGAGTACTTCAAGCTTAAACCGCAAGGTGTGTGAGTTAGAGTCGACTATTGCATGGCCCGTAGTTGCTACGTCACGCACGTTAAGGAGTACTTCAAGTTCAAACCGCAAGGTGTGTGTGTTAGAGTCGAGTGTTGCATGGCACGTAGTATGCAAGAGTTTCATGCCTGCAAAAAGCGTTTCAAACGAGTGTTATAGACGGATGAACATATATTTTATACCTGTGTACTACAACATTGAAGAGATAACGCAGCATTGAACGTTACGCAAATAACAAAGAGAAGTTCGTCAGAACTATTAACGGTCACGGTGGCTTAATCGTCAGAGCGCTTGCCCGGATTGCAATAGGAGCTGATTCGATCCCCGCCTGAGCCACCCGAGATCAGATGAACAAATATTTGATTTAAATTAAATTCCTTTACTAGATATGATTAATTAAAATGATTATATTGTAATTAAATTTTATAATTCACCAGGATATGCTGACAAGGACGTGTATGTGTGCGAGAGTCGGTACAACACAAAGAACAGATGGTTCAAGAAGATCAAGGTCTGGGAAGGGTCAGAGAAGGAGGCCCAACTCGTGCCGAGAGAAGTAAGTTTGAATAAAGTTATAACTACTAAAGGTTTAGTTGTGTATTATTTTTTATGTATGCTAAAAACCTGATCTGTGTTTGTAAGTTCTTTATTATATAAAAACGATTTTCAGCTTACATGCACTAGTGGCTATCAGATTAACATTTATAATTTACTTAGCGGTACTCGCACATATTTTTATACTAAAGCGTTTATCTTTTCTCGACAAATGGATTATCCAACCCAAAATTATTTTCCAATTCCAACCAGCTGACATTAGCGCGTTCAAACAAATAAACAAACACTTTAGCTTTATTATATTAGTATACATAGAATAACTGAAGTTTTATTTATGTATTTTAAAAAGCTGCTCTGTGTTTGGATACTTTTTATAAGTAGAAATACGATTTTCAGCTAACATGCGCATAAATATTTGCAAGGAAGCCAGTTATTATGATTCTCTCTAAAGCTGGCAATCAAACAATTTTGAAATTTTGCTTAAAAATAATATGGATGTATGGATCCTATATTAACCAACCTACTTCTTTTTCAGGTCCCATTAGAGCCAAGCCGCACCGTCTCCGTGTTTCGTGAACGCGTCGAGAAACACAAGGATGAGTTGGCCGAACTAGAAGTACTGGAAAATGTACAGGAGAAGGAAAGACCAGTAAGTATTCTTAAAAGATGTAGCTTCTTGTTAAAATTTAGCTTTTAAGTTAGTTCAGTTTATTCACCACCGACTGCTCAGTTTGGAGATTAGGAGCATAACTCTTCATCTGGGACCTACGTTCAGCAGAGAATTGCAATTTTTTTATGTCTTTGGGATACACAAGGCACCGAAGAAGTTATAAAAAAAACTATTTTATTACCTATTTGCAGGGATTTTAATTTTGAAATTGCTAAAAATAAATATTCGTAACCGAAATTATCGGGAAGTAACAGAAATATCCATATCCGTATCCGGTATAGAAATCATTTTTTTATCCGTATTCAATCCGTATCCGAAATGTCATATCTATAACACCCCTGCTATGTAGACAGATATTGTTATATACTCAGTTATTTGGTCTGGATGTTGGCGCTGGGTCGCAAGTCCCAGGCGCCGACTGAAATTCCTCTCTGTTCCACGCGATGGACCCGGCACCCGCACGGAGAATCCATGGATAGCTAAGAAGTTCGTCTCTGTATCTATTTAAGTATATGTATTTGTAATACCACTGTTGATGGTGATGTCTATAACACAAGTGCTTAGGCCACTTGACACGGAGACAGATGTATGTATGTTGTGAAATATTAATTTATTTATCTATTATTGCCAGGACGTAGTGATGTACAACCCACTGGGTACCGACGACGAGAACACGTACTACGAGCAGTACAACACCGTCTGCTCGGGCGTCATCAAGACGGGCGACTACGTGTACGTCGTCACCGACGGCGGGAAGCAGATGATCGCGCAGGTCGACACCATATGGGAGACCGGCGAGTGAGTACATACATACATGTATACATCACCAGGCATAGTGATGTACAACCCACTGGGTACTGGCAATGAGAACACGTACTACGAGCAGTACAACACCGTCTGCTCGGGCGTCATCAAGACGGGCGACTACGTGTACGTCGTCACCGACGGCGGGAAGCAGATGATCGCGCAGGTCGACACCATATGGGAGACGGGCGAGTGAGTACATAAACTCAAGCTTAAAATATTCTTTATTAATATAGACTTCATAGAAGCAATTATTGATCGTCAGAAATGCTACAAACAAAAATTACTCGACCACCGTTTCTTACCCTCCTCCTTCTAGCCGAATTCGGCCATGGCGGCCAATCTTACGATTAACCAAGTACGCATGATATATTATAGTACACAAGCGCGTGCGCAAGCACAGGTGCACTCCCGTAACTCGGTGGGACATGGATCTGAAACGACCGTAGAGAGATCAGGCGCAGGACCAACGGCTTTACGTGCTTTCCGAGGCACATAAGTATAATTACAGCGCCAACTTCCAAACTCCGGACTGTGTCAGTGTTATCGCAACAGGACAACATAGACACACTTTCATCGGTCCTACCCGGGGTTCGAACCCAGGACCTCTGGCGCGGCCGCCGCTTTGAAGTGCGACCTAGTAGCCACTGCGCCACGTAGGCATGAGGACATACATACATTTGTGTTGCAATGTAGATAGATCTTAGAAAATCAACACCACTATTCTTTAGTGGTTATAATTATAATTGCTACTCTATGCTTTGTGTGTATTATTGAACTGTACTGATTTATATGATAACCTTTTTAGCCCTAGTTTTAAGATATATTATAATTATCTGTTTCCCAAATATTATAAATGAAGTGAAATAAAAATATAGAACGGTGTTTATTTTTCAGCAATAAATGCTACTTCCGCGGACCGTTCCTCATCTTCCCATCTGAAGTCTCAAATATTATAAACAAGGTAATCTATAATTCTTATATTTATAAATAATATTATTAAAATGAAATGAATCTCAAGTGTGGTCTATTGTCCATTTGTCATGCAAGGCTTTAAGCAATTGTACAACTCTATGAGTGCGGAAACCGAGATCCACGCGGACAGTGTCGCAGGCTCGAAATATTATGATTAAATAAGTGGTTGACTTATTTTTATAATCAGAAGTTAATATTTCTTAGTATTCCTATTTATTAATTTTGATCCTTTTTTCAAGCAGTTCTGGATGAATAAATGTATTATTTCTATTGCAAATGATTTAATTATGATTTCTGTTTTTGTGCAATAGCCATTCTACAAGCAAGAGGTTTTACTGACAACGATGCACGACACCAGCCCTCTAGTGGGCATCGTGGGAAAGTGCTCTGTCTTGGACTACGACGACTATTTGAAATGTAAGTATGTAGTATAAATATTTATTTTTGCTTTAAATGTCAATCTACAACTCAAGTGTATTTCAGACATAAAATTACAATCATAGACAGTTTGAAGTAGTTAATAATTTACAAATAATGTCTGCCATTTGTTTTAATTAATGATATCTTGTTTTACACTCGTTTAATCATAATTTTTGGAAAATCTTATGAATGTAATAGTTTTAATTAATACTGCTTTTAAGTTGCTTTTTGGGGATTAGAGAAATTGTAGTAGGTATGAAAGGATTAGTTCAATAAAAGCTTCATACGCCCAAAACTCAAATATAGTGCATTAACGTTATCTTTTTACGGAACAGAATAAAAAGGCAAAAAGAGCTCATAATTATTTCCTTAATTAATTTATTAAAACAAGTATATTAGTTTATAGGATTTAGGAATCAAACATCATTTCCATCCTTTTCTACCACAGGTCGTCCGACAGAGATATCCGAGGGCGACGTGTACGTCTGCGAGTCTCTCTACGACGAATCGAACCGTGTAGCTCGCAAATTGAAGGCGGGCTTGAGGAAGTTTGAGCACACTAAGGATGTAACTGTGGATGAGGTGAGTGTCATTAACAATACCTTAAACATAGAAAAAAATTGGATGGTGAAAAAATTTGACCCTGTAGAAATAACAGCCATATATCTAACGCAATTTGAACTACTGCGTCCCCTTAAAAAACCGGCCAAGTGCGAGATAATGTAGAAAACTCTATATCATTTTTGAAAGCCTCTCCATAGATACCCCACACTTATAGGTTTAATTTATTATTTTTTCTCTATTATCGTGTGAAAATCTTAATGCAATACATCTACACACACACATCATAGCCGGATAATATAAAAGCTTCCGGTGTAGGTGTAGAAGAGCCTGCAAGTTTCCTTAGATTTTTAAGCTGTACATTGGATATTGGTAATTATAATCAAAGAAGTTTGAACTCGACTCATGGATATTTAAACATCCGTCTCCTAGAATACAAAGTGTATCTTTAAGTTTAGTTACTATAAAGGGGCCCCTTAAACCTGCTGGGTCGCAAGTCCCAGGCGCCGACTGGCATTCCTCTCTGTTCCACGCGATGGACCCGGCCACCCGCACGGAGAATCCATGGATAGCTAAGAAGTTCGTCTCTGGAGCTAGGCAATTAGTGTGTAAGTTTAAGGATTTTTTATTAATATATTTTGTGTGTGTTCCAGATCTACTTCTTCCCGAAGCCGCTGGGCCCGCCGGCGCTGGCCACGGCGCAGGACGTGCAGGCCTCCTCCAGCGCCTTCACGCAGAAGCAGTTCAACACCAACGTCAATGTCGACCATATGGTGAGTTGGAGGGTTTCTTCAATTTATGAGCATTTAAACAATTTAAGCAATTAAACACATAGGCTATGTGTTTAAATTCGGCTTAGCGGCCTTTACTGCATGATCTTTGGAAATATTTTCTAATATGTTCCGACCTAGTTGAGTACCTCCACCTCACAGAAGACCACAGTGAAGTATCACTTCGTAGCTGTTGTGCAATATTTCTGCTGATGAGGAAGGTCGTCAGATCTCAGTTCGGGAGCGTATGCGGTCTTAAAGGCAGGCAACGCAATTCCGACTCTGGTACTTGGGCAGCGGTGATCACTTACCATCAGAAACAAAACCTAGTTGAGGCACAATAACCAACAGAATACGGTATTTGACTGACAGGTCAAATCAAATACTTTTCTAAATGTCAAAAACGTTACCTTATAAGAAAAAATGTATGAAATATTGAATTGTGACGTCACATTTCCGTAGTGTTTAATTATTATTGATTTCGTCTTTAATGTTAGAATATCATAATTGACATTGCGAAATGCCTATCGTGTCACAAAAGGACTAATTTTAGACTCAAAATAACAAACACTTGAAATCATTATTACTAAATCGAGTGTAAATGCTATGTTAATATTTTGCAGGACGTGAAGCCTCAGTTCACGAATCTCATCAACACGACCATTGGGAGCCAGGACGTTGAAATGCTCTTGGAAAACTCGTTGGATGACTCGTCGCTCGCGTCGCCCGCTACGCCGCTGTCTATAGGTTGGTTAAACTATACACCAGGATTATTAAATACTAGCGGCCGCCTGCGACTCCGTCCGTGTGGACTTCTGTTTCTGCGCAGATTGCGTTGTACTATAGCTTAAAGCCTTCCTCGACAAATGGAGGAATATGACTCAAGAAAACGTAGAATACCTTGACTCTTATTCCAAAGCAATATAGTTTATATTTAAATGAGACAGCAAACCTTTAATTGGTTTATTCAATAACTAATCGATAATACTTAAGTAGGCTAATATTCATTAGTATCATTCTACTTTGATTAGGTGAACTAAGCGGAATGGATTAGCCTATTTTCTGCATCTCGGAAATCAATCACCTTGTCGATGACTGTACAATGTTCACAACTTTATTTTATGATATTCCAATGACATCATTCTAATACTCCACAAATCCTCAGGCGGTAACAGCAACCCATACAACCCATCCATGGCGGCCACGCCCAGCCAGGAGCGAGGCCAGGCCACGCCCGCCAGCAGCAAGAAGAAGAAGGACCAGAAGCAGAAGATCGTCACCGGGTACATCCTGTACTCCAGCGAGGTGCGCAAGGCGATCGTCGCTAACAACCCGGAGTGCACTTTCGGTGAGTGTTGTTGTTGTTAGAGCGATATCGTAGCGACGTCGACGCCCGTATAAATATACGGGCTTATCATTATAAATATTATGACACGCCCCACTACTTTCGTTGAGTGTTGTTGATAGTGAAATGCCCCTACTATCGTGGCTGCGTCGACGCCCATATATTTAGATACCTACACGCCCCCCTACACGGTTGCGCCGTAGCGTGCGACATTTCAACTGATCGGGATCATTGGATTGGAGACGCTAACAGCCCGAAGTGCACTTTCGGTGAGTTTTGTAGGTAGTGTAATGTTCTACTATTGTTGCCGCGTCGACGCCCATATATTTAGTTTATATACTATTAATTAGCCCCACTACACGGTTGCGTCTTAGCGTACGAGATTTCAACGGATCGATATTATGATATCTATACTATATTGGAGACGCTAACAACCCCGAGTGCACATTCGGTGAGTATTCTTGTTGTTAAAGGCGTCCACGCCCATATCTGTAATGACACGCCCCACCAAACGTTTCCGTCGTAGCGTGCTACACTTCGACGGAACCCGATCATCGGATTGGACACGCTAACAACCCGGAGTACACATTCGGTGAGTGTTGTCTCACTATTGTCGCGGTGTCGACGCCCATATATCTATAATGACACGCCCCATGACATGTTGTCGTAGCGTGCAACTTTTGAAGCTTCGCTTAGACGACGGACAATGATTATCATCCTAGTGCCTCTCTCGGGTACATCCTCGGCCATCGCCTTCGAGCCCAGGTTACGCTACGACTATGATCCTGAATTGACCAGCCTGGTTATTACAATGGAGTGACGGTCGTCTGACCTCCGTAACCTTAACAGGGGAAACCAGGCCATTTGGATCATAGTCGGGACCAATGCCTTATCGTGCCTTCCGAAGCACATAATCATCATTTTTATCGGACAATAAATAATTTTCCAAGTAAATATAGATATATTTAACTAGGAAAATTATTTATTCGTAAGCATGACTCTACCCCTCTTTACTTATTATGATCAAAATGTACAAAGTATTCTTCCTGTGTGTTGTGCAAAGTTTAACATGAAACTATCACATCCTTTAAGTTCAATCAGAAATTATTACACGAATCAATTTTAAAGAGATACGTTCATAATGTGAATGTTACATGTTATATTTTGTTTAAGAAGTTTCGTATTTCATTACATTATATTTTAACATTATATTAAAAATAGATCACCGTTTTGTTAAACAAATTTAAAAAAAATAATAATTGAAAATAAAAATACGAATTTTCTCTACCTGTATTTTACCAGATTTGGTCCAATAGTAATGTTGGTTTGCCAAGTCAACAAAACCTATCGTTAATATTTATTTGATATTGGAATCTTACTCATCCTAAATCTATGTAAAATTTAGCTTCCAAGGATAAACGTTTGAAATTAGGTAGGTGTTTTGTATTATCTTTGAAGTAATTTAGACTTTTCAACTTAGTAGTTCTTAGTACAAACTTATATAACGATTTATTTTAGTGAAATAGTTGAATGTTTAAGTTAAATCGGGTGTAAAGATTCTTGCATGATAGTAATGATTGGTTTGTGTTAATGACAGTTTTGAACAATCATTATTTTGATAATGATATGCTTTGTTGGTTTGGTAGATGGCGATTTTGGTAACTCTCACTCTTTTTTTCATCCTATTATTGTGTTAGTGTTAGAAATATAATTATTTATATATATAGTAATATAGTCATTATTATATGCTTAATTTAAATAATAGCAACTTAATAAAAGTACTTTCTCTGGGCTAATAAATTACATTTAGTGTTCAAATGATTGTGCTTGCATTGTATCAAAGTTATTTAAATTATAGCAAACAGTTAATCAATTTGGAAGTTTTGTTCGCAAATAGCTTAGGTATGAATTAAAAAGAAGTAAAATTTTATATTTTTTTAAATAAGCACTTTGGAAAATTTTCCCTCTAGGTCTAGGTTACTCTTTTCTAAATGAGTTTTGAATACTTAATAAACATTTATATTAATGCAACTAGTGGCGATTGCTGCTATAATTATATATTTTTTATCATTTATCGAATTGCGTTAGTGTTTTCTTTTTTTCATAGTTTTAGGATACTTTTCAAACTTATTCAAGCCCGCTTCTTCTGTAATAACATTAACTGACTTCCAGGCGAGATATCTCGCATCGTGGGCAACGAGTGGCGGTCGCTGCCGGCTAGCACGAAGCAGAGCTGGGAGGAGCGGGCAGCGAGATGCAACGAGGAGACCTCCGCACGACTGGCGGAGGAGATGAGGGAGCTGTCGCAACATGTATGTATAGCATTATTATCAACAAAATTTTATTTCAATATACAACATTTGGTACATACAAACTAAAGCGAGTTGGAAATCCGGCTCGAAGGACCAGAAACATATCCCACGTTTGCAGGTTGATGCGGACAGGAGGTAGATTTATAGAATACTAGCGGCCGCCCGCGACTCCGTCCGCGTGGATTTCGATTTCCAATATCCTATGTGTTATTCTGATGTATAAGCTATATTGTGGTAAAGTTTCATTCAAATCCATTCAGTAGTTTTTACGTGAAAGAGTAACAAACATCCATACATCCATACATCCATACATCCATACATCCACACATACAAACTTTCGCCTTTATAATAGTAGTAAGAAGTAGTAAGATTGTTAAAAAAATAATATAAATACAGTAGCTTTACATAATCTTCTTCTTCCTAGCGTTTATCCCGTTTTTATACGGGGTCCGCTTTGACTATGATCTTGGATTTAGCAAGCACATAATAATAAAATATAAAATAATATACAGCAATGATACACCACTGTTACCTAATAAATTTAAAGATACATAAATTAATTAATGTTTTGTTTAATATTATAATGGTTATTCGGTTCTTTACCCAATGAATTCTTTACTCAATATTTCGTCAACAGACTCCAATGGAGACGACTTACGAGTGTTTGTGGGACAACTGCGACTATCAGTTCGAGGAGCTCACGGACTGCATGGAGCACTGCATCGGAGACGGGGGAAACAGTAAGTGTCACTAAAGTATTGCAATTGCAGACACACTTCATAGCAAATACTTGCCGGTCAATAATAGTGCTTATGCCCTTGATATAAGGACGGTACAATGTCTAAAGTGTTTCGTGTTAAATATATATTAATTCGTAATTAACGCCTGAACAAAATTCGTCGACTTTCGCTCCATGGAATTAGCCCTGATCAAATCAAAATCAAAATATACTTTATTCAAATAAGCCTCAGAAAAGCACTTATGGATCGTCAATAGTAAAAGTGAGACTCCCAGTACAGCTTTTATCTCTCTATAGTGCAACTTAGATTTGTCAAAGCAGTCATATTTTACTTTATCATTGTAGCAATTAAAAATGTCCAATCCGTTGTAGTTATAGAACTATCACTAACTCGAATGTTTTATTTAACGCTGCCAGTGATTGGGACATTCATTGAGACAAAGAAGCCTAAACTAGAACGTAAGTACGGTAATGGTAATCGATCCAATTTCAATTGTCAACATTATGTACTTGATAAAACATTATTTTTTATTGGTTGAAAGAACTGAGCCCGCCGGGCTACCGTCATAATCAATAAAAAAATATTTTGGGTACTGTACTATATAACTCGGCATCCTTTATCCACGTTCTTTTACTACGGGTGAAACAACGTGTACGTACGCTTTTTAAGGGTGCGCCAACGTTCTAGTTTCCTTGCTACGGGTGCGCCAACGTACACGTTAGTTTGCTGCGGTTGCGCCTACGTACATCCTCCCTTACTACAGGAGCGCCATCGTACACGTTCGCCTGTTACGTACACGTTCCACTACTACGGGTGCACTCACGTACACATTATATTACTACGAGCACGCTAAGCGTACATGTTCCCTTACACATGATATAACTACGGGTGCGCCAATGTAGACGTTCGTTTGCTACGGGTGCGCCTACGTACTTGTTCCCTTGCTACGAGCATGCCAACGTACACGATCTATTACTACGGGTGCGCTAACGTACACTCTCCGCTTGCATACCCGGTGGTAGCGGGGCACGTGCAGCAGTACTACCGCGGCGCGTTCAGCGAGTACCCGTGCCTGTGGCGCAACTGCGCGCGCGTGCGCAAGGGCCAGGCGCCCTTCCCCAACCTGCCGCGGCTGCTGCGCCACGTGCGCGACCTGCACGTCAACAAGGGCAACGGGAAGATGGCTGTCCATGAGAGGTCTATGGTAGCATGAAAGTGCTCACATAGAGACTAGTCGTGCTAGTTCATGCTGCGTTCGTTTTTATTTATGACTTGTGTTACTACGGCCGCACTAGCGTGCGCGTTCTCTTACTACGGGCGCACTAACGTCTACGTCACCTTACTACGGTTGCGCCAACGTTCATATATGATTCCTTACTACGGGTGCGACAACGTACACGTTCGCTTGCTACGGGCGCGCCAACGTACTTGTTCCCTTGCTACGAGCATGCCAACGTACACGATCTACTACTACTGGTGCGCTAACGTACAATCTCCGCTTGCATACCCTGTGGTAGCGGGGCACGTGCAGCAGTACTACCGCGGCGCGTTCAGCGAGTACCCGTGCCTGTGGCGCAACTGCGCGCGCGTGCGCAAGGGCCAGGCGCCCTTCCCCAACCTGCCGCGGCTGCTGCGCCACGTGCGCGACCTGCACGTCAACAAGGGCAACGGGAACATGGCTGTGCATGAGAGGTCTATGGTAGCACGAAAGTGCTCACATAGAGTCTAGTCGTGCTAGTTCATGCCGCGTTCGTTTTTATTAAGGACTTGTGTAACTACGGCCGCACTAGCGTGCACGTTCTCTTACTACGGGTGCGCTAACGTATATAATCCCTTGCTACGGGTGCGCCAACGTACATGATCCCTTACTACGGGTGCGACAATGTAGACGTGCCCTTGCTACGGGTGCGCCAATGTAGACGTTCGCTTGCTACGGGTGCATCAACGTACACGTGCGCTTGCTACGTACACGTTCCATAACTACGGATGCACTCACGTACATATTATATGGTGCGAGCATACTAACTTACATGTTCTGCTAAAAATGACATTAATACGGGTGCGCTAACGTACAATCTCCGCTTGCATACCCGGTGGTAGCGGGGCACGTGCAGCAGTACTACCGCGGCGCGTTCAGCGAGTACCCGTGCCTGTGGCGCAACTGCGCGCGCGTGCGCAAGGGCCAGGCGCCCTTCCCCAACCTGCCGCGGCTGCTGCGCCACGTGCGCGACCTGCACGTCAACAAGGGCAACGGGAACATGGCTGTGCATGAGAGGTCTATGGTAGCACGAAAGTGCTCACATAGAGACTAGTCGTGCTAGTTCCCTTACAACGGGTGCGACAATGTAGACATTCGCTTGGCACGGGTGCGGTAACGAACATGATCCTTTACTACTGGTGCACTCACGTACATAAATATGATATTACTACGAGCACGCTAGCGTACTTATTCCCTTACACATGACATACTACGGGTGCGCCAACGCATACTATTGCGACGGGTGCACCCACGTTCATCATTCATGTTATATTACTTCGAACGCACTAGCGAAACCTCTTACATATTATTACTACGGGTGTGCCAATGTACACGTTTCCATGCTACGGGTGCGCCTACGTACTTGTTCCTTGCTACGAGCATGCCAACGTACACGATCTATTACTACTGGTGCGCTAACGTACAATCTCCGCTTGCATACCCTGTGGTAGCGGGGCACGTGCAGCAGTACTACCGCGGCGCGTTCAGCGAGTACCCGTGCCTGTGGCGCAACTGCGCGCGCGTGCGCAAGGGCCAGGCGCCCTTCCCCAACCTGCCGCGGCTGCTGCGCCACGTGCGCGACCTGCACGTCAACAAGGGCAACGGGAAGCCGATGGCTGTCCATGAGAGGTCTATGGTAGCACGAAAGCGCTCACATAGAGACTAGTCGTGCTAGTTCTCTTACTACGGGTGCGCCAACGTCCACGTTCCCTAGCTACGGGTGCATCAACGTACATGATCCCTTACCACGGGTGCGCCAATGTAGACGTGCCCTTGCTACGGGTGCGCCAATGTAGACGTTCGCTTGCTACGGGTGCATCAACGTACACGTTCGCTTGCTACGTACACGTTCCAATACAACGGGTGCACCCACGTACACATTATATTACTACGACACTAGGGTACATGTTCTGCTACAAATGACATTACTACTGGTGCGCTAACGTACACTGTCCGCTTGCATACCCGGTGGTAGCGGGGCACGTGCAGCAGTACTACCGCGGCGCGTTCAGCGAGTACCCGTGCCTGTGGCGCAACTGCGCGCGCGTGCGCAAGGGCCAGGCGCCCTTCCCCAACCTGCCGCGGCTGCTGCGCCACGTGCGCGACCTGCACGTCAACAAGGGCAACGGGAACATGGCTGTGCATGAGAGGTCTATGGTAGCACGAAAGTGCTCACATAGAGTCTAGTCGTGCTAGTTCATGCCGCGTTCGTTTTTATTAAGGACTTGTGTAACTACGGCCGCACTAGCGTGCACGTTCTCTTACTACGGGTGCGCTAACGTATATAATCCCTTGCTACGGGTGCGCCAACGTACATGATCCCTTACTACGGGTGCGACAATGTAGACGTGCCCTTGCTACGGGTGCGCCAATGTAGACGTTCGCTTGCTACGGGTGCATCAACGTACACGTGCGCTTGCTACGTACACGTTCCATAACTACGGATGCACTCACGTACATATTATATGGTGCGAGCATACTAACTTACATGTTCTGCTAAAAATGACATTAATACGGGTGCGCTAACGTACAATCTCCGCTTGCATACCCGGTGGTAGCGGGGCACGTGCAGCAGTACTACCGCGGCGCGTTCAGCGAGTACCCGTGCCTGTGGCGCAACTGCGCGCGCGTGCGCAAGGGCCAGGCGCCCTTCCCCAACCTGCCGCGGCTGCTGCGCCACGTGCGCGACCTGCACGTCAACAAGGGCAACGGGAAGATGGCTGTCCATGAGAGGTCTATGGTAGCATGAAAGTGCTCACATAGAGACTAGTCGTGCTAGTTCATGCTGCGTTCGTTTTTATTTATGACTTGTGTTACTACGGCCGCACTAGCGTGCGCGTTCTCTTACTACGGGCGCACTAACGTCTACGTCACCTTACTACGGTTGCGCCAACGTTCATATATGATTCCTTACTACGGGTGCGACAACGTACACGTTCGCTTGCTACGGGCGCGCCAACGTACTTGTTCCCTTGCTACGAGCATGCCAACGTACACGATCTACTACTACTGGTGCGCTAACGTACAATCTCCGCTTGCATACCCTGTGGTAGCGGGGCACGTGCAGCAGTACTACCGCGGCGCGTTCAGCGAGTACCCGTGCCTGTGGCGCAACTGCGCGCGCGTGCGCAAGGGCCAGGCGCCCTTCCCCAACCTGCCGCGGCTGCTGCGCCACGTGCGCGACCTGCACGTCAACAAGGGCAACGGGAAGATGGCTGTGCATGAGGGGTCTACGTGCTAACATAGAGTATAGTCGTGCTAGTTCATGCCGCGTTCGTTTTATAAATGACTTTGTTACTACGGCCGCACTAGCGTCCACGTTCTCTAGCTACGGATGAGTTAACGTACACGTTCGCTTGCTACGGGTGCGTCAACGTACATGATCCCTTACTACGGGTGCGCCAATGTCCACGTTCCCTAGCTACGGATGTGTCAACGTACACGTTCGCTTGCTACGGGTGCGTCAACGTACTAGTCCCTTACTACGGGTGCGCCAACGTAGACGTTTGCAAGCTACAGATGTGTCATTGTACACGATCTATTACTACTGGTGCGCTAACGTACAATCTCCGCTTGCATACCCTGTGGTAGCGGGGCACGTGCAGCAGTACTACCGCGGCGCGTTCAGCGAGTACCCGTGCCTGTGGCGCAACTGCGCGCGCGTGCGCAAGGGCCAGGCGCCCTTCCCCAACCTGCCGCGGCTGCTGCGCCACGTGCGCGACCTGCACGTCAACAAGGGCAACGGGAAGCCGATGGCCGTCCATGAGAGGTCAAGGTTAGTGGGTGTTTGTACTTGTTATAAGTCTCTAAACCGCTTCGGATGCGGTGACCAAATTTTAATGAGCCGGTTTTGAGTATTTGTGTCACCAGTACAACAGTTATCTTGAAGATTTGCCTAAGTATATGTATAACTTTTTGTTTCAAATATGATTTTGTGTAGACGATTCAAGTAGGTATAATTTGGTTTAAAAAATAAACTATAGCTGTCAATAGAGTAAGACAATAACGTGTTAATTTTCTCATATTAGTTTGGCTTTTGGGCTAAATGACATCAGTAGTTTATCTGGTGTCCTTAAACAAACTTTACTAATCAAATATTTAATATTGTTTTGATATAGGTACATATCTATTTTTAAATATTCTCTATCTTCTCCTTCTGCCGTAGTTTTATTGAAATGAACACAAATAATTAATTTCCCTATTTTTTATAGGAATTTCATTCCGTCTACCAAGAAGCCTCCGAAGACGTATGCTGCAAGTTCACGGAGCGGTGTGATGTCACCAGGAGGTATGTAACATTTTGTCTATAGAATTGGCATAATTATCATCATAATCCTGGCGAAAAAAATAAAAATACTTATAAATTTCTGGAGTAATTAATAACTTATCACTAATGTACGGTCAACTGCGCGCTAATCACATGAAATTAAATCGTAGCGCTTTGGTGTACCCCTAACAAAAGGGGTCGTGAAAACTGCATAATGTTTCGTTTGATTGTTGTTGACTGTACAAATATGCAGTTCCCATTTATAGTTTGACCTATCCCATCTTGCTAAAGAACACATGATTTCAAATGATGGAGGCCTTTGCCTCATGCTGATACTTACTCAGTTATCTCATGGATTCAAAGAGTTAGATTTGCCTTCGCCATACTTCGAAATTGGCAATAAAATAAGAGCGACAGTCGCTTCTTAGAGCGTGACGCACACTACAGCACGTGGACAGACACCCGTTTTAATCTGACCATAGATTAAAACGGGTGTTTGCCTCGCTCTTATTTTAGTTCCAATGAGGGTGTTTGTGATTGAAAAAATCCACTAGATGGCAATACGTGCCTATGTAGGTGAGGTCTAATTGCTATGTCATTGGTGGATTTTGACATATCTGTCAATGTCATTTCCAATACGCCTACCTACTGCCATCTAGCGGATTTTTCATTAGCGAAAATCCTCATTAAGAAGGACGGCGAGAGAAAATCTAACTATTTAAGTCTATGAATTATCTATAGTTTCACTAATCCGTGTCTGTACCCGCAGCATCTCTATCCGGCATGTCTCCGATGGCGCGCAACACGCCGTCCCCTGGCGCGGGGCTGGGCAGCGCGAGCCTGGGCGAGGCGCCGGGCGCGAGGGCAGGGTTAGAACCTCTGTTCGTGACGGCGCCGCCGCGTGTGCAGAGAGTCACGCACTCCGAGGCGTATATCAGGTGAGTTTGAGTGGAATTAGTGAACGAAAGTCACGGTCAAGCGAAAATGTTTGAGACCATCATCTTAGCAAGCCTTGGGCATAGGGTGGGGCAGCAGTGAAATATCAGGTGATTATGAGTAGAATTCGTGAACGAAAGTCACGGTGAAGCGAAAATAATGGTTAAGGCAATCATCGCATCGAGAGCTCAGGGTGGTCAACCATGCCCACCCCACTCCCGACATTTTTGAAAATAGAAAATATTTTGTTTGTTTAATTAGCTTCGTTATAGATACGGTAGGCTAGCCAAGATGCCACTTTGACGATTATTCGCCAACGACATCGTAGCGACGATACAAATAGTTCGTGTGCGGGATGGCAATATAAGTCGCGCCGAAAGCGTTCTCGAATAATCGTCAAAGTGGCATTTTGGCTAGCCTACCAGAGCTAGTTTGGGCAAGCGCCCCAGCTTGCCCCAGTATGGCTACGCCCATGGATAAGACCATGTTATAAATAAAAACATTAGGCATACAAAGTTTTATTGGACTCTCGTTAAAACATTTCTATCTACGGTCCCTTAAGGCGCTTGGAACGAGATATCTCGTAAGGTTTTAATCAAAATAAGTTTTTAGTTAAAAGTTATTGTTTTTTTATATCTTCAGTGTTGACCATGATTATTCTGTAAATTTAAATATTTCTTCTTACAGGTACATTGAAGGCCTCCACTCCGAACAAAAGTACATCACCCCATGGGAGAAGTCACTGACCCCGATGCCAGTCAACCCTGATCCAGCTCAGTACAACATGCACAAACTGCCAGCTCACTGGATGACAGAAGACGCTGTCAACGGCTTCCTTGCACAAGACAAGAGCCTCGCAGAGACTGACATACAGAAGATGGATCAGAACACCAAGATCTTGAAGGGACTCTGTGCTCTAAGAGACTTTATGATGAGGGATGCACTAGCAATCTACAAAAGCGCATGATATAGAAAGAGGAGTTTATAAGATTTATTGACTTAGGACTAAGGTGGCAATCATGTATTTTTCAGTATAATTTTGACTAAGTGGTTTATGATTAAAATAAAATCGATAGACGTTTAGTAAAAACGAGTTTCAATTTGATGCCTACCGTGGGGTTTAATAATTCACCCTAAAGAGTAATTACTTTATGTCACTTCAATCTTTGTCATAAAAAAATCTTGTCCATAAACACACATTTAATGTTATCTTTGAGGACAACAGTTTAATTGTTTGATTATCATTCAATAAGTTATTTTTAGAATGTTAATTCTAAGAATAACTTATTATTGAATTGATCACAAGCACAACACATTTATCGAAATAAAAAACGATGTTACATACGTGTAAAGCTTATATTATAGTAATAATAAAAATATAAATACAATGTATTACATGGCATGAATACGTCACTAGCGTCGATATATGAAGAGTTTAGACGGCCTCCACTTCCTCCTTTATAAGTCTAACTAGGTGATTGAATTTGGATCCGTCGAATATGAATACCTGAAAAAAATAATCATCAATTACTTAAGAGTTCAAAATACCATAGACATACTTCATCATCATCCTAGCGCCTTTTATGGTGGGATCCAGGGTATGCTACGACTAAAATCCTGAATTTACCAGCTTGGATAATACAAAATACCATAAACATACATTTCACTTAAGAATTCAAACTATGTTTATCTCATTATGCTTTTGCTAATAGAATATTTTTTACAAGCAGCATCCAAGTGCCCAATCTTTATTGACAACACAGATGTAGTTCCATAAATTACAGTTACAAAAGATTCATCTTGGCAAGAACAAGAACCTAAACAAAGGATTTAATATAAGTTACGTCATTCTCCTGCCATGATCCCACACAGGGCGTGGTCGGAACAACATGTTTTCTCCTTCCACTCCCTACATTTACTCCTTTCACATCATACTTCACGCAGTCCATCCATCTCTTTTCTGTCTTCCTCTGCTCGCTTTCCATCCAGTCATAACTTTCTTAATATAAGTAACACTACATAAATAAAAATACCTTTCTGCAAGGTGTCAAAGCGCCTCCTTCATAGTCCCATTGGGATAGATCAGCTTGTTCCGTCACATCCACCTCGAAGCTGGCCAGGGCCTCGTCTGCAATCGGCTTCTCCTCTTGATTGGCAAATATTATCTCTGAAGCGTCATCTGGTAAAGAAATAATATAAATAATAATTAAGATTTGTTTTTGAAATATATTTTTGTCAGGTAGGGGTAAATTAAGATATAAAGAAGATTTGATGATTGGGCAACTCTGACACTAAAACTCAATGTTTAGTACATTCAATGTGTAATACTACATTACTTATTATTACTGACTTCAGATCAACAACATACACACATTCCACAGACATATAGCATTATTATCTAAATAAAATTGTGACCTAAAACATAGATTTAAATGGTTAGATTTGCCCTCGCAATACTTCAACCCGCTCTAATGCTTCACATTGCATAGTAGCATTAGTTCCACGTTTGTCATGTGTATCAAAATAATGCCACAGTTTTCTGTGTTGTAGCATATTTAACGATTATAATCTATGATTAAAATGTTAAAAAAGAAACGAATTACATAAATAGCTAATAGACAAGGTTACGATAGCAACTTACCTCCAGTGTTGTAAGTTTTGCTAATCCACACCAAGTATTGGAATGTGTATGGCATGTTTTTACGGACAGCTTTCTCCAGCTCGGACTGTAGCGATGAGAACAGAGGGACACTGATGGCTGCTGGAATGTTCAGGATTCTGGAAAAGCAGACAGTTTATAGGTACATTATGTATTCATTTATGACTAATGATGACACAAGAATTGTTTATTGGTTCAACAAAGGTATTATATTTTTAGGGTTCCGTAGCCAAAATGGCAAAAAAACGGAACCCTTATAGATTCGTCATGTCTGTCTGTCTGTCTGTCTGTCTGTCTGTCTGTCTGTCCGCCAGTCTGTCACAGCCACTTTTTTCCGAAACTATGAGTACTATACCGTTGAAACTTAGTGAGTGGATGTATTCTGTAAACCGCAACAAGGTTTTCACACGAAAATAGAAAAAAAAAAAAAAGTGGGGGGTCCCCATAGTCAGAACTGAAACTGAAAATATTTTTTTTCATTGAACATATACGTGTGGGATATCTATGGATAGGTCTTTAAAAATTATATTAAGGTTTCTAATATCACTTTTTTCTAAAGTGAATACTTTGCGTGACAGACCCTTCCAAAGTGGAAAAAAGTGTGTCCCCCCCCCTCTAACTTCTAAAATAAGAGGATGATAAAACTGAAATTAACATATAATGTACATTACTATAAAAACTACCAACGAAAATTGGTTCGAACGAAATCCATTCAGTAGTTTTTTTAATACGTCAAAAATAGAATTTGTACGGAACCCTCAGTGCGTGAGTCCGACTCGCACTTGGCCAATTTTTTTAATAATATGAAGGTATATTGGCTCCTCCCTACCAGTTGGTAAGAGATCTGGTGGGCTAGCCAAGATGCCATTTCGTGAGCAGGAGCTAACGTTTTCGTTGGTACTTATGTGTCCATTCAGCTCACACAAATACTTCATGTGCCGGATGGAGATATGATTCGCGAATTACTAATGCTAAGTGGCATCTTGGCTAGCCCGCCTGTTACCGAAATGGTACCCTATATCTTGGCATTCCCATTACATTTCTTATTTAATGTTTGTTTTTTGTCTAACATTTTTCTGTAGAACACTAAGTTCTGCACATAGGACAAACAATTATTATTTTGAAGGTTCAACTATTAAATTAAATTGCGAAACAAATCATCCACCGATACCATCCAATTTCTTTTAATTATTTTACTGCATAAAAATTTAAAATTTGTTTACCTTTCATTTATAATAAGGCCAACTTGATTTGAATCATCTGCCAAGATTTTTTTGACTAGGGCTTTTGTTTTATCGTTGGCATTGTCCTCTGCAAGTGTGTTAAGCAGTGTTCTGATTTGTTGGATGCAGTGTTCATCCTGAAATCAAGTAAAAATTTCAATTGTTAAATACATTCTTGAAAGCTTAGTTCATACTTTTTTCATTACAATATGTATTATAAATGATCTACTATACATAAATTAAAGAGCTAGATTTGTAAATAGCTTATAACTTCACATTGAAATTGTGTTTGATGGGCTCATTGGTATTGGGTCACGGGTTCGAATCTCGCTAGGGGAAAATGTTTGGGTGAACATCGGCATTTGCACTCGAGTCATAGATGTTATAAAAGAATTTTGTAAAATGCTTGTATTGAAAATTTCACAACATTATAAGACTTCTCACTTACTTTTCTTTTAGTAATATTGATAACAGTTGTAACACCAAAGACTCCATCACTTCCATCATCATCGTCGTCGTCATCATCCTCTTGACCATTATCAAGGCATTGTTTCACTACACTACCGACATAGTTTTGTGCTGAAAATTAAGTTATATCAAATTAATTAAATGAAATTAAGTTGTTCTAAAAATATAGTCTTTTCAAAAGTTGTGGTTTGATAATATAGGTAGTTTTTATTGAAGAGCTAGATAGCGCAGCACTCAGCCTGTAGTTGGTAAAGTTAAGCAAAGTTCGCAGATGCTAGTCATAGGCTAGGCACGTTAAGGCTTGTCGCGAGCCGAAACGTCTGGCGCTTAAGTGAGCAACGTTGGCCACTGCTAGTCTCGTTTTCAATAATCCCTCTACCTTTCTTGCAATGGGCCCGGATTTGCTTGGTGAAGCCATTGACTGCAGAGTTCTACACCTACTTTGGTTGTGTCAGAATTCAGATTGCTGTCCCTCCGAAATATCACATAAAAAAGTTTAACTTACAGATGATAATTTGAGCCAGTGCTCCCAGGTCCACATCTGACTTCAGGAACAGTTGGCGTAAGAGTTGTTTGATGCCGTGGTAGTCGCAGTCCTCGGGGTTGCGGCCTTCAAAATCAGCTTGCAACTCCTAACAAAAACCAAAAATTTTAGTTATGACACTAACTTTTATAAATCATGATAAAAGAAGGATGCAATAAATCTTAATAATTAAGTTAAGAAATTCATACCTTAATTAGACAGAGCAAAACAGAAACAATTAACAATTAAATAGGTAACAAAAAACAACTTCATTCCTACAAAAACTGGCGACTACAGTTAAACAGCAAAAATGTGAATTTCAAATTGATTCAACTTTAAACTCTAGGAGTCAAGACATAAGATTGTGCAAGAATAATAAGAAGGGTTGAGGTAATGACTCATTGTTTCACTTTATTATGAAACTGGAAACTGAGCGAGTCGTAAAGGCCCCGAACGTATCAACCATTGCTATTGTTCTTATTGGACATCGCTATACTATAGAAAAGTTACGAGTTTTTTTATTAAATAATGCCGTAGTAGTTATCGAATATTGTACGAAGATCTGTCTCATAAAGACAAATACCTGCGCACATAAATAGATATGACCTCGCCATAGTTCGAGCCGCTCTGATTAGGCACTAAAATTCGAAGCGACGGTCGCTTCTTATAGCAGTGACAGAATGTTGAAACGTACGCTATGACAAACAAAATAATGCCACAGTTTTTTGGAGTCGGCATATTTTAAGAATGAAATCTGCCTGCGCAAATATTTGTTATTTACATTCCATAACACGCCATGTGTTTCTAGGTTATGTTGGTAATTTACCTTGTCGCCGATGTAGTTCCCATCGGAATCGAAGTCGGAGTCTTTCTCGCTGCCGGAATCATTCTCCTCTTCACTCTCGCTGGCCAGTTGTTCGACGTCCTTGTTTCTTTTGTTGGACATTTTGATATTTTAACACACAAGCCGACACGAAAATCGCAATACTTCGGTACATACAGCGAGCGAAGTTTGACAGAAAGTAAAGAAAACAAAATGTGACATTTGATTGTGAGTGTTGCTATAAAAAAAGTAACATCATGTTCGGATACAGTTTGGAGCAAATTATTTTGTTAATCTACAATTTTATAAAATCGAATTTAAGGCAGATTACCATTGGGAGAGAGGGCACGTCTAGAACAATATCTGTGAACTTATTATCATTGCGGAGCCGAGTGGGAGGTAGAGTTATTTTGAGTCACAGATTAGATTAGTCAGATAGTACCTACACAGATGGGCCATCAAAGATATTGGATCCTTGTGCGACACTTCGACAATCAATGGATTGCTGCTTTTAGGGAATCCGGATCGGTGAAATTGTTATTTAACATTACAACGGGACTAAACGCGATATTACATATGTATCTGCATCTACCCTCATCAGCCCAAGCCCGTTAAGTAGACGACGCCGCGCGCGCACCGCCAGTTCGCTTGTGACCACGGCTGTAGCATCACAGCCGAAACGTCAAGCAGTAAGTACTCAGGTACTTATAAAAATAATATTGCGTTTAGTCCCGTTATAATGTTTAATAATAATAATGCAACGCGAAAGTTTAAAGTTATATCGGTGAAATTGTGTTTATGTTTTCCTGTTGTGATAACACAAATAGGTACAGTCCGAAGTTTGGAAGTTGGTGGTGTAATGCTTCGGAAACCACTTAAAGCCGTTGGTCCTGCGCCTGATCTCTCTACTGTCGTGTCAGATTGCTGTCCCACCGAATTATGAGAGTGAGGGAATAGGGATTGCACCTGTGCTTGCGCACGCGCTTGGCACTATAATATACGGCTAGGAGTGTATTGATATTTAATTAAACACGAATTTCTCTAAGATTATCATTTTATTGCTTGTAAATTTTAAGCAGCAGTGTGAAATAGGACCACGCCGTTTTGATGATCTGAAACAAAGTAAGTTACTTACAGTTTTACATTCTAATGGGTTACGGGAGTATACAGGGCCCCATCGATCACCTATTAAGGGCCCTGGGCACAAGGGCCTTTAAACCTCTTGTTTGGACCAATCGATTGCGGGGCCCTGAACAAGTGTCCATTGTGCCCATTGGATAAGACTGGCGTGGGAGAAAAAAAATGTTTTTTATCAAAACTTGTTCACAATATAATTACCGTTGCGTAACTTGCGAGACTGATCACGGAGAAACCATACGTGGTAACATGCACTTCTTTTTGGGCCCTGTAAAGGAGTAAATAAATTAGGTAATACAAAACAATAATTGAATGAAATTTTGTAAATTTTGTAAATCATAATAAAATAAGCGTAAAGATACGCGTGGCATAGATTGTTGACTAGGTACTGAAGAAAAACAAAGTTTTTGACTTTATACACCAAGAGGTCGTGGGTCGAACGGCACAGAGAAAAAACGTCTAAGTGTTCATAAAAACATACATAAATCTGTCCTTATCTATATTGTTCTTAACGTTTAATTGGATGATCAGACTAGAATTATACAAAAAATAGAAATATAAAAATAGGAAAAACTAGTAAGTTCACAATTTTGTAAATTCAGTTCTTAGCGTATTTAAATAAATGCCTAAATAAATGCCTTGGACTGACACACCAATTGCCTAGCCCCAAACTAAGCTCGAAGCTTGTACTATGGATGCTAGGGAACGGATAGACATACTTAAATACTTTATAAACATCCATGACTCGAGTACAAATGCCGATGTTCATCACACAAACATTTGCCCCTAGCGGGATTCGAACCCGCGACCCTTGGTTTCGTAGCCAGGGTCTCTGACCACTCGACCAACGGGCCCGTCAATTTAATTAAGTACCTACCTGTAAAGCATGATGAATAAGGAGCTCTTGATATTCTTCGGCGCTTTGTACCACCCGCCGTTGTACAAAGCCTCAGACACGCCTACACTCTGAAACAAAGACTTCAATGTCAAGTTATTTAGGACAAATCTTTAGTACTTAAATCCATTTCACTTTATTTCTGACTCCCGCGACTCCGTCCGCGTGGATTTCGATTTCCAATAGCCTAAAGCCTTCCTCGTCAAATGGACTATCCAACACAAAAATATTTTTTCAAATCGGTCCAGTAGTTCCTGAGATTAGCGCGTTCAAACAAACAAACAAACAAACATACAAACAAACAAACTCTTCAGCTTTATATATTAGTGTTTTTATTTGTCTATTTTTGTGTGAATGTTATTATCCCTTATTCATTGCTATGCTTATGTACTTATTTCATTCAGGCAAGGTTACCTCAATTTAAGAAGGATAATTGTCTCATTTCTACTAATTACTACTTATTTTCCTAAATACGAGAAAACGAACTTTTCAAAACCACACAATTATAGCCCGGTAATTTAAACCTTAATAAATTCACTGTAATGATTCCTCACATGAAAACAAATACTTAATACCAAAGCCTTTTAAAAAGAAGAGAAGAAACCAACCAGCCAGTTTCTAAATTAAATTCGTAATTTAAAACCGAGGAACCAATAGATAATTGTGAAGTACCTACTCCATTGTTATAAACAAATGCCTGATAACAGTTGGTTAATAGGGCGCACTGTGAATAGATTTAAATCTTTTAATATGCCCCGACACCAGAAAACTGTGGCATTATTTTCTTCGACATGACGTACGTTTCAGCACACTGTAACAGGGAAAAGAAGCGACCGTAGCTTAAAATTTAAGTGCCAACTTTAGAGCGGTCGATGTATGGCTAGGGCTAGGGCATCTAACCATTCAAATCTATGGAACAGTGTAAACAAAGAATCTATTCGGGAATAATGGAAGAATGGCTCTTACGGAGTCGAGCAGTCTTTGTCCGTACCAGCAGAGCAACCAAGTTTGCGACAGAGCTGTCGTCAGGAACGATTTGTACACCATCACGTTCCACTTTTCAACGACCTGAAACAGAAAGGTTACTTCTAAACGTGTAATGGACGTGTTAGTGTAGGAACACACTAGGCTGAAATGACGCGACCGACGTTCAGTGGCATGCAAATTACGCGACGTTATTTCGGCATAGTGTGTCAACTCCCATTATGCCGCATCAGCCGCGTTAATTTGGTCGCGATTTTTCCGCATAGTGTGTTCCTGCTCTTACAATTACTAGCACCTGTAGATTTCTGGTTTCGCTTGTTGTTGGTATGCCTTTTTATTAAGATATTGAAACTAGTATTAGTGTGACTCTCATTCTCATAGTTCGGTGGAAAGAAATTTCCACTGGGGTCCTTGAATTGACAGAAATATTTTTACGTAGGTAGGTACTTTGCGGATTAGATTCAGCATTCCATTTCCATCGAGAATTTCATTGAGAAATCCATTCAAGATGATTTGAAGGTACTTTTTACAAGCGATTAAACACAAATATTTTTGTTGCGAGGCAGAGATGGGGTATAGACAGTTTGTGAATAATAGATACCTCAGAAGAGGGATCTTCTATTGGAATGGATATTTTTATAAAGTAAGGTTTGAGGTAGGATAAGGAATGACAAAGATACATTTCTATTGATACCTACGTATCCTGCATGAATTTTTATTTTCGTGTTCCGGTTAAACATGATAGGGGATGTTACTTACAACGAACGATAAAATAAAAACTACACTGGTTGAAAAGTAACTATGTATCCTATTATTATATTAATATTACTAAGGATATCCTGGGTACCTGGCTGCATGTACAATTTGGCTGAAACCTGCTAGTGAGGTACATATTATTATTATTTTTCGATTGTTTAAAATACAGTAAATGTAGTCACCATACAAAACAACTTACCACGCTACAAAATCCACAAAAGCAGATAATGATTGAGCTGTTAAAGAAGTTTAACAGAAGCGCGAAGCTAAACAAATCTTCCACATCACCCGCAAGTCTGTCAAAGAAAATACACTAAAATTCATAAATGAATAAAGTCTGGAGTTCTGGGCCCGTAGCCAAGATGCCACTTTGACGAATTCGCCATACGCTTTCGACGCGACTTATATTGCCTTCCCTCACACGAACTATTTATGTGAGCGGGATGGAGATATAAGTCGCTACGAAAGCGTCTGGCGAATTCTTCAAAGTGGCATCTTGGCTAGCCTACCTGGACGGACACGCTAAGCGCCTAGCCCCAAACTAAGCTTGCAGCTTGTGCTATGGATGCTAGGGAACGCATACATACACATATGTACTTAAATAAATATATTACATATAAACCATGACTCGAGTACAAATACTGATATTAAGTATTTTACCCTAGCGGGATTCGAACCCGCGGCCCTCGGCTTTGTAGCCAGGGTCTCTGACCACTTGACCAACGGGCCGGTTAAATTGTATTAAATGTTAAAAAGGGTCACCAAGAAATAGAAAGAAAGAAAAAGAAAATAAGTTTTTATTTGGTACAGAAATTAAACGAAATGCAAAAGGTAAATAATAAGTATTATGTTGTTCCGCACCAAAAAGGCCAACAGTGTTCCGGTCGGGCTTAGTTTGTGGCTAGGAAATTGGAGTGTTAGTCCAATAAATTTATTTAATATTATTATCATCATCAGCCTATGTTATTTTACTATTGGAAATACTGCTTGAAACTATCCTACCGTATCAGAGCGTGATGTCGCAAAACGATCTCAGTGAGCTCCTTCTGATATATCCTCTCGGCTTCGTGACTGTCCAACAATTCCTGTTTGTTATTCAGATGCTCGTTGCTGTATTTTCCTGTAAATCAAATTGATGTTTTATCTTATTCCATCATAATCATATTCGTATTCACCATAATAGCTGATACTTATGGGAAAAGTTTCAAACCTTAAATGGAGTCATACAATATTTTGATCCATCATGTCATTGGCACTAAGGCATGATTATGTTTTTGGAATGTTCATTACAACATGTATGAGTTTTATTTTGCGAGATCTGACTGTTTTTGTACTCAAACCTCAAATAAATTATTTTAATGCTTACATTAAATGGGCAGATAGGCATGAAAAAATTTTGCTTAGTTTCCAAATCTATGAATGCCGTAAAAAATCTCAAAAAGTTCTGGATGATTGCCGACAACTTTTACTTGCAACTACAACGGTTAATGTACCAGCCCTACAACCTTCGTCACTAGGTTTCCTTTTATCTGGATTTCTAACCACTGGTCTACCGGGCGTGAAATGAAGAACTGACCTAAAGGATATGTCTCGATCATCTGTTGATCGATGGGCACGTAGATCATCTTCTTGATCCTGATCGCGAGTAGGTCGAACATCGTGGTGATGTGGCTCAGGAAGATGCAGAAGAACAGGTCTCCGCTCAGCATGAACCAGATGGTGATCAAACCTACAAGCATTTTATCATCATCATCATCATCAGTTAGTTGCAGTCCAGTGCTGGATGTAGGCCTCTCTCAGTGAGAGTTTTCGCAAATGAAAAATCCGCTAGGTGGCAGTAGGTAGGCGTAGGGTCTAACTGGTATGTGATTGGTGAATTTTGATATGACATTGCCAGGAACTTATGTCAAAATTCACCAATGAAATGGCAGTTAGACCTCACGTCTACGAATTGCCATCTAGAGGATTTTTCAATCGCAAACACCCTCGTTGGGAGTTTTATGCCCATAAACATATACTACATAAACTGAGAGTTGAGCCCTTGTAGGTATTTTATTACTAGCGGCCGCCTGCGACTCAGTCCGCGTGGATTTTGGATTCCGCAACACTATGTACTATGTGAACTATATTGCCAGCTTTAAGCCTTTTGATGAATGGACTATCCTACCCTACATAAGCTTTTTTATTCTAAGCAGAAGTTCCTGATGTTCGCGCGTTCAAAGAAACTAGTAAGTATGATCTAATACATACTACATATTAGTATTAGTAGCTAATAAATTATCATTTAAATGAAGTTCTGCCGGATCACAAATAACAACACGAATTCTCTATGTATACCTTGTCCTCAAAATTTCATATATTATAATCATTCAAGACTTTCATTTTTATATTATCTTATAAATGTGTGCGTTTGTATTGAAAGCTATAAAGTTTCCTCCGGGTGGTTATCAGTTAAACATGGATAACTTCGTAGATTTTACGTTTGAAACATTCGAACTCCGAAATAAGTCTTCCGTATGTATTTTTAAGGCTAATATTTGGATATGTTTTATATATATGTTTTTGTTTAAGGGATTAAGGTCGGTGACTCGGTGTAAAGATATGAAAATGTAATAAAGCGAGCGAGAGCTGTCGTTTTGTTTATCGTAAAATTATCTTCTAAAAAGTCATTGCTAGCTTGTGGAATGGTTCGGATCATAAAACATTTTTACTTTAATATCATCTATAAATAAGTAGGAATACATATTACATATTTTTATAGATGATATAAAAAGAAAAACTTTTACAACTTTAAAAATTAAAATTACTTTTTGATTTAGGTGTGAACGCATAGAGAATCTTTGCCATACAAAGTACGATGTACAACATCCTAATTGGGGATGTTTCACTATTAGATGAATTAATGAAGCGCAAAAGTTTTTATTAACTTGAAATAAAACTTCTTTCAAACGGTTTTTTGCAGCAAAACCCGACGTTTCGGCATATGTATAGTCTATGGTTTCGGCTACTTTTCAGCAGCCGAGAATCATGAAATGTCTCAGTCAGGAGCGTAGCTACCGCTGTATCTGCCATATCAATTATACGGGGCCCCCGAGGCACGGGGGCCCCAGACTCGCGAAAACAAAAATTAATAAAAACTTCCCAAATTATAATTTGGTGCAATTTTTTTCTATTGATATATATATTTACCTTTCCTAAGGGCCCCAAACAAATCTTTTTACGGGGCCCCGCTAAGGCACGCTACGCTTCTGGTCTCAGTTGTGTTTGAGCCCGTCCTATTTTTCCCTTTTAAAAATCGGTTAGCTACTTTCATGCGTACTTTAAAAGACGTATTCCACGAAGAACGTAGAGTAGACACTTTACACGGTAAACGCGGCAAGAAATAGGTTCTTCACGCTTCTCTGTGAAGTCGTAGCATCTTTCCTAACGAGCTGTGTATTCATTGTACGGCTATGTAAAGTAATTTGTATACTTATAGAATCGTTATCATTACTAAAGGGAGATTAACGCGATATTTATTATGTAGTGTATGAGCATGTCTATTTGTCGTGGTCTGGGTGTCAATATGTATCAATTTATGTACCTATATTTGTAATACCACTGTGCAAAACCTAACACGGAATGAGATCTGTTAGAGGTCATCTATATAGTACGTCACACGTAAAGGAAGGGGGGATTGACAAGGGGTGGGAGGGGTCCTTAGTTTTGTAAGTTTTGTGACATCATATATTTTCAAAGTTCAATATTATCTAAAGGCTGAAATCATGAAATTCGTGTGACGTTCTTCATGAATGGCTCTTTGTGTATCAATGTTTGTGATTTTGTGAGATATTTATTTATTTACTAACCGTGCCAAGTTTGAAGCAGGAGCAGGGGCACGTAGTAAACCCCTTTAGAGAAAGGGTCGAAAGGCAGCCAGTAGTAGAAGGGAACAATGAGAGGCTCATCCGCCCCGAGGGCTCGCTTCAGTATGATCACGAAAGGGTCTGTCAGGTATATCACCAGCAAGAAGTTGTTGCACCAGTAGTAGCCTGGAAGAGTTTGAAAGTCATCATCATTCATCGTCCTAGCGCTTATCTCGTTTGCCAAATGGTGCCAAATGGTAGCCAATGGTACGCTCCGTACGACTATGATCTTAATCCCCTTGGTTATTACAATGAAAAGAAAAGAAAAGGAACGAAAAACTTTTATTTAGTGTAAAAACAAAACAGAACAAAACCCAACATAATACGAAATAAATATGTTAGAAAGAAAAATTAACATCCCAGACAAAATAATAGTATTTTTTACACCCAATGGCCAATGCTCACAATGGAGCGACTGCCGTCTAACCTCCATAACCCTTAACAAGGAAACCAGACCGTTTTTAAATCATAGTCGGAACCAACGACTTAACGTGCCTTCCGAAGCACGGAATCATCATTTTTATGGGACAATAAGTGATTCAAAATCAAAATCAAAATCAAAAATATCTTTATTCAAATAGGCATACAAACAAGCACCTTTGAATCGTCAAAACTAATTAAAATAATAATATAATTTAATACATCTTAATACATATATATGTTGTATATACAATATACTGATATACATATACATATTTAATGTGACTCAACCACTGCAATGAAATTTAATCAGCAATTAGCAATCCCCTGTGTGGCTTTGAACATTCCCCCATTTTGGACCTACATCTAGCAGGCTGATGATGTGGACAGAAGTATTTACCATGAACCAAGATCTTCAGCTGTTTAAGAGCGTTCCTCAACACGTTGTCTTCTTCCTCAGACACAGTTCCGACTGGCCACATGGCGCGTAGCTCGTTCACCAGGTTCTCGTAAACTGGCCGGTAACACGCTATTTTATACGACTTCGCCATCGCTATAGAGAAAAATTAAAAGGTCATTTAAATTAATAGATTAAAAAAAAAGGTAATTAAAAAGCATAGATTTAAATCGTTCGATATGCCCTCGTTTTACTTTGACCAGCACAGGCTCTGTAATGTAAAGCGACGTTCAATTCAAATCTATACTTATAATAAATCTGTAGAGAGGTCAATTCTGTACATTAAATATTTTTTCAAAATAACTATCAGGGGGTGATTAGTTATCGATACTGATGCCAAAAATGCAATCAGCAAAATTTTTGTCTGTCTGTCTGTCTGTCTGTCTGTCTGTCTGTATGTTCCTTATAGAAACAAAAACTACTGGACGGATTTTGACGAAACTTGGTACAATTATTCTTCATACTCCTTTATAGGATACTTTTCATTACGCAACAATCAACAGGAACAGCGTAGTGAAGGGAAATGTGGGAAAAACGGGAGAATTTTCTCCATTTCTTAAGCTTCAGTCGCGTGTGCAGCCTTAATGGTTAAAGTCACATAGAAATCATGTATGACGGAAATATTTTACATAAAATTGCCTAAAAAATATCCCTGAACAGCATATGTCTATCTTTTATGGTTGGCTCACAATAACACGTGTAACTCATGATCCAAATTGGTTTGCGCGCCAACGCGTTAAACTCAGAAACTACTTACTGGTTCGAATTTGACAAAATATTTTATGTTGGATAGTTCACTTACCATTTGTCGAGGTAGGCTTTAAGCTATCTATAGTAACACTGTGTGCGGAAACCGTAACCCACGCGGACGGAGTCGCTGGCGGCCGCTAGTCGAATAATAAACCTTAGACCTGAGTAATCAAGGTACGTCACGTCAATTAAAATAATGCCATTTTTTAGGGTTCCGTAGCCAAATGGCAAAAAACGGAACCCTTATAGTTTCGTCATGTCTGTCTGTCTGTCTGTCTGTCTGTCTGTCTGTCTGTCTGTCTGTCCTGGCTCGTTCTCCGCTGTTTCTGAACCGATTGCCACGAAAATTGGTGGAGAGATGTATAGTGATAATTCAAGAATCGGTTTTTAAAATAATCGAAAAATAATTATTTTTACCCCCCCTCCCATACATCGAAAAGTAAATCCGAAAAACAAAATTCGACTTACCCCATCGTGTGGGGTATCGTTAAAAAGGTATTTTTAAATACAATAAAACTTGCCTTGAAACTATGTGGATCAAACACCGCAGTCTCGAGATATATTAATACAAAGTTAAAATTAGAGCGTCCCCCCCCCCTTAACTTTTGAAATACTTTTACAATAATTCTGAAAAAAATGTCCTGTATACCTCCAAGTAAGTACTTTCAACGAAAACTATAGCGACCTCTGTATCATACATAGTTATTTTTATACAACTCGACCAACTTATGACGTGCAGTTGCCCTTACTAAATGGTGTCTTAAGCAGTCGGGCCATCTTTTAGCTACGGAACCCTTTCATGGGCGTGTCCGACACGCTCTTGGCCGGTTTTTCTTCTGATGTTGGGGTATATCTAACCACCAGCGTAACACCACAGTTTACTTGTGACTTCTGTTGCTGTCATCATCATCATGATCAGCCTATGGCAATCCACTATCTGCCACAGTAAAGAAGCTCTTCGTAACTTTTTACAAAATTCTACTTCACTGTGGTCTTCTGTAAGGTGGGTTCTTCCCCAGACGAGCGGCTCATTCGAGTGGAAGTTCCACAAAGCTCTACCTCCCTCTTCGGTTTAAAATCATTAGAATCTCACAATAGTGTTAAGCAACTACTTACCTAATATCACATAGCCAATGCAAGGCATCATTCTGAAGATCCCAACGGCGTCCTGGAATGAGCCTCCCTTCGCCGTCTGCACCATTCTGATGATCTCCAGCGGCATCGTAATGAGCAGGTTCACGAATGAAAACCAGTACAGCACGTCCTTGCAAAACCTGGGAATCAAGGATGTGACTTTTTTATGGCAGATGCGGCAAAAGTGCTAGAGGTCGCTAGCAAAGATGCCATTTTCGGGAACGCGACATAAATTGCCTAGCCCCAAACTAAGCTCGAAACTATGGATGCCAGAGTACGGATGGACATAGTTTAATCTATATCTTTAGTAACATATAAAGCTGAAGAGTTTGTTTGTATGTTTGTTTGTTTGTTTGAACGCGCTAATCTCAGGAACAGTGGTCCGATTTGAAAAAATATTTTTGTGTTGGATAGTCCATTTGACGAGGAAGACTTTAGGCTATTGGACATCGAAATCCACGCGGACGGAGTCGCGGGCGGCCGCTAGTACTTATATAAATATTATTTTGACGGGCTCGTTGGTCTTATGGTCAGAGACCCTGGCTACAAAATCAAGGGGCCAATCTTAGGGTGACCAACTCAAGTCATGGGTTTTTATAATAGCATTTTAAAATGTCTATCCGTTCCCTAGCTTCCATAGAAAAATCTTCAGGCTAAGTTTGGAGCTAGGCAATTGGTGTGTTAGTCCAAAGAATTTATTTATTATTCAATATTGAATGTTGTGAAAATTTAGAAATTATTGGCTGAAAATGATTACCTTATTTTTTTTTACATTTTGTAAATTAATATTTTTGTTTCATTTCTGGGTTTTGATAAGGCTAGAGGCTGCCGCTTTGCTTCGTTTGAGGCTTTGAGGCATAGCGTTTTATGAATCTGTGTACTTAGGATACTTATTTAAGATCTGTTTACTGTAGTACAAGATCTGTATACTTAGGATTATTTATTTAACTGTTCCTTACAGCTGTTTTTACATTCGCCTTAACCGTACGAAAACCAGAAAATGCTCGGATTGATAGCATGTACTTTTGTGATGAATACTGACTAATAATAATTATAATTCGGTGTTTGACTGACAGGTCAAAGCAGTCATTTAGGATAAATGGTAATACATTCAGGATAAATGGTCTAACACCCAATTCTGATCGGCCAGAAAATCCTAGCGCCGATTGTATCCTCGGCCAACGGAATCATTCTTATCGAGCAATCAGGTGATTCAAGCCTGCAATATCCTAAAACCAAACGGGAAAACACAAAGTGAACATCTTTCCCGCGCGATTCGAACCCACGACCTCCGAGGTTTTTGAGCACACTGCTCTAACCACTACACCACGGAGGCAGTGACAGGGTGTAAGTTGGAGTAATCAGCTAATAGGGGTTAAGGACGCGGTTGACACAGCAGGAAGTGTCGTGTCGTGAGTGGGTGCACGTCGGCCCGTCAACAAGTCAATATGTTTCACGAGGTTTCACGACTCTTAGGGGAAAGTGGTCAGGCTTCGTACAGTGGGAGCATTCGTACAGTAGTCGTATCTCCACAATTATAAATGTTGATGCTTTTGTATTTGTGTGTAAGTAAGGCCCCTCATGCCCATAGACTCACAACTAAACGAAATAGCACTGCTTCAATAAGGTTCGCCTGGACAAGTCGATATGAGTTTATGGCCTGCATAAGAAATTTTTCGATCCATCTTTGAAAACATTTATTCCTAATAAGTTTTGCTCGTATTGCTAAAGTAATTGATAAAATCTATTGGATATGAGCCATATATTACTATGTTAATTTGAATTAGGTTGTTATTTTAATAGTTTTTCTATTTTGAAATATTTTTATGAAAAATTTTGGTTGGAGTACTTTCGTACACTTTCTAATGGGGTAGATTCGTACATAATAAAGTATGAGAAAAAAAAGAGATGAAACGGATAGTGGTTTGGCCGGATACCGGATACCGGATATTCGGCAAGCAACGAGGCCGGAGCGCCGGATATCCGGCCACCGAATATTCGGCCTTTTCGGAAATATTCGGGCGCGCTCGGGTGTATTCGCACCGTGAGCGGAGATCGGGGCGCGGGCGGTGCGGGGGCGTTCGAGTTGTCGCGCTCGTTCATTCGTTCGTTCGAGTTCGTGTTTGTTCCTGCCATTGTTTTTTCATTTTTGGTCATAGTTTTAACTTTGATTGAAAAGAAATGTCATCATTAAAGAAACGTTCGCCAATTTGGCAATATTTTGATTTACACAGTGATCATAGCAAGTACGCGGCATGTTTATTGTGTCAAGTAAACATTTCTCGAGGTGGTGAAGGAAAGAAGGCAGGTACGTAAGTTTTAGAGGTTATGTTGTCGCTTGAATTTAATAAAACAAAAAATTATGAATATTCTTATATTCCTAAACTGCCGGATCGAACGGATCTTTTTTTCGTCAGTGCTAGAATAATGTAACTTTATTTACCTAGTTAGTAATTTGAATATTAGCAGGTACTTAGCTGTACTAATGTTGCAAGAAACCAACGACAAACTGCTATGTTTTTCCATTTATACTTTTAGGGGAGTAACTGTTTGAAATAACAGGTGACAAATGTATTTGCTTATAAACAAACCAATCTTTATGCCACAGATTTATTGTCGGACAAAGATTGGTCGAATCGCACCATAAAATTATACTTAATTAAATTTAAATTTCATTATAAAAATAAGTTATATGACAAGTTTTTAGGGTTCCGTAGCCAAATGGCAAAAAACGGAACCGGAACGGAATAGATTCGTCATGTCTGTCTGTCCGTCTGTCTGTCTGTCTGTCTGTCTATCTGTCTGTCCGCCAGTCTGTCACAGCCACTTTTTTCCGAATCTATAAGTGCTATACTGTTGAAACTTGGTGAGTGGATGTATTCTGTGAACCGCAACAAGGTTTTCATACGAAAATAGAAAAAAAATAAAAAAAGTGGGGGGTCCCCTTAGTCAGAACTGAAACTCAAAATATTTTATTTTCATTGAACATACACGTGTGGGGTATCTATGGATAGGTCTTTAAAATATATATTAAGGTTTCTAATATATTTTTTTTCTAAAGTGAATACTTTGCGTGACAGACCCTTCCAAAGTGGAAAAATGTGTGTCCCCCCCCCTCTAACTTCTAAAATAAGAGGATGATAAAACTGAAATAATTATATAATGTGCATTACCATAAAAACTACCAACGAAAATTGGTTTGAACGAAATCTATTCAGTAGTTTTTTTATTACGTCAAAAGTAGAATTTGTACGGAACCCTCAGTGCGCGGGTCCGACACGCACTTTGCCAATTTTTTAAATTTCTAATCAAAATTAGCCAGTTTAATTTGATGAGCTTCCCGGTTATCTATTTATTTTAATTAAGTATGCAGATAGTAAATCGGTATCGTGTATTTTTTTAAAGTATGTTTTTTTGTCATTCACCAGGTACTTCAGCTATGAGTAATCATTTAAAGTCCAAACATCCAGAAGAATTTAAATTGATAAATAAAAGTAAATCTTGTAATATCAATTTTTCCCGTGGGGGTGCGCAACGATTCGAATAAGAATCACTTCGTCCCACAGGGAAAAATCCGGCGGCAGAGCATGAGAGGGTCTCGGGTTCGGTGGCCTAGTCGTTCCTGGATCAATCCAATTTAATAAAATGTTGGGCGCCTTGAAAGGGGACGGAGTAACAATAGGTGACTCCGTACCAAAATAAAAAAATATATTAAATCCTACTAGAGGAAAAAAGTTAAATACGAAGTGAAAATAAATGAATGATCCATGAACCGTAGCAAGTGGAGAATAGTAAATCAAACAAACTTTTATTTAAAAGTAGACTGGTTTAATACTAAGTATTTCGATACACATTAGATTCAGTTGAAAAACAGGAGCAGTTACATACAGTAAAAAAAAATTACATGATACCGAGACAGTAATTAACATTCGTCCGGCGAACTACACCTTATCACACATGGTACTACACCTTATCAGTAAATCGGGATTAGCTTAAGCATGCCCGTTATGGTGGGGTGGCATCTGACCAACTATATTGGGCGGTCAGCTGTACATTCAGTACCGATGGGAGGACCGTGTTGGGAAAGTCTGATACCACCTACTCAAACCACCAGCCCTGAAGGTCAGCCCACCGCTCAACATAGAGAGTCAGCCAAGTCAGTACGCATGCACACCCCACAAATCATGTCTAATAAAAACTATTTGAAATTCACTACTAACTATTCACTAATAACAAACACTATTTGAAATTTTTGTTCAGTTATCAAAGTTAAGTTGAGATAAAGTCACTGCGCTTCCTCCATCGGCCTCGACCGAGAAGTCAACACGGGGAAGTTGAACACTTGTTAAATTGAAATAAATACGGCCCTAAATGATTAAATCCATTGTCATCAGTACCTTGACTCCGAGCCAATGCAAAATCGGTTCTGGGATCAGCTCACCGTCGACATTTTGACAGGCGGGAGGTACCACGTGTCCACGCCACGTCTACGGCACACCGAGCTGCCGACATTCACACCCAAAAAGGCTTTTTAGCCGGTCTATGGAGCCCTGCAATCACCACAATGATCAAAATTAAGTCGACATTCTAAGCACTTCACAACGTGACATATTTGGCTATGCCGAACAATAAAATTTTCATTAATATTCTTACCAGAACACTGGGATTTGCAGCTCACAAAGAGACTCTTTGGCCGGAGCACAGGTAAATCAAATGATCTAAAACAATAAGACAAAAATTACAAGCACGTGACTATGGCTGATACATCCTCGAGGAACATTTACACATCAACGGCTTGAAATACTCACCATTTTATTGGGCGTACGGTGCACAATGCATCTCGGAAGACGCGGGACGAAACTTCACCGCATTTGGTGGATATAAAAAGGCTCCTCAGGGAGACAGCCCAGGATTACTCCTCCACTTTTCTCGAGGGATGGCGATCTCCATCAAAAAGACTTGTCATCGCTCACCCACCCATAGACAAACGAGAAAAAAAAAAATGCCAAACGCTCAACCATAGACACAATCTACTAAAAATTCTTTAGAATGATTAATTTGGAAGACTTCGGAAAATCAATTCATTCCGGCAAACCCTAGCTTAGCAAAATTAGATATTAAACATTATACATTTTAACAGACTAAAAACAATTAGCGCCTACGACTGTAAAAATAAAACGCAGCGCACGTAAATGTCAAATGTCAGGTGTCGCTGTCAAACTGACACCGTTCTTATTTGACAAGGTTTTGTTTATTTCGACAACAGAAAAGTGTTACAAAATTCACGAATTTACTAATATAAACCGCTAAAACAGTTTTAACAGCGTCAAAGGAATGAACCAATGGTTGTGGAATGATAAATTGTTAACCCTCTCGCCAACAAATCAGGTAAAAATTAGAATATTACTTCATTCAAGTGACGACCTCTCAATCCAGGAAAACAAACATAGCATAAAATTAGAGACAAACAATACTATAACGACCCCTCCATTCATGACTATCCCTCTCGACCTAAGATCACAGCCGGTCCTATGCTGCACCAAGTGATAAAACAGTAAAACTGAAAAAATGGTGTTACAGTACCGCCTTAGTTGGGAAAGAAAAATTTTATTCAAAATGAAAATTTTATTGAAATTTTGAATAAAATTTTTCGTCGAGAGAAACGACAAAAGGTAACACTACCACATCTTAACAACAATACAAACATTTGAACAATACAAAAACAACACCTCAAGACTCCAAACTCATTCACCAGGAGTTTGAATCATATAAGGGAAAACCTAATAACTTAAAAGTTAATAGAAAGTCAGGTAGAACCATTCTGAGAGCTCGCTGATACAGACAAAACTACACCAGGTTCAAACCCGTAACCAGTAATAAACACTAAAGGTTACACAAAGTGAGAAGTGGAACATCCAACTTATCTCAAGCCAATGGCTGGATAAACCAAGACCATAGTGTAATTTACCACACCACGAATCGGGGTAAATTACACGCAAAAATGAAGTATGACAACAGGGACTTCACAAAAACACAGTGTATGGATTAGAAAATCCAACATACCTCAGACACTATAAGGAGTACAAGGTAAGATACACAACGGACTTACCTGATACAAAAAAAACTAAATGTTTAAATCCTTAATTTAGTTGTGGTTCACACAAACCCAGATTAAACACTAATAACATTAATAAAATTAGGTCCAGGTCCTTGGCATCAATCACGAAATATGCGAATGCTACAAGGCCTACAGATTGGACACACAACAGAAACCTTAATTACTAAAATACCGTCGATCCTCGACCATAATGGTAAGGCGACAACTAACTAAATGGAAACAAACAAAACTCATGCTAAACATTGAATATATCAAAGGCTGATCCGAATCAAAGACAGCTCCATCGATAACCATCTCCCTACCATGATTTAAGAAACAATGGAGTGAACTTAGTCCCGTCGTGAACAGACGAATTGAGAGCACATTGGAATTCTTGAATGTTCTGATCCCATAATAATAATCGATGATCAGAACGCACATAAGAAGCAATGGCTCGAACAATATCCCGATTAACACTTCGGATTGGTTACATGGAGAATGGTAACGAGGATTGTATAAGATATGAGGTACACCAGCTCCCTTCAATAAATCCCTAAATTCCTTAGAAGTGAATTGGGGACCATTATCTGTATATAGGATGCGGCACACAACTCCTCCAACCTCGATATAAACGCCCGAACACAAGTATCACCGCTAAATATTAAATTCAAAGAACCTAGATTACATGAAATGTTAGCTAACTCGTGTTCAAGTTCGTCCGTAAGCAAGTCATTTATGTTATAATTAAGTTCCGACATGTCAAACAAAATATTAAAAAAATTGTACTGTATAAAAAATTCACAATTCCATAAAAATAACAATTATAATTATATTATCATATTATCACTTTGTTCCGACATGACAGTTAAAAAATTTAAAAAAATTGTACTATATAAAAATTCACAATTACATAAAAATTAAAATTATATCATAGTATCATAATATCACATTTAAAACCTCTCGTTGAAGTACTAAACTCACTTTCTAGGCCCCACGTTGGGCGCCACTGTAATATCAATTTTTCCCGTGGGGGTGCGCAACGATTCGAATAAGAATCACTTCGTCCCACAGGGAAAAATCCGGCGGCAGAGCATGAGAGGGTCTCGGGTTCGGTGGCCTAGTCGTTCCTGGATCAATCCAATTTAATAAAATGTTGGGCGCCTTGAAAGGGGACGGAGTAACAATAGGTGACTCCGTACCAAAATAAAAAAATATATTAAATCCTACTAGAGGAAAAAAGTTAAATACGAAGTGAAAATAAATGAATGATCCATGAACCGTAGCAAGTGGAGAATAGTAAATCAAACAAACTTTTATTTAAAAGTAGACTGGTTTAATACTAAGTATTTCGATACACATTAGATTCAGTTGAAAAACAGGAGCAGTTACATACAGTAAAAAAAAATTACATGATACCGAGACAGTAATTAACATTCGTCCGGCGAACTACACCTTATCACACATGGTACTACACCTTATCAGTAAATCGGGATTAGCTTAAGCATGCCCGTTATGGTGGGGTGGCATCTGACCAACTATATTGGGCGGTCAGCTGTACATTCAGTACCGATGGGAGGACCGTGTTGGGAAAGTCTGATACCACCTACTCAAACCACCAGCCCTGAAGGTCAGCCCACCGCTCAACATAGAGAGTCAGCCAAGTCAGTACGCATGCACACCCCACAAATCATGTCTAATAAAAACTATTTGAAATTCACTACTAACTATTCACTAATAACAAACACTATTTGAAATTTTTGTTCAGTTATCAAAGTTAAGTTGAGATAAAGTCACTGCGCTTCCTCCATCGGCCTCGACCGAGAAGTCAACACGGGGAAGTTGAACACTTGTTAAATTGAAATAAATACGGCCCTAAATGATTAAATCCATTGTCATCAGTACCTTGACTCCGAGCCAATGCAAAATCGGTTCTGGGATCAGCTCACCGTCGACATTTTGACAGGCGGGAGGTACCACGTGTCCACGCCACGTCTACGGCACACCGAGCTGCCGACATTCACACCCAAAAAGGCTTTTTAGCCGGTCTATGGAGCCCTGCAATCACCACAATGATCAAAATTAAGTCGACATTCTAAGCACTTCACAACGTGACATATTTGGCTATGCCGAACAATAAAATTTTCATTAATATTCTTACCAGAACACTGGGATTTGCAGCTCACAAAGAGACTCTTTGGCCGGAGCACAGGTAAATCAAATGATCTAAAACAATAAGACAAAAATTACAAGCACGTGACTATGGCTGATACATCCTCGAGGAACATTTACACATCAACGGCTTGAAATACTCACCATTTTATTGGGCGTACGGTGCACAATGCATCTCGGAAGACGCGGGACGAAACTTCACCGCATTTGGTGGATATAAAAAGGCTCCTCAGGGAGACAGCCCAGGATTACTCCTCCACTTTTCTCGAGGGATGGCGATCTCCATCAAAAAGACTTGTCATCGCTCACCCACCCATAGACAAACGAGAAAAAAAAAAATGCCAAACGCTCAACCATAGACACAATCTACTAAAAATTCTTTAGAATGATTAATTTGGAAGACTTCGGAAAATCAATTCATTCCGGCAAACCCTAGCTTAGCAAAATTAGATATTAAACATTATACATTTTAACAGACTAAAAACAATTAGCGCCTACGACTGTAAAAATAAAACGCAGCGCACGTAAATGTCAAATGTCAGGTGTCGCTGTCAAACTGACACCGTTCTTATTTGACAAGGTTTTGTTTATTTCGACAACAGAAAAGTGTTACAAAATTCACGAATTTACTAATATAAACCGCTAAAACAGTTTTAACAGCGTCAAAGGAATGAACCAATGGTTGTGGAATGATAAATTGTTAACCCTCTCGCCAACAAATCAGGTAAAAATTAGAATATTACTTCATTCAAGTGACGACCTCTCAATCCAGGAAAACAAACATAGCATAAAATTAGAGACAAACAATACTATAACGACCCCTCCATTCATGACTATCCCTCTCGACCTAAGATCACAGCCGGTCCTATGCTGCACCAAGTGATAAAACAGTAAAACTGAAAAAATGGTGTTACAATCTGGTGAAAATCCAAAACCCATTGTGGCCCCGGTATCTGCCGTTCCCAGCACAAGTGAAAAACAACTATCACTCTCAGAATCATTTGAAAGAAAATTACTTTGGGATGTGAACGATGGTAAAGCCAAAAAATATCATTATTTGATCGCAGAAATGATTGCTATTGATAACGAGCCGTTTAGTATCGTGGAAAAGGTTGGGTTTAAAAGGCTTCTAGAACAAGCGCTACCGCGGTACGAATTACCAAGTCGCACTTTTATTTCTCAAAAAATTGTTCCCGACAATGTCCCGACATCTACAATAGAATTCACGATAAAATTAAAAAAAACATTTCAAAAGCTATTGCAGTTTCTGTCACTTCTGATATTTGGACCTGCCAGCATAATAGTTCCAGCTTCTTGAGTTTCACAGCCCATTGGTTGTCTACGGAATTTCAGCTGCAACATGGCGTTCTTGCAATGAAACCTTTTTCTGGATCACACACTGGAGAAAATATAGCAAAGGAACTAAATGCTATTGCTGCTCGCTGGGATATTGAGAAAAATAAAATCCACTTACTAATCCATGATAGTGGCGCTAATATGGTAAAAGGAGCTCGAGTTGCAGAGTATGATTCAGCTAGATGTTTCATTCATTCGCTTCAGCGAGTTGTTAATGAGTCAATGAAAGTTCAAGCTGAAATATTAGACATGATTGCTACTGGAAGGCGTCTAGTAACTCATTTTAATCATTCAGGTTTAGCACAAGAAATAATCTTTGCAATCCAAAAGGAATTAAATTTACCGCAGCATCAGTTAGTGCAGGACATCACCACAAGGTGGAACTCTACCTTCTACATGGCAGAACGTTTGTTAGAACAGAAAAGGGCTATTACTCTTTATGTTGCTGAACATGACACACTTACTAATTTGACGATACAACAATGGAGCCTGATGGAGCAATTCATAAATCTTTTAAAACCATTTGAAGAAATAACGAAAATTACAAGCTCTGGCCTCTCTTGTATATCCGAGGCGATTCCACATGTGTCTGCATTAAAAAAGTATTTAGACAAATGCGAGACTGCGCAAAGAACACCAGACTTAGCTCGTATGATAGCTTCTTTGAAATCTGAGTTGGAAAGTCGTTTTAAATCCTTAAGAGAGAATCCAAAATACTTAATTGCTACTTTTCTGGACCCAAGGTTCAAGTCAGACTATTTAGGAGTTCTTGAAACTGAAAAAGCCCGCCAGAAAATTCTGATAGATTATATAAAAAACTCTTGCGACGAATCTTCATCTGACAGTAACAGATCTACGCCGTGTTCAACACCTGCTAAACGAGCTAAAGAAGATGAAACTGGATCCAACTTCACACGTGAAGCTCATGACACTTTTTGGGATTGTTTCAATGAAGTAGCAAAGGATAATAGAAGTGATTGTCGCGATCAAGAAAAACAAAATCCAATTGCTAACGAGATTGATTTTTTCTTAAAGACATCTCGTATCGATCGCAATCACGACCCATATATTTGGTGGTCAGTTAATGTGAACCAGTACCCGCAGTTGTCAAGGTTTGCCAGAATTTATCTTTCAGCACCTGGCAGCAGCGTTTATAGCGAAAGGCTGTTTTCAGAAGCGGGTCTGGTATACGAAGCCAAGCGGAGTCGCCTGTTACCAACAAATGCGGAAAATTTGGTATTCATTCACCACAATTTGCCACTTGTTAATTTTGAATACTGAACGAACTAATTAATATTTAACCAATTACTTTGCAATTATAAAAATAAAACTTGTTCTTATCCTATATGTTGTATCATTTGCTTTGTGTAAACTACGTAATGTATTTTTATTTTAATATCCGAAATCCGGCCGGATACTGTATTACTATCCGGTATCCGGCCGGATAGTGAAAACAAGGCCGGATAGGCCGGATACCGGATAGTTACCGGATATCCGTTTCGTCTCTAAAAAAAATGCTATGTGTTCTACTAACAAAAATGAAGATACGTTTTAAGCTACAGCAAGAAAAACAATTATTTATGTTTTTAAAATTGATCAAACTATGATGAATGTGCAAAAATAGACTCGTTATGTGTGTTTTAAACACGCACCCAAATGGTCAAATTCAAATGTTGCTTTTATAATGTGCATTTGTAAAAGTTGTTTGTTTTACATTGTATTTTTAGTTAAAATGACATTTGAGGTGATTTAATTAGTGGTTTGGATATAAATAATTGTTTACGAAGCTCTGCCCCTCTGTACGAAGCTACCCCACGTGTGGGGAGCTTTCGTACTATTTCCATTTTTTGGAAAATAGGCCGTATCTTTTCCACTTCTCATTAAATCAATACTAAGCTACATTATTATTGAAGCCAAATAACTAGGTAATGCAAAAGCAGAAGTATTTTTGGGAAATAGCAATAAGTTATTTTTTTAAAAATCCTTGAGTAAAAAGTGTACGAAGGGTGACCACTCTCCCCTACATAAGGAAAAGAGAGAGGAGAAAATTGCAATGTTTCGAATTCAGCGTGTCTTGGTATCGTGTAAGTGTACCTAAGTGTAAAAACACACTAAGCGGCAAAAACCCGGCCGAAGTTAATTTTCTATGCAAAATTATCGACGTGATTTCGGCATGGTGTGTCATCCTACTCATCCTCCATATAAAATACATTGCATTGCGTAGTCGCGCCAAACTTTGGTCGCGTTTTTTTCGGCCTTGTGTATTCTCCCACTAAAAAATATATAAAGAGAGAATTTCAAGAGTAACTATATACTCAGAGACAAAAATTAGAAATGGAATACATTGCACCACTGGTTTAAATGAATTTTGGCCCCTTTTAAAGCTAATTTGTTTCTTGTCTAGTCGCATGTTTGAAAGTTATCGTTGGACTCGTAAATGACAATTTAATTTCTTGAAAAATATGAGATATTCTAAAATAGCCTTTGTCTTTGACAATAGCTATGGCTGAGCTGATTCCTTGCCAAGCCTAATCTACTGGTATACCTAGATACTTGGATGTTACTCTCGTTGGAGAAGGTATACCTGGAGTGATCAATGTGAAATGCATTTAACGGGTAGAGTTGAAAATTAAATTTTATGCAAAATGTAATAGAGAATTCAATTTCACAAAACGGAAAGGATAATGGCCATTGCCGGTCTATAAATCAACAGATAGCTGAAATCGTGTTGAAATTTATTTAGTGAGTAAAATGTGCTCGATTGAAATATGTTGTGGATGGTGTTATGAACTTAAGTTCCTACACATATTAATGAAATGAAATGTATAATTTATTCTGCGATTTTATTCACTTAGTAAATTATTTTATACGTTGTCGTCAACCTTTTATTTTTTGTTCATAATAATACTCCATGAACATTATTACTCTAATTTATTACAGAAAAGAAGTTTTATTTGTTGCTTTACTTAACACTTTTACTCGTAGCGGAAAATTAAGACCCGCCGCTTGGTGTAATGGTCAAGAAGTTGAAGGTCGCGGGTTCGATCCCATTTGTCCATGTTGTTGAGCATGAACATGTCTGTTTGTCCCGGTCTGGGTGTTAAATGTATCTATTGAAGTATATTTGTAATACCACCGTTGATTCTGATATGTGTAACAAATGCTGAAGCTACTTTATAGTGCACACGGAGTCAGATCAATGTATGTGATGTTGTGAGATATAGGAAAAATTAGAGATATTAATAAAAGAGTAAATGTAGAGTGCTTACTTCACAAACGGACCGTCTTTCATAGAAGGCAAATTAAGCCGAAGCCCGCATAGCCTCATCACTCCAATCGGCACTTCATATGTGCGATCGTAGTCTTCGACGGTGTAATGACGTTTCTGAAAAAAAAAAAACGTTTTTGGTGTACGACGCCTCATTGGTAATATAACTACTATATAATGTCACATTGCTAATTGTGAAAGATTTTTCACACACGAGTATTTGGTTCTACATAAATACCAAAAAAAAGTTACTGCCAAAAGTAATGGCAAACTATTGACGGTTGCAAATTGACAAAGATTGTTTCCGTTACCTAAAATGTTCATTATTGTACATTGAAATTATTCTTCCACGGTTAAACAAATAAATAAAAAATAATACGCTCCGGCCGTTTTAGGCCATGGCGGCCGATCTTGCGATCAGCCAGGTACGCAGGATATATTATAGTGCACGAGTGAGTGCGCAATCACAGATGTACTCCCTATCCCCTCACCCCCATAGTTCGGTGGGACAGCGATCTGACACGACCGGAGAGAGATCAGGCGCAGGACCAACGGCTTAACGTGCCTTCCGAAGTACGGAGGAGCTCGAGTTAAGTTTTTCGGTCACCCATCCGATGACTGGCCTCTGCGAGAGTTGCTTAACTTAGCAATCGCAAGCTGAGCGCGCAAAACACTGCGCCATTGTGCTCCACGGTTAAATAAATTTGGACTTATGGCTACGAATTCATCAATCAAAATTTATTTTAGCACTCCCCAATGCCCAATATATTTTAATGCTTAACCTGTTTTCCGACATGTGGCTTATTTTTTCTTGACAGGCAATCGAAAACCGAAGGCATCTTGACTCGAGGCGAAAATGTAGGCTTACCGTTATTTTTCGACATTTATAAAGGATTGTTTTAGGGTTCATTGGAAGTTGTTTGGAATCATGAATTTGGGAGATTGATGCGGGATTTTTAAAATAACATTTAATTGGGAGATTATCAGATAAATGTTTTATAGGGTTAACTTTATTAATATGTAAATAAGTTGTCACTTTATTACATTTGATAGCAAGTTAAATGTCTTGAACTAAGTGTATCGAACATCCTAAAAAAGGCTATACCAAAAAGCTATACCAAAAGATAACTTGGTTCCTTAAAATATGAGTTTTTCATTGACAAATGTTGGGGACGAATTGAAGCGAAAAAATTGCGTAAAAATGTGATCTTAATTAAGTATTTTATACTTAATATAAAATATAAATATACGGAACAAGTTTAAAGTCATAAGTATTAATAATTTAAGCCTTTGTTTTGTTTACCGAGAGACCGCTTTAAGCGTTCCTAAACTTTTTTAAACTTGGCTGGATAGGCGGAACTTTTGCATAACTTAGGAGAAAACTTTCAATGTTTTTAAACTTTTCTTTTTTTCTTACAAAAGTTTTAAGAAGCAAGTGAAATAATTAAATATTTTATGGTATTGAAGTGCTTTCGATTTAGCAGCTTGATAGATTATTTTGATTTTAATTTTCTTCATAATTTATGTCTCAAAGTGGTTCTTTGTAATAAGTTGCGAATAATATGGTAATCTTTCTTCCAGTCCCTAAATATCTGGTGTTTTTAATGTATGTAGTTACCCATATTTTTATTGAAAGAAATTCTGAAAGTTATATATAGTTAAGCAACGAGTGACAGCAATAAAACTTCTATGTGATAGAAAGAAAACACGTTATAGTACACAAATAATGTACCTTACTTTATATTTTTTAAAGCACTGTACCTAATGTTTTTTTTTCAAAAATAATTTGTATGTATTTGTGTATAAAGACTTTGATGAGATGAGAGTCTTTATATCTTTTTTGCTGTATCTTCATTCTTCAATGATAAATAAGCTTTATCACAACCCCCTTGGCAAAGAGGTGATAATAATTCAAAATTCCATCAACCTATTAAAAATTCCAGAATTTTGATGTGGCCTGATTTACTCATTATGTTTTTTTGAGAGGAAATAATAATCACGATAATATTTTCAGCCTTTAAATTAAACTAATATTCTTTTATAATTTTAAAATGTTGAAGGAAACAAAATTATAATGCCTTATACCTAGAAATTGCGATCACGTTCAGAATTATTCCGTAGAGATGGACTTTTCTTGTCGAAACGGCTATTTACGTCATTTTTTGTGCGATCAACTTTTTATGAATTTTAATTGACATTGTTTTACAATTAGAGGGACTAAGGCGGAATTCAAAATTTGTTTTGGTTTATGATTTGAATTTTTATGAACCCTAATGTACAGTTGAAACGTATTTTGAGATTTTAGAGGTAGAGCACAGTGTTGCGCCCTGAGTCACCTGTTTAAAGAAGTATCTTCGTCTTACAAATAACTATAGTGAAGTAGAATTTCCTATAACATTTAATAATAAGTACGGTATAATGTGGCGCGCATTTTTCGCAATTCTAAAATTTATTAAAATGTCAATTAAAATCCGATAAATTATTTGGAAACAGCAAATTCTCTGCAAATGAGTGAGGTATTAGGTGCTTGAAAGGAAACGCATCTGTTTTACCCTTGTTAAGTTGGAATGTTGGTATCCGTGGGCGGCGGTGATCACTTAGCATCAGTCTATCTTAAAACCTACACTAGTATAATAAAGGTGAAGAGTTTGTTTGTTTGTTTGAACACTCATCTCAGGAACTACTGGTTTGAATTGGAAAATATTTTTTGTGCTGTTCCATTTGTCGAGTAAGGTAAGCTATAGTACAACACTATGTGTACGGAAACCGAAATCCACGCGAATGGAGTCGCGGTCGGCCGCTTGTATAACATAAAGTACTAAAATACCTACCTTAATGAAAGTACGGTCCTGCTATCAATCTTTCTTCCTGTACCCGACGCGGAGGTAATGCGAATGGATCATTCAACCAGATGGACTTTCCTTGTAAAAGGCTTTTGCATGCTAGTAGCAACTTCGGCTAACCGTGCCTTAGGCTAGAAGTGAATTTCAGGGTAGAAAATAAATTATTGATTACAAGGTGTTGTTTATTAGGCACCTTTCCATGCCCGGTACTTTGCACGTTTCGGTAATGGGTAATAAGGTAATTAGAGAAAGGCTTTCTTGGTAATTGCAGTATTACTCGTAGAGACATATGCAGGTACCTACATAAGGAATTGTTATTGTCTCTTGACAATAACTAGAGCAGATAGTTTCAGATTTTTAAGATGGGTTATTTCACGTAAAGTTAACGAGGATTATTTTGATGACATTTTAAGTTACGAGAATTTTATTGGACTTATTTTCGGACGGCAAGCAAAATTTGAGTTACCAGGCCACCTGTTAAGTTTTTGAACATTCACAAATTAGACATGAAACTCAGCATAACATTGTTTAAGTGGAAGTGGGTACATAAGATAAAATTTCGGAATGTAGTAGAATACATGAATTAACGCTAAAGCTAAAAATCGGCAAGAAATTACAACTTTCAAGCAGACGGCTAATATTACAACTAGACAAATATTCGCGATGTCACTATATCTCATACATTATAACAGCTAATGGTGAAAAAGGCTAATAAAATTCCAATTTGGCCCGAATGACGTAGTGTTTGGAATGTTTGCTAGGTTATTAGGGCCAAATTCCAGGTCCAAATGTTCCTATGCCGTTTAAGCTAGGAGGTTTGACAAACAAACATTTATATTTCTATATCGGCGTTTGTCCAGTGTTGTATAACGACTTCCTTAATTACATTTAGAATTGTGAAGTGCACGTTTGCGACAGAAACATTATATGGTAACTAGCGGCCGCCCCCGACTTGGTCCGCGTAGGTTTCGGTTTTCGCACACATTGTGTTATACCTACTATAGCTTAAAGCCTTCCTTGTCAAATGCACTATCTAATACAAAGATATTTTTTTAATTCGAAGCGGTAATGGCTGAGATTAGTGCGCTCGGTCTGCGTTAGCTAAAGTTAACGAACTTTCGAAGAGGTCGGTCATGGGATGGGTGACCGAAAATTTACATCTCGAGCACCTCCATGTATCGACAGTATTCGACAGGTCCCACCGAATGATGAGATTGGGGGAGTATTGAGTGCACCTGTGCTTAAGCACTCACTTGGGCACATACATATATCCTGCGGACCTGGATGATTGTAAGATCGGCCGCCAAAACAAAATTTACCATTATATTTATCCAGTAACAAACCCGTGGAGAATTTGTCCGATTCTATAAATATCATGTTGACAATATTTGGTCATTGTAACAAAATAAGCTTTATTAAAGTAATGAATAATAGTAAGTGTAGCTGGTTGGCAACAAAACATTTTAATGAATTAGAAAAGCCGTATCTAAAACAGTCTGCTCTTTTTGGTCTGTGCCTTTTTCGGAATGACAGTGTACCTATAAGGCAAAAATGTATCTCCAAAAATTACATTGATTTGACTCCATAGGTTACACTTTTGTTCGTAAGAAGTCGCAGCATTTATGCTACAACCACGTATCGAAAAAACATCACAAGATTTCGCAAAGCTTTATTATAAGCGTAGCTAAAAATAACGAAGGTATTTTGTACAAGTAGGTATTCCGAAGTATCCACCTTAATTGAACCGGAAAAATCGCGATGATTTCTAGATTGATGGCGGCTGTCTTTGTCACAGCCTTTTATAATGGGCGCCATTTTTCCCATCTCCGCTTCTTTTCGTGGCACACCGTGACAGATAAACGAGGAAAAAGTTTTAATAATAATTTTGTTCTTATAAATTGCAGTTAATTCGTTCTTAGGAATGGTATCCATTAGCGCGGGTGGTGACGAAAGGTTACTTAATTATTTCTATTTCTCTGTTGGTGAGTAAGGTCGCCAGAGCTCAGTTGGGGAGGGTATGGGGTTTTTAAAGACAGGCAACGCATCTATGAACCTTGTACGGTTATTAATGTCCATGGACAGCGGTGGTCACTTACCGTTCGTTTGCCTACCAATCACAGAATAAAATTGTGGTCGAAAATAAAAAAAACATTTTAATTTTTAATATGTATAACTTAATAAATTACTTAATGACTGTGAGCGTCCTAGCAAGAATTTGTAAGTTTACTGAAATTTATCAATCGGTAGACATCACTTTCACATCGAGGCGCTAATAGGGTGAAACCTTTTTTGACGCGATCAGAATGTGCGCTTTCATTATACTTATTGTTGCTGAATAAAATCAATTTAATTTAATTTTAATGTTATTTTTTAAGTTTAAATTTATTGTTACCTCATTTGCTTCTGAGAAGTTAGTAGCATCATATTAAAAATATTTTTTTTGTAATTTTTTATCCCTGCGACATGTTTTTAAGGCATCGTACACATTGTCTAAAGTGTGCGTCTCAGGCAAGACGGTCGCGTGCTAACCCATTGTCAATTAATACCGCGCCAAATAGAAAGACAATTGTATTGCATCCTTGTAGGGCTGAAACGACGGGCCTGCCAATTACGGCGGCCTCGCAGCCCGAATTACTGGCCTAACTATCGTCGTCACGAAAATTGTAATGTACTTATTAATTACATTTTTGACAAGTGGTATACACAACAATGTGCCTTCAAATTCTAAATTAATCAATCGATGTGTCCCCAAACAATTTACCGGATTTGAAGAAGCAAGACCGCGCTCTGCAATACTTTGTTACTTCGTGCAAGGATATAGATAACACATTCAAAAATTATAACAGCGACTGATTGAAACATACAAATGTTACAATAATGAGTTTATAAGTCTAGTCGTATCAAATAGCAACAAGCACATCCAATATCTCCAAAATTAATTTATTTCTTATCGGTTTAATATATTTTCTCTATGTGAGAAATTCTGCAAAAACTCACCAGAAACAATAAAAAAAAACTCGTGCTCTCTCCTCACCTCAACCTCTTTGCTAATACATGAACAATTATGTCTACCAAACTGCCTCTGTGGCGGGCGTAGTGGTCGCGCGTCGGTGGTCATTGGTTCGAAACCCGGGACGGACCGATGAAATTTTCCCTGCATTTTCCAGTTGGGATAACAACAAATACTGCCGAAAGTCTGGAAGTTGGGGCAGTAATAACACCCCCTGCTTCGGAAAGGACGTTAAGACATTGGCCCCGATGGTTATGTTATCGTTAAGTTGCGACTTGAACTTTAAGCTTCTCAACTGATTTACATAACTTGCAAACACTTATTCATACTTACTGCACTTTAAAAATTATGCATACGCAACATCTTCACTTATGATGCACATATTTTTGCACTTTGTACTCTTGCATACACAGTGTAAGGATCAAACCCGTAGCCTTTCGTGCAAACCAGCTTCTCAATAATTATATATACGAGTATTAAGTCGGTCGGTTGAACATCGTTGAATCCTAAAATGTTTTGGGATTCATTCTAATTCTCAATTCCTAAAATATGCAATTATAATGTTCCCGTAAAAGACATACGCAAACGAAACAGATGTCGTTACACATAGTGTAGCGGGTAGACAAGAAATAGCATATTTATTAAAAGTGTCATAAAATATGTATACAGAAACGAAAATTCTTTGAAAGGTACATAAAATCATGGCTCAAATACTAATGAGATATACATGCCTAAATTGATATAATATAAGACGTAGTTTCACTTTCACTTTCCGCTTAGTGACTCAATAATACAAACAATCAATGTTTGCCAAAATACTTTTCTTGGATATTAGACACGTGGTCGAATGAGTGCAAACGTAATCTCCAATTCAAAATTAATTAATTAGCTTTGTAAAATACGGCGTTGAACAAATTAATTACAACAAACACATTATAAACCTTTGCAAATATAAAACTATGCCTATTATTAAAACTTTTCATAAATGAGTTATAAACGAGTGAGTTGCCAGTTGACGCTTAATTTTTACATCATAAATTTAAATTCCCGTCCATTCTTCGTATAAAACAACATTTAAAAGTTTAACTTTTAACAAGCCGATAATTTCATCAGTACTAACTGAATTTCCTCTGGATAAACCTTTTACGAGTAACGCTTCCAGCGATTCTCGTAACAATTATTATCGAGGCTTTAGGTTCATTTCCAATTTTCCACGCTCGGATCGCGCCTGCGGACCCAAACTGATCTACAGATGAACGTAGGAAGCCCAATTTGACTCAGTTGAGCGCAAGCTACGAGCGCAGCCAGTCTGCTCTCAGCCTTATAATGACGTTTGACGCACGGAAAATACGAACGCGCGAATTTTGAATTTCGAACTAGTTATAATTTTTATTCGAGGTTTTTGTTTTTTTTGTGAGGCATTGACATTACAAGTATACTTGTTTATGAGGTTAAACAAATTTAAAATACGAACACGTGGATCTTGAATTTCGAATAAGTTATGTTTATAAATAAAAGTTTTATTTTTTAGTGACGCGTTACTACAATACTTTTCTTTCTGGCTAATGATGAGTGGAAATGTTTAGTGGTTTATCTGTGCTTGTGTTATTAAAGAAGTTTGTTTACGTACCCTGTTTAAATTGGTGCATCAGTTTCCTGTTTGAGCAAAAGGTGTAAACAAAAGGTAAGAATTATTTTTTCATTAAAAACAATTAAAACAAATTTTATTGAATGGAAACTTTTTTTATGTTTAATAATTTGCCATATCATTGATATTCGCTCTAAAATTTCATCGATTCGAAAGATGCTGGCTGCAGAGATAAAAAAAGTTTATAACCCAGGATAAATAAAATCACACAAATCGCCTTCTTAATTCAAACTTTGACAAGAACAAAAACTTTATAACAAATAGTTAGGTATATAGGTACTATCTTAGCTTAATTTTTTTTAACTTCCTGTTAGGTAGATAAATACGAGTGTTATGAATAAATTAACGTACGAGGTTTAATGAAATTTAATGAAGGAGTTAGGTATAAAACAGTACAATCGTAGTTATTTAAAAAAAATACTAAGAAAACACTGTGAATTCAACGTGATTAAACTTAATTCTAGCATTCTTTCTTCTGACACTGGTTTTAGGAAATCAATATCATCATCCTAACACCTTTCCCAGTTGCATCCTCGGCCATTGCATTGAAGCCCAGGGTACGCTGCAATCCTGGTGACAACCCTGGTTGTTATTGGTTTAAAGGAAATCGAAATGCTATTTTGACTAAGCAGGATATAAACATTATAAGGTGACACTGGATAAAAGACCTTTTCAAGAAATTCGTTATTTAATTTCGGATTATCAGAGGACTAAACAAGCTTTTGCACTTTTGGGTACCAACCAACCTAGGTACAAACACCCATATACAAATTACCCATAAATAAATTTGAGCGATCAAACCCACACCTCCATAACCCTTCACGTGAGGAGCAGACCAATCGGATCATTACAAATTCAACGTTATCCCGAAAAGCAGATTTCGCAAAGATATTTATTCGTTGATATATTTTCGTCGAGCGTCAACCTTCGTCGCGAATACGCAATAAAAAGTGCGCGATATCTGACATCGATCTCATGAATCGGGAATTTGATACTCTGCTTGCTTACCCCTTGGGGATATGGGACGGATGATACGTTATATTTAAATACTAGCGACCCGCTCCGTTTTAACATGGAAATGAAGTTCTCCTGTACTAGTAAAATTTAAATTGTATTATTTTGACCTTTGTAAAAATCTTCATTTACATCATTATCCGTTTTTATTAAAGATCTAAAAATATCGTCTAATAAAAGTAATATTTTACCTAGTCAAATAAAATGTCAGATTCATTTTACTCGTAGCAATTTTGGTCACAGGACAACCATTTTGAATTTCGAACAAGTTATATTTTTCATTCAAGGTTTTTGTTTTTTTAGTGAGGCGTTGACATTACGGGTACATTTGTTTATGACGTAAGGCAAAGTTAAAATACGGACAAGCGGATTATGAATATCGAATAAGCTATGTCACAGGACAACAATTTTGGCTTTTTAATACTTACTTTAAAATCAGACAAATTATGATTCTTAATTTGTCAGTATCGCAATGTCATTACTTGTAAATTCAATTCATATTAGATATTATTCAGTAAGAAGTTAGTCACTGTCTCAAGTACGTAGTTACCGAAAGTGCGAAACCTTGTGTGCAAAATACATCATATTTCACAGCCATCCACAAGTGTGTGTATGTGTCAGAGATGTATGGCGTCACATCATTTGTTATTGTCTGTATGATACTTCCAGTAGATACTTATGTGACATGAATTTCAAGTTCATCTTCTAAAGGAAGTAGTTAATGAACACAATAGGCTATTTTACACCATGTAAGAAAAAATATAAAAATGCATTTATGTGATGGATTTTGAACAAAATAAATGAAAAAACGTTGATATTTCACCAAAATCAAATGTGTAAAGGAGAAATCCGTTTTTCATACAAACTGGGGCCTGGATGTGCACGGCTAGAAATTGGTCACCAATTAGAACACTTCAAAAGATTACATTTGCCCAATTTTTATAGCTGAATACAACGGCCAAATATGTTAAAATCATGCATGAATATTCATGATTGTTGCCGTATCTATATGGTGTGTGCCGGTATTAGCGCCAAAGGTTAATATGAGTAGCAGATACAGTGTCGAGTATTCAAGCAAACGGTCAGCCAGAAAGGAATCGAAGTCGGAGTCAGGTATTCGAGCACAAGTCGTGAAAACAAAATCCAGAAAAACATATACGTAAAATGAAAAGCGAATGACATCAAGTGACAGGACTGCCATTGACGTATGACGTAAAACCAAAATGCACTGACTTAAATATAGACAAGATATAGGTCAGTGCCAAACTGGCTCCATTTCAATTGTACTGATCGTTTAATTGTTTGATTTTATTACCTTATTATGAAGACGTTAAAAGTAGATCATTATTAAGATATAACGAATATTACAAATAATAAATGATTGTAGTTTTTCAAAACTTAGCAAAAAGACACTGAAACATGATGCATTTCATTTAATCTCCGCTTATCGATTTTCTCTAATCGATTTTTTAATCTGTTATGTTATTAGGTGCGTTTTTGAAGACAGTTAAAAAATAAAAAATATAGTGCAATGTCGTTTATAAAGTGTGTTTGATAATGAAAAATATATAATTATGCAATTAACTTAAGTTGGCCAAAGCCTATTCCGTTGTTATTTATAGAGGTTAATTAACAAAAATATACAGTTTTTTTGGTATATAATTTATCCATGCACAATCAGGCCCAAAATGGATCGTCTCCTTTAATAATTCAATTTTAAAGATCGACTTTTTTAATCTGTTTTTAATGTGTCAAAAACAGCAGACGCCATTTTACAATCCGATATGACGTCACTCCGATATTCATTCAAATACTTTATGACTAATGTTGGTACGTTTTGTTAACTATTTCACTAACCGAGTGACGTCTCGCGAAGAAACATGGCGGCTAGCGTTTTCGCACGTCAATGTCAAGTCCTAATTTTAAACATAAATTTAGACCGTTTATCGGTATTTAAAAATAAAAATAAAATATTTGGTAGTACATTACGGCACAAAGATTGATTTTAAGCAGTTTTCAAAAATTGGTGTAATACCCTATTGCAAATAATAGGAATGACTTCCAAGATACCGAATACCTAGTATTTATTGTCAAGATATTTGATGACTTTTTTTTTAATTAAAGACATAAATAAAATATACGACATTATTGTTTGTTTTAAACAAAAATCTTGGATTTGAATTATTAAAGTTATCAATTAACATTACACGTTTGTAATTGTTTTTTAATAACTTAGAATTATCAAAAAATATGTTGGTGCTAAAAATCTATCTTTGTAACGAAAACATGATTTCCAATGATGGAGGCCTTTGCCCTGCAAAAGTGGAACTTTAATAGGCTGATACTTTTTTTCGGTTAAAATACGCGATTCAAAAAAATGGCATAATTTTTGTTGGGTTTAGAATTTTGATATTAATCTACTTTAAGTAACAAGATTCTTGAAATTAAATTAACTGTACCTATCCTAAATACAAAATATGAAACTAGCTCTCGTCAGATTTATGGCGTAACATCATTTAGTATACGGTAAGACCACTACGGTACGCGACAAGAATATTAAGTTCATCCTTTTAAAGAGGTATTGTAGCCAGGATAATGGTTATGGTACTTTGTGGTATGGGTATTCAAGACGGTTTAAGTGTTAGGTAGTTACTTCCTTCGAGTATTATCACTGGGTTGCTCTGGGTTTTATCCAAAGAGGATAAAAGTCAAAGTCTCAAAGTCAAAGCATTTAATTTGTAAATTGATAAACAGTGAAACTATTATGCATCTTAAACATTTTTTTTACCTTACCAGCACTTCGACTGCAGACAATTTATTTGTAATGCAGAAAAAATAAGAAATGATAATACAGATTTAAGAGTAACACCTTTAATTTTTAACATCATTAATAGACTAAACGGGACTTTGCGCGATATTTTATGTTTGGCTGTGTTACAACGAAAATGGTCTCTATTGAACTAACAGTTTTACTTTAACATTATTGAATCATTTTTATCACACAACTGAAAAGTTAGTCTCAAGTTCAAGACAATATTATAACATTTAAACAAAACAAAACTCCCAGACGTGCAGAAAAAGTTATCAATATTTTTTCAATGAAGGCTGAGCGCCAAATGAAATACGGATTAAAAATACTTCCACGTATAATAGGAGTCGATAGAACGAAACTTTTACGGTCGACAGAATCGCATTATAGCGTTTATGGCAAGTTTAGGGTACAATAAGTAGCTGGCAGATCGGACAAGGCCCAGACTTACTCGTATCTTTCAAAGACATTAAGTAGATAAAAAAACAATATTTGTGGCTGGATTTACCTACACAACATAGGTAACACATGATTATTTTTCCGGTAAATAAGTTAAGAAATGTTATCCTATTTATAGACATTTGTCAACCAACCCAACTACATAAGCCCGAAGACCCATGTTTTTGTTTATTTACTATGCTTGTTGCTAAATCACGTGAGAAGGTTACTATCAAAGCCTAATGGCTAAGCAAGGATAATAATTTATGTGTCTTAACAGGACACTGTTATTAGTACAGAGGCGAACCTCACATCAAGGGTTGGGTGACGTTTCAGTTTCTGCAAAGGCAAAATAAAATAAAATTATTTGTAAGGTCAGGTTGGTAAGACGGCATGAGGCAGAAGGGGCAGATCATCATCATTATATTTATAGTAGGAAAACTTTGTTTGATTTATTGTAATGAATAGGCTTAAAAACTACTGATGTGAAAAAATATGTCTGTAAATGTTATGTTTAGTCCCCGTGCGAAGCCGGGACAAGCCGCTAGTACAGAATAAAAACAATTGACGCGCAGAATTCGAAAAAAGAATGCGCCCCGCGCTCTTGTCGCATATTGTACCTACGAGTACTTTTCTTTTTAAATTGAATACTAATCCACCAGTCCAACGGAGGTTTAACTCCTCTACACTGTAAATGTGGTCCATTGATGTAGAAGCGTAGAAACTTACTCGGGATAAAATTCGTCCGTCCGTTCACTGCCAAGAAAGTTCTTAAGTTCTTGAAGGTAATAAATCTTAAGAGTGAACTCTAGTAAATAATGGCCATCACAATGGACTAGGAAGGGTTGCAGTGATATATGCAGAGATGTTATGGACCTGCATATCTGGTATAAATCCATATCCATCAGCCAGGTACTCAGGAACAATTACAGTTCACAAGTGAGTGCGCAAGCACAGGTGCACTCGCTATTCCCTCGCTCTCATAGCTCGGTGGGACAGCAATCTGACACGAACGTAGGGAGATCAGGTGCAGGACCAACCATTTTCTAACTCTCACAGTGATTCCTGTCCGACTTGATTGTCAGTTACGTCTCAATGGAATTAAGTGACAATTTACTGAGTCTCTGAAAACTGTCATCTGAAGTTAAAGACAACCATTTTGACATCCCACTGACTAGCAACCAGCATCCAAATTAACCTGTCAATTTTAAAGATAGCAAGAATTTTACTAGAAGTTTAAATCCCCAGGGACATTTTGGCGTTAAATGATTTCTTTAGGAAACAAAAACAAAAGACTTGTCTGCGCGTTTGATTTAGATATGATTATGTTGTTACTATTATGACTGCTAAACAATGATGGATGACCGATAACTCCAGCGTTATTTTTAAAAATAACTATTCAGGTCCAACTTATTTGAAATTCTGAATAATATCCGCTCCCTTTTATCGTACTTTTACATGCAAAAACAATACAATTGAACTCACTCGATTTTGATCTAATTTCCGATACACTTATCATATACAATTGCCACCATGGCTAACCTTTAACTGCCTCATCCTAATTCTTATCAGTCAAAGTGTCAGACCAAATCTCGAACAAGCAAAGTGGCACTAAGAACTAATAAAGTGAAGCCTTACTAATCCTGGCGAGTAATCAGTACAGTTAGATAAGAAAACAATTTATTTCCCACCGAGGTCAACACTGGCTTGTTTTTTTTTTTATGTCATAGTCGGCAAACGAGCTAGCGGGTCGCCTGATGGTAAGCAATCACCGCCGCCCATGGACATCCGCGACACCAGAGGTATCGTTGATGTGTTGCCGGCCTTAACCCCATACCCTCCCCAACTGAGCTCTGGCAACCTTACTCACCAGCAGAAACATAGCACAACAGTTTTCGAATCGTTCCCTTATTTAACATAGTGATTGAATGTATTCAATCTAATGGTGGAGAAAGGTTAAAGTTCAGGGATATGATCTCTCGAATTTCACTCAGAATCTCAAACTTTGTTTACTCACTAGATACTGTTAGTTTTGTTTAGTTAGTACGCAAAGCAGTACATATGTGGGCAGAGATTCAAATTACAGACCTCAAATATTCGAAGCAACTCAGCTTTTATCATCATCATCATCATCATTATCATTACCATCAGCCTGTTGCGGTCCACTTCTGGATTAATGCTGGACGATGGGAATAACATTCTAGAGAGACAGTGAGAGAGTGTAGTATATTGAATGACTAGCGTCCGCCCGCATGTCCGTCTCTCGTGGACTTCGGTTTCTGCACTCATCATTGATATACTAAAACCCAATTTTATTATTTAAAATTAGAACCTTTAGTTCCTGAGATAAGCGCGTTCAAACAAACTCTGCACCTTTATTATTTTATTATAAAAAATAAAACAGACTCTGTTGTACACCAAAATATTCTACACTAATTCTACAGGACAAATTGAAATCATCCCCAGAAGTAGCCGAAGCAACTCGGCTTTTACTTGAATGTTTAGAATTCCCCCGTGCAGTACTAGATAATAAATAATGTGTTTAGTTGCGCAACCGTGGTTCCGAATGAGATACGCCAAATAAATCTGGCTAGAGTCGGTTGCATTCATTTTCCGCCCGTCCAATCAACACGCGCCGACGACGGGTAAACGTTTTCCGGGTAGTACTAACTTCACTACATAATGTATAACAAAGTCGCTTGGTACTGTCTGTCCCTATGTATGTCTGATGTCTGTCCCTCCCTATGTATACTTAAATCTTTCAAACTACACGACCGATTTTCTTGCGGTGCCGTATAATTGCTGTGACTACTTGTGTCTACCACATTGAAGAGAAGACGCAACAGATTTTCATGCGGATTTTTTATCAAATTATGTGTATAGTATGCATAATAATACGAGAATAGTGGAGAAACACTGAGACTGATTTTAGTTGATCTCGTGCGAAGATGAGGCGAGTTGCTTGTGTCCTTTATTTATCGCGTTTGTTTTCCTTGTAAGGTCAAGTTCATTTTGTTTCGGGAAGGAAATACGGGACAAAGAAATTTTGCTGTCATCTCGTCGAAATTATTTTGGTCCTTCGTCAAGTTGAATTTCTTTTGGGTTGCGACATTGACATTTATCATCAAAGGTGACGGAAATTTGTTTATTTAATTTTTTTGTCTCATAAATATTATATTGCAGCACCGAGGTCGTTGTCTTTGATACCTTATTATTACAATAATAAACAGTGATGTGCTTGCCATGATTGCTAAATGCTGTTTAGTGTCAAAATCACAAACAATTATTCCGAAGAATCCGTCACAATCAGCCAAAAATGTGTTGGATTTTCCAAGTTATAACAGATTTTTTTAACTGAAATAGCCTATCGATTGTAAGATGGGTACTGTTTGTTACAGTGACTTTTAATGTGTAAGATTTTCCTTCCAGCATTTTATTTGTTGCTATTGCTAGAATACTGCACCAATGGATGTCCTTGGTTTTATTTACACTAGCGAAAACGATATTAATTTAGGAGTTCGGATCAAGTTCGCTTTTCCATCTAACTAGTAATATGACGAGTTCTCTATTATTTTTTATGAAATAGGGAACAGACGAGCACTCGAGCAGCTGTTTTCGAAATGACAAATACGTAACTACCGCAGACTGAAATATAATTTAAAGTATTATCGTCCTTAATAAATAAATATTAAAACACCACGGCCCCTTAAGGATCAAGGCCTCTGATAGTCTTAAATCCTGTATTTATTGTTAACATTATTTTGTAACACAACACTTTCCTAACCTAGATATAAAAATGTGGCTCGAAAATAAGTTAAAAGTAACGACATGTGTTTATGCAACGGTTTGCAATGATTTTTAATGAAAATTTAACAATAAGAGAGAGAGAGATCAGGCTAAAACCTAGTACGTACCAAAATTATACTACTAAACCAAAACAAAACGAAGTAACTAGGTAACCCAGATTAATATTAAAAAATATTGATGAATTATGTAATACACGTGAATGTTTCCTTGTGTACTATCGTATCCTTAACCTTTTCATCGTATGAAACGTACCCTCTAATAGCAATTAATTGAGCCCTCAGCACGGCGCGATCGTATCTGGCAATCAACTGACAAGCGATATGCCGGTAGATATATACATATACAGATATATGAGTGCGCGTGTAATTGGTTAATTGCCTTACAACGTATAGAAAACAACCCTGTATCAATGAATGGACTGTTTTTATTTTGAACTGGGGGGCGATTCACTAAGCGCAAATGTCATAATCTCACGGTTGTGTCATCGGCGACAGTAGGAATTTAGTACAAATTTTGTACTGTCGCCGTTGATACAACCGTGAGATTATGACATTTACGCTTAGTGAATTCCACCTCTGGCCATTATTCATATGCGCGTGTCTTATTTGTACGTTAGTATAAAACTCATTCTTTAATACTTTTTCTTCTGATATTTTTGGAGCTTTATTGTTTTTGTCGATCAAGCGAGTGTTGAATCAATCTATCTTTTTAAATAAAACCTCATCAAAATCCGTTCCATAGTTTTAAAGATCTAAGGACCCAAATTCTATGTAAATACGAGTACACAAAAGACCAAGCGACCAAAAGTTTTATTTAAAAAACTTTATTGACCACACAAGTACGGTACCAAAGGCGGACTTAACGCTAAAAGCATTCTCTACCAGTCAACCTTTAGAAAAACGAAATGTTTGAATGCGGAAAAGATAATTAAATTTTTAGTTTTATGCCGGTACTGGAAATCATTTTCCGCCGATAGGCTCAAATCAAGAGTTTTGACCGTTAAACTACATAAAGTTAATATTGTTACTTTATTTAGCCGGCTTTACTGCTGAATTGTCGCCCGTCAATATAAGGTCCCACATTAATATCTCAGACACAATGCCAGAGAAATTTAATTAGTCCTATTACTACTCTAAGCCTCTAGAGAATCCACATGTCTTACCAGTTGACAAATCGTATTTCATAGGTCTGCAATTGGAACTGTTAACTAAGACCGTATTGATGGATGTTCGGGAGGCTTCAATAATAACTAGCGCCCGCCCGCGACTCTGTCCGCGTGGATTTCGATTCCCAATAGCCTAAAGCCTTCCTCGTCAAATGGACTATCCAACACAAAAAGAATTTTTCAAATCGGTCCAGTAGTTCCTGAGATTAGCGCGTTCTAACAAACAAACATACAAACAAACTCTTTAGTTTTATACTCATATATTAGTATAGATATAGCCCATCTTACGCATACCTAAAAAGAAGTATTTTAATAGCAAAATTTAAGAAATGCAATAAATAAACAAAAAAAAATTTACGAATTCCTCACTGCAAAGAAAAGGCCTCCATCATTTGAAATAATGTGTTCTTTATAAAAATAGGTTTTGGCTTAAATATCTTAAAGACAACTTAACAATTTGTGCGTCTAAAATTGTGAGCAAGGTATATAGATAATATGTAGGTATGCAATATGCATATTTAACAATGACAAAATATATTCTCATGTCATGTATCCCCAGTTGGTATGTAATGTAATACATGATTACAATTATTTTTAACAGCCAGTAGCATGCGAATATATACGTGCAAAATCGTGATTTACTCGTATGAATATTAAACGATGACAAATTTCTTTTTTCTCATATCACCAGTCGGTACTCCTTCTGAAGTTCGTCCTCAGGCGAAACAATTGCGTCTCAAATCTAATAATAACAAGCAAATTATAAGTGTCCTTGTCCTGATTCATCCCATCTTCTTCCGGAACATTATTATTTTCCATTATATATTATATTTACTAAGGATATTCATCATAATGAGAAAGCTTACGAATTTTCTGCGCTGTCGATACAAAGGAAATTGGGTATTTGACTGCATTTAAAATAAATTATGAAACTTATACATTAAAGACGAAATAAAAAAATAATCACAAATCATTATGCCACAGTTACAGTTTCGCTTTTAACAAATTATCATAGTTAATCAAAACCAAAAAAGTATTGATTTGACAATACTAGCTTGTGACGTCATATGCTTGTATTCCATACAGATTTCCCTACAATGTTGCGTTTTTGACATTTAATAAAAGTGAGTGATTTGACCTGTCAGTCAAATACCGTATTTTGGATCATGTTTTGTATATTTGATTAGGGTAATGTTCAGGTTACGAATTGACATCGCGTTCGATATAAAGGCTCTAAAGCTCATGTTATCCACTATCCATTGATCTTCCATCGTAAAAAGGATGTGCATGGTTTTCAGAGGGTAAACAAAGCTATTTATGTATTTAGGTATATCTGAGGATTTGTAAATCTGCGTTTTTGTCAAAATCATAATAATATTTATGTTAATATTTTTACCTTATGATGCAAATAACTTCAATTAGTTATTTCTATAATTCCTACTAACTACATCTTTAAAGACCACATTATTAGTAGAAGATGAAGTAGATCATAGCTCAAAGTCAAAGTCAAAGTCAAAGTGGTTTATTTTGCAATTTGATTTACATAGAAATTCTTTTGCACGTCATATCATTTTTTTACCTACCAGCACTTCGACGTGAATGGCCTGCTGAGAAGAAGTGCCGCAAGAAACTCAACAGTTTGCCTTTTTTAAAAAATAAATATTTGTACAATTTTTTACATGTCATCATAATAAATCATTAAAAATGTAAAAAAAAATAATGTCAAAAATAAAAAATAAATAATTACAAATGTAATAAATAAATAAATTAGACAACCACATGCGCAGAGTGGTAAGAAATTGTCAGACCCACAAATTCTTGTCAACATCATTTAAAAAATCTTCTATCTTATAATAACCTTTTCTCATTAAGCAGTTCTTAACTTTTAATTTAAATAGATGTAAAGGCAATTCAACAAGATTTTGTGGTACTTTGTTGAACATTTTAATGCTTAATCCTACAAAAGACTTTCCAGTTTTTTGCAGTCTGACATTTGGATAGGCAAGTCTGTGCTTATTTCTTGTATTAAATTTGTGAGTATCAGATTTTTTGAGAAACTGTTCATTATACTTTCTAATATATAAAATACAATCAAATATGTACTGAGAAGGTACTGTTAAAATATTAATTTCTTTGAATACATCCCTAAGTGAGTCACGAGGTCTAAGGTTGTAGATCGCACGGATAGCTCTTTTCTGCAATATAAAAATTGACTCAATGTCTGCAGCAGAGCCCCACAACAGTAGACCATATGACATAACACTATGAAAGTAACTGAAGTAAACCAGTCTTGCCGTTTCAATGTCAGTAACATATCTTATTTTTCTAACCGCGTAAGCAGCATGCAGTTATGTGAGGACCCCATTGTAACTTGGAATCGATGGTGAGTCCTAAAAATACGGTTGAATTGACAATTTCTAATTTCGCATCATTCATAGTAATTTGTGTATTAATTTGCCTTACATTAGGCATCATAAATTTAACACATTTAGTTTTTTTAGCATTGAGTAACAAATTATTGGTACTGAACCATTGTGACACCTGCAAGAGAGCTCCGTTTACTTTGTCAAATGATTTTTCGTTTCTCTCTGTTTTAAAAATGAGAGAAGTGTCATCAGCAAACAAAACTATCTCACAGAGGTCTTTGGTAAAATATGGAAGATCATTTATATATATAAGAAATAGCAAAGGTCCTAAGATCGAACCTTGGGGCACGCCCATTTGCAGTTTAGCACCAGCAGAATTGGTGTTTTTGATATTGACACGTTGTATCCTGTCAGTGAGGTACGATTCAATTAATTGTAAAGAAATGTTTGACACACCGTAATGTTTTAATTTAATAAGTAATATTGAATGATCAACACAGTCAAATGCCTTTGATAAATCACAAAAAATACCTATCGCATTCTGTTTATTTTCCCATGCATCAAGTATATGTTTCATAAGTGCAATACCTGCATCGGTTGTACTCTTGTTTTTAGTAAAACCGAATTGTTTTGCATGAAGTAAATTATGTCTATTAAAAAATTCTAATAACTGATTAAAAATTATTTTTTCAAATATTTTACTTAATGATGGTAATATTGATATTGGTCTAAAATTTGATGGGTCACTTTTGTCGCCCGATTTAAATAAAGGTATTAACTTACTATATTTCATTAAATTAGGAAATTTATTTTCATCGATGCATTTATTAAAAAGGTAAGCCAAATGAGGAGAAATAATTTCAATTATAGATTGTATAATATCAGTTGATATTCCCCATAGTCCTCCGTTTTCTTTTTATTGAGGTCTTTGAATGTTTTTAATATAGTGATTGGGGAGATGTGATCGAAATTAAATGTAGTCTTACATTGATCTACACAAGAAGCTAAGATGTTTTGAGCTTGTTGTGTACTAGAATTTAGCTGACTATTGGTTATTATAGGTATGTTTGAGAAAAAAGTTTCAAAGGCATTTGCTACTTCTATGTCTGACTTTATAGTTTTATCGTCAATTTTAAGGCAGAAATCATTTTCATATGACTTGGATTTACATGTTTCTTTGTTAATTATATTCCAAGTAGCTTTTATTTTATTACTTGAGTTATTTATTTTGTGTCTCAAGTAAATTGACTTGGCTTTATTGCAAACTTTCTTAAAAACTTTCGAATACTTCTTAACATATTCTATCACTTTTGGATCTTTAGAATATGCATTTAGACCATACAACTCATACAACTTATTCCTACTTTTATAAATACCTGGAGTAGCCCAGTCACTAAACTTAGTTTTAGGATTATTAAGATTAACATGTATAGTCTTTTTAGGGAATACTCTATTATACTCAGACGAAATTAAGCCAAGTAAATTTTCATAAAGTATATCCACATTCTGGTTATTAAAAGAAATGTCGGGTATTTTGTTAATAATTGTATCTTTAAATCTGTCTTTACACCCCTCAGTGACAGGTCTACATAGAATGTCAATAGATCTAGGAGCAACACAGTTTTCAAATTGAACCTGTTGTCCGCAATGGTCTGACTGTAAACAATTTATATTTTTTTTATTAATTACCTTACTATTACAAAACACATTGTCTAAACAAGTTGCACTCGATGGCGTGATCCTTGAAGGTTCATTAAATAAATTTAATAAATTGAAAGAGTTAAACAGATTAATAAACCGACTACTTAGTTGTGAACCTTCAAGAATATTCACATTAAAGTCTCCACATACAATTACTTTTTTATTTGTCTTACAACTTTTCTTTAGAATTTCCTCCATTGAGGTTTCAAATACACTATAATCTGCCGAGGGCGGCCTGTACACACATACTATTATATAATGCTCCAGCTCTGCGCATGTTAATTAGTGTTTCTTCACTTCTTCATCGTTGACACAATCGCAAGTTAAGACGTAAAATTTATTTAGCTCCTCATTTTGTATTTTACAATTGCCGTTCTGTTTCCCAGTCATTCCCCTAATTTGGTAATACTGTCTCTATTATTTATTTAGGTCAGTTATAACTTTAGTTTGCAGTCACTTGTTTAAATGCTACCCTTTATTTTCGCAAATACGTACATGTACACTTACGAAGTGTGAAAATGTACCTATAATTTGTTGCGCCTTCACATGATTATAGTTAACTTTAAAAAATAATTATACATATATCTGTTCACAGTTACCTTATAGGCTTTCACGTTGTAGGAATACTAAGTACTTGATAAAAATTCTCAGGAATACTAACTAGGTATTTGATAGGTTTTCTAGGAACTGACATCGGGATTGCATTGAAGGTGGATACAATTCTATAGAATTTTCTTTGAAGCCTTGACTTTTCATAGCCAACTACAATCTTTGTTTGAAATCTTATTTCTCTAATAGGATTTTTAGGGTTCCGTAGCCAAAATGGCAAAAAAACGGAACCCTTATAGATTCGTCATGTCTGTCTGTCTGTCTGTCTGTCTGTCTGTCTGTCTGTCTGTCCGCCAGTCTGTCACAGCCACTTTCTTCCGAAACTATAAATACTATACTGTTCAAACGTGGTTAGTGGATGTATTCTGTGAACCGCAACAAGGTGTTCACAAGAAAATAGAAAAAAAATAAAAAAAGTGGGGGGTCCCCATAGTCAGAACTGAAACTCGAAATATTTTTTTTCATTGAACATATACGTGTAGGGTATCTATGGATAGGCCTTTAAAAATTATATCGAGGTTTCTAATATCACTTTTTTCTAAAGTGAATACTTTGCGTGACAGACCCTTCCAAAGTGGAAAAAAGTGTGTCCCCCCCCCTCTAACTTCTAAAATAAGAGGATGATAAAACTGAAATAATTATATAATGTAAATTCCCATAAAAACTACCAACGAAAATTGGTTCGAACGAAATCTATAAAGTAGTTTTTTTAATACGTCAAAAATAGAATTTGTACGGAACCCTCAGTGCGGGAGGCCGACTCGCACTTGGCCAATTTTTATCTCTGCAGTTGGTAAAGGAGATTATAATATACATTAGTACATCTTTTTATAAAATTATTTAAACCTGATTTATCTATCCAAGGTTTTTGCGTTTATCTAGTTTTTTTTTATTTTTTTAATTTTATTTATTTATTCCATAAAGACATCAATTTACACTTAAGCAACATCTGCCAAACTGTGCAACAGTTTGTCGGCAGCAGCTCTCGCGTTGACATAGATATTCTATATTTTACGTTAACACATACAAGAAATATGAACAAGTACAAGACAAAACACTTAAAACACTTAAAAGTTAAATTGCGCCTATAGTAAACTTTCCCTCTCCCTCCCTCCTATTCATGAGGTTGAGTGTATTCGAATCCCACCCTAAATTAAAATTCATGTGTTAATTACCCGCAGTTATTTGGTGTCCAGCATTTTATTCATAATAATATGTATTACATAGTACAATAGAGACATTGAGTACAGAGAACATGACAAAAATATGTACGTTACTTTTTATTTGTGCCACGTTATATTACGTTTGAGTCTATAAAATAAAATAAACTTGACGACTGCTAAAAGTGCAAGGTAAGCAGCTAGGCAACTAAGAAGCAGAATTGCAAATCAGCGAAAAGTAAAATGTACGAATGCAAGATCCGTCACGTGACCCGAACTGAGGCAGCCAATTAAAAATAATGATCCTAAATCACACTAGTTAAGAACAACATTTTTTTATAAATATTTCCGAATCTATTTTATAAAGTAAAGTATTTTTGCTTGACTTTTTCTTTTCTGCCAGCATTTCAAAGTCAGTTACATCAATTTTTTTTTGGAAAAGTTCACAAATTCGGAAAAAGAATTATATTACCAGGATGCGGCACCAAATTGGGATTAGCGGAAATAAATATCACATATTAAATTGATCTGACTCAGTGTTAGTTAAGTAGGTTAGGCACTTGTGTTATTAACTAAAATTGAGACATATAACACCCAGACCAGAACAAACAGACACGTTCATGCACACAAAAGTTTGTCCTGTGCGGGAATCACAACCGCGCACTCTTGGTCTTCTAGTCAACTCTTTTTGGTAAGCTCATAACTAAATAACGCCTTGACCAATTTAGTCAATTATTTTTTTAAATTGTTCATTTACGTCCAGGGATGTTTTTTAGGCAAGAAAAATTTATGAACTAAGGGACGGGACGACGGGACGGGACGACGGGACGGGTCGGGACGCGGACGAAGTCACGTGTGGAAGGCTAGTGCAGAAATAAAAATATCTCTCAAACCAGCTCTGACTTGACCGTTTTATTAAAGGCAAATTTTTGTATCCGTAGAGTGTAAGTTATACAAAGTCAAAAGAGAAACCTTAAGTTAATCCTGTCCTAATGACTTGAATGTCAATCGTAAGAAGCTTATGAGCTTTTTATCCCGATGGAAATTTTCGCCGTCAGACATTCGGGGGAATTACAATTTTCTCTGTCCTGAATTAGAAATAGGTTACGAAATAGCTTTGCAAAAGATAAGAAAATTCCAGGAAATTAGCAAATAAACACTTAGAAAATGTTTCTATGCTATGCATTTCTTAAGCTGCACCTTCAGGACCGACAAAAAGTAAAAAAAAACAAACTTATTTCAAGAATGATGAATGAAGTAAAGGATCTTACTAAAATTATCAAGATTTCATTTAAATTTTGTTTTCTTTAAATTACCACGATACATCGTATGTTTGAGAAAGTATTAACGTGACGCATGAAATAACTTTAAAACGGATAAAATCGCGGTACAATTTAAAACAACAAGTTTACTGGAAAACCCGACGTTTCGGCTACATTTCATTTATTTTTGACTAGCAGCCGCCCGCTACTCGGTCCGCGTGGATTTCAGTTTCCGTACACATTACTATGTGTACGGAAACTGAAGTATAATAATAGCTTAAAGCCTGCCACATGAAATGGACTGTACAACACAAAAATATTTTTTCAATTCATACCAGTAGTCCCTGAGATTAGCGCGTCCAAACAAACAAACTCTATTACGTGACTGTTCGTTTTTCCGCGCAGATCTCATATTATCACAACAAACTAATGATAGGAAGTTTTAATGATGCGGTTACATACTTTTGCAGCCACGCGAAGAGTCACAAATTAGATTAATATATAGAGCTATACAGCTGAAGAGTTTGTTTGTTTGAACACGCTTATCTCAGGAACTACTGGTTTGCATTAAAATATTTATTTTGTATTGGAAAGTCCATTTGTCGAGGTAGACTTTAAGCTTTATTATATTATCACTATGTGTGCGGAAACCGAAATCCACGCGGACAGAGTCGCTTGTGGCCTCTATTATATGTATTTTTGTCTTATTAGTAACTTAAAACAGAAAAGAAAATTACTGCATTTTTTTTGGTATGGTCTTTGCGATAAAACAATTTAATAGAGTCATTTTTTCGACTGAAATAAAACAACCAGGACAAAGTGCCTAAAAATGGCAGCGATGAAATGTCATAATCATGTTACGAGAACCTACGTCTTAAGGATCGACGAGATTCGAATTTACATAATATAATTTGTTGCAATTTGGTCTTGATGGCTTTTAGCTGCTAAAAGAATAATACTGCTTTTATTTTTTACTGCTAAATGTTTGTGATGTAAGTGGCGGTGGAAGACTAAATAAACACTTATAAATAGACGTTACTTAAATAACACACAAATCTGTAAAGTTTACACAGTTAAATGGATCATAAATTGAGTAGACACATTTAATCCAATTCAAAAATATAGTTCCTATTTATAAAATAGTAATTGTCAAAGGCACTTATATAGAAAAAAAAACTGTTAAGAAAACAGAAAAGATCGTAATCTCCTATACCGTCTTAAAACCAAATCCAATCCGAAGGCCCCACGGGGCTATAATCGCATAAAAATGTAATAATTCCAAAAAAACATATCCAAAATCGGAAAATACAGTGTCTTCCATCGATTCTCATCATGAAGACAATGATATTTTATGTCGAGCTTCAGTAAACTTTATTAAACTGTATTATTATGTGGGGTTGGAAAATCGTCTGGTAGAAGCGCATTATTTCAAGTATCTTAGTGTAGAAACACACCTAGCCGAAAAAACGCGACTAAAGTTCGGCGTGACTACGCCTGCAATGTGTTTTGAATGGATGATGACACTAAGGCGAAATTACGTCGCGTACTATAGGCACCGTGCGTAGCGATGACTCTGCCATCTCGTGACTCATATTCAAAACTTTTACTCTCAATGTCGGTAATTCTACTGTCAAACCACGGAAAAACACGGTGCCTTGCTCTGCCATCTAGTGACTTATATTCGAACCTTTTACGCTAAATGTCAATTTTACTGTCAATCCATAGAAAAAAAATCGGGATTTTAGCGCCCTCTATAGTTTCTGCACGGTGCCTATAGAAAATGCATTGCCGCCAAACTACACTTAGGAAGTTTAGGGCAATTAATATGCGGAAGTAATTACTTCAAGCAGGCCACTACGAATTGTTTTGAACATTTAATTAACAAAGCTACGGACAGCAGTTTAACCGGGGTAGTTCAATTGGGAACACTCATCTACAATAGCACAACTACATAGTTGGGAATAGCCGTTAGCCCAGTTGTGCCATTGGGAACACTTATCTAGTATAGCAAAACTAGTTGTGCATATCTGAATAGTTAGTCCACGAGGAAAAAGTGTTTTTTTAACGAACGGACCAGTTACAAAATACGGTCATCTATACTAATAATAAAGCTGAAGAGTTTGTTTGTTTGTATGTTTTTTGTTTGTTTGAACGCGCTAATCTCAGGAACTACTGGTTGGAATGGAAAAAATCTTTCGACTTGGATAGTCCACGTGACGAGGAAGGCTTTAGGCTATAGTACCTATAACCGAAAACCACGCGGACGGAGTCGCGGGCGGCTGCTAGTTTAAAATAACTAGCGGCCGTCCGCATGGATTTCGATTTCCAATAGCCTAAAGCCTTCCTCATCAAAAGGACTACTAACACAAAAATATTTTTTTAAAATCGGTCCAGTATTTCCTAAGATTAGCGCGTTCAAACAAACAAACATACAAACAAACTTTTCAGCTTTGTATATTAGTATATAGATTTTTCAGACCCTTTTACAAGAATATAAAATGAGTTTTATAAGTAACACATAGAAATAAGAACTTATATGTGTTGCTTATAAAACAGTCCCTTACGTTACATAATGGGTATAAACATTTTTTATTAACGCGATTTCGCCCACTAGTTTCGTTGTAAGGAACAATATATGCTGACAGTGGGAAGAGTATCACGTTTATTCAGGATTTTACTCCTATGTTTCTTAAGGATTTTACTTTTATATCAAGCAGTTTGCTTCCGAGGTGCGAAACGTTGCGGGTCGGAAGTTATGATACTAAACGGTTCTGGGAAGTTTTTCTCGGTGAATAGACAAGGAACCATATAAGATTTAAAATAAACAGCTAAAAGTAAAGAAGGAAAACCATCTGTGTTACTGTATATAATAGAAATAAATACGTTTTCTGCATGAATATGTTTTGTTATTAATTTAAAAACATATACATATGTTGTTAATTTACCTGGGAAGAAAACATAATTTTTAAATCATACATTGAGCGTTGTCACAAGTTTTTCAGATGCTGATACTAACTGCTAATGGGTCTGAAATCTTGTTCTATCGTAGTAATGCAAATTGTGTTGAACATAGATCTTTAACTGTACTCGTAGTCAAAGAGATTAACCATAATCATAATATATAGTTAGATTGCACAAGGTAAAACAAACCGTTTAACTACGGACACAAAGAACTCATTTATGACTTAAATTGCTTCAAGACTAAGTTATGAAAATCCTTGACAAATGTGCCATCTGGCGGACGGCTATTACCACCCGCTAGTCGTTTCAATATAAAACAATTTGAACTGCAGGGCAATTCTACTAACAAACTTTGTAATAATTCTATAGAAACATTTAATGCCAACTGACTCGTGTCAAAAGTAATTGTCATATCTGTGTTAAAGTTCAAAGATTTCATTTTTACGATCGTCTTTTTTTATGGAATGCTACAGTGTTTTTTTTTACGGTAAATAAGAAGTAATACACAAACAATGATTAAATGTAATTTTGTCAAATAAATATTTATTTAGAGCTGTTACATTTGGTAGGCATAAACCATAATTAGAAGTTAACCGCTATGGTTCTACTTCTACATACGATTATTCCGCTGAATCTTTGTTCTTTTAAACGGATAGAATCGCGGTGTAGTTTTAAACTACATGTTTACAGGAGAACCCGACATTTCGGCTACTTTACAGCAGCCGTGATCACGGCAAGCCGAAAAGTAAATTGTTATACCTCGATTCTATCCGTTTAAAAGTACTTTATTAGGGTCCCGTAGCCAAATGGCAAAGAACGGAACCCTTATAGATTCGTCATGTCTGTCTGTCTGTCTGTCTGTCCGCCAGTCTGTCACAGCCATTTTTTTCCGTAACTATAAGAACTACACTTTTGAAACTTGGTGAGTAGATGTACTCTGTAACCGCAACAAGGTTTTCACACGACACAAACAGAAAAAAAAAAAAAAAAAATTGTGGTCCCCCTAGTTAGAACTGAAACGTGAAATATTTTTTTTTCATTCAACATATACGAGTGAGGTATTTTTGGATAGGTCTTTAAAAATTATATTGAGGTTTTTAATTTCATTTTTTTCTAAATTGAATACTTTGCGTGAGAGACCCTTCCAAAGTGAAAAAATGTGTCACCCCCCCCCCTCTAACTTCTAAAATAGGAGGATGATAAATCTAAAATATATATATAATGTACATTACCATAAAAACTACCAAAGAAAATTAGTTTGAACGAAATCTAATCGAATTTGTACGGAATCCTCAGTGCGCGATTCCGACTCGCACTTGGCCGATTTTTTTATGAGTAACAGTCGCTTAAACTTATAAAAACTGAAGCTCGACATAAACTTATAAAAATTATGAATCTTAGTTCTGTCAAATTAGCAGGATTGCCAAGCTTGAAGCGCTATTTATAAGTCAGCGTGTCGTAATAAATTCTATTTATTGGCGTTATTGGTTACTCGATAGCTACACACTATAGCATTAGAGATGCGATCGGATGTGAAATCGAATCCAATGACGGTTACGAATTACGGCTTGGTGTAATTGATAAGGATTTGACTATTACATGAAGGTCGCAGCTTCGATTCCCACACTGATAAAAGATAAGGGTAAAGGTATTTTATCTGACTTATTTATTATTTTAAGACCGCAGTGAAGTAGCACTTCGTAACTGTTGTGCTATGTTTTTGCTGGTGAGTAAGGTTGCCAGAGCTCAGTTGGGAAGGGGATGGGGTTAAGGCCGGCAACACATCAACGATACCTCTGGTATCGTTGATGGCCATGGGCGGCGGTGATTGCTAACCATCAGGCGACCCGCTGGCTCGTTTGCCGCCTCTGACATAAAAAAATAAATAAAAATAAACGCAAATTATTTACTCGTCCAGTTTTTAAACCTACCAAATTTTTATGTGGATGAACTTGTATGTACGTAGGTACTGGTCTGAGTGTTCATTTAAATGTATCTACTAGCAGCAGCCCGCGAGTCGTCCTCGTGGACTTCCGTTCGCGCACACATAGTGTAACAGGTACTATAGCTTAAGGCCTTTCTCGCCAAATGGACTAACACAAAGGTAACCCGGACCGTAACCTGATAGATAGTGGCTACAGTGAATTCTAATATGTTTTATTAGGATTCATAACATCGCTCAATGGCTGCCTGATGTAGGGATCCCTAATCTTTTAGCCGTTTATCTAATGCCCAGCCAAGAGACTATCCAATGACTTCAGATATTACCGTATATGAGGCGTAGTTGACCTTTAAGATACATATTACCTCCATGTATATGACAGCTTAAAGCATCTTTATATCAACGTATATTTATAAATAAATAAATAAATAAATGCCTTGGACTAACACACCAATTGCCTAGCCCCAAACTAAGCTCGAAGCTTGTACTATGTAAGCTAGGATAGACATAAATCAGACATAACCAGGGTCTCTAGCCACTCGACCAACGGGCCTGTCAATTTTCAGGTTTATAGTACACAAGTGACACGCCCCGGCTTCGCACGAGTGCAATAAATAAATAAATAAATTCATTGGACTAACGAAGCTTATACTATGGAAGCTAGGGAACGGATAGACATACTTTTATAAACATCCATGAGCCAAATGCCGATGTTCATCGCACAAACGTTTTGTAGCTAGGGTCTCTAACCACTAGACCAACGGGCCGTCAATGCTGGTACTAAAGTATACTAAAGAAGATGAATGTATTAAACCTTCCTTTTGAATCACCCTATTGGTTGCGGACTCAATGATCTTATTATATTCCATTGACAAATATAAGTGGCTTTGTTTTATACTCTGTAATATATTATGACTCCAACGTTTTTAGTTTCTTTGATGATCCTTAAATTATTTTGTGTTTTGCGCCTTTTTATTTATGAAAGGTCTTTCTTTATATTTGAATCTTAGGAAAACCTATGACCAAATAGACTTCGAAAGAGAATGCATGCGTAATACATGATGTTGGGTAAAGGCAGAAATTCCACTAAACCTTTGTAACTTTCTCCCTGAAAGGGGCGTTACGTGCACGCCAGCATTTTATTGGGAGGCCTTCGTAGTGCGGTGGTTTTGTAAGACGTACTTACACTATTGCTTTTTAGGGTTCCGTAGTCTACTAGGAACCCTTATAGTTTCGTCATGTCTGTATGTCCTGGCTCGTTCTCCGCCGTTTCTGCACCTATTGCCACGAAAATTGGTGTAGAGATGTATAGTGATAATTCAAGAATTGTTTTTTTAAATTATTGAAAAATAATTATTTTTTACACCCCCTCATACAGCGAAAAGTTAATTCGAAAAAAAAATGTCGACTTACACCATCGTGTGGGGTATCGTTAAAAAGGTATTTTTAAATACAACAAAATTTGCCTTGAAACCATGTGGATCAAACCCCCAGTCTCGAGATATATTAATACAAAGTTAAAATTAGAGCGTCCCCCCCCCCCTTAACTTTTGAAATACTATTACAATAATTCTGAATAAAATGTGCTGTATATCTCCTTTCTGTAAGTACTTTCAACGAAAACTATAGCGAACTCTGTATCATACATAGTTATTTTTATACAACTCGTCCAACTTATGACGTGCAGTTGCCCTTACTAAATGGTGTCTTAAGCGGTCGGCCCATCTTTTGGCTACGGAACCCTTTCATGGGCGTGTCCAACACGCTCTTAGCCGGTTTTTGTATGTGTTGGAGATAACAATTAGACCAAAAGATTGTTGGTTCTGTACCTCATAATACAACCATTTGTGTGCATGAATTCGCCAACAAAAATCCCATGTACATACAAAATTAACTTGACATAACTTCATTGAATCCAAAACTAAGCTACATTAATACTAGGAACCCATGAACCTAGCCCATACAGAATAAGCTTATGTACTAAAGTGACTTTAATAGATAACGGAAACAGAACAAACACGAATGTAACTTACGTGAATGTTTGTTTTGGACAGAATTTAAGTCCTTCCCTAGCTTAGTAGGAAGATTACCGCAAAACTTAAGCTTGGATTTAACTTAGTGTTTGTCAGATCAGTCTTTGCCAGTAATCTGTGTGAGGTCTACATACAAATCAAATACTCACTAATGTAATATACCTAAATGTTAGCACCTATGATGTATATCTATTTAAAGCATAGATATCAACTTATGACTTTAATGAATGATGACCATCTGATATATCGCATCTATGATCTATTATTATAAAACAAATAAACAATCAAAATATCAATAATGAGGTACTCCAAGTTTTTATTCTTAATAGTTTTTGGATATCTCATATCTCAAGTTCCAGTAGTGTTAGGCGGAGCGATGTGAATTTTTATTTATTCTGAAGGCATCATGTCGGGCTTTGATAAAGACTTCATACATTTTCATTCATGACCTAACAGGTGACTTTTAGTCACGACTTTACTACTAGAATAGTAGTACATAGTAACCGTTAGTATTTTTTGGAAGTAGCATATTTTTTTTCGAAGTGCATTTGGCCAAAAAGCCTAGGGTCAACATACATTCTAATATTATTAAGTACCAATATGAAAACTTAAAAAAAGGAAGATAGATTTAGTAGACTGCAATATAAACTTTCAGTGCAAATTGATCGACCATGCACTTCTAGTTCAACGCTCGTATATCTGTTTGAAGTGCGTCGCAACGGCTCTATAAATTCAATTTAATGGCTGTATCGTCACTGTGTGTCACGATACTATATATCAGCTCTCATTGTGTCAACAAATCTAGTTCCATTTATCGCCCCTACTCTAGTGACTGGAAGGGGTGCCACGACGACGGATGTGATCTAAAATAATAATAATAAAATAAATTACACCTCCGGCCGTATTCGGCCATGGCGGCCGAATCATCTTCTCGATCTTACGATCAGCGAGGTACGCAGGATATATTATAGTGCATAAGTGAGTGCGCAAACACAGGTGCACTCCCTATTCCTTCACTCTCATAATTCGGTGGGACATCAATCTCACACGACCGTAGAGAGATCAGGCGCAGGACCAACGGCTTAACGTGCCTTCCGAAGCATGAAGGAGCTCGAGATGAAATTTTTGGGTCACCCATCCGATGACTGGCATCAGCAAACGTTGCTTAACTTTGCCAACCGCAGGCCGAGTGCGCTAACCACTGCGCCATCGAGTTCCTCAAATCCAAAGCAGTATCATATCCGTTGGTATCGCCATCAATTTATTAAGCGCAATTTTAAAGCAATAAATATAATGCAAGCTTTTGCAAATTATTTTATTTGATTTAACACAAGCGCATTACATATAATAATATACGGTAACAACAGTGTTTTCAAGGCTAGAGGAAGCCCTTAACTAAAAGCTTATCGTAAACGGCTGAAAATCAAATAACAATACCTAATACCGGTTTGCGATGAGGTGTCTCAGTATTAAGCCGCTCTAGTCAGCTCATTGAACAACTAAAGCCTAAGAGTGGTTTTCCCCCTATTAAACCTTTTAGAGTCTATTGTAATGAAAATTACGAGTTATTCCCGTTGGCCCGATTGTTCGTCAGACAAATCTTACTACATCGCTTGGAAGCTCCGATAGAAGAACAGCCAAGTTGTACACTTGGTTGATCTTGAAACCCTTTGTTTTGAGTAAACTAATTGACGACCCGCTTGACTATTGGACCCAGAGGTCGCAGGTTCGATCCCCAGGAAATTATTTGGGTGAAAAGACATGTTCATTATTGTTCATACATGTCTGTTTGTACTGGTCGGGTTGTTATTTGTTTCTATTTAAGTATATTTGTCATACCACTGTTGATTTTAGCTTAACACTAATTCAGATCAGTGTATATGATGTTGTGAAAAAAAATAGATACCTACGCAACGAAACATAAGTAGGGAGCTACTTGTGGGTATTTTAGTTTAATGAAAGCAGTCTGCAAACGAGCTAATAAGTTAGAATAATAAAGCCTAAGCACCTAAGAATAATAAGTTTCTTTCTCTTCTCTGACACTGGGTGTAACGCTGAACGATTAATTACCTCACAACATTATCCTCCGGGCCGTGATATTACTCTGCCTCAGAAGTACCCCATCTCCTAAAACAAAAATAAATGATTTCTCCATTTTGCTTTTTAATTTCGTTCAAGCTGCTCTTTGGCGTAGCAAAGATATATCAAATAACAAGTCTAGACATGATTGAATTAAACTCTCCAACCTTTAATCCAGCATGAAGTGGATCCAGAACATAACACTAAGAATATAGACTTTGGTTAGTGCCCACATTGCAATATCACCGAGCACAACCGAACACGGCTGTAAAACTCGCCCAGAGATCGATAACGTACCTTTCACATACCACCAATGTACTAACTCCCACACCCTTTAAAAACATATTCCAAACTCTATATCTTGTAGTCATAAAGTTTATTTTCGAACAACGTGAAGTGGACTTCGGCCGTTCTCAGAATCGATGCTGGATGCATTCCATTTTATAATATTACTGAGAAAGCGTTGAATGCACTATATCCAATGGACTTTAGTCGATTTTCGGCTGGATAAACACGAAAATTGGATCAGAAGAGTTGAGGGAATTTTTACGTGGTACCAAATCCCTACTAATAATAGTGTTACAGCATCATAACAAACAGACAGAGTTACTTTCGCATTTATAAAAATGCTAAACTCTGACTGTCTTTTATGCTTTCCCGCTGCAACCTTCCAACCGATTTCGATGCAATTTGGCACAATCTTTAGACCATGAGAAAGTACAAAGGCTACCTTTTATTGCGAAAAGAGGGGTCTGAAATCCACGCAAACTGTTGTAAAATAAAAATATTAGATAGTCTAAATCACAAATAGTTATAAAATATTTGCCTTACCATAATAAAAAGCTAAACAGACTGAGATTAAATGCATCCGGATGGATATCTAAAACATTTACAACAGAAATAAAAGTACTGAAACGTCTGCTCATGTCGCCCTTTGAAAACATGAATTTAAAGAAAATTCCTTGAAAGGTGACAGTTTTTTTTGGGCCCACCAACAATCGGTAACGTTTAAGAGAAAGAGAAGTATGTAAAAAATGTATATGTTTTTTTATGAATTTTGCAATTGACTTGAATTTCAAACGAAACCGGAGTCAGTAAACCAAAATAAAAAACACTTATTTTGATTATATCCGTGAACTATCTGTCCAAAGATTAGTAAACAATGGCTGACATATAGATAACTAAAGTAAAAAGGTTTTAATCAAAATAATTAAAATACAACACTTGAAATCGAACATAAAGGAGACGCAAATTACTTTTGGAACGGTTTTCATGCCTATTTTTATCTAAGGCGGTGATTGGAAGTGACTTTTAATCATTTAATTAATGAAATAAAATAATTCGAATAAACAATACAAAAAAATCCGTATAACGGAACGCAAGTGCTAGTCTATTGCCGGATTTTGATTTTATTTAAAAACTGAATACAAATGTCAGAAACCTCCCGTCTGTTAACTGTCATTAGTTACTATATAATAATTATAAAAAAGCTGTAGTTCGTTTGTTTGTTTGAACACGCTACTATAAGGAACAGCTGGTTCGAATTGAAAAAATATTTTTGGCGTGGATTATCCATTAGTCGAGGCGGGCTTAAACTAAAAAATGTAAAGCTATAGTTTAAGACTATGCGTGCGTAAACCTTATTCCACGCGGACAGAGTCACAGGCGGCCACTAGTCATAATAAATTGCTTTTACTTCAGATACATAGGAAAAACATAATGGAAAATCGCCCTTATGTGTAAGTATTTACGGTTCAGGCGTTGAAAGTCAGGAAAGCAAAATGACAGATTACTTTATGAGGTTTATATATTTTTTCACATCTTATTTCTAACGATTCCGGTTAAAATATGAAAAAGTAATGTTACCACTATAATCTAGAGATTATAAGGAATAAATTGATATCCATTTCGTAAGTAAACGCTAAAATTTTAAGTGGGCCTAACTCTCCATACAAAAACGATTGACTCCTTTTGTGTTGAAAAATCGTGAACATTTCATGCTGGGAGCGTAGGTAGGTTATTTCAGAAAAATAGAAAAGATTTTCTCGATTATTCAACAACGAATATCTATATTATGACAATGTTATCGAAAGTTACTCAACCATAACATAAATTGGAGCCCTTTTAAAACTATGATATGATTAATAATATATTTTCCAAAGTTATTTTTGTTAGAGCAGAATATTATTTTTCTCAATTTTATCATATTTTAAGCAAAATGGACATAGTTTTCCAGATCATTGTGTATGATTTTTTGACAATATATAAACGGCACCATCTAAGGTCAAGTTTAATTGTGTTAATCAATATCATAAAGGTTTTCTTAGCTTCCTGGCTAGCTAGCTATGTAAAGAAAAAGCTAATAATTAATTCGCAAAGTTACTAATCCATACTAATGTAATTTAGCTAAAGAGTTTGTTTGAACGCACTAATCTCAGGAACTTCTGGTTCGAATTGAAAAAAATACTTTGGTTTGGATAGTCAATTTGTCGAGGAAGGCTTTTAAGTATAATATAAAACTATAAGTGTGGAAACCGAAATGCACGGGGCGGAGTCGCTGGTGGCCGCCAGTTAATTATGAAATGGCAATAGAATTACTTTCTTCCTATATTTGCTGACCTTATGCAGCCAAATATAGAATAATAAATATAAAATAATAAGTGGATGATTCCTATTAATCTACTCGTCCAAGGGCAACAGGTTATACATCGTAAACGAAGCAGGGGTCACTTAGAAACCACATAAATACATCGTAATATTAGCAGGAGAAGCAACGGTGACCCCCAACATACTTTATTAGACATACTAAGAAATTTGATACCAATATGTCGTAAAACAGTCGTAACGTAAAGAAATTGCTTCCTGCAGTTAATTCGTATTAGGGTGGGTGTTATACAGGGTTAAATTTTGACATGGGGTTTGAAAGGCACGTACATTAACCATTGTAGTAACAAGAAACAAACAAACAAACTTTTCAGCTTTGTTATATTAGTATAGATAAATAAATAATAAATAAAATAAATATTTCACAACATCACATAGATTGATCTGACCCCGTGTTAAGTAGCTTAAACACTTGTGTTACAGACATCAGAATCAACAGTGGTATTACAAATATTTTTAAAAAGATACATATAACACCCAGACCAGGACAAACAGACATGTTCATGCACACAAATGTTTGTCCTGTGCGGGGATCGAACCCGCGACCTCTTGCGTAATAGGCAACATCTTGACCATTACACCAAGCGGGTCGTCAAATGTATGAAAGTGTTTTAATGTATAGCAATTAATTGCTCTGATTTATTCGTGCTCAATGAAAGTTTTACTCTTAATTTCGTTGGGATTATCAGAAAATAAGACCTTGTTTCGTGACAGTAGAAGTTATTTGCGAAAAGAGATTGCGACACAAAATGAACCCACAGTATTGTATTAGCTAGGATACGGTTAATTTAGAAGAAAATCAGAGTTACAATTCACCGTAAGTTTGTCTTTGCAAAAGTTGTTATTGTTGTGATTCTCAGTCTTAGATTTAACAAGTAACATTCAAGGAAGCGAATAATATTAGGTTTGCGTTTCATTTATGATTTTGTCTAAGATTAAAATTTTCGATAATTTTTCGAGTTTGTAAAAATTGGAAAAGTAAGTAGAAGAGATGGATTTAAATTCTACTTTAACATCTAACTAGAGCCTTCCTTAAAAAATGATCTATCTAACAAAAAAATATTTTTTCAATTCGCAATAACAATATAATCGGAGGTTAGCGTATTCAATCAATCAAACAAACTCTTCAGCTTCATAATATTAGAATATAATTATAACGCTAGTATCGTATAATCTTCTTTGCTTTCATTTATTTACAATGAATTCATTACAAGCCAACCACAGTAAGACTGCAAACTAAATCGGAAGTTAATAACCGCATTCCCAACATGTCGGAAAATAATATATTTTCACATCCTCTCAGATTGCCCGCTACGTGCGTAGCATGGAGGAGGCTCGTAGCGACCTCGTAGCATTCGTAGCAGCTGCTACGTATCGACATGAATGGAGATATGGAGACGTCAGTTGTTTACATAACTCTGGAGAGCTTGTTTGTAGCTTTAACCTTTTTCTGTTATGAGTAGAGAAAGAGTTAACTTGACTGAGCGTTTTGTTGCCTTGTTGTCATAATTCTAGAGCCTCTTCCGGTTGCATAAGTTGGCCATTACCTCGGAGCCTGTATCCTACGACTGTTTACCTCGAAAAACAATTTTTCGTAAAGTATTTTTAACCTCGAAAAGTTGAGAAGCGATAGTTAAATAAAAAAAAACGAAGTAAACAGTTCCTGAGATAAGAACGTTCAAACTAACAAGCAAACTCTTCAGCTTTATTATATTAGTATAGGCTATAGATTTGTATTTAGCATTGCAACAGATGGTACTAGTATTAAAGCTTCTACGATCACAATTTGCGACGTCAGTTATTGGTGCTTTATACAAACCCCAACCCCTTAAGCTACTGGGCTATAAATAGTACGGGACACCTAGGGACGTGCCTCTGTGGTGCGAGATATTTCCTATTATCAAATAAATTTTAATGCTTTTAGTTCACATTTATGAGGAGACAAAAAATGTCAAGAAATCAAAGAAGTAAAATATTATTTATAAACAACAAAGATGAAAATAAAATTAAACTTAATTAACAGTTTGCACCAAAATAGTAAAATTAAAGAAGAAAAAATATTTTATTTCAATAAACACAGATAAATAATAATTGTCTAGATAAATTGTAATAACCAGGCTGTTCCATTCAGGCTTCGAGGCAATAGTTACGGATGCAACCGGGAGAGGCGATAGGATGATGATGATGATGGTGACAGATACATCTTAAATAATATAATGAAGCAGGAGCTTCTGGCACAACTTCTGTAGAATTCAATAAAATATTTTTGTGTTGGATAATTAACTTGTTGAAGAAGGCTTTAAGCTGTAGTATAGCATTATGGGTGCGGAAACCGAAATCCACGTGAACGGAGTCGCTGGCGGTCGCTAGTTATAAATATTTCACTAAGTCCGACCTTCAGACATCTTTTCACGGTTAATCTCTAGACTAATTTAGATTAAAAGACATGGCCAACATTCTACGGAACGTTTGCCTAGACACCAAATTCATTGCCCACAAACATTTCGTACTGCATTAGACTCGTTACTATCAGAACATTCAATATCATTAACAACTAAAGTCCAAGAACTTCAGGTTATAATTATACAGACACACAAAGATTGCAAAAAACATTTCAATCCCTTACTGTAGCATTGTTTTGATTGATGACATGAAACATTGGTTACTAAGGTTACTCAACGGTGTACCGTGAAAAAACTGTTGTCTCTTTTACTCTTATCGTAATTTTGCTAACGCTTACTCTGTCACGCATTGTATATTATTTCCATGGCAACGGATTTAAATATTTGACAATAACTGTCGAAATAATGACAATAATATTCATTCCTTTCTGCTTAAAGTAATATTCATTTTGGGAAAAATAATAAAATACTATGTTTAAAATAAAATGTTTGTGATAAATAATACGTTAAAAGATACAATTTTTTATTGTTAAAGCTATATTTTATTGCATGTCACTGTTTCTCATACAATATTATATTGTGTCTATGGAGGACAAGAGCAGACTATCCATATTTACGTTGAAAGGAACGCATTTTCTCAAAAGCAGTGTATAGCGGAAGTTAAATTACTAATAAATTTCTTTTAAATACTAACAAGTTCTACAAGATTGTAAAATATATGAATATTCATATTTAAATTTAATATATTTTGTGCTTTTGTGCCATTCGTGGCCATCACTAGGCAGGAATTGGCCATGTCCTTTTGCATTGAAATAGTTGTAGTTGGAAACTTTGGAAAGGATTCTGTCTTAATCCGTCGGGATCCTAATCAATATTATAAACGATGAACCAATATGACCAGCCATGCGTTGATTGATTGTCAGTTTATGTCATTAGAATATTTGTCCGGCCCGGGTCTAGTGGTCAGAGACCCTGGCTACAAAACCGAGCGTCGCGGGATCGAATCCCGCTAGGGGCAAATGTTTGTGTGATAAACATCGGCATTTGTACTTGAGTCATGGATGTTTATAAAAGTATTTCTATCCATTCCCTAGCATCCATAGTACAAGTTTCGAGCTTAGTTTGGGGCCAGGCAATTGGTGTGTAAGTCCAAAGCATTTATATAATTTATATAAGTACATGTTCTTGGCAACCTAAAATGAATATACCTAGTGGTCTAGCCAAGTTGCCACTTTGACTATCCCTCACACAGATACTTCGTGTATGAGATGGCAATATTAAGTGTGAAGTGGCAACTTGGCTAGACCACCTGTTACATAATAACCCTAACGTTGTGTCACTAAAACATTATTTTGTATGTTCTGATGCGCAAAACACATGTGCTTACGCTAATCAGATTGACATCAGATCAATGTACTCATATGTATGTGATATTCGATATCTTCCTTTTGGATATTAGGGAGAACAAAAAGATTATTCGAGCTCGGAAAATAAATAAACCATAATAATATATAAAAGTATGTAATACTACACGTGTACTCCAGGTGATATGTGATACATTACATGTTGGCTTGTGGCCACATTGGACAAGTATTTTACTGTTTTTCTATGGCTTAGGGGGAAAATAATCGCGAAATACTATAAAAGCCGAAAGTGCATACTTTAAATAAATTAAACAATTTTAATTGTGATTTTGACGACCCGCTTTATGTCAAGAAGTTGACTTTTAGACCAAGAGGTAGCGGATTCGGTCCCCGCGCATGACAAACATTTTTGTGCATGAATGTGTTTGTTTTTCTTGGCCTGGGTGCTATTTCTTTCTATTTAAGTTTCTTTGTAATACCACTGTTGATTCTGATATCTGTAACGCAAGTGCTCAAGCAACCTAATACGGAGTCAGACTAATGTATATGATGTTGTGCGATAATTATTTTTTTAATACTAGCCTTCCGCCCGCGACTTCGTCCGCGTCCCGTCCCGTCCCATTGCGTCCGGCCCGATTTTTCCGATTTTTTCTCACCTTTTAAACCTTCCCTAGACCTCCACGAATACTTCAAGACCAAGATAAGATAAATCCGTTCAGCCGTTCTCGAGTTTCAGCGAAACTAACGAACAGCAATTCATTTTTTTATATATATGTAAAGAAAATGTATTTCTTTAATATTTTAATTAGTTTGTTTTTTGAGCCATAATTTGTCTACTGCCATTATTTTTGTCCGCCATTGTTTTAAATGTTAGAATAAAAAATAAAACAGATTGTCAAATGAGAAAAAATATTACATTGTGAAATAAGATTTTGTTAAATTGAAAATAACTAATAATAGTGAAGCAATAAACAATTAATGTCGTTTCTTTGTTTACAGGTAAGGTTTTTTAAATAGTGTAAATATTATTGTTATAGTTTTTAAGAAATAAAAAAAATATTAAATCTTTGTTTACAGAAGCAACGCATTGGTTTATTTTCATTAATCTCAACATAAGATTATAGTCTTATAAAACGACATTGTGTTTGCTGAACACTAAATATGGAGCAGCTGCGTTTTGAATTTGCAATACTGCCGGCGAGTGACGGTAAAACAAATATATGTTGTGTGACCTCAATTACAACAAAAGAAGAAAAAGTGTATATTATACCAGAAGAACTCCAGCCTGCAAGTCTTCATAAGGAGCTAATCAAGACAAATGTATATAATAAAGTAAAAAATAGTTTAAAGCGAAGACATCAGACACGAAAAGTTTGGATATCAATGACTGATGAGTTAAGCAAAGTCTACATAGATGAAGATAACAATTTACAATTTGGAGAGAAATATCTTGAAGAAGTTGAACAAAAGCAGGTATGTGGAAGTATAGGAAGAGATACGGATTCACTTGAAAAAATACTTGATAAATTAATTGAAAACAAACAAGATGTTAAAAAGCAAAATCTAAAACATATTGCAGAAAAGTTTGTTATAGAAAAATTTACCAGTAAAAACTCAAACCCAAGCCAGTGGATTGATACTTTTGAAAGGGAATGTTCACGTTTTGATATTATAGAAGATGAGAAAAAAATTGATATACTAAGGCTATTCATGGAAAAAAGCTGTGTTGATTGGTACAGTTCTATGATAATAAAGCTCACATTAAACTCTGACTGGACAATATGGAAAAAAAAGTTTTGTGAATCTTTTGCAAACCAAGGCTGGAACCAAGTTACTTTCGCGCTTTATTTTAAATACAGGGATGGTTCATTGGTGGACTATGCCATTAGAAAAGAAAAACTTTTATTAGATATGAGAAGATCAATAGATACAGGTACACTTGTGGATCTTATTGCAGCAGGTTTACCAGGGTTTGTATTAGAAAAGATAAATAGGGAAGCAATAAAAGATACTGTAGATTTATTCAATGAAGTGAGAAAATATGAACATTTGGTAAATAAAAACAGAAATGGGGCCTACAGAAAATATGAAAATCAAAAGATAATATATAACCGAAATGAGGAACGTACTCCATGTAGGACTTGCGAGAAGTTGAATAAAGGTACACGCTACCATCCAGAGACTGCATGCTGGTTTAAGGTAAAAGAAGATGATAAAGTCAATAGTAGAAGATCTATAAGACATGTCAATAATTCAGTGATTGAAGCCGAGTTAAATGAGACAGAACAAAAAAACTAGTAGTCACACCATTAATAAAGGTCAAACTCTTAATTAATGATAAACTGGATATATTTGGAATATATGATTCGGGCTCGAATGTATCCCTCATTAATTCGAAAATATTAAATATAAGAACTCAAAATAATAGAATAAATGAAAAGAATTTTCAAACTATTAATGGTGTTAAAAAAACTAGTGGTTTGACAAAACTAAAAATAAAAATATTTGAAAAAGAAGAATATGTAGATGTTTACATCATTGATGAACAAAATTTCAGATATGATTTTTTGATAGGTTTAGATATGATAAGAAAATACAAGTTGATACAAAATGAGGAATTAAAAGTAACTCAAAAACAAGATCTGAATCAAGAAAACGGGAAAAAAATGGATAAGGTATATAAAGACAAGAAAGAAGATTACATACGTGAAAAGGAATACGAAATTAATTTTAACGAACATATTAATGAAAAGGAGTTTCAAATAAAAATAAATCATTTAGATGAAAATAAAAGAAAAGAAATTGGTGAATTAATAGAACAGTATAAATCAGTATTTGCCAAAGATAAGTATGATGTTGGAACAGTCAACGGATATGAAGCTAGAATAGATTTATTAATAGATAAATACTGCAGCAAGAGACCATACAGATGCACTTTGGAAGACAGAAAGGAGATATCAGAACAAATAGCAAAACTTTTGGAAAATAAGCTTATAGAAGAGTCCTACAGTCCGTTTGCAGCACCAGTAACTTTAGCTTTCAAGAAAGAGGAAAATAAAAAATCAAGACTTTGCATAGACTTTAGAGATTTAAATAAAATAGTAGTGCCGCAGGCTCAACCATTCCCACTCATTGAAGATCTAATGCTGAAAACCAGGAACTGCAATTATTTTACAAGTCTAGATATAAACTCAGCTTTTTGGTCTATACCCCTAAGAATAGAAGATAAGAAGAAGACAGGATTTGTAACACAAGAAGGGCACTTCCAGTGGACGTGTCTTCCGTTTGGTTTAAAGACATCTCCAGCAATATTTCAAAGAATCCTAAGTAATATTCTTAGAAAGTATAAACTTACCAATTTTGCTGTAAACTATATAGATGACATTCTGGTATTTTCGAAAACCTTTGTCGAACACTTAAATCACTTCAAACAATTGTTAGAAGCAATTATTAAGGAAGGATTTCGATTAAAATTTACAAAATGCACATTTGCATCAGATTCCGTCAAATACTTAGGCCATATCATTCAAAATAATTCCATAAAACCTGTGAAGGACAATCTAATCTCAATAAGGAATTTTCCAGTACCCAAAACTCAGAAGAATATAAGGCAATTTTTAGGAAAGATCAATTTTTACCACGAATATATACCAAGAAGTGCAATAATACTTGACCCCCTACATAATTTACTAAGAAAAAATCAGAAATTTCATTGGTCCGAAGAATGCCAAATAGCATTTGAGAAAATAAAAAGCCTCTTGTGTTCACAACCAATATTAGAAATATTCGACCCTGATCTACCAATTAACATTTATACCGATGGATCGCTAGAAGGCATTGGAGCAATATTGAAACAAGTGCAAACAGATGGTAAAGAAAAGCCGGTCCCTTATTTCTCCAAAAAACTCAATGAAGCACAGAAGAAGAAAAAAGCAATATATTTAGAATGCTTGGCCATCAAAGAGGCACTGAGGTATTGGCAGTATTGGTTAATAGGCAAACATTTTACAGTTTACTCAGATCACAAGCCTTTGGAGAATATGAACTTGAAAGCAAGAACAGACGAAGAACTGGGTGATTTATCTTATTACCTCTCGCAATATGACTTTACAATCAAATATTCTCCAGGAAAAGACAATTTGGAAGCAGATTGTTTGAGCCGAAATCCTGTGTTAGGACCAGAAGAAAATACAGAAGAACAATTAAAAGTTGTAAATTTAGTTACTTTAGAAGATATTATGATGGATCAGACGAGAAATGAAGAAATACAGAAAAATAAAAATAACATGATTGAAAAACAAAACATATTTTACAAAAAAATCAAAAACAAAGCAAAAATTATAATCACAGAAGAATTCAGTATCGACCTCATAAAAAAAATACATGAAGAGCTGTGTCATATTGGGGTTGGACAGATGGTCAAATCTATCAGTTCACTCTATGTAACAAAAAATTTAACAAATAATATAAAAAGAATATGTAGGAGTTGTGAAATTTGCATTAAAAACAAAGCAAGAGGACAGGATAAATATGGTTTGATGTCACATCTAGGGCCAGCGACAAGACCTTTTCAAATAATATCAATTGACACAATTGGTGGTTTTGGTGGTTCGAGATCCACAAAGAAATATCTTCATCTTTTGGTAGATCACTTCACCAGGTACGCATTTATTACAACGTCTAAAACCCAGAGTGCACATGATTTTGTCAAGCTAATGAATAAAGCCACTGAAACAGAAGAAGTTGGAATGCTCCTAACTGACCAATATCCTGGGATAAATTCAAGAGAATTTAAGAAATACCTTAGTGACAGGCAGATAACAATGATTTTTACAGCAGTGAACGCACCCTTTTCAAATGGACTCAATGAAAGGTTAAATCAAACTCTAGTAAACAAGATTAGATGCAGAACGAATGGAAGTGGTAAAAAGATAGCTTGGACTACAATAGCACATGAATGTGTAGAAAAATACAATCGGACAATTCATTCAATAACAGGCTACGCACCATGCTATTTGTTATATGGTACAGATGCTACTGTTTTACCAAACGAGCTACAACAAGAATTCATACATAGTAACTGGATCATAGCTAAAGAAAGAGCATTTAACAACACTTTGAAATCTCATAACTATAACAAAGAACGCTATGATAGAAACAGAAAGAATAAAGAGTTTAAGGTTGGAGATATGGTATATGTAGAAAATGGAAACAAACTAAATAGGAAGAAGCTAGACGAACTCAGAATTGGGCCATTTAAAATTATAGAGAAGAAATCTAATTCAATTTATGAGATAGATACTGGACACAGGAAAGAAGAGTCTAATCTATTTCATATAACAAAACTGATTCCAGCGCAAATGTCAAGTAGTGAAGAAGAGGAGAAAATTGATGCAGAAGAGTTAGACGAAACCTAGAGAAAATTCACGGGTGAATTTTCTTCAGTGGGAGGGGAGATGTAAAGAAAATGTATTTCTTTAATATTTTAATTAGTTTGTTTTTTGAGCCATAATTTGTCTACTGCCATTATTTTTGTCCGCCATTGTTTTAAATGTTAGAATAAAAAATAAAACAGATTGTCAAATGAGAAAAAATATTACATTGTGAAATAAGATTTTGTTAAATTGAAAATAACTAATAATAGTGAAGCAATAAACAATTAATGTCGTTTCTTTGTTTACAGGTAAGGTTTTTTAAATAGTGTAAATATTATTGTTATAGTTTTTAAGAAATAAAAAAAATATTAAATCTTTGTTTACAGAAGCAACGCATTGGTTTATTTTCATTAATCTCAACATAAGATTATAGTCTTATATATATATATAGATTATTTGCTTTGCCCGAACTATGATGTACCGGGTAATATGATGTAATATAAGATTTTAGACTTTCCCGTTGCATTATAACATTCAACAGGCCTTCAGTCCAGTCCGCTTGCGACCACGGTTGTTGTAACGCAGCCGAAACGTCAAGCAGTAGGTAGGTAAGTAGTATACATATACTACATGATTAATATCGCGTTTATTGCCGTTAAATAACATTAATGTCAATACAATGTACTCGTACATAGGTACCTACTGGAACAATGTTCACGATAGCATGTTTTTTTTTTCAATTCGAATTTAAGTTGTCCTTCAGTATTATTCTTCAATGTCGTATCACACTGTCGCATTTCTTGTGATGTCGAATAACACAAATAATATAAAACTCGCCGCCATGTGCCGACAGTCCCCGTCTCTACTCCAAGGCGATGTTTCTCGATGTTTGCTCTGTTTTCGGATAGAACAAATTGAATCTGTCGTTTATTATATTGGCTTCGAATCATTGTGAATTGTGCCACTCCTTTTAACCGAGGTGGTCCACTTAGAGCACCCAAACATTGGGCGCCTGGCGTAGACCGCTCAAGCACTAATTATTTACTTTGTCTAATAGCCTACATGACAAAAAAGTTATTTCATTTCTATGTGTACTTATACAATAAAGCTGGAGAGTTCCTAGGCGCAAACGTTTTTGTGATGAGCATCAGCATGGATGTTAATATAAGTACTATCCGTTCCGTAGCATCCATAGTACTAGCTTGAAACATAGTTACGGGCTTAGGATCTGTGTATCCAAAAAAAAAATATATTTATTTAATCCTTGTTTAAAGTAATTAAGACAAGGTGCTCAATAACTAGGTGCTTCAAGTGGAATACCTTGACTTGCGGCAACTTGTATCACAGGTCCATTGAAATTGTAGGAGATGAGATCTATTGTCTGCTAAACAATGGCACAAATCAGGTTGAAATACTTCATATCTAATTGAGTTTCCGATAAAGACAAGTGAAGTGTAAGTACAAGAATAGCATATCTCAAAATCAGATGGGAGAAGTAATACTTGGAAGGAATTTGTTGAACGGGAAGTATGTAATACTAACGACCCGCCCCGATATCGCACGAGTGTAACTAGAATTATCAAAAAAGAAATACTTCTTTTCTGTATTATTCACAAACCTTCCTCTTGATAGTCCAGTAATTTTAGCATTTTTTATCCACGATCTGCGGAATAATTCCTAGTGAGCTGAATTTTTGTGTACACCTTTATTATGATATTGTTATGATGATGTGAAAAATCGACATTGATATCGTGCCGGCTAAAAAAGTTATAGGGGTCCAAACGTCACGAAAATCAGTTTTTCGCAAATATCTCGCGATCTATTGCTCAGAGGTCAATAATGGTTTCACAAAAGTTGTTCGTCGTAAAATTGTCTACAAAAAAGGTCTCTTGCATTTTTCTGTAGAATTAACCGTTTTTGAAATAGAGACTAGAACGCACTCACATATGGTATTGTATACCGTACGCCGCATACCAAGGCATAAACCCTATTGTTTGTTTTTTCCCTTTTTTGTTTGTGTGTTTTTGTTAGTATGATGAACTACATATAGGAATATAAAAGTTTTGTAATACTAGTACAGTCAGGAAAATAGGAATATCAACTATACAAAACTAAGTGGCATTTTTTTTTGCCACCTTATAACTCAAGAACGGGCTCACCTATCCAAACCAAATTTTCAGGGTTTGTACAGACCATTTAGTAGATGTTTTATGTGAAGTTTGAATAAAATCGGTCGTTCACTTTATACGTAGCGAAGCACGTACCGGGCCGCTAGTAATGATATAGATATGCTATATCCAGTGACGTTTGGACCCCTATAACTTTTTTAGCCGGTACAATATCAATGTAAATTTTTCTCATCTTCATCACAATATCATAATAAAGGCGTATACAAAAATTCAGCCCACTAGGTTTTTTTTCGCAGATCGTGGATCACAATTGCTAAAATTCACATTGCATATCTTTATCATTACTAGCGGCCCGGTACGTGCTTCTCTACGTATAAAGTGAAGCGACCGATTTTATTCAAACTTCACATAAATCATATACTAAATAGTTTGTACAAACCCTGAAAATTTGGTTTGGATCGATGAGCCCGTTCTTGAGTTATAAAGTGACAAAAAAAATTGCCACTTAGTTTTTTATAGTTGATAGTCCTATTTTCCTGACTGTACTAGTATTACAAGTCCTTTATATTTCTATAAGTAGATCATCATACTAACAAAAAACACACAAACAAAAAAGGGAAAAAACAAATAATAGGGTTTATGCCTTGGTATGCGCCGTACGGTATACAATACCATATTATGTGAGTGCGTTCTAGTCTCTATTTCAAGAACGGTTAATTCTACAGAAAAATGCAAGAGACCTTTTTTGTAGACAATTTTACGACGAACAACTTTTGTGAAACCATTATTGACCTCTGAGCAATAGATCGCGAGATATTTGTGAAAAACTGATTTTCGTGACGTTTGGACCCCTATAACTTTTTTAGCCGGCACGATATCAATGTCGATTTTTCACATCATCATTACAATATCATAATAAAGGTGTATACAAAAATTCAACTCACTAGGAATTATTCCGCAGATAAAATCTAAAATTCCTGGACTATGACTCACTCCCTTGAGAAAATAAAACGCATGAAAATCGGTTGCGCAGTTTAAATTATTTTTCTGATCTAATACTAAAAGCTTATACCAATAGTATTCAGGATAATTTTATGTTCCGGACGTATTTTTTTTATTTTTTTTTTTTATTTCGAGCTAAGCTAGCACTTGACCACAAAGTTGCCTGATGTTAAACAACTATGCGGTCTACGATGGAGCGTGCTTTCTTAGGAAAAGCCCATTTATTCTGGCCTTGAAGAGCCCCAAGTTGTATTGTGCAGGAAAGACAGATCTCGGCAGAGAATTCCACTCCCGCGCAGTCCGTATCAAAAAAGATGAAGCAAATCGCTTAGTTCGTACGCGCGGAATCCCCACTGTATACGGATGAAGTCCCTGACCGAGTCTAGTAGTTCGATGATGGAACGGAGCTGGCGGAACCAAATCGTGCAGCTGAGCAGCACACTCACCAAAGTGGAGTCCGTAAAATACGGAGAGGCAAGCAATCTTTCTACGATGATCGAGGCTCTGCAAGCTCTCAATCAAGGTATCATCACCGATAAGCCTCATCGCACGCCGCTCAATAGAATCCAAAGCAGCCAGCTGGTATCGAGCAGAACCATCCCAGAGATGGCAGCAATACTCCATGCAGGAACGAACTTGAGCTTTGTAAAGGTTTAAAAGCTGTTCCGCAGTGAAGTAGCGCCTGACTCTGGAAAGGATCCCGAGCTTTTTAGAGGCAGATGCTGCCATAGACTCTATGTAGCTCCCAAAGTTTAGGTTGGAAGATAATTCCATACCAAGGAGCTGTAGTCGGTCAGATAGAGGAACAGATACACCACGAAAAGCGGGAGTCAACTGAAATGCGCTCTTTTTGGTGGAAAATAGACACGCCTACGTTTTGGTGGGGTTAAAGTTGACTAAACCACTTTTTAACGAATACTAAAACAAGTAAGTAGAGTTAACGTACAGTCAAAAAAAACATACATAGGGACAGATAGAAGAAAGCTACTTTGTTTTATTATAGTATTACCAAATCCATTGTTAAAGATATTGTATATATGATATTGTATAGGATATTGTATAGGATATTGTATAGGATATTGTATAAGATATTGTTTAAAGTTGTTAATCTCATATCAAATGTGTGAAATTGCTATCTCTCTAAGCTGTGGTCGCTATAATACTGATTAGTTCGTTGGGAACAATTGGTCGTAGGCGATAAGCGACCGAGTAGGGTTTATAATGGATGAATCTGGTACATACAAAAATTGTCAATTGATTTTGCAATAAAATCCTAAAACTATTTGACTCCTCTCGGTAATTTATTGATATTCCAAATTCATTTTTATGTTTTACCATATTTTATAAGCACTTCCTATCTACTTTTATTTTTCGTGTGGCCTAAATGTTTTCTGGTAAATAAAGCCATTAAGTCTGGCTTTTGTACAATTCTAATGTGTTACAACAAAGATTAAAAAAAAAATTCGCTAGCTCGTATGATATTTCGCTGTTTCTGTTTAATTATCTTTTTTTACTTTCTTATGTTGACAAACAAAATTTTGCTGATTCGACAACATAACTTTACAACGCGTCCTGCCCGCTCGTCTGCGGTTATTAGCAGATAAACGTTTTTACGAGTATATTCCTCAACGATCATAAAACCTTGAAAGATTAAACTGGCTTAAACCATCGGAGACGTCGAAATTCATTTTATTCCATTGGCAACACCCCTTTACTTGGGATTATTGCTACCATTACTATTTAATGTACATATTTAATTATCGTTTTGTTTATTGAAATGAAACGGTATTTTATTAGCATAAAGGGAGTTTAAAGATATTATTTAAATAAACACCTAAGAAATATCTCACAACTTCACAGCGTAGCAAAAAAGGCTGTGCTAAAATATTTATTACTACTAATGAACTCTTAGCGGCCGCCCGCGACTCCGACCGCGTGGATTTCGATTTCCAATAGCCTAACTAAAGCCTTCCTCGTCAATTTGACTATCCAACACAAAAATATTTTTTTAAGATTAGCGCGTTCAAACAAACAAACATACAAACTAACAAACACTTCAGCTTTATTTATTAGTAAGTATAGACATAGATTTGAGTGTCTTCAATGACAGATCTCTGTCATGTAGTAGATAAGTTACATTTTATACGCTCTGATCAAAGTTTTTAACGACACCATTCGAGTATAAGTGACGTCAACATTATTGTTACAAACTTGATCCTGCAAAACAACAGAGCTCTGGGATTAGCTGTGGAGTGAAGTAATTTACTTCTACTAGTTCAAATGGGAAAAATAACAAGAGAAAATCTATGCAAATAGTTTTTGGAGCAATCACAAAGCTTCTTCAATGTCGGAACTTGGGCTATGTAAACATTGTCATAATAATAACTGATGATTGATTTAGATTATGATTATGTGGTTTGCTTGCTTATAGAATATGAAAATCAAAAAGTATTTAGACCACATTTGCCATATGCATAGCTCAGTTGGGTAGGGCATACCCTACCCAACAGATGCGTGGCCTGCCTTTAAGATCACATATGGTCTTAAAGGCAGGCGACGCATCTGCGACCTTTTGCGGTTGTTGATGTCCAGGGGCAGCGGTGATCACCTGGTTCAATTGCCTATAACATAAAAAGGCAACCCGCATCAAAAACCCAAACTGTGTTCGGAAAAACCGACGACACACATTTTGCCAAATCCCGGAATCAAACCAAAGACCATGACCCGGTACTTAAGCCACTAGTTCATGGATGCGACACTATATACGTAGAAAATATCTCGTTTATTAGTTTGCTACATAAAATGGCAAGAAAAAGATAAAATCACATCGTCAGCGAGCCGTGACCATTAATCACGTCCGTTCAGTGTCTTTTTGTCTAGTTACGCGGCTGATAGGAATAGTCCAGACACTTCTAGGAAGACTAGGGACAGACTAAGTCTTATTACTCCTAATGAAAATCGTTTTAGTGTCACAGCCGGTTTGGCTGCAATCGAATAAAATATGTGGGTGTGTGTGAAATAATGGTGTGTCCTTTTACAATAAAGTTTGGATAAGATGGAAACGAAAAGTCGACAATATTTCTGTACGACGCGGGCTTGACTTGAACCACGGACGTTAAACCATTTAAGATAAGTTAATAGGCTAGTTGCCACTATTTTTATTATTTGATAGAACGGTTCATTACGATTATATTATAACATAAAAAAAATATGAAAATTTTTTGAAGCGCCTATCCAACTGTATTTTGAATTTTAAATTATTAATTTCACTATACTACCGTAAACGCCGTCCGCCATGATGGTCTGTGCCGTGGCGTCACTGTTCTTGTCAACAATACGCGTGACATAACCAAAAAGTGTTTATCGGAATTAAAACCATGTCTTCGTAGAGATTACATGATACATTTATGAATTACCACTATTGTATCGTGCGTGAATGTAAGAATACATCAATAAGAAGTTGTGGATTAAAGTACCCAGTGATAAGAATTTGCGAATCAGAATTTGAAGCAAAACATTTTGCAACCATCAAAGTATCTATTTTAGGCAGGTTTGTTTTCTATAAATGTGAAGTGTATAATATTTTAATAGTGAAATAAACAACAATCAACGTGTTTAAATAAAAGACCACGAATAACCTGTCGAAACTGTCGCTTGAACTTGTGTTGTTTACAATATTGGTGACGTAGAATCATGGCGGACGGTGTTTTCAATCAAGAGAAAAAAAAGTAAAAATGTATCGGGTTTAAATTGAATTTTTGCAGCAATCCCATATTTATACATAATGAAGTTTACATATTTTGGACCCATGTACGGAATAATATTCGAATAAAAAGTGATTTTATGAATGGTGATATGAGGCAACTAGCCTATTTGATAGTATATCTATATCTATAAAACTCAAAGGTGACTGACTGATTGCTGACTGACTGACTGATTACATAGTGATCTATCAACGCACAGCCCAAACCACTGGACGGATCGGGCTGAAATTTGGTATGCAGGTAGATGTTATGACGTAGGCATCCGCTAAGAAAGGAATTTGATTAATTTAACCCCCAAGGGGGTAAAAAAGGGGATGAACGTTAGTATGAAACTTTGTCAATTTTAAACCTATCGGGGTGATATTTTGCATACATAAAGCTACTATGACGTAGGCATCGTCTATGCAAACATATTGATAAATTCTAACCCCCAAAGGGGTAAAATAGGGGATGAACGTTAGTATAAAACTTTGTAATTTTTTAACCGATCGGCTTGAGACTTTGCGTTCATAAAGCTTCTATGACGTAGGCATCGCCTAATTAATGAGATTGATAAATTCCAACCACCAAGGGGGTAAAATAGGGGATGAACGGTAGTATGAAACTTTGTCAATTTTAAACCTATCGGGCTGATATTTTGCATACATAAGGCTACTATGACGTAGGCATCGCCTAATTAATGAGATTGATAAATTCTAACCCCCAAGGGGGTAAAATAGGGTATGAACGGTAGTATGAAACTTTGTCAATTTTAAACCTATCGGGCTAATATTTTGCATACATAAAGCTACTTTGACGTAGGCATCGCCTAAGCAATCATATTGATAAATTCTAACCTCCAAGGGGGTAAAATAGGGGATGAACTTTAGTATGAAACTTTGTCAATTTTAAACCAATCGGGCTGAGATTTTGCATACATAAAGCTATTATGACGTAGGCATCGCTTAAGCAATCGTATTGATACAATTCTAACCCCCAAGGGTGTAAAATAGGGGATGAACGTTAGTATGAAACTTTGTCATTTTTAACCGATCGGGCTGAGACTTTGCATTCATAAAGATAATATGACGTAGGCATCCCCTTTCAAAGATTATTTCAAAAATCCACCCCTAACGGGAAAAAAAGTTGATATAGAAACCAAAATCCACGCGGACGAAGTCGCGGGCGCCCGCTAGTATAAAATAAATCTCACCCGGATAGAACAACCAAATACGCACATTTATTTTAATTTTTGAAGACATATTGATGGTACTAAATACAAATTACAGTCAGATTGAAAAACTAAATGCAAGTACACATGCTACGTTATATAGCGCTTTTATTACCATTTATTACAAAAATTGTGAAGGAAAAGCAAACTGAGGTGCAATTCACTAAGCGCAAATGTCATAATCTCAACGCTGTGTTATCGACAGTACAAAATAAGTACTAAATTACGACTGTCGCCGATGACACAGCGTTGAGATTATGACATTTGCGCTTAGTGAATTGCACCTCTGATCCACTGCCGTAGATAAAATCACATCGTCAGCGAGCCGTGACCATTAATCACGTCCGTTCAGTGTCTTTTTGTCTAGTTACGCGGCCGATAGGAACAGTTCGGACACTTCTAGGCAACCTAGGGGTTGAAGATGAAATATTACTCCTAATGAAAATAGTTTTAGTGTCACAGCCGGTCTGGCTTCGATCGAATAAAATATGTGGGTGTGTGTGATTTCACACACACCCACATATTTTATTCGATCAAAAAAATTAAAAAATGAAAAATTAAAATTTAAATAAATGTGCGTACTAGATTGTTCTATCCGGGTGCGCTTCATTTTATATACAATCAAATTAACTTCTTTTAAATGGTACGAGTATATTGTTCGTGGTTAAATCCCGAAAATATTGTCGATTTTTCGATTCCATTTTATCCAAACTTTATTGTAAAAAACACACGTATTATTTAATACGTGTGTTAGTAGTAAATTGATTACTACTAACACACGGTAGTTAATTTGATTGTATATAAAATGAAGCGCACCCGGATAGAACAATCTAGTACGCACATTTATTTAAATTTTAATTTTTGAAGACTAATTTGAAGTTAGCTAAATACAAATTACAGTCAGTCAGACTGAAAAGCTAAATGCGAGTAAACATGCTACGTAAATATAGCGCGTTTATTCCCATTTATTACAAAATTGGGAAGGAAAAGCAAATTGAGGTGCAATTCACTAAGCGCAAATGTCGTAATCTCAACGCTGTGTCATCGACAGTACAAAATAAGTACTAAATTACGACTATCGCCGATGACACAGCGTTGAGATTATGACATTTGCGCTTAGTGAATTGCACCTCTGATCCACTGCCGTAGATAAAATCACATCGTCAGCGAGCCGTGACCATTAATCACGTCCGTTCAGTGTCTTTTTGTCTAGTTACGCGGCCGATTGGAACAGTTCGGACACTTCTAGGCAACCTAGGGGTAGAAGATGAAATATTACTCCTAATGAAAATAGTTTTAGTGTCACAGCCAGTCTGGATTCGATCGAATGGGATATAAGTGCGTATGGACTTAAGGGTCTATTTTTTTCAATAAATGTTTGATGTAATGGAAAGATATTATGAGTGTACAGATTGATGAGTTTTTTAAAGATAAATGTTGGATATTATGCAAGTATTTCTGGGTGAGGCGGGTTAGAACCACAGACATTCTATGTTATACTTCTTATTATTATTTATATTTACACTATTATTACATAAAGGTTTAAAATATTGACTTGACTTACTTGACTTAAGGTCCTAAGTCCCCTCGATGGGGCAGAGGGCGTCCACAGTGCGTCGCCATCCCGGTCGGTCTTGAGCAACGCGCTTTATTTCGCTCCAGGTCTTGCCTATCTCCTTCACTTCTGCAGCGACAGTCCGCCGCCAAGTTTGTTTTGGGCGGCCTCGTTTACGCCTTCCTTGGGGATTCCAGTCTAAGGCTTGCCTCGGTATATGTTCCTGGTCCCTTCGGAGGGTGTGGCCAATCCAGCTCCACTTGCGGCGTTTAATTTGGTGGTCGATCGGAGTTTCGCTGCAGCGCTCCCACAGATTTAGGTTGGAGATCTTCTCGGGCCAGTGTATTCCGAGAATTCGGCGAAGACAGCGGTTCAAAAAGACCTGTAGCCGGCGCGTGATGTCCTTTGTGACCTTCCACGTCTCACACCCATACAGCAATACGGTTTTCACATTGGACCGGAATATCTTAAGCTTAACTCTACGAGTCAATTTCCGCGATTGCCATATTGGGCGGAGTTGCGCAAAGGTTGCTCGGGCTTTGGCGATCCTAGAAGTGATGTCCTCTTCTGTTCCTCCAGTTTCTGACACGACGCTTCCGAGGTAAGTAAATTTGTGGACTCGCTCCACAGCCTCCGTGCCAATAACAAGCGGCAAGGAACTTGTCGCTCCGCACCTCATCTCTTTAGTCTTCCGGATGTTAATTTTTAGTCCCATCTTCTTAGCCTCTCTCTGTAGGTCGTCCATTTTGGTCTGCATATTTTCGCGAGTATGGCTCAGCAGACATAGGTCATCGGCATAGTCCAGATCTTCCAGCACGCTGGACAATCCCCACTCTATGCCGCGGCGCGTCGTAGCAATTGCGCGATGCATCACTCCGTCGAGGGCGACGAGGAAGAGGAGAGGTGATAGGAGACATCCCTGGCGCACTCCTGCATGGACTGGTATGTCCTCTGATACGAGGCCGTTGTGCGTCACTCTACAAGAGTAGTCTCTGTAGATGGCCTTAATAATGTTGACGATCTTTTCGGGGACTCCAATTTCGTGCAGGCGGTCCCAGATGCAAGTCCATCTCAGCGTATCAAAGGCTTTTTCGAAGTCTACAAAAGTCAAGTAAATCTCCCTTTGCCATTCTGATGCCTGTTCCAATATGATACGCAGAGTGTTGACTTGATCCGTGCATGATCGGTTGGGACGAAATCCGGCCTGTTCCCTGCGGATGGATGGTTCCACGGCCTTCGACATTCTGTCCAGAATGATCTTGCAGAGCACCTTGGATGGGATCGAAAGCAGGGTAATGCCTCTCCAATTACTGCACTCGCTAAGATCTCCCTTTTTTGGCACAGTTATGAGGAGACCTCTGTTCCAGTCGTCCGGTAACTCTTCCGCTTGCCAGATGTTGGACAGAAGTGGCGTCAGCACGTTCACAGCAGTGGGTAAATCGGCTTTAAGCATTTCTGCTGTGATGAGATCGACTCCTGGGGCCTTGCCGAGTTTTAAGGAACGTATAGCGTTCGCTACTTCCTCTTCCTTAGGTGGTGAGACATCGATGTCAAGGTCAGGCAGGGACACGTCGGCAGCAGGTGGCGTGTAGTCAGTGGGATCGTTGGGGATGCGGAAGATTTCCTCGAAGTGCTCCCACCAGCGTTGAAGCTGCCCTTCTGATGTCACTATCAACTGACCTTCCTTATTTTTTAAGGGTTTCTTCCTGCGGTTCTGTGTTCCGGCCAAAGTCTTCGTCGCTTTGTACATCTCCCTGAGATTACCGGAGTCGGCAGCACATATACTAATAAAATAAAGCTGAAGAGTTTGTTTGTTTGTTCAAACGCGCAGGAATGACTGGGTCGAATTGAAAAAATATTTTTTGTTGGATAGTCCATTTGACGAGGAAGGCTTTAAGGCTTAAGCTATAGCTATTTTACTATAGGTTTAAGCTATAGCTATATTAATTTAACGATTGTATAACACTATGAGTGCGGAAAACGGAATCCATGCGGACGCAGTCGCGTGCGGCCGCTAGTAAATTATACTGCTGATCAAACAACAGTGTTATAAATGAAAATGCTTAATAGAGTATCGTTACTCCTACTACTTGTTGACATTTTCTAATAAACATAAATGATGACAGCTCCTTTCTGAGAAGGAACAAAATACAATAAAGCCTTTTATTTATTCAAAGCTGTGTCGGCGGCAATGTGTCCAAATAGAAACTTAGGTATTTTATCCCACGCTCCAGGAAAATCCTTTATTTTCCTTTAGCACTATAAAAATCCAAGTTCGCCTCTCTAAAGTCAAGCCTTTATCTGGTCCTCCTTTTCAAACTTTTGTCAGTGTAAAGAAATAAGCTTCGTCACTTTGGGATATTGAATACTGACCGTAAAAAAAAAAGCACTGACTAAACAGCTACAGGTATTTATTCTACCGTGGTACATTATTGTAGGTTATTTGACAAAAACTTACTTTTAGGCTCGTATTAATAAATCGCTCTCAACTCTGAGCTCGAGCTTGAGAGCGAACTTGATATGTCATTCTCATATAAAACAGAGTGCAAATGTCATAATCTCACGGTTGTGTCATCGGCGACAGTAGGAATTTAGTACTAATTTTGTACTGTCGCCGTTGATACAACCGTGAGATTATGACATTTGCGCTTAGTGAATTCCACCTCAGCACCTCAAGTTTTTTTTTTGATATGTAAATGTTTTTTTCCGTTACACTCGTATTAAAATACGTTTGAGAAACATTCATTTTTGTCAAAAAAATTGATCCCCTCAATTTGCAGGTGGACTCAAACAATGCATTGTATCTAGAAAGTGCACCGTCATATTCATTGCACTACAGAAGCAGTGCGGTAGTCTTCTTCCTAGCATTTATCCCGTTTCTATACGGGGTCCGCTTTGACCATGATCCAGGATTTGGCAAGTCTAGTTATTACAGTGAAGCGACTGCCATCAGACCTTCGTAACCCATAGAGGGGAACCAGACAAATTGGATCATGGTTACACATTCAGATCTAACTGAACTAAATTCGGAAATCATTTAATGTCTATATTTCCTCACGGTGCTTTCCCTCACCGCCGAGCTAATGGCACAAATCCACACATAGATTTAGAAAAATCCAGAGGTGTGGGCCCGGATTCGAACCGCGGACCTCACGTTTGTGAGGCGCCGTCCGTACCACTAGGCCACCATCGCTCTTCGAAGCAGTGCGGTAGTGCAGTAAACAAATAAGGACTGGAGTAGTAACGTTTAGTTCGTGTGCATAATAAAGTTCAGTTAGATGGCTTATGGCGACTGTCTCTGTTTTCTATTCGAGTGGCAATGTTTGTGATGGGATATTATCGTGAGTAAAGAATTAGTATAGTAAAGTCTTTTAATGTCCCACTGCACTGAAAAGGCCTTCATCATTTGTATTAATGATGAAGTAAATAAATAAATTCATTGGACTAACGCACCAATTGCCTAGCCCCAAACTTAGCTCGAAGCTTGTACCATGGATGCTTAGGAAACGGATAGACATACAATGCATGTATAAAGATCCATGACTCGAGTATAAATGCCGATGTTGATCACACAAACATTTGCCCCTAGCGGGATTCGAACCCGCGACCTTTGGTTTTGTAGCCAGGGTCTCTAGCCACTCGACCAACAGGCCTGTTAAGAAACTCGGGCTACGTTGGGAATCGAACCCACGACCTACGAGGCGTTCACTCATTCTCATGGGTAACAAACAAAGAAAAAATCGAATGCTAGTCATATTTGTATCTGCTTTTTTACCAAACTTATCACCTTCCAGAATAATCATTTTTGCCGCTCAAGCCTTATCTTGCTGCTTAAAATGATTTTGTCATGCGCCTAAGTGTTTTAAAGCAAGTGTTTACAAGGAAATGCGGTGCTGACTGTACATAAGTATGTGTACATTTGTACATCACAAGCGAGATACATTATGTATATATACATCACTTGCAAGAGCATACAGTGGGAACACAACTTGCTATCCGAGAATCGGGAAACGGGAACAAAGACGCCCAAGGTCGGTAAACAAACGCATTTTCCTTGACGACGCTCTTGGCATTGAAATTAAATCCCCGCGGATGTACGAGTGTCCATAGATTTAAAACATTAGATATGCCCTCTCCGTACTTTGACCGGCTATAAAATTGGCACATAAATTTGAAGCTACTGTCACTTCTTAATAGATTCAACGAATAATTGGACAGTTATGCTTTCATTTTTCTCCTTATTATGAATCACGTGTGATAGAGCAAGATAGCAGTCACACGTTTTCCTACCGCCAAAACTGTCAAGTGGGATTACGTCATTATCGCGTCGCGTGGCCCTCGTCTTCTGTTAAGAGAGACTGAGAGAGAAACAGACTTTGGTGGAAAGTTAGTAGGTTTTTGACGCTTTTGTGGATTCATTCAAACGTGACGTAGGGAGCACCAATGTATACCTACATATATTTTAAAAGTATTGACGTGCAAAAGAATTAACTAAGTGAATCAAATTGCTGAATAAATTATTATTTCATTATTTCATTTCATATAAATAAATTCTTATCGCAGTGTCAGTATGTCAAGCCTACCATTTAGAAATTGTTTAAAACAATTTTTAAATCTGAGTATGGCCATTTTGCGAATGGGAAAAAATGAGAATGGGACCAAATGTGAATAGAATGGAATGCGAATGGAACCATTTTTAAATTCGTGACCAAATGCGAATCGGACGATATGCGTCAAACCCGAAACGTAGGTACGTCATGTCAAACAAAATCATGCCACAGTTTTTTGGTGTCTGGGCATTTCCAACTATATAAATCTCCGCGGATGTAGTGACCTTGCTAATGATGTTAATGGGATTACTCCCACTGTCCCATTGTGCGAACTTTACTTAGTCTAAGAATAGATGCCGAAAATGTTCCCGGATATTTTTTAACGACTAAGTAGTTTGACTAAGCATTTTCGATAAAAATTGATGGCAACTTGTAGCTCTGTAGGAAGTTTTAAAGAGATATAATTTTAAGTTTTATTAAAATCACGGTATTTAGTATTAGCAGACTAAAGCCAGTTGCAGTAGAATTTGTGATCCAAAATCTGTAATACCTTTTGATGTTAATTTTTTTATGGATTATAAATATAATTTATTTGACATTGTTAAATAAAACGACCCCTGCTTGAAATAGAAAGAACGAGAGCTTTATTCCTATTCAACAGGAAAATAGTTACAAAAAGGTAAAAGACAACAATCATACATAGATCGTCTGCTAGATTACAAGTAGGTGTCGCTACTGCCTTAGGGCATAGATACAATGTTAGACTTAATTTTAATATCTTAATACTAATATAGACATTGGAACTGGGAGTCGATAAAACAACCTTTGCATAAGTTATAAAATATCGTCAACGTCATATTTCAAAGAGAAAATACCTAGAACATACGCTCATAAATTAATACGACTATAAAGTAAACAATCCCAATAATTTGTCAAAACTAATCAGCATTCAATCCACAAGAGCCCCGGACTGGCTTCGTGTAAATATTCAACGCAATTTAACTCCTAAATAGAATTTATAATGAGTTAAGATAGCTGTAAACGTCATTAATTCTTAATTAATTGCATGTCAAACTTATTACAGACATGCTTTTATAAAATAACTAAATAACTAGTTAAAATAAGTAACTATCAGCCTATTTATGTCTCTCTGCAGGGTTAAGGCCTAAATCATTTAAAATCATGGAACAGTTACAAAAACTAATTTTGGTTTTTAATCACCGCGCATGCCAAATGCGTAATCGGATGGCTGGATGTATTCGGAAAAAGTGACACATACCGAACCCGGGAATCGATCCCAGGACTTCTAAATCACTAGAGAACGTTGTTATTTATCAGTACCTGTTTTTGAAAAAACTTCTTCAATATTAGAAACTTGGAGCCTTAGATACCTTGTACCTTGGGCTAAACACTCCATGTACCTAGATAATTCTACAAATAATAATAGTTTTTTATTTCTTTTCAGGTACAGTAACAGAAATCAAGGACGGATATCTATTTAGGTCTCAGCATCAGTTCTCATAAAAATAACCTTCGGAATGACACACATTGAAGCGGAGAATAATAATATATCATTTCCTATCGATTTCCTGCTAACGGTAAAAAATTTTCGCCAAAATCATTTCAGTCTATTGTTGATAAAGGATTCTGAAATCTTTCAATGTGGAAACCTTTGTAATATGTTAATATTTCAACGTAAAAATACTCGTGTATTCTGTGAAAACCGAGCAGAAACCATGCCGCTTTTGACATAAGCTTTCAATTAACATTCGATGCATACTCGTAAGCAGATAAAATACTGTCCTTTTTCCAATTATAAAATACTTGCAACCTTTATTCCATTTTACAAAGACAAAAGAAACAACAGAACTGGGTTGGGTTAAAGGGACTAATTCCATCTAGTATACATTATTTTATACTTTTTCATGTTTGTGTGCTATATTGAAATCCTTATACGAATTATTATTTCCTATTAACATTTATCGTAACAAAGATGGTTTTAAGCTTAATAAGTAATCTTGCCAAATGCAGACCAAACACAGCCCGTTTGGAAAAACGAGCACTTTTCCCAAACTGAGAATCGAACCCTGGACCTCTGTACTTGAGCAATAAGACCATCGTGTTGTTTATTTACTTATGGTCAAAAATAATTATTTCTTCACTTACCATTACATTATTACTCTCCTATAAGCCTTTATATTACTAAAAATCTAACTTTTTACATTGGGGAATCAAATCTAGTAAGTTCAAAGTTCAGGCAACGTGTAGGTAAATTAGGGGAAATGAAAAAATTGGCCAAGTGCGAGTCGAACTTCCGCACTGAGGGTTCCGTACAAATTCTATTTTTGACGTATTAAAAAAACTACTGAATAGATTTCGTTCGAACCAATTTTCATTGGTAGTTTTTATAGTAATGTACATTATATAATTATTTCAGTTTTATCATACTCTTATTTTAGAAGTTAGAGGGGGGGGGGGACACACTTTTTTCCACTTTGGAAGGGTCTGTCACGCAAAGTATTCACTTTAGAAAAAAGTGATACTAGAAACCTTAATATAATTTTTAAAGACCTATCCATAGATACCCCACACGTATATGTTCAATGAAAAAAAAAATTTTGAGTTTCAGTTCTGACTATGGGGACCCCCCACTTTTTTTTATTTTTTTTCTATTTTCGTGTGAAAACCTTGTTGCGGTTTACAGAATACATCCACTCACTAAGTTTCAACAGTATAGTACTTATAGTTTCGGAAAAAAGTGGCTGTGACAGACTGGCGGACAGACAGACAGACAGACAGACAGACAGACAGACAGACATGACGAATCTATAAGGGTTCCGTTTTTTTGCCATTTTGTTTACGGAACCCTAATAAAAACTGCCACCAACAGTCCCTAACTTTTTCAATTTGCTCCCTTACTTAAATGCATTCCAAGATTAGTTTCACATAAATTCTGATTGCAAAAAACTTCAGATTCTAAATCACTTTCTTATGTTATAAAATAAAGTTCCAGATCACTTTAAGGTCACTTTTGGTGACTTATCCCGTTGCTTTAAGTAATGGGCCGAGATTTAAAGGTTCAGGGTTTAAATTTTGTTCGACAGGGACAGATTTATGATCACTGAATGTATGTTAGCTGCAAATTGTACCCAAAATATTTAAATTTTAAAAACTAAGCAACCTTGCGAATCATATACCTATGTCGTTAATTAACCAGTATATAACATAAATAGTACCGGAGTGCAACCCGTTGCTTCGGAATAGAACCCTAATCTTTTTCACAAATAAAATTTAGCCTCTGTTACTCGGGGGTCAGCTTTTGAATGTTTGAATTTTTTGAGACTTTTCATGACAAACAAACAAACAAACATAATTTTCCTCTAAATAATATTAGAGTTAAAATCAGGAATTCAAGTGCCCTTCTTCAAAAGATAGTTTGGTGAATTCCACAGTTCAGTTTAATTTAATGTAAGTCGGAATCTCACCGATTACAAATTCATTTCGTACAACAAAATTCCTCGAATTGTGTAAATATTTGTTTATAAGATATAAACAAATTAATTAAGCCGTCCCCTTCTCAAGACCAGATAAATAAGTATTTTATTTATCAAATACCATAGCTCGCGCGCTCTACTTCAGTATTTTTCTTCTCTATGATTTGATAGAACTTTGAGTCGCCTTGGTTGGTATACATAATATGTAGAAGTATCATGCACATGGCAAGCATTTGTTGCTCTTGTCTAGCGATCATCATTTTTAACTTGTTGCAGACTTTTACTGGAAGTAAGAATGTTGAGATGTTTTTCCCTAAAATAATGCCCAAATAATGGCCAATTTCAAACACGAGTACACGTATTCTGCTAAATCCTACATATTAAACTTATTACTTAGATATATAATTTATATAACGTTGTAAAGATAAGCTCTTAGAACTAAACCGCAGTAAAATACAGGTACAGGCCATTCTCACCCAATCCCAAGGGAAATGTAATTGAGATACAGAAATATAGGCCACTCCATTTTACGATCGGTCCTACTTTACAATATCGATCCAGGTAAGACCAGTTTAGTGTTTTTAAGAAGATTGGATCGGAATGGAGTATTGTAAAAAGAAATAAAAGTAGATAAAGGGCAACACGGATAAAGATTTTTTGCAACACCTAAGTTAATTTATTGGCTATCTTTCTTTGTTTCACAGAAAAAGTTAAAGCTCTGCTGGGTGGACTGATTTCTGTGTTTGTTTTATTCGGATCAATGGATTTTTAGTCCTATTTTAATTTGAACAAGGTATTTTACTACAAATATTTCTCATTTATTGAAAAATTGTGTTTAACTACAAGGGATATAATATGACTTTTTTGTACGACTTTGTAGGTACAGCTTACTTTGTATTTAATAAAACACGAGTAAAAACAGGATATCAAATTTACAACTATTGATAAATTTCATATACCAGGCAAGTTCTCCTTAGAAAAAAAGAGAGAAAAAGATATTATCATCATATTTTAACCCTTCTGCAGTATTTGCGAGTAGCAGACAGACACTATTCGCACATACATACAATCTCATAAAATAAAATAAATAGTTATTTGGTGCTCGTTTTGACCTTTTGAATTGAATATAATGATGTTCTATATCACCAGTTCATTCTAATTACCGACGTAATATATCCACTTTGATCGACAATTTCTCTCTTAATCTGCAGTAGCTTGCCCAAAAGACTAGGTACAAAGAAATCGTCCAGAGAGTAATTTAGCGTTAGGTACACTACTCATAAGACGTCCAGTGAAGATAAGTCCATTCAGAGGCCTATTCGCCCGGAAGATTGCTATCTTTTTACCGGATTAACGCGCGGGATTCCCAATTAAATATCATCCTAGCCGTTTTTCGGCAACGGCGGCCAGTCTTACGATTAACCGAGCACGCAGGACATACTTATTAAGCGCCTCAAGTGCGAGCTCAAGCCCAGTTGCACTCCCTATTCCCTCACTCTCATATGTATGTCGGAGGGAATGCAATCTGACACGACCAGGCGCAGTACCAACAGCATACCATGCCTTCCGAAGCACGGAGGACCTTGAGATGAAAAATTTCTGTCACCTATTCGATGACCGGCGTCTGCAAACATTGCAACGCAGCAACCGCAAACCGACAGCGTTAACCACTGAGCCATTGAGCTCCTCAATTCCATCCAACTCGTAATTTAGCGCCAAATCAATTCCCAATTAATAGATCCCACTTTGATCGATAATAACTCCTCCATTCCGCAGTTGCCTGTGCGAAAGGCGCTTTGTACAAAATATGTCTTGTGAATTATGATTAACGAATGTTAATTTACTAGCATTCGATAATCATAATTCCGAAGACGTCCATTTGTGATAAGCTCTGTCAGAGGCCTATTCGTCCGGAAGATTGCTATCTGGTAATCGGATCGGGATTCCCAATTCAATCCTAAACCTAACAGGACATTAGATTACTCCGGTCAATCTTATTTGAGCAATGGTTAATATGGTTAATATTGGGGCTAATTGGACCTTTTTGTGAAACGTATTTCGATACGGATTACATGGAAGGAACTCAAAGGGGGACGCTCCTTGGGAGGGATTGTTCCTCGAGCAGACCACTTTTGGTTCCGCTGTATATTTTATTATTGCAAAAAGGAAGTTAGGAGCAGTCTTGTGTAAGTGATTGAAACCACCTATAAAGATCTTCAATGTTGTTAGGTAGCTAATATCACACATATAAATATCTCACAACAATATCTCACAACGTAACACCTACATTTATTATTTACACATATACAAGTATAAAAATTGCTGAATAGCTTCCAGCATCAGGCTTCGATTGTCTAGTGGTTGCTCGGTACGGGCAGAGGTCTCAAGGTCCTGGGTTCGATTCCACGGAATGGGCAAATTTGTGTCGGTTTTTCTGAATACAGCCCGGGATCGTGATCACTAATCCACATTTGGCAGTCGCATTGATTAAGCTTAAACCCATCTTTGTAATGAAAACATGATTTTAAATGATGAAGGCCTTTTGCCTTTGCATACATTAATAGGCTGATACTTTTATTACCTGCTTCGCTGTTTCCAGCAAGAATAGAAGTGTTCACATTTTAGAACCATTTATTTTCAACTGATCTGAAGAGGATAAAGATATTAAAATAATATCGAATCTTGTGCCTAAAAGGAATAAAGAGACTGTTGTATCTTATTGCGAACTATTGTCCAGCAAAAATCAGATAATTGAATTCGCATAATCCGTGACATAATCCTATTACTTCACCTTAGAACTGTCATAATCGTCAGTCGAAGATTAATTCGCGAGCAGACAAATCACCTTCGTCGCCACGTGTGAATTGCGTAGTCTTGTGTTTGCGTTGGCCGCCGCACTTCAAAGTCTGCGAATGACGACAAACGAATATGATCTAAATCCACTCATCGTTGAGAAACTGCTGCGTTCTGGTGCTAGAGTTTAAGATTTTAATTCCAAGTTAAGAGTTAAACGTAATGATTTTAAAAGTCCAAACTGTATATCTTGTTATATCATGTACAATAACACTTCCATTTATTTTATGTCATAGGGAGGCAAACGAACAAAAGGGTCACCTGATGGTGGGTGATCACAGCTGCCCATGGACATCAACAACCGCACAAGGGTCGCAGATGCTTTGCCTGCCTTAAAGTCTCCATACCCACCCCAAATGAGCTCTGGCGACCTTATTCACCAGCAGAAACATAGCAAAACAGTTACGAAATGCTACTTCACTGCGGTCTTCTGTAAGGTGGAGGTACTTCCACAGACGAGTGGCTCATTCGAATTCATGTAAAAATTCAGACTGGTTAGATCAAATTAAGCTACGTCATGGTTTAATCCCCCTACAATCCCTCTCACCCAAATGGTAATACGAAATGATGCCATCAGCAGATACATTATAATTTATGTATTTATCCAACATGTTTATACATATTTTACATCTGTTTTTACAGGATAACCTTCACAAGAGTCAAGCTGAAATATTTGGCTTTAAAATAAATGTATTCTACATATTTTCTTTCACTTTCGATAGATGCATACGATAGTAAAGACGTACTTCATCCAATAAAGAGTACTTTGAACTGCCATATCGTTACCTTAGTTAAGTGAACAGCGCAGACAAATTAATTCTCACGACCTGAACATGGTGACTCCAGTAATTGTTTGTCGTTATCCGACTTCTGTCATCTATTAGGAATTTCTCATTGTAAGTGAATCATTCAATTTAGTTCAACAAAATTATCTGAAAAGCAAGCAGGTAGATGTTATGATGTACGCATTCCCTAAGGAGGAATTAAAATAAACCATCTACTGAATAGTCCCTGTCTGTCTAGTCCTAGTCTGGTGAGCCCGTACTTGAGTTTTAAAGAGACAACGAAAAATGCGACTTATATATTCAGATTAAAATAGCATGTCTACTATCTCCACCTGCATTTAAATTTAATTAAACACTTTAAGACTGAAGGATCCAATTCGCCGGCAAGTGGAGCATCAATTCGTTTAACACCCAGCCTATTACATTCTGTGTTCATTCTTATTCGGAATTACGATGGACGCGATAGCACAGTCCTATTATGACATTTCCATTGTAGAAGAGTTTATTAGGAACAATGTAATTTGAGTTCTCTGGTAGAGTCTCCTGGAATGAAATGTAAACATGCAATGTTTTATGAATGGGATATTTGGTAGCGTTTATAATTGAGTTTGTTTGTGTTTTACAATAACTGCCTTCGTGGTGTAATGGCTAGAGCGCTGTGTTCAAAACCTCGAAAGTCGTAGGTTCGAATCCCGCGGGGAACACTTTCACTTTAGTGTTAGTTTTCCCAGTTTGGTTAGAATATTGCAGGCTTGAATCCCCTGATTGTGGATGTATTATACCGCTTCCAGACTTCCGACTGCGAAGTTTTTGAAGATAAAAACCCAAATTAACTTTCCAAATGACTTGATTTATATCAAGCGATTCAGTTCACACATGTAATATATGATGTCAAATGTCCTAGTGATATTTCATGTTGGGGAGCCTGAAGCGAGCGGGGACAAAGATCCCATTAGAGATAGTTGGAATAGGAATAGGTTTACCTTGTCACAAAGGTTCCTTTTTGAAACTCCTTAAATTCATGAGCATCCGAATGAGGAGTCAAGAAGAACGTGCCAGTTTTTAAGACTGTCGAAGGACCAAACGGGCTATTCGTATAATTTTCTTACTCTGTCTTGATAGCTATGAATGCAATAAAAAAGTATCTACGGAATACTTAATTAGCGTAAGAGTAAAAATCAATACTTTTTTTTTAATATAACACTCGATGGAAGGAAACATAATATGTATAGTAGTAACTAATAAAGTAATTTCATTCTAGCATTTTCTTTACAACATTTTTGTATTTAATCTAACTTGATTTATTCTCCCCCTGTGCATTCTTAAGAAGTCTTTGACTCTTTAATCCCTTTAAATCCGTCAGTAAAAAAAAATACGTTCACAGATGGAACTTGTTTCTTTATTCCTCAAGATAAACCTAAAAAGTCTCAGCCAAAATTAGAATTTATAATAAAAGTATGTAGTGGTCTTTATGAGTTCGTATTTGCCACTTCTTCGAAAAATAAAACGTATTCGTACACTTTATTATAGCAAAGAATATTTATCCTTTTTATTTTATTTTACAAGTAAGTTAGAGCTCACAAGTAAGTAACAGTTCTTCCTTGTTTACAAAACTCCTTAAATTCGACACCCGTTCCTGTACCGATCTCGTGTTGGATTTAATATCATCTTGGTTTGAACAGCCCATCAATTTGCCGTCTTTTATTTGCATTTGTTCCTTCTTCAAACATCTGTCGCATCGGCTGACGACATTGATAAATGTTACTTCATTGTACTAGGTTTAAAGTATTTTCTCATATAAATTCTCTAGTTCGTGATTAAACTATTCATCATTTCTTCTCTTTAATAATTTACTTTGAAAAAATTCAGAAGATGGCATTTCGTCGACTTAGAGCCTTATCTGAATATCGTTGACAAAATGGAAGTCTTCATATATTTTTTTGAAAGTTATGACCAGCCCGTAGATTTTGGTCCTGAGCACAAAACCCAGGGCCGCGGGTTCGAATCCCGCTAGGGGAAAATGTCTGTGTGATGTGATGAGCACCGGGAAACATAAGTGAATTTAATACTCAAGTTTCATATTGATTACCTACCTACGTGATGGTGTATGATAAGGATCACGCCGCCATTAAATTAATTTGAAACGAAAATCTTGTATGCTCTCATTTTCTCACAAAAGAGCCTCAGACCTTGTAGCTCCACCCCAAGTGGACCCCAAACTACTCTACTCCACCCTACTATACCCTACTAACCTGATGCTAAAGAAACTAATGCTTATTTGATGCTAATTGATGCCTAATTGAACCCTAATTGAATACCTAACTGACCTAACCTATCTAGCCCTAGCTAGAATACCTAAGCTGTTATGTATAAAATAAATTGTTTAGTATAAAATAATAATGATAATAATTGGCTCGTGATGTAATCCTACTTTGGCACATGATCGTCTAATTCCCTTCGTTGTTCCTATAGTAACTCAGTTTCTTTTAGGAATTGGAATAAAGTTATGGTAAATTGAAGTAAGTATTTGAATAATGATGATTTTGACATACAACCTTTCATACATCAATCTTATTTGTTAAAGATAGTTACCTAAAGCATAAACAGAAGAACCTAAAACTTAACTTTAACACATGGAGAAAGTTGTATAGATATATATATATGTTTACTTTATGAAAGAGGACATAATGAGATTGCGGCCCTCCTTAAAGGAGGGGGGTGAGCCTCCGGCGCTCCGAACTCGCCCTGTGGCCTCGTCCAATGACTTGGTCGGCTTCCCACCGCAAGACACAATGCAAATGTCATATATACAGTAAGAGGATACGACCCGTGACTCTATGTGTGACCAGCTCACACTCAAATCAATAGAGTACAATCTTGTGCACAAGAGTTGATCACTCTAACATAGATGAGTTTAATGGGAAACAACATAAAGAGTTGCTGGTAAAATATAGTTATTGCAAACATAAACAACATAATTGTATAGTTGTACAGATTCGTCAACTGAACCACATTCTATAGATAACTTATTCTGATCTAGAATAAGACAAAGTTTATATTACAATAAACTGGTATGCTGAATAAGTTAGTATGGCCAAAGAATCCTCCTGCTCCGTCAGGCAGACAGAAGAGACTCGTGCCGCATCGCATTACACAAGCCAACCAACAGATCAACAAACCTATTCCCTCTAGGAATATTAATTTAAATTAAATCACTCAAAATGGTTCAAATCGACCAAACCAATACAAGTATGGCGACTAATATTGAAATAATGTTTAGGTAGAACACTCGAACAACATGAAATCGTTAACGTAAAACAAACTAGACTTTCTAGCCTGATAACCACTTAGCTTTTACACCATTCTCGTCCCTCAGCACAGTGAACCGCCTTACTTCTCGAGGTTCAGCTATACTCCAACCACTTTTAGCCACAACACAGACTCTAAGCTAACTTGCAACAGGCATTGTAAATGAACACTGATTCTAGATTAACCGACGGCAATAAGTCTAATACTAGACTCAACTTCAGCAAGACTTTACAAGAAAACTTCCAAATCACAGCACTGACTTTATACTATAATTCACAAGATTGAATTCCCGACGCGCGAAATCCTTACTTAGAGCAAGGTGACTCCTCCGATCTCTGGTAGCAACTGACTCCCCCTGTTTGGATCCTCACCCTTTATATAGTATTCCTTCCTAAATTTGATAATCTGCATAAATCTGCCTAAATCTGTTTAAATCTGTTTAAATCTGTCTAAATCTGTCTAAATCTGCGATAGCGCTTGAACGGGACGCCTACATACTCCCGACAAGGATAGCTATATTTTTTCTCCCCGCCCCCTTCAGACCATCAGCAGTCCGATTTTTATACTTTGAACCTTAAGTATAAGTACAATAAGTTTTACATTCCTTCTTTTGATTTATGATGTTCTTGAGACAAACTAATTAATTAATATTCTTGTTCTGTTTCTGATATAATAAATGGTTGTAAGTATTTTTATTCTAACAATAAATTCATTTGGTTAATAAACATTTCCTCTGAGTACTTTTACAATGTTATCCTAATTATTGTTTATCTACCGGTGGATACCAAATGCTACTAATAGTTCCTTTAATACTTTAAATTAATTTTTATTTTCTAGACTTAATAATCTAGGTTAGCTTTGTATCAATTTATTGATATTTAAGTATACTTTCAGTATATTTGTTTGTTTATTTGAGGCGTTACCCTTGCGGTACGTCACAGCATCATCCCCCTAACTTTCAAAGACGTAAAAATTTTTTTTTTTTTTTTTACCAAATGTGAAAGTTAGTCTATCTTAAAATCAATTAAATAAACAAACTAAATAAAGTAAACACATAACCATTTTGCAAAGTTACAGCTTAACCTAACTTAATGATTAGTAATTGAACCATTTCTGCCATCCATACAACCTAATAGTTAAAAAATAAATTATCGTATTTAACTAAATATTGAACAAAATTCAATGACATGTAAAATCTAGAAGACAGTTTAGTAAGATGATGATGAATACTCTAAACTGTATTTTTCAACCACACATAATTTTGGCATTATAAATTACAAACACTATTTTAATAGATATTTCTATGATCATTTACATTATTTATCCATCTTAATAAAGTTTTGATTACAGTGATCAAATGAATGATCACTGATGAACAGTCGATATACCTATATCGCAATAATAAAACTAACTACAACTACTATTACTTTGTAACTTCCCTTTTTTTCCAGCGATGCTAGAAAATTAACGAATAATGTAGAATATTATTTAACCTTCATTCTATAAATTTTTTTTTTGAACAAATTATATAACTAACATCTTTTTTTTTTTTAACGATGCTAGAAAAATAATTGTAAAATAAAAAAAATTACAATTTACATCCAGCCTCTCTTTTCTTTTCTTTTAATTGAGCAAATGATTTAACCAACATCTTTTTTTTTCCTGCGATGCTAGTAAAATAACTGCAAATTTATAAAATAAATTACCCATCCCCAGAAGTTTTGATAAACTCTTTAAAGGAAATTTGCCACCAATTAAATAAAATGTGAACATTTTATGCTAAAAAAATAAGCAATTTGTTATTTTCCACCTCCAGAAAACCGAAATGTGTAAACAAGTGTCTAAATCGGGATATCAACCCACGAGCGTCCCCAATACTGAGGCAAGGGTTGGCCCTACGATGCATGAAGTAAAATGTAGTGTGTATTTAAACCAAATATGTATTACCCATCATAGATTTACTGAATGTAAGACTTCAGCATATTGAATGCAACAAACAACCTAATTTCCCCTATGACATCTCCCCTCACTGAAGATGACCAGGTTGTGAGGCTGATCAAATCCTAATGAAACTTAGCAAGAGTCTCACAGCCGCATTCCTTCCGTCCGGTGTTGCTGTGTCCTACTTACATATCCTTCGAAAGGAGAGATGACAGTCTTTGGTTCGCATTAACTTATAAATTGCGATTCTCAATACCCATCTCACATACAGTGTCATACTAGAGCAATCAATATTTGGAATATGTGCAGTGTAATTAGTCATGGTCTTAGCTTCTTGTCCAGTTAGGTCTTAATTTATGGTGTTTTACACAGGACAGTGCCCTCTGGCTTAACCTAACACCAATGTCCCCATAAATTAATTCCATTGTTTTAAGTGAGTTTCTTTTGGTTTCCAATAACAAATACATCCCCACCCCTACTATATCCTTGAAACATGATCGTAACTATCTATAAAATAAATATATATCATTCTAATATAGTTTGATGATTCAACATCAGTTTTTTTTTCAATCTGATAGTGTGTAATGTTTATAAAAGATATAATACTTAGTTTTATTTATTGACCACAAATCAAGGAAAAGTTCCCTTTATATGTTCACTAGGTACGTATTTATAACATTATTCGCAACAAACCTCCTTTAAATCGTTAATTCAACATTTACTAACTAAAATCCCTATACCCAAACGTAACTGGGTGAAAACTGTGATTTTAAAGTTTTAACTTAAATCTCTACCAATAGGAAACTATATTGAAAGCTAAAAAATTGAGATTTTGGAAGATGAAATTTAAATTAATACCACCACTACTATTACTCCGACCGAATTGTCCAGAATTAGCCGATCCAGAACCATGATGAGATTATTGCTATGTTACAATTCACACAACAATTCAAAATTTACAAACCTGTGATAATAACCAAATCATAAACATAACAAACAGTCATTACCAAACTGTCAATGTCTCTTTTTTTTGTACTTAATTTTAATGCCCTATTTTATTTTTTTCTTTTACTTTCCATAATAGTTGTTTACAAATATAAAATCTTACAATTAAACTAACTTATAACAGCTCAGATTACCCGCTTAAAACTAGATTATTTTTCGTTACAAGCAAACTAATAATATTCTTTCAAAATAAAAAACATGTAGTTACAGGAATTGAACCCGCCAACTCCTCAATACATAAACACCATAACCGTATACAAGAATCGAAACCTGCTTTACCTCAATACACATCCACCTGTACTGCTCAGGAATCGAACCTGATGCTGTTCAATAACAAATTAACCTTTATTCCATTTTTTTACAATTTAAGGTTATTTTATATCTTATATTTACTTCCTCTTAACTATCCCTCCCCTATTCAATTACAAACATCTGACAAAATAATAGCCTTACTAAATCTACAACTTCTTTCAACACAATACTATTTTTTTTTCTTGTTATAGTAACAACAAAACATTTTAGTATCGCAAACGCTCTCTTAAATCCACTATTCTCCGCTAGATGTCACTTTCTTAAAATATTTATTACATAAGTAGATTGTTAATAGCTGATGTTTTGCGTACGTGTGCGTCTCCGATCGAATATAACAGCCGAATATTATCTTAATGATTTCTTAATAACCTTTTCTAGTTATCAAACGTACTTAATTATTATAACTATACCATCTTCTCACTTATTTCTACATAAATTATACCCCATCCCCATATCCGTCAGATCTCTCGACTTTAGAGTTAACTTTATTTTTCTTACAAGGGATCGAACCCCGTACACTATCATATTATCTGTGCTAGTTCAAAATATTTCAAATATCCTAGGAAGCAACAAAACAAATTAGTGAAATCACTTAAATAGGTACCTACATAAATAGAATTAACAATATTACACATTTAGAAAAACCACCTCACCTTCAAATTCCCTTTTGTATTTTACCCTTGGTGTCGAACCAAGGCCATCTAATAAAAACATTTATACTTCCTCCACTATGCCACTTCAAAATACATTAAATCCAACTAAGTAAAATACAATTAACATCTTATCTTAATACGCACCTTTCTAAGTAAAGTAGACTTTACTTCAAATGTATAACACTACTCGTACATCCCCAAGTTTGAAGAACTCTTTTACAATTTAATTGTTCACGTTTTATCTAGGAATTGAACCTAGTAATCATAAGTGCATAGCACATCACCCCCACCTTTGTTAGACCCCCTTAATTTATTTTTATTTTGTACTTGGTGAAGAACCAAGACATATATATCAATTTAAGCTTTTATCACTAAGTCACAACATAATACATTAAAAATAACTTAAATAATATCATCCTACATAAGTACACATCTATTTATTTAAGTTAAGTAAACTCTACTTTCGGATAAAATAGACTGCAACCCCCCGTTTGGAAAACTCTTTAACTTTTTATCTTCTCATTAAATTCAACCGAGGAATTGAACCCAGTTAATTACAGGTGTAGTAAACTTCATCCCCAACATTGAAGAACACTTTTACTATTTAACTGTTCATTGTATAATATCCAGGATTTGAACCCAGATCTTTAAAATCCCTTATAACCTCCACATTGTCATAACTAAATCACATAATAAATAAATACTTAATTTCTAATTAGTAATCACACCAATTATACACCAAGTATACTACATCCCCAACACTTAGAACCTTTGTAAATAAATCGATAGTGTTTGGTTAGAAGTCGAACCCAGAACTTTCAAAAATGTCTAAACATAAACAATATTCCTATCACTAAGTCACAACAAATTAAAACAACTTACTTATAGCTATTACGAACATTTCTCACAATAGTGTTTTATCTCAGAGGGTACTACTTATATTTAACATTTAGGTACTTTGTATGTAGGTACTTCAACTTACTCTTAACCAGGAATCGAACCCTGTTTATTAAAAATGTTGTTAACTTCATTCACAACTTTGAAGGACCCTTATACTAATTTACAGTGCATTGTATATTATCCAGGATTTGAACCCAGAACTTTCTCAATTACCACACTTCCATCACAAACTAACATAATGAATACATCATCTCTATTAATTACTTAACCACGTAACACACGTACTTAAATAATGTTTAGTCTACATCCCCCATTCCCCACGACTTCCGGATCTCCGCAAAATGAAATTCTTTATATAACAAAGTATCAGTATTTAATACAGAGGTTGAACCCAGAACTTTTTAAATGTTTCTAAAAAACATTCAAGTTCTTTTCGCAGTCACAGTTACATCAATAGTTGTCACAATAAAATTCCTTCATATCAATACCTTCATTCAACATTTTGATAAGTACTTTGTATTTCAACTAACACATAATCCAGGATTCGAACCTAGAATATTTTAATTAAAGCATTTGTAATGCTTCCATAATCAATTAATACATTCAAAATAAACTACCTATTTAAGTAATAAAATAAAAACTTAAATGTACTCCATCCCCATATTTTATGAATAGTTTTATGAATTATTTTCACCTATAGTTTTAGCCTGATATCGAACCCAGGATCTCTATTTTCAATCATCATACAAAATTAATTATTCTAACAGAATATTGTCGAGCTATTTACCATACTAAACATTTAACCTAAAAGCATGCGCCATTTCAGCCATCTTCATGTTGCTAAACGTTACAAACTTACAACTAATAATAAGACTTTAAAATGCAAATTATAAAATACAAACTACAGTAGAATATTTAAACTTTTGAACCAGAATCGAACTGGCAACACCTGTAAAACTGACCCGACTCAATTACTGTATTTCGATGCTATTATTTTTTTTTTTTTATTTTACTTTAAAAACTATTTTACGTAACATATTTACTAATAAATTAACAAAACTGTTATTACACATTATTCCATAACAAAAACACCTTTTTTTTTATTGAAAGTTATTTACATAAACAAAACATACGAATTGTCTGTGGTAAACGCTTTACCAAAACAACGTTTCCGAACGCAGTCTAGCGTCTGCATAGCTGTCAAGTGTCATGTCTGTCAACGTCAACGGCAACAAACAAAATGTCGAATTAAGCGTATGCGCAAAGAGAATGATTTTCTAATACAAATATTAACAGAAAACGCAAATAAAAGTAAGAAATCTATTCTTCAAACAAGAAAGTGCATGTCGAGGAGTATAGTCATAAAATTAAACTGGTGGCTGCTAGGAAAACCGGTTGTGTTTGAAGGTTTGTATTGATAACATTTTTCATTTGTTTTGTTTACTTAAGTAGAACTATTTTAATAGAACTAACTCAGTCTTACATTGTTTCAGATGCTAACAGTACCCATGTTGTACTAAAGTGTCATCCGTGATCGAGAAATGATCTTAACCAATCTCAACAACCTTGATATACCTATGATGAATGAATAGAATACTTTAATAACATAACCCCCAATTGCTATCCCACAACAAGTTGAAACAACAGAATAAGGCGAAGAGATGGATATTGATAGAATGAAGATGTAAATGAAGAAGAACATTTAGAGTTATTCTAGTGCGTGATTGATTGTTAATAAACTAATTATGATGCTTGTTTACTTATTGAATATCCTTAACTTTTACCTTGTCTTAGGTAATTACTTTTCAACAAGTACACTAGTAGCAGTAAGTACTAGAATATTTTATCAAGTTTCTACATAATAGTAGGTTTAGATACATAGTGAAATTTTGTTACATTCTTTAGAGATTACATAACAATGAAGCGATACTTGTTTGCTTTTCTTTTTTGAACTATAAATAGTTTACAATATGGATTTGAAAGCTTTATTTATTTCCTGTAAATTGTTTTCTATTAGTATGTTGAACATATAAGAATCGCTTCACTTTATATGAAACTGGGGATTGAACCCAGAACATTGCTATAATAAATTGTTGGTCGAATAATGATCGCTTCAATTTATGTTTTAACTAGGATTCAAACCCAGAACATTGTAATATAAGTTTTCATGCTAACACCATTAATTCTAACTTATGAAATACATTTAACCATCCCCCCAACTAAAGGAACTTACAGTAATTAAACTTTTATGTTATAACCGGAGATTGACACCGGAATTATTGAAGATAAATATTGATGATTTCAACTCCAAACCATAGTATGTTTTAAATTAACGTAGCAATCAGAGTTGCTTGTCTTACTTATTTTACCTAACTTAAAAATCATTATATCAATTTTAACATGTTATTAAAAATAAAAGTAACTTTTTTTTTTTTATTATAAAATACTTAATCTAACTTACAATCTTACACCCATAACTATAAATTCCAATTCCTTTCCATTTCACGGACAGCAAATTGTGACTATATTTGCATATAGTCACCTCTTAATCTAATAAAATACCTTCAGTAAGTCTTACCTACTGTCCATATTTTATAACAATTCCTATCAATCCTGGTCACGGCACCAAATTGTAGCTCCACCCCAAGTGGACCCCAAACTACTCTACTCCACCCTACTATACCCTACTAACCTGATGCTAAAGAAACTAATGCTTATTTGATGCTAATTGATGCCTAATTGAACCCTAATTGAATACCTAACTGACCTAACCTATCTAGCCCTAGCTAGAATACCTAAGCTGTTATGTATAAAATAAATTGTTTAGTATAAAATAATAATGATAATAATTGGCTCGTGATGTAATCCTACTTTGGCACATGATCGTCTAATTCCCTTCGTTGTTCCTATAGTAACTCAGTTTCTTTTAGGAATTGGAATAAAGTTATGGTAAATTGAAGTAAGTATTTGAATAATGATGATTTTGACATACAACCTTTCATACATCAATCTTATTTGTTAAAGATAGTTACCTAAAGCATAAACAGAAGAACCTAAAACTTAACTTTAACACATGGAGAAAGTTGTATAGATATATATATATGTTTACTTTATGAAAGAGGACATAATGAGATTGCGGCCCTCCTTAAAGGAGGGGGGTGAGCCTCCGGCGCTCCGAACTCGCCCTGTGGCCTCGTCCAATGACTTGGTCGGCTTCCCACCGCAAGACACAATGCAAATGTCATATATACAGTAAGAGGATACGACCCGTGACTCTATGTGTGACCAGCTCACACTCAAATCAATAGAGTACAATCTTGTGCACAAGAGTTGATCACTCTAACATAGATGAGTTTAATGGGAAACAACATAAAGAGTTGCTGGTAAAATATAGTTATTGCAAACATAAACAACATAATTGTATAGTTGTACAGATTCGTCAACTGAACCACATTCTATAGATAACTTATTCTGATCTAGAATAAGACAAAGTTTATATTACAATAAACTGGTATGCTGAATAAGTTAGTATGGCCAAAGAATCCTCCTGCTCCGTCAGGCAGACAGAAGAGACTCGTGCCGCATCGCATTACACAAGCCAACCAACAGATCAACAAACCTATTCCCTCTAGGAATATTAATTTAAATTAAATCACTCAAAATGGTTCAAATCGACCAAACCAATACAAGTATGGCGACTAATATTGAAATAATGTTTAGGTAGAACACTCGAACAACATGAAATCGTTAACGTAAAACAAACTAGACTTTCTAGCCTGATAACCACTTAGCTTTTACACCATTCTCGTCCCTCAGCACAGTGAACCGCCTTACTTCTCGAGGTTCAGCTATACTCCAACCACTTTTAGCCACAACACAGACTCTAAGCTAACTTGCAACAGGCATTGTAAATGAACACTGATTCTAGATTAACCGACGGCAATAAGTCTAATACTAGACTCAACTTCAGCAAGACTTTACAAGAAAACTTCCAAATCACAGCACTGACTTTATACTATAATTCACAAGATTGAATTCCCGACGCGCGAAATCCTTACTTAGAGCAAGGTGACTCCTCCGATCTCTGGTAGCAACTGACTCCCCCTGTTTGGATCCTCACCCTTTATATAGTATTCCTTCCTAAATTTGATAATCTGCATAAATCTGCCTAAATCTGTTTAAATCTGTTTAAATCTGTCTAAATCTGTCTAAATCTGCGATAGCGCTTGAACGGGACGCCTACATACTCCCGACAAGGATAGCTATATTTTTTCTCCCCGCCCCCTTCAGACCATCAGCAGTCCGATTTTTATACTTTGAACCTTAAGTATAAGTACAATAAGTTTTACATTCCTTCTTTTGATTTATGATGTTCTTGAGACAAACTAATTAATTAATATTCTTGTTCTGTTTCTGATATAATAAATGGTTGTAAGTATTTTTATTCTAACAATAAATTCATTTGGTTAATAAACATTTCCTCTGAGTACTTTTACAATGTTATCCTAATTATTGTTTATCTACCGGTGGATACCAAATGCTACTAATAGTTCCTTTAATACTTTAAATTAATTTTTATTTTCTAGACTTAATAATCTAGGTTAGCTTTGTATCAATTTATTGATATTTAAGTATACTTTCAGTATATTTGTTTGTTTATTTGAGGCGTTACCCTTGCGGTACGTCACAACCTCAACTTGTTACAATATTAAAATATCTATACCAATATAATAAAATTTTGTTTGTTTGTTTGACAGGAATCACTGGTTCGAATTGAAAAAATATTCTTGTGTTGGATAGTCCATTTGTCGAGGAAGGCTTTAAGCTATGGTATGCCATTATGTGTGCGGAAACCGAATTCCCCGCAGACGAAGACGCGGGCGGCCGCTAGTTATTTTATATACTAAACTTATTATTTAATAAATTATAAAAACCACTGAAAGACCTTAAGAGAACTACATACTCCATGTCAAAACAATGTATATGGCTTCACTTACATGAAGTTACATTACACGTTTTTCTTGGAAATATTTCGCTTTTATTTTTGTTTCCAAGCAGTCTTTTAGTAAAAGAAATGAAGGTATTTAATAATAGCTGATTTCTTTGCAACTGATTTGCCGTTATTATAAAGAAAGCTTGGATTTTTATATAAAGTTTAGTCATTTATATGGACTAGTAGATGCCAGTGGAATTTCTTCATTACATTTCTAATTAGATAGTTAGCCAGTTATTTATCTAATTTATGATGTAATTTGGTGAAACTTAAAACTAAATTGAATTTTGTTTCTTTAAAACTGGCTAATATTAAAGGTATTAAATGCAGTCTGCACACTAAGGCCGCTATTAGTTTTTTAGTAACACTACCAGTCATTTGGATTTCTTTTTTTAACTGTCAAAGCGATTCCAAACTATGAAGTTTGTATGGGAATAGCACACTACGACGTTATTATTCTTGAAGATATAACTTTAAAAATACTTATGAATAATGTCGGGTTCAGTCCCGTTGTAATGTTAAATAATTATTTTTGAAGTAAACTGAGTAGTTAATTAATTATAATAAATTATAATTTTTATTGGTTAGCATTTAATCGGAATAAGTAGTAATCTATCACCTAAGTCAGTCCATACCCAGCCTGTATACATCATTAAAATCCGTTCAGTAGTTTCAGCGTGATTGACGGACAAACATCCAAACAAACATACTTTCACATTTATAATATTAATAATGAGATAAGATGTATAAGATTTACCATCCAAAAACCCATCCAAAGACACCCAAGGACAATATCCCAAATCTCTCCCTAACTTTAAAACAAGTGACGAAAACTGTAATGGGATAAGAGTTGAGAACATACTAACTCGGCCTTGAGTGGGAACCACCGTTTCATCGGAAAGTCATCAATTACTTTCGGCACTCGACACTGATCGCGATTTAATTAAAAGGTCTCGTGTTTACCGATATCGACAAACAATAACTTCGTGTTAAACCGTGGTGGGCCTATTATGAATATGAGGATTTGACGTTGAAGGACCAGACGCATTTGGTGTTGTAAATTATCATAATGTAATTTTCACCGGTAAAACCGAGTTTAAGTGTAGTGTAGTGACCAAAGTTTGCCCGTAATGCATTTTGTATACAAAATCACGCGACGTTATTTTGACATGGTGTGTCATGTTTCATTTAAATATACATCGTAGTCACACCGGGCTTCGGTCGCGTTAATTGTGTTTCTATGTATACTTACCTATTATCGCAAAAACTCTTTAATCTTGTTGTAATTATCCAGTAGTGAACATAATGAAGCGGTCGTAATTAATAATGTATGCACGATGATTTGAGATGAAAGAAAGCTTAGTTAAGCAGAAACGGAGAAAATAATAATTTGTACAAAGCGAAAAAACTCATAATTTTTTCGCTTTGTACTCGCAAATAACCCATCTTTGTAACGAAAATATTTAAATTGATGGAGGCATTTGCCCTGCAGTGGGACATTAATAGGCTGATACTTTTTGTACTCGTATTTTATTGAGAAATTACAATAAAAGCTTTTGCAATTTTGTGAAAAATACTCGTGCGCTAGATTTGTTGGATTTTCTTTAGAAACCCTGCAACTCTCGTTCTTTTTAATAAAACTGCAGTTACTAAGCCATTTTTACCCTGCAACGTTTCGAGACGAACCAATATTTCACGTAACATCGTAAAATTGGTTTGCGATCTCGTTATATGCGAGATCTTGTTAGTGCGAATGGTCTGTTTCATAGAGCACTAGTGACCCGACCCGGTTTTGCCCTGGTACAAATATAATTAACAGTGTTTCTCTACTATATTATGCATATATCTATCCTACTACTATTATAAAGGCGAAAGTTTGTATGTGTGGATGTGTGGATGTATGGATGTTTGTTACTCTTTCACGTAAAAAACTACTGAATGGATTTGAATGAAACTTTACCACAATATAGCTTATACATCAGAATAACACATAGGATATTGGAAATCGAAATCCACGCGGACGGAGTCGCGAGCGGCCGCTAGTACAAATATAATAATGCTGCAAATTTTGATTGATGTTTGAATGAATGCGGGAATATCAAGAACTCGCTCGAATTGAAAAAGTCTTTTTGTGTTTGATAGTCCATTTATTGAGGAAATCTGAAAGATACAATAACACTATGTGTGCGGAAACCGACATTCACGGGGACTAATTCGCACTCGCGGTTGCAGCCACCGTGACCTACTCATAACCACGTGATATACTCATAAACCTTCTCCTTTTAACTCTGACTCTCTCGCTAGTCAGAGACTAGTTGGATTTCGATTTCCAATATCCTATGTGTTATTCTGATGTATAAGCTATATTGTGGTAAAGTTTCATTCAAATCCATTCAGTAGTTTTTACGTGAAAGAGTAACAAACATCCATACATCCATTCTTACAAACTTTTGTCTTTATAAGTAATAGTAGTAGGATAAAAATAACCGCATGAAAATCAGTTGCGTTGTTTTAACAATATAAGGGACAGACAGAAGAATGCAACTTTGTTTTATACTATGTAGTTATTAGATTGCAGTAGTACCGTGCTTTTGGTGCCAATAACACTAAAAGGAGTCATTTTTGTAAGCTATCAGCGTGAAACCTGGGGTTTGAGTACTAAAAGGTCGCGATAAAAGCAAAGAAACGTGTAATAGCAGGATTATTTTGCTTGTGGTTATTTTCTTAACGACGCGACTTGGGTTTTATGTTGAGATAGAATGTACTAGTGATATTATTGTAAATGAATTCACTTTTTCATAGTTTTATTTAATGGTCTAAGGTTCCTAAAGAGGTTTATAAAAAGACTAGCGGCCGCCCGCGACTTCGTCCGCGTGAATATCGGTTTTCATGATAAAAATGTTTTTTCCCGCTAACTCCCGTTCCCTTAGCAATTTTGCAATATCCTTTTGCAACTAAGCATCAAGCTTACTAAGGGACCTGCATGCCAAATATCAAGCGTCTAACTTAAGTAGTTTACACTTTTCATACAAACTTCCACCCCCCATTTTAGGGAAGTGGGGGTTGGAATAGGTTAAAAAGTAGCCTATTTTACTCTTCATCCCTTCAATTATCTCCACTTAAAAAATCACGTCAATTCGTCGCTTCGTTTTGCCGTGAAAGAAAGACAAAGATACAGACAGACAGACAGAACTATTAGTAGTATATGGATTTTCGTAGAAAGAAATTTTCTAGCCACTTAATTTGTTTCGCACAATGATTTATAAATGATTATATTTTACCGATCAATTAAATTTTCATAAAGTTATTATCCTAATTATCCGCTTTGTTAACGTTTATTTTATTTGAACTAATAAAAGCAGCCGCCCGCGACTTCAACCGCGTGGATTTTGGTTTCCACACACATAGTGTTATGCTATAGCTTTAAGCCTTCCTCGTCAAATGGTGGATAGTCCATACGACACAAAAATATATTTTCAATTTGAACCAGTAGTAACTGATATGAGCGTGTTCTTTTGTTTGAAGACGCTCATCTCAAGAAAGCTATATCATCTTTAAAAAACACATATCTAGTTACCAAACAGAGAAAATTAAATATTCTTTTGTTGCGAAACTAATTACAAATATGTACGAAGCCACATTTTACATGAGATAATTTATGAAAAGGTGATAAATGTTACCAGACCACCGCAACACATTTTAATGGACTCGACGGCCGCTGGCTGAGTAAAGTCATTAGCGGTCCGTAAGCGAGAAGCACAAAGATAAGAGAGATACAATGTTTTACCACGATATTGTGGAAAAGCTTTGCTATGGTTTAAAACGCAACACGGAATATTCTGGCTCCCTCTTTCAAAATAGAGAAATACAGGATTTTAAATATCATCTTCATTACATCTATACTTATAATAAAGATGAAGAGTATGTTTGTTTGTTTGAACGCGCTAACCTCAGGCATTTGGGTTCGAATTGAAAAATATTTTTTGTGTTGGATAGTCCATTTGTCAAGTAAGGCTTTAAGCTATTTTTAGAAAAATATTTTCGTGTTGGATAGTCCATTTGTCAAGTAAGCTATTTTTTATGATTTAACCAAAATCTACGCGGACGGAGCCGCGAGCTGCCGCTAGTATTATTAGTAGAGATTGAATAGTAATCTCCCAGATTTAATGTTCAACAACGTTCAAAAACAAACAGATAATTACACTGATAAAAAACAAAGGACATTATGTGGTTTAATCGAGCTCACTTCCAGGTGCATATCTGAAGAGCTGATGCAAATGCACTCGTTAATATCTCATTAGCGGCCGCATCTCACCGGGCGGGACAGTATTTCCGAATTAACCCGTATGAAACGAATTAAGGAAGAAATTCGGAAATGTTTCTACCTACTACGGATTGGCCAAGAGAATAGTGAAATAATATGACAGAATCTTGCGAGCAAGAAAGCACAAATTAATTAATACATAGATGCTCCCTATGTCACGTTTGAGCTTACCACCCAAAGCGTTGAAAATTCATCTCCCTTTTCAGTATCATCACCTAAGTCTGTATCTCCCAACAGAAGACCAAGAGCAAAAATTTCAATTTAAGAAATAAAAAGAAAATAACAATGCCGAGCATTATGCGTTGAAGACTTTATTAGAAGCTATAGTATAAAACTACGTGTGCAGAAACCGAAATCCACGGGGACGGAGTCGCAGGCGGCAGCTAGTGTAGGGATAAAAAACAAGTTTAATAGGACTGCAGCTAGCTAGTACCTACATAATCGTGAATGTCACTTTTATGGACCATGAATTCAACAGTTGTGTCCAGAGGCCACATAGGACCTCCTTAGTTTTACGAATCCCTCGTGTACTATAAAGTTGGACCTTAAACTTGCCAGAATTGTTGAGTCTTTGTTGTTTACTGATCTTAAAGCTTGGTAGTTATATTAGTAAATAGTTTCATAGTTAAAACTAAGTATGTGCAGGTGAATGTAAAAGAAAAGTAACAGCCAATTAATATCCCTCATCATTTGATATCATGTTTTCATTACAAAGATGGGTTTTGGCTTAATCAACGCGCTTGCTTGAAATGCAGATTAGTAGTATCACAAACACTGGCAGTGTTCGGAAAAACTGACGTTTTCCCAAATAGGGAATCGAACCCAGGACTGTCATCACCCACTAGACTATTGAGGCAAGACGAAGGCGTATCTATAATTTAATACATTTGCGAAAGCGGTTTAAAAAAGTGCAAATGTGCCATAATTTTCTGTTTCAATATATCTTTCTATCCAGCAACAGAGCAAAATTTGTAAGAGAGCATAAAACTCTAGCCATAAACTTAAAGTAATAGCCTGCAGTTTTAAGAGTCGCCTGTGTCCCGAAATAGCTGTGGTACCCGATAAAAACTAAGCTTTAATTAAGTGCTTCTAAAACGAGTATTCTAGAATCTATACTAATATATAAAGCTGAAGAGTTTGTTTGTCTGTTTGTTTGAACGCGCTAATCTCAGGAACTACTGGTCTGATTTGAAAAAATATTTTTGTGTTGGATAGGTCCCTTTGACGAGGAAGGCTTTAGGCTATTGGAAATGGAAATTCACGCGGACGGAGTCGCGGGCGGCCGCTAGTAAGTAGTATAAGGGTTAGACTTCACAAAAGCTAAGATGTGTGCTGTGGAGCGGAGATGTGTTGTAAGCAGCCAATAGGATTTTGGCCTTAACACGTGTTCAAACACAGCTTGAAATGCTATTGGCTACTTGCGACACAGCACACATCTAAGCTTTGGTGGAGTCACACCCTAAACGCGTAGAAATGTCCTTTAGTCTTCTATGACCTCTTCGTTCCCCATAAAACCGTTTTCACCACTCTTAATGGCCATCAACAGTTACTAATGCAAGTGTTTAGACGCGGCAAGGCGTAAATTAAGTCTGGGGTATTAATTCATCTTGGAGCAGGTGTGTTTAAAAGCAAGTGAATGTCTTAATGGAGCAACGGCACTTATAGTAAACACTTAGTAACCACCTGATGGCGAATAATCTTAGTAGACCATGAACATGTTCATAAACAGAAGCATATAATTATTTAAATCGTTAGATAAGCTCCGTGTTTCAGAAGGCACGTTAAGCCCTTAAACCAGATTATTGTCCAATCCAAATCTGTCTAAAATCTGTCCAAAATCCAAATGGTCTGGTTTCCCCAAGGGAAACCAAACCATTACTGAGGGTCTCCCTTACACCATTACGGAGGTCAGACGACAGTCGCTCCATTGCAATAACCAGCCTGGTCAATTCAGGATCATAGTCGCCGCGTACCCTAAGAACCGGGATAGGCGCTAGGACGATGATGAACGATGGTCGCTTCACACAACAGGGCCTGTCTGCGAGGAAGTATGGCGAGAGCTCATCTAACAATTTAAATCTATGAAGTTGATAACATGTACAAAAATAAATCTCCCCCTCTTTATGTTTTGCGATCGTCTCGACCATATACGAGTATCTATGTCATGGTATTTTCACCCAAATCTTTGTCGGCAGAAACTTGGCTGATGCCAATCTGTTGCGTAGTTTCAAGGTTAGGAACAACGCACATCTGGACCGACATAACTGGAGGCATAACTAGTTAATTTACTCGTACGAATGTGTAAGGATTATGGAAACTTGTTGATTGTACTTTGCTTTCAGATTTGCGATATTATGTTGATGTTTTGTGATACTCTTTTGTTTTGAAAAGCATGAGTGAAATTAATTAAAAAATGGTAGGTATTTTAATCAAGCGGACGCCCGCGACTCCGTCCGCGTAGATTTCGGTTTCTGCATAAATAGTGTTACTACTACAGATTTAAGTCTTCCTCGAAAATGGGTCGAGGATGGAGGATGGGTTATCATTATTTTCCAAGTTTATTTACAACACCGAAGACGGAAAAAATCCAAGGACATTTGTGAAAACGGCAGTACTAATTCTCGACGAAAAGTGTTGAGTTTCCCACCGAAAATATTTTTTATAACCCATATCTCCCTTAATATTTTTTTACCGAAGTCGATAGAAGCTGTATAAGGCCGCATCAAATATCCCTTTTCCCGTACCTTAAGCCGATATTGATAATCTGGCAAACAAAATAAGGTATCACGTGCAAAAAGTGAGAAATCCGCACCCCTTTTAATCGGAAGTTATGGTTATTTTCGATTTTCATACGACAAAAGAATTTTATGCATGAACCATTTTTCGCAAACTTTTAGACTCCGCTTTTTCTTGCCATCAGAATGAGTGGAAAAATCAGCCCTTGTTTTTGTACGGAACTGATAAAAGCTAAGCTGTTATCATTGCTAATACGTAATTTTTACCTGGTAATCGGACTTCTTCTATGGAAGTTTGGTTGAAAGAAAAGAATTATTATATAGACGTCATTGTATTATTTCGTGAGCAATTCGCGTATCCAAGCAGATTAACAAGCACTCTCTAACGAATCTTCGCTTTTTCATTGAACTCAAAGTATGCACGCATTCTGAGCCCCGATGAATTTACTCGGCATAAGGAAAAATCCTTGAATGTATTGTTCTTTTCATTCAGATTGCCAGAAGAAATAAGAAAATGATATCAAAATACGAATAAAGGGGCGACGACTACAATTAAATGAAAATATTATCTGAAGAGTACCTAAATATATTGGGTCTTTAAACTCAGGTCCCTGAGTTTCTTTTAACAGAATGTAGATAAAGCGATATAAACTATTTATTCTCAAAAAAGATTACAAAATCCTCTTATACGAAAACAATTTTTTTTTCGTCAACTGATGAATTTTAATCGCATGCGAAATAATTTAGGACGCCTTTCGCGCATAACCAATTTTTTATGAAATAAAATGACCAAAAAATTCGTGCACAAAATCATTTCATCTAGAATTATTAAGTTACCAAATATTTCCATTGTCCGCCTACCTTAAGATACAGCTTCATCTGAAACACAAAGTCCATTTAACACGTGATCTGATCATAAACCACTAGCCACTCCAATGGAGTGGCTAGTGGTTTATGATGATGATGATGAGTATATGATGATGAGTGTATGGTCGTTATAACTCCGGGTATGGAGTGACTCCATACCCGGAGTTATAACGACCATACACCCATTCTAGCCCATTCGGGGCGATTGACGCAAAATCTTATTCATACCATTGAACCGTGGCGGCTAATCGAATCAATCGTTTTACTTATGGCGTCTATAATGGTCTCCATGGGATGTTTAACTGTTTAAGGTGCGCCCGATTGTTATGTGTTTCGTCTAGTCATCGAAACTTGTAATAAAATTAATTAAAGCATAGGAGACAATGAAGACAATTTGGCCACTTTTTTCTGCTACTACTTTTAATTTAATAAGACACTAGCGGCCGTCCGCGACTCAGTCGGAAATCCGTTTTCGCCCACATTGCTTGAAGCCTTCCTCGACTAATGGACTATCATCATCATCATCAACAGCCTTTCGCCAACGTAACGGACTATCCAACGCAAAAATATTTTTTCGATTCGTGCCAAATAGTTCCTGAGATTAGCGCGGTCAAACAAATAAAAAAACTTTCCAGTTTTATTAAATTAGTTGTGAGAGGGAATGCTTATTCACTTGTGTGATGTTATGAAAAAACATATTCGAATAAAATGAGAAATCTTTTATTTCAGGGTAGAAATACAACATACATTTTACAATGATAAAAGCCAATATAAACCCAAGTTACCCTGTTCAAAGGAATATACAAACATACTCGTACATCGCGAAAACATGCATGGATATAATATGTCTGTCTTCGTCTTACAATATACCGACTACGTGACTGTTACACCGCAGTCTTTGAAACGTCTAATATAATAGTGTTGTACAGACAACAGCACAACAGACGAAACAATTTATTCTTTGTACCACCCTTATGTCAAGGGCATAAGTTTTATTATTAAAAGCAAGTTTTACCGTGCATTACAGTAATCCTTCTATCTATCACTTTTGTAATAAAACGGAAGAGTTTTTTTGTTTGCTAGTTTGAACGCGTGAATCTCAAGAACTACTGGTACGAATCAAAAAATATTTTTGTGTTGGATAAAGATAAAATAATACCCTTCCGGCCGTGTTTTGACCATGTCGAACAGGTGCACTCCCTTTTCCCTGACTCTCATAATTCGGTGGGACAGTAAGCTGACACGACTGTAGAGAGATCAGGCGCAGGACTAACGTATCAACGTGCATTCCGAAGCACGGAGGAGCTCGAGATGATTTTTTTCGGACAGCTATCCGATGACTGGCCTCTGTGAAAGCTTAACTAAGCAATCACAGGCCGAGTGCTCTGACCACCCTCATGTTGGATTATCTTGTGTTGTATAATCCATTTCTGAATACAGGCTTTAAGCCTCTAACTTTATGTGTGCTGAAACTGATATCCACGGGACGAAGTCGCAGCCGGCCGCTAGTCGCATAACCTAAGGTGCAGTGCAGACAGTTCAAACCTTCGAGCTGGAAGATAATCTGATTTATTATCTGCATTCGGTTTCACACCACGTAGACCAATTTGTTGCTTCGAGATTTAACCAAAGAAATAGCTTTAGTAAAGCCACATGCAGTAATGACACTCGTACACAAGTATTCAGATTTGAACCTTACAACGATCACAATATGGCTTCAAATGTATCGTGTAGGTATATAATTTCGTCTTGTTACTCTTGATTTTTTGTATTTGCTTTGCAAATTGTATCGTTTGCGATACAACACAATATGTATAGTACCTTAGTAGCATTTTTACTGGGATTGAACGCACTCTAAATGTAGGAAAGGAACACACCAGGCAGAAGTAACGCCACCGAATTTTGGCGGCGACAATGCATTTTCTATGCAATATTACGTGGCGTTATTTCGGCATGGCCTGTCATCCTCCATTAAACATACAGTTACACCGAACTTCGGTCGCGATTTTTCCGCATATTGTGTTTCTACTCTAAAGCGTTAACCAAGAATATCCTTCTGATTTTGAAAGATTTTTCTTCAGTAAATAGGTACTGAGTGCATACGTAAGTATTGTATTAACTGACTTTATTATAACAGAAGTAGTGAAGTCAACAACGGATGTTTAAAAGAAAAAAAGATTTTTAAGTTAACGTCATGTTCTTATTTTCAGTTCCCTTTTTAAAAGGAGCCCATAGGCTTTTCTCTCGCAAATAACTGACCTCAAATCCTGAGTATTTTCTGACTAACCGAACTGGAAGAAAATTAATTGAAATGGGAACAAGAGGAGCTCAAACGTGATTTAACGCTTTATAAATAGATCTTTTATCTTACGATATTACGGTTTACAAATAGGCTTTGTATCCTATTTTAGTATTCTCATTTGCGCACATTTCATTTCCTTTTTTGATGTTGTGACCTTGGATTAATGCCACGAAAATAATTATGGTATTATAAGAAGAACAAATAGGTAGTTGATATCAAATTCACTAAACTTGAAAAGGTTATGACGCTTTGTATAAAAAATGCCAAGAAGGTTCAAAATCGCTACGAAGAAATAAACAATTTCACTTTCATTATTATTTCCAATAGCCGGAAACTAAACCCATCATTTGGCTTAATAATATTTACATTGATTAGGCGAATAAAATTAAATAACCTCAATGTCGCACGTACTTACCGCGCCCAATAAGGCCCGCAAACGACCACAATGTGGTATTGTGTCTAATATTAGACCACACATTCTATTCAGCACGTGTTTCCTGCTAATTTGACCTCTATTACGACATTTGAGAGTGCATTTTATGAATCTCTAATAAGTTCGATTGTAATAATCTGTTTTGTTGTTGAGAACTCTTCTATGGTGCATGGAAGTGAATTTAAGCAAAGTCCGAGATGGACTTGCGCATCGAAAAGTTGAATGTTCTTTAATGTCATGTATCATATTATTCGATCAAATCGTAATTTGACGTATTTCTTAGGAGTCTTTAAAAAAAACACGACACAAAAATTATTTTTGAAATAATAGAACTATTGATATCCTTATTTTATTTTCATCATCCTACTACTATTATAAAGGCGAAAGTTTGTATGTATGGATGTATGGATGTTTGTTACTCTTTCACGTAAAAACTACTGAATGGATTTGAATGAAACTTTACCACAATATAGCTTATACATCAGAATAACACATAGGATATTGGAAATCGAAATCCACACGGACGGAGTTGCAGGCGGCCGCTAGTTACTTATATTTTGCGAAAGTAACTCTGTCTGTCTGTATGTTACGCATTCCCGCTTAAGCCACTCAACCGATTTTGACGAAATTTGGCACAGATAATCTTTAGAACCAAAGGGAGAACACCTTTTATTGAGAAAAAAGGGATTTACAATCCACGCGAACGAAGTCGCGGGCGGCCTCTAGCTTATTATAATTTTAAAGATAAAATATCTGTTCGGCCAATAAAATTATGCCATGACCTCCATGAATCAGGCGTAAGATCTCATTTCAAAGTTTCAGACCAAGTTTCAAATCCTTAATCGGCGTATTTGAAAGTTTTGTGTTGATTCTACGTCATTACCTTTCTAAGTTGGTATCAGTTTTTGGTTCGCAACGTTAGCTTGCCAACAAGTTGACATCATAGTCCATACGCAAGAGAGGATTAATGTTGCGAACAGACAAGCTTTCCATCAGGCGACAAGGGTTTGAAGGGACGAAAATCTTTAGTTTCGAGCCCCAAACACGGCTGTGGCTGCGGCTAGTTAATGCTTCCCATATTTTGTAACAAAAGATGGTATTGTGGTCAAATATAAAGCTCTTCACTACGTAGTATAAAATAAAGTCGCTTTCTTCTGCTTGTCTCTATGTATATCTTTAAACCGTCGCAAACGATTTTCATTATTTTTTTTAAAGAATGATTTAAGATGTAATTTTGGGTATAATTCAATGGTATAATTATAATACATGCATAATAATATAGTGGAGAAGTACTGATTATTTTAGTTGCACCCGTGCAAAATAAGAACAATTAATAAGGTGTAATAAAAACAAAACGGTTCATATTTACGAAAATTCCGCAGCCATTATGTCAAACTTCTTATGTCTTATCAGTGTCATATATACCTAAATCAATTGCCCAAATTAATATCTATTCATAAAATGATCACGTTTCAAATCCGCTTTGGGGCAGCGAAAGTGCGACGGCATATAAAACAGGCACCGAGGCCGGCTAAAAATACCCAGGGTACCTCCTTGCATGATGATGATGATGAAATACGAGGTCATATTTTGCCAATGACTTTCTGAAGTGACGGCCGGCCCATCCACAAAACATAGGGTCATTTAATTTTGTGACTAGACAGTGCAATCTCACAAAAGGAAGAAGAAAAAAATTCAGAGGTGTAAATTAAATATCTATAAAATACGCGCTGGTCCCTCCTTATCAAGAAACTTTAAAAGAGAAAGAAAACTTTACTTTATTCGTGTAATAATTCCGCAAAATAAAATGGTAAATGATGTTAAAAATGCAAAGTGATTCCACTGCGGAAAGCAGAAAGCTTTTGAGAAGAAGCGTAAAGAAACTTAATAGATAACGTTTTCTTAGGTTTACACGACTGTAACTCATTAAAAACACTTACTTTAAACGGCTTAAATTGCGGTTTAATTAAAACTACACATTAACAGGAAATCCCGACGTTTCGGCTACTTTTCACTTTTCAGTGATCATGGAAAGTGTCCGACCGAAACTAGTTTTACGGCCGAAACCGAAACCGAAAACGAATTTCGGCAACGGTGTCTGTTTCGGCCGAAACCGAAACCGAAACCGAAACTTCCTTGCAAGGCTCATATTTTGAGGAAAAAATAAAGAAAACGTTATTATAATCAGTCAGTTTAATCAGTCTCTATTGTTTTTCTTTAGAACACATAGATTTCACTTTTAATCACATATTTAGTTAGTAGTTACTAATATCACAATCACAATAGACAATAGGTATAAGTAGATACTTAACATTTAAGTACTAAACAAAAATAAATCACTTATCTTAGAACAAATAAACTTAAACTTTTTTAGTTCTTTCTTATAAACTCAGTTTGACACATTATTATGACCCTTCAGTCAAAAAAGTAAAATAAAGAACAATCACAATAGACAATAGGTATAAGTAGATACTTTAAATACTATCAATTCTTAAAAAAATAATTTATTAAAAAGAAAAATAAGGATTTATAGTCTAGGTTTCTTTTAATCACTCACAATATTTAAAAAAAATCGACATAACCCGTGTCATAATCGGGTCTTTTACCTTAATAATTTCTCAAAACAAAATTGGTAATATGAAAGTTAGTATCAACTGTACTTGCCACTTGGATAGTATACCTTGGTGATAAATACTAAAATGAACTTTGAAACTCTGAATTCATAATACTATCACAATGAAATGCACTATAGTCATAACTAACTACCTAAGTAATGTTTGATGTTTGTTAACAATTTACAATTGCAAACCAAAAAAAATTTTAGGTTAGATTTACCTTGATTATACTTTTATCAGTCATATTGAATATTTTTTTGATGTTTACTTCCCGCACTTATGATATAACGACATAAAACAAGATAAAACTTACCAAATTCAAAATAAATCACTCGAAAACTCGCCACCACAACAAAACAAAGCGATCAGCACAAACAAGCGAGCGAATCACGACATTGGCTCTGATCGGATTCATTCACTCATTCAACGCTCCGAGCACGACCGTTCCGATGACAGCGCGGAAACTCCCGAACGCACATTCGGTTTCGGCCGTAGTTTCGGCCAGTTTGCCGCCGAAACCGAAACTAAACCGAAACTCGTGTTTTTGCCGAAACTCAGCCGAAACCGAAACCGAAACCGAATATTCGGTCGGACACTATGGAAATCAATAGATGCTCTTTTTAATCGTCAAGTTTCTTACAATATTTATCAATACAATTAATTTTCATTCTCGTCTTAAAGTAATTCCATGAAGCTAGCGATTAATTTAATTACGTTCCTTTGACAAATTGCATTATGACAAAACAATCATCAATTCCGCCTAATACAATCTCGCTGTTTCCAGTGAAATATTAAAACAGTCTTGTTCTAAACTGTTTCATTTAATCATTTCCGAATTAATCGGTCTCATTTTTACTCGAGTTACTTCATCTTGGCGTTTTATCTCGTTTTATCTCAAGCGGTTAATGAACGTCACACCAAGGAATCTAGAAGCGAGATATCTTCTCATTACTTTACAATGAAACCGTTTTATTAAAATCCTTTTTTTTTTTGCTTACACTTTTTTCTTTTTAATTCTTTCAGTCTTGTTAGTACGCTTCGGCTTAGAGGTTTTATTCGTGAAAGTTCCATCTAGGCAAGGAAATGACCCCAAAATATACTGTTTATTGTAATAATAGGAACGCTTCATACTTTATTTTTGCTTTCATGGGGCATAAAAATAACATTTGGAAAGTTATAATTTTACATAATTGGTTAATAATAAATATTGCGAATATCTTAGTGTTGACTAAAAATGCGTTATTTTTATATGACAACAGTTTTTAGGGTTCCGTAGCCAAAGTGGAAAAAAAACGGAACCCAAAGAGATTCGTCATGTCTGTCTGTCTGTCCGCCAGTCTGTCACAGCCACTTTTTTCCGAAACTATAAGTACTATACTGTTGAAACTTAGTGAGTGGATGTATTCTGTGAACCGCAACAAGGTTTTCACACGAAAATAGAAAAAAAATAAAAAACCGGCCAAGAGCGTGTCGGACACGCCCATGAAAGGGTTCCGTAGCTAAAAGATGGCCCGACCGATTAAGACAACATTTAGTAAGGGCAACTGCACGTCATAAGTTGGTCGAGTTGTATAAAAATAACTATGTATGATACAGAGTTCGCTATAGTTTTCGTTGAAAGTACTTACTTGGAGGTATACAGGACATTTTTTTCAGAATTATCGTAATAGTATTTCAAAAGTTAAGGGGGGGGGGGACGCTCTAATTTTAACTTTGTATTAATATATCTCGAGACTGGGGTGTGTGATCCACATGGTTTCAAGGCGAGTTTTATTGTTTTTAAAAAAACCTGTTTAACACGATGGGTTAAGTTGATTTTTTTTTTAGAATTATCTTTTCGCTGTATGGGAGGGGGGGTAAAAAATGATTATTTTTCGATAATTTTAAAAACCAATTCTTGAATTATCACTATACATCTCTCCACCAATTTTCGTGGCAATCGGTTCAGAAACGGCGGAGAACGAACCAGGACAGACAGACAGACAGACATACAGACAGACAGACATGACGAAACTATAAGGGTTCCGTTTTTTGCCATTTGGCTACGGAACCCTAAAAAAGTGGGGGTTCCCCATAGCCAGAACTGAAACTCGAAATATTTTTTTTCATTGAACATAAACGTGTGGGGTATCTATGGATAGGTCTTTAAAAATTATATCGATACCTTAAATCTCAAATGGCGTAACCACCAAAACACAACTTTTCAGGAGAGCAAAAAAACAAAAAAAAATAATTTGTTTAAATCATAACTTTATATATTTTTATACTATAAAAATGTTTTATACATCAAATTTCTTAGAATTTTGTGATGAAGGCTTCAGTTAGAACTATTTGCACCTAAATCTTATATTTAAAAAAATAGAAGTCGGTTACGACTTCTGAAAATATGATGTAAAGGCGTTTACACCCTATAAAAAACACGATTTTTTTGAGATTAAGGTCGTATCTCCCATTAAATTCATAAAATAATATAAAATAAGGGTATTTTCTACTTCTTTTATTGAATTAGGTACATTAAACGGGTAAGAGGATTTTAGGAAACAAAGTAAAATCTAAAAAAAGCCAAGGCCAGAGAAATAAGAAGGCCTAATTCGATTAAGCAGTGTAGTAGTAGAAAAACGAACCTTATTCTTAGCAACTCTACTTATATTAATATAATAATCAACTTTAAAATTCAATTAAAGTCCTAATGGAGTAAGAAAAGATTACAAAATTTTTATTAATTTAAGAATCAATGAATCAAGTAGCTACGCCACGACCATTGCGATGGGCTCTTACCTCCCATCGCGATGGCCGACATACTTTTAATCAGCAAGAAAGACACCACGACCTTATAATGTCATTGTATCAGCTCACTCTGATTTCCTAAATTATTATTAAAATTGTGCACAGACGGCATTATCCCAAAAACATATCATGAAGAATATCACCCGCGATTACCAACAGCAGATGTGCCAGATGTATTACCAGGCACTGATATAGAGGACGGAGTTACAGACTTAGAAAAATACTGTTTTTTATGTTTGATTGTTTTTGATAGTTTCAATTTAATTTTTTTGACTGATTATTTTAAATTAAGGCTTTCTAAAATCTCTTACTTTTTGAATGTAGCTACTTGATTCATTGATTCTTAAGTAATCTTTTCTAACTCCATTAAGACTTTAATTGAATTTTAAAGTTGATTATTACGTAAATATTATATAAATATAAAGAGAAATCATTGTTGCTAAGAATAAGGGTCGTTTTTTTAACCACTACACTGCTTAATCGAATTAGGCCTTCTTATTCTCTCGGCCTTGGCTTTTCTTTAGATTTTATTTTGTTTCCTAAAATCCTCTTACCCGTTTAATGTACCAAATTCAATAAAAGATGAAGAAAATACCCCTTATTTTGTATTTTTTTATGAATTTATGGGAGATACGACCTTAATCTCAAAAAAATTGTGTTTTTTATAGGGTGTAAACGACTTTCAATAATAAAAATTGTGTGTGGTGTAAACGCCGGAACCGAAAAATGATGTCCCTTACCCCCTTGTGTTTTTACTTTTTTTTTCACTTTACAATAATTTATAAGGGCGTAACCACCAAATAAAGTTGGCTATGTGTGATACGCCATATTAATGTATTAAAATATCTCGTTACGCCCTGACGTTGTTCATGCATTAAATTTATAGCTGCTTACGACCTCTTTACCTTATAAAAAGTGTTCAAATCTATAAAAAACATCGGGTCGTAATGACCATTTTTTTGCGAATTTGAGGATTTCAAATATACAGATCGATAGAGAAAAAAAAACTGAATAAAACTGCATTCAAAAGTCATTTTGACCAATTTGGCGCTTACGCCATTTGAGATTTAAGGTATCGATATTAAGGTTTCTAATTTCACTTATTTTTTAAGTGAATACTTTGCGTGACAGACCCTTCCAAAGTGGAAAAAAGTGTGTCCCCCCCCCTCTAACTTCTAAAATAAGAGGATGATAAAACTGAAATAATTATATAATGTACATTACTATAAAAACTACCAACGAAAATTGGTTCGAACGAAATCTATTCAGTAGTTTTTTTAATACGTCAAAAGTAGAATTTGTACGGAACCCTCAGTGCGGGAGTCCGACTCGCACTTGGCCAATTTTTATTCAATATGCATTGCAATTTACATATAAATGTAGAATTTAGTATGTAACTAATATTATGTTCAAAACTTATCAATTTATCTATTAATAAACGAATTCTTCTGGGTATAGTGGGATCCATAACTTTGCCCAAACATCCTTATCTATTGGGTATGAAATAACGAAACTTCCTCGTTAGAGAGATCATCTAATAGCTAAAGTTGGGTAATTTATGAAACTTCCCATCCTATGGCTTATTGATTCCTTTACAAAGAAATAAAAGTATTAAAGGAAGGTATAATAAATGGCTATGTTAATGTGAAAGCCACTTTATGTTTGACATAGCCCTCAATGGAAAATAAATAACTTTATTTATATCCATAAACTATTACATTCACATTAAAAAAATCTGCATTAAGCAGCTGAAAATATCCTTATAACTTAAAAATAACTTAATTAATTTTAAATAGATTGAAAAATTACTTATACATATAATTTAAACAAAATAATGTTCTTTAAACTTTCGCGTTGCATTATAATTATTTAACATTACAACGGGACTAAACGCGATATTATTTTTATAAGTACATGAGTACCCTTAAAGGATTGTCTTGAGGTTATAAGAAGTAAGCTTTACGATAAGGAACTACCGAAAGAATATATTGTTCTAATCCAAAATTGTCTGGACGGAAATTACCTCCTCTTCAGAAATCAGTTCTATCTTCAGATTGATGGTGTTGCAATGGGCAGCCCTCTTGCTCCGGTTATTGCTAATCTGTGGATGGAGCATTTTGAAGACACAGCATTAACTACTGGACCCCAAACTGTGAAACTGTGGAGGAGGTACGTAGATGACGTTTTCTGTGTTATCAGCGGAGGTCAGCAAGCGGTCGAACAATATATATTACACCTGAACTCAATTCATCCTAAAGTGAAGTTTACCTTCGAGATAGAAAACAATAGGACCTTGGCTTTCCTTGATGTGCAAGTTAGGGTGAAGGAGGATGGTACCTTGTCGCACACTGTATACCGAAAACCTACTCACACTGATCGGTACTTACACGCCTCTTCTCATCATCACCCCCGGCATCTTCAATCGGTGATGAACTCCTTGACCAATAGGGCTCATAATCTTTGCGACCCTGAACATCTTCACTCGGAGCTTGCTCATGTTCAGGAGGTACTAAGGAGTAACGGATACAAGATGTCGCAGAGGAGAACAAGGCAAAATGGAAAGGAAAAATGTCCAGATGTGAGTCGTCAAGCAGCATTTTTACCTTATGTGAAAGGCGTAACGGACAAAATTGGAACAGTTCTAAAAAAGTTCTCCATAAAGACTGTATACACTCCGTTATGCCAGATATCAAGGAAACTGCGGTCTCCAAAGGACAGAATACCGTTCCAGACTCCGGGTGTTTATAAAATTGATTGCAGTTGTGGTAGTTCGTATATTGGACAGACGAAGCGGACTATAGCAGAACGTGTCAAAGAACATATCGCAGCTGTCAAAAACCGACAGATAAACAAATCGGCGGTTGCTGAGCATCTCCTGCAATCCAATGTTAATCACTGGATGGAGTTGCACGACCCTAAAATTCTCTCCACTGATCGTCACTATTATTCAAGATTAGTACGTGAAGCGATTGAAATAAAGAAATACAAAAATTTTAATCGGGAGGATGGATTTAAATTGTCGTCAGCATGGAATCCAGTGATTAATAAATGCAAACCGCGATTTTCGGAAAAAGATCGAAATATAAACCCCGATACTGTAAGTGTGGTGTGCCGGAGTTACTTCACTGACAATTCTTCGAGTGTCAATAATAGTGCGAATTCGGGGGTAGATGCAGATACATCGGCCCAAGCCGGTTCAAGTAGACGACGCCGCGCACCGCCAGTTCGCTTGTGACCACGGCTGTAGCATCACAGCCGAAACGTCAAGCAGTAAGTACTCATGTACTTATAAAAATAATATCGCGTTTAGTCCCGTTGTAATGTTAAATAAAAATAATGTTCGTCCAGTGCAGGGATCGAACCGGCGTCCGCTTTTTAGCTATCAAGAAACCAATCTCCAAAAATCTTTAAAATATATTTGGCTTTTGTCTTAACTGCCTTTGATATTCAAGATAATAAAGTCATTAAAGCCGAAGGGTACTTATTGCGTCGACCGTTTCCGCTATAAGTGGTAATCTGGGCAAACCGTTATTTCCAGTCAAGTACAGGCGAGTGGCTACTTTAATTAGACCAAAGTTAAGTTGAGCCTTTGAGCGCTAGAGAATTCGCATATGCCTTTTTCCTATAAGACTGTGGAGGGTTTTTATTTTCATACAAAACGAGAGAGTAAAATTAATTAAATATAATGTTTTCAGTGAGGTACTCAAGGTAATAGAACCACATTCGTAGGCTCATTAGGAAAATATAAAAAATCGGGAACTTTATTTTCAGTTTTATTAAGTGACTAGCAGCCGCCCGCGACTCCATCCGCTTGGAATTCGGTTAAAGCCTTCCTTGACTAATGAACTATCCAACGCAAAAACTTTTCTTTTATATCGAACCAGTAGTTCCTAAAATTAACAAACAAACAAACTCTTCAGCTTTATATTAGTATAGAGTATGGATTTAATTCATTTTTTTTTGTAAATTAAGTTTTAAGTAACGCACAGTTAAAGTATTAGTTTTATTTACGAGTATCATAATTCATTTCTGCAAACAATCATTCGTATTAACTTAAAATCATATCATGTGTGTTCAATAACATACTCGTACTTACGTTTCACAGATAGGTACAGATTTCCTGAATACATTTATCTTTTCCTGTTTCTTTATTAAATTCGGAATGGGAATTTGAAACAAAGGGTTGAGGTTTATGTATATTATCGTACATATCGGTCGTAAAACTCAACTGTTAAGTCGGAAGGCACCCACCGTTCGGGGACTGTTTCAAATATATCGACGGACGGGCCCGATAAGGATCTTACAAATTTAATTCAGAAAATCAGAACCCTTGTTGGATTATTCAGCGTATTATGTGCTGTGTTATATTGTTGTCTTCTGTGATCCTTTCTTCGACATCTATTATTTAATTTCCTACCAGATAAATGCAGAAACATTGATTGAAAGTTTTAGGTAAATTTTATTTTTTCACTAGCGGCCGCCCGTGACTCCGTCCGCGTGGTTTCCGGTTTCCGCACACACAGGAATATACTCGTACTATTATAGCCTAAAGCCTTCCTCGTCCAACACAAAAAGATTTTTTCAAATCTGCCCAGAAGTTCCTAAAATAAGTGCGTACAAACAAACTAACAAACAAAAAGACAAACTCTTCAGCTTGATATATAAGTATAGATAAAGATAATTACCATCATAATATCGTTATTGTGGTATTTTTACTGCACAGCGTTAAATTACGGATTTTAATTTAAGAATATCGAAAATGTCACGCCGACTTACATAATTGTAGTATGGGGATAGACTTTCAGTTGATGCAAATTCACTAATCGGAAAAACTCGCATCTTCACCTAGATGATATGTTTTAGCTTCTAACATAAATTGTTTTGATCATAATTCCTCAAAGGTCTTCCCTTCCACCTCAATCAAGCGTCACCCTTTGAAATATAATCTGCTTGAATTCTGCGAAGCATGAACTCAAATTAATTCAAGATAAAGCAAAGTTAATTATAATTACTTAAGACGTAAACATTGACACGGTATTTTATCTAATAAAGGATGTTCGGGAGTGTCGGGGATAAAAGCTTTTACAAGAATACGGTTTGGTACCTATTAACGCAGGTTATATGTAAATTGTGTACCTACTTATTTGATTCAATCTAAATTATGAAACTCTTACATAAAAGAAGAAATTGATAAATAAGCACTAATAATTATGCCACATAATTATTAGTGCTTATTTTTTTATTTTTTGTTATTATGCCACATAATTATTAGTGCTTATTTTTTTTATTTTTTGTTATTATGCCACATAATTATTAGTGCTTATTTTTGCTGTTTCGCTTTTAACACAATATTAGAATTAATCGGAACTTAAACGAGACATCCTGCAATAATTTTTTTTTAGTTCTAATATGGGGACCCCAATTATTTTACTATTTGCGTGTGAAAATCTAAACTCGGTTCACAGAATACATCTACTTACAGAGTTTCAACAGTATAGTTTAAGAACAAGTTTCGGAAAAAGTGATTGTGGCATGCATAGGGACGGACAAACAGACAGACAGACATGACATGACGGGTTCCGTCTTTTGCCATTTGACTACGGAACCCTAATAACGGAGTGCTCGATCTACATGTAACGGTATTTAACCATCTTTAATTATCCCAAAAAGCCAGATTACCCTTTGTTGAAATGCCAAACATCTAGATTGCGGGGTTTTCTGCAATGAAAGGATTAATTATCGCATGGTAAGCGCTGAGGTTTGTAAACACCAATTTATTTCCATGCCAAATTAAATACACTGGAACTGAAGTATATTGTTAAATTATGTAAATTATAATTTACTTCTTGGAGACTTCGGTAGGAATGGTAAATGTGATCTTTGCTCGTCAATAGACGTCGCCACATCTTCTGAGAATGGAGTTAATTAATAATTACAGCAAATCTTCTATGGTTATATTAAGGCTATTAAAGCAATTAGAATGTGACAATATTAGGTACACAATTATACGTCGATATGTATACAATATTCAATAGATAAGCAATACATATTAGATTGTATATTTTATACCTACTTCTACATCCTTACTAATGACAGAAATTGAGTTCAACTTTCACGCCGTTACTACTAAACCGATTGCTTTTAAATTTTGCAGAACAGATTTAACAATAGGGTACTTTTTATCCCGGAAAAATTGATATTCCTGAGGGAAAACAAAATAATTATTTGCTTGATGGCCGAATCCCATGCGGGCGAAGCCGCGGGCGTAAAGCTAGTAATATATAACTCAAAGATGACTGACTGGCATAGTGATTTATCAACGCACAGCCCAAACCACTGGACGGATCAGGCTAAAATATGGCATGCAGATAAATAAACATTATGAAGTAGGAATCCACCGAGAAAGGATTATAATCAATAATTCTAGCAAGGGAATAAAATTGGGGATGTTAATTTCTATGAAATTTCGGCAATTTCAAACCGATTTGTATGTATCTGTGTATTTGTTGACTTTACATGCCTAAAGCTACTATACAGTAGGCATCCTCTAAGAAAGGATTGTTATAAATTCAATCCTAATAAAAGGGATAAAATAGGTGATGAAAAACCGAAATCCACGCGGACGAAGTCGCCTTTCATAAAAATGTTAATTTGATCCCTATAAGGACATAAAAAGTTCAATTATTTTAATAAAGAGTTAAGTTTCATAAGGGGTTGGTGTGTTCAACTCTTTTATATGTACATACATTCTTATATACATATGTAGGTACGCGTAATAACTACTCTACGTTATTTCCTTACCTACTCAAAATGCAGCGCTCACAAAAGATTGTTTGCTTTTAAAACAGTTGGATCCTATCTCGCAAACGGGCGTCGTTCGAACGAATAGTCGGTAGAATTTAAAGCACCTAAGTTAGACTTGTTCGATCTAAGTTCGGTCGGTGTGTTAGTCTTTATTGTGAAAGTTGTACTTGAAGCTAGGCACTAGAAGAAGGGCATCCTGTAAGTCATAGATATACCTTCGTACACATCAATATAAAAACACATCCTATTTTTAAACGTCCTATTTTTACATTGAGTTATTATAACTTCTACAAAATCTATACGCCAACTTGGAGGGAAGAGGGAATTTACTTTAGTAAAATTTTTGACTTTTTTATGAATGAAATGACCCGCCACTAGCGTTATTTTTCGTTCTTTATGATTTGTACATGTTTTGAAAACACAAGACGGTTTTTTTTCTATTTTAAACGTAGTACAAACGTAGACGGCAACTGTTGTCGATGAAAAACAATTCGTATAAGAAAATATTTCTTCGAGCGTTCGAGACCAGTATCAAATCACTTTGATGAAACACTTTTGATTTGATTGCCCGTGATTACTTGCCATGGTGACCCTTTTTTGTGACCCTCTTGGTCGTTTCCCTCCATCTAGTAATATATTATTTCTATTTAATTAAAAGGCAGATTAAGTTATTAGCGATTCCAGTGGTAAGTAATTCCCTCAGGACGCGGGTGAAACCGCGTGAAACGTCGTTAAAAACTCACTTTTTGCGCTTATTTTGCAAACGCTGTCCAAACCCTACGAAATGGATTAAAAGAATGTACTACAGTATTGTACAACATACAAAAGTCCACAAAAAAGTCCGCGATGGCATATGTCTATCTCTCAAGAATAACCCACAATAACCACTTTTTATCTAATACTTTTTACTAGAAATAATGGCTAATTTACGAAGCCATTAATGTATGTATACCATTAATTCTGATCCAAATAAACATGTTTGTGAGCTTGTACATTTACCATAAATTAAATTTGTCTTTTACACCATGTAATTTCGATCAGTACTTTAGAAGCTATCAAACGTATTAACTTACGCCGACCGCGCAGCTCATTCGCGCGGTCGGTTCCTTACGCAGTGAACGCAATCAACATTGAATATGTCGAGTTTTATAAAGACATTTTTATGCTTTACTTAAAAAGTTCTTTTAAGAGCGACTTAGCTATAGTATTAGAAATTGTATTTATATATTGAGTAAAAATTTTACCCGTGTAAAGCCGGGGCGAGCCGATAGTTACCTATATTTCGTATTTGTTATTGTTTGTACTGCTATCCCTAACACAATGCTTTGCTACAAATACACTGAAGTTATGTTGACAGATAGAAGAGATGCTGATGCGAAAAAGCTTTCAACCGAGCCAGGTTTTTTAAGACAAATAATAATGAATAAATAAATCATTAACTTATTTGACGACTTCAGCCCCATACTTAGCTAGAAGCTTGTACTATGGATGCTAGGGATCGCATAGACTTAAATACATTAGTACCTAAACATCCATGACTCGAGTACAAATGGCGTTGTTCATCATTTGTGTGATGAAAATCGGCATTTGTACTCGTGTCATGGATGTTTATAAAAGTATTTAAGTATGTCTATCCGTTTCTTAGCATCCATAGTACAAGATTCGAGCTTAGTTTGGGGCTCGGCAATTGGTTTGTTAGTCCAAAGAATGTCTTTATAAATCCAGTGAAAGCTCACGGAGAATAATCTTCTTCTTCTTCCCCAGGCCCCACCATGTACGGGCTCTTGCTGGAGAACATGGCGGAGTACATCAGACAGACGTACGGGGAGGAACGCTGGGAGGACATCAGACGGCAGGCGGGCGTGGAACAGCCCTCCTTCTCCGTGCATCAGGTCTACCCGGAGAACCTGATCACCAGGCTGGCGAAGAAGGCGCAGGAGGTATGTTGGAATTCACTCAAAAGAGGTAAAAGTACGATTTGTGTATAAATGGATGCAAGGGAGCAGAGAGACCATCGTAGTTTATCTTAACATGTCAAATGCCAACGACTCGCCTCGCGAGTCGACATAAATTTCGTTCTTGTGCCGGCGACTCGCCTGACGGGTCCAATGTTTTTTGCCAATATTTTCAATACGAGTCCTTAATTTGAACAGTAAAATCAAAGTGTAGACTAATAAAGGCTAATATCACCATTTGCACTGGTACTAGGGAATTAGAAATGAATAGGATTGAAATAGGAAAATCTGACTTGAGTGAAGGGAAGTGGTCATAACAGAAATGTTAGCCTTGTCGAGGATGACCCTGCCCATTGAAGTATTCGTATAGGTGACTCCCTCGAACAAATATTTTCACTTTATTGCACTGTTGTCCATGGACAACAGTTGCCGTCTATTTTTTATTATAGCAAAAAATGCCGTCTATTGTTTAAAAATATTAAATAATGTACAAATCAATAAAGGATGAAACTAAAAGTGGCTTTTCATTTCATGGGCAAAAAGAAAAAAAACATTAAATTATGACGCGTAATTTTTTTTCTCGATGTCACTCTCAGGCTTGTGTCCGATCATACTAAAATTAAAGAAAATTAATTATGATTATTCCATTTGAAGCAGAAAATTGTAAATAAAACTAAAATTAGAAGATAATGAGGAGGTAGGTAACATAAATAGATAAAACAAAGTCACATTTACAATTAAACGATTCATAATTTTTAATTCGGAGGGAAAGTCGGCTTTCATTCCACGTTACACAAATCTCTGAAATCTATATACATCAAAGAAAAAGGATATCACAGGTCAAAGCGATATTTGAACGTAGTAAATAAAAATATGATAAATCTGCCATCACCTCCCACGGCTGGTGTAAATCGGTATTTTATTTTTAACCGCAAAGCCGCGTCATTTGAGAACATTTCGATAATTCGACCCAATTGGGATATACGAGAATGTCAATATTTCGATGACCCCCTTTTTTAATGGATGAAGGCCTTCTGGAAAGGTTAGATAGATATTATTTTGAAGTATTTTTCCTGTTTACAAAGAATTTGGATATCAGAAATTGGAATCAGTTTCCTTTAGTCATGTGGCTTTTTTGTAACTTCCAGTGCATAACAGAAGCTTTAAATTATATCTTCAAATACTTAGGAATTAAGATAATTTCAAATGTTTCATTATGCTTGAATTAAGCATCCAATCTTACTCGTCGTAGGTATTTTTGAATACACATATAAAACATTGGGAAACCAGGAACGTTATTATTTCATATTGATTTTATTGTTTACTAGCCTTCCACTCGCAGTTTCATAAACGTGGATCTTTTTTTCAAATATCCACACCTTCCCCCTCACATTTCGGGGATCAAAAGTACCCTATGTTCATCGGGGATAGGGTAGCTAGCTAACACTGAAAGAATTATTCAAATCGGTCCAGTAGTTTTTGAGTTTATACGTTACATACAAAAATGCAAATCCTTCCTCTTTATATGTATATTAGTTATTGTTTATTCATAGAAATAAATAAATTATTTTCTTTTTATTATTGGTACCTACATAGGCACTCTTTCGACATTACGGGTCCACAGGGACCCGGTCCAAAGCCCTTGATCTGAATGAGATGAGTAAATCTGCTAGGTTCTATGTCAGACTAAATAGTAATAAAATATAAATCTGATTAAATTTATTTTCAATATGTGTACCTAATTATTTAGGAATATCAATCAATAAATAATCTATTTAGGTAAAATCTATCTAAATTTTAAAGTTATTTTAGCAATATTACAACAATTTTTAAGCCGTGATTTACGCTTCAAGCATAGAATTTACGGATCTTTCTAATTATGCGGTGTCGGGCCTTTGTTTCCCCCTCCCCCCTCCCTAGAAACTCCTTTGGGATTATGGGAAGTCACTGCCCGGGTCTACGATATAAGAATGTGTATTATCTATAGTATGTGGAAAGAAAACAACAATTTATGGATTTTCCAAGAACCCGCTCAAGGGACGGGTATTAATAACTAAAATAACTTCATGTTATTATTTGAAGTTGGTATTGTTCTTTGTTGGATTTTGAATAGGTTTTCTATTATAAAAAGTTTTTATAAATATAGATCATAAATACATTCAAATATGTTCAACTAATTATAGATTTATATATTTGCTCCTTTTCAGTTGAAAAAAGTCGTGTTTTCAATCCCATATCATGCCTATGTACTAACGTACTTCAGTGTGACCACATTTTATGTATAGTCCGGTCAAAATAGACATTCCAGTTTGCATTAATTCCCACACAGCTGGATTTTTGTGCAGGCCTTGAATACGTCATTACAAATGATATGTCAAAATTCCCCATCGATCCCGCTTGTGTGTTGTTTTTTATTCGTGGTCAAAGGGCCCAAATTTGCGTTTTTTTCTTAAATCTCTGAAACTAAAAGAGCTATCGAAAAACGGTTCAGGAAAAGTTTATAGATCGTAAAATTGTCTACCTAAAAGATCTCTACATTTTTCTTCTACAAAGCAGCGCTGTCGAGATATTGTGACTTTAAGCCGCAGGAAAGTCGTATTTTCGAGTAGCCCACATTATGCAATTACAATAAATTGGGTTGAGTAGTTTATCTGGTGCAGGTGGCAATTAAGTATGGATTGGCTCGAAACTATTATTTACCAATTTCCAGCCCCAATTTTCAGGATTTAGTTCATTGAAGTCAAAAAAGACAAAATGACGTATCAAGCTTGCATTCATTCCCAACAAGCGGGACTTTTGTGCAGGCCTTGAATACGTCATTACAAATGATATGTCAAAAGTCCCCATCGATCCCGCTTGTGCGTTGTTTTTTATCTGTACTGAAAATCTTCCAATCCTATTCCTAACCTTTCTGGTAGTCAAACCTCAATGGTCCCCATAGAGACTTTTACTCCTTACATGAGATGGGAAAGATTGGCGCGAAAAAAATTTTTGGAATTTTCAGTACAAAATGTATGGGAAAAGTTTTTTGCGATTCCTGACATTTCTAGTACTCAAACCTCAAATGGTCCCCTAAAGTCTTTTAATCCTAACTTATAATAGGATCGATTGGCATGAAAAAAAAATTACCTATTTCAGCAATTTGTACTGAAAATTCCAAATTTTCTTTCGCGCCAATCGATCCTATTTCATCTAAGGAGTAAAAGTCTCTATGGGGACCATTGAGGTTTGACTACCAGAAAGGTTAGGAATAGGATCGGAAGATTTTCAGTACAGATAAAAAACAACGCACAAGCGGGATCGATGGGGACTTTTGACATATCATTTGTAATGACATATTCAAGGCCTGCACAAAAGTCCCGCTTGTTGGGAATGAATGCAAGCTTGATACGTCATTTTGTCTTTTTTGACTTCAATGAACTAAATCCTGAAAATTGGGGCTGGAAATTGGTAAATAATAGTTTCGAGCCAATCCATACTTAATTGCCACCTGCACCAGATAAACTACTCAACCCAATTTATTGTAATTGCATAATGTGGGCTACTCGAAAATACGACTTTCCTGCGGCTTAAAGTCACAATATCTCGACAGCGCTGCTTTGTAGAAGAAAAATGTAGAGATCTTTTAGGTAGACAATTTTACGATCTATAAACTTTTCCTGAACCGTTTTTCGATAGCTCTTTTAGTTTCAGAGATTTAAGAAAAAAACGCAAATTTGGGCCCTTTGACCACGAATAAAAAACAACGCACAAGCGGGATCGATGGGGAATTTTGACATATCATTTGTAATGACGTATTCAAGGCCTGCACAAAAATCCAGCTGTGTGGGAATTAATGCAACCTTGAGTCTCCATTTTGTCTATTTTGACTGGATAATAATAAACAATTGGAAATTTATCTGGGTATTTTCCTAAATATAATGTGGTAGGGTCTGCGTGCGTTCTAGTTTTTAAATAAATGCGTTTTAATTACTAGGAACGCCAAAGTTCCAGGTCCCAGCATTCTCCAGAATATTTTTATTAGTAGGTAAGGAGGGATTCCTTGTTATCCCAAAATAATAAAATTCTCTAAGAGAGGCGTATAAATAAAAAGTTTTTGTTTTGATTTGTTTCTTCATATTTTCTCTTATAAGTAATCTGTAATATCTGAACGTCTTTTTATAAAAAAAACCGGCCAAGAGCGTGTCGGACACGCCCATGAAAGGGTTCCGTAGCTAAAAGATGGCCCGACCGCTTAAGACACCATTTAGTAAGGGCAACTGCACGTCAGAAGTTGGTCAAGTTGTATAAAAATAACTATGTATGATACAGAGTTCGCTATAGTTTTCGTTGAAAGTACTTACTTGGAGGTATACAGGACATTTTTTTCAAAATTATTGTAATAGTATTTCAAAAGTTAAGGGGGGGGGGACGCTCTAATTTTAACTTTGTATTAATATATCTCGAGACTGGGGTGTTTGATCCACATGGTTTTAAAGGCAAGTTTTATTGTATTTAAAAATACCTTTTTAACGATACCCCACACGATGGGGTAAGTCGAAGTTTTTTTTTCGAATTTACTTTTCGTTGTATGGGAGGGGGGGGTAAAAATAATTATTTTTCGATTATTTTAAAAACCAATTCTTGAATTATCACTATACATCTCTCCACCAATTTTCGTGGCAATCGGTTCAGAAACGGCGGAGAACGAGCCAGGACAGACAGACAGACAGACAGACAGACAGACAGACATGACGAAACTATAAGGGTTCCGTTTTTTGCCATTTGGCTACGGAACCCTAAAAAATTGTCTTTCTACAAACCCTACGGATAACACACAAAATTTCGAAGTTGTTCACAACGGCCCATTAGCTCAGTTGGTTAGAGCGTCGTGCTAATAACGCGAAGGTCGCGGGTTCGATCCCCTCATGGGCCACTATAAACTTTTTTTCTTTTTGTTATTCTTTATTTCATGTACATAACATCAGTGAAGAATGTTACTAAATTGTAATAATTATATAATGGTAAGTAAGTATGTAACAAAATGTAATATATTTTTCTATAAGTGAAATTTATAAACAGTACTAACCCAAACCGCTGGATGGAAAGGGCTGCAATTTGTTGTGATGACATGGGCATCCGCCAAGAAAAGATTTTGATCAATTCTACAACCAAGGGTATAAAAATAGGGAATAAAAGTATGTATAGTTTGTATGAAACGTTGTCAGTTTTATTTAAACGGAACGAGTTAAGGCGTGCATAGATATTTCAACTAGGACGTAGGCAGCATTCCCAAAAAAAGGTTTTCGATTAACTCATCCAATAAGGGGATAAAGTAGGTAATAAAATTTGTATAATTTTTTTCTGATTTACAAAAAAGTAGTGGGATCTCAATTCCGCACGGCTGAAGTCACGGGCAGGCGCTAGTTGTTAACAACTTGTTACATCAATATAAAAAAATAATATATTAACAGTCATATTCAGAAAAAAATGACAAAAAGATATTTGGAGATGCTGGGATTTGAACCCAGGACTTTCAGCATGCGAAGCAGACACTCTACCACTGAGTTACATCCCCGATATATGAGGTAGCGAAATTAAGGTTCACATACCGTAAACAACTAGGCCGTGTTTCTTTTTGGCATTCAAACTTCTATTTTTCCAATCACGTCTGTTCCTTTTATTATATACTTATAATATAATAAAAGGAACAGACGTGATTGGAAAAATAGAAGTTTGTTGTGTGTTGATTAGTGGAGTCAATGAAGCATTTGACTCGAAAGTCCTCAAGAACAGCTCCGATTTCGATGATTTTTTTTTGTTAATTTTGTTTTTTTATATTATTTAAAATCAGAAACCTCTTAGAGCGGGGACGGAACTATTTATATTGTTTTAACAGTATCAACGATATGGATAAAAAAATTAAGTTTGGTCTCTATTTTTTTGTAGAAAAATCTCCATAAAATAATCTTATGGTTACAAATAGTTGTTACAAAAAAGATTTTAACAATAATTTAATATTATTTTGACGCGTATATTTGGGTTTCATACAAACTTTCATCCCCCGTTTAATCCCTCTATGAGGAAATTTACCAAAATCGTTTATGGGGAATGCCTACGTCATAATAACTTGATGCATACAAAGTTTCAGCCCGATCGGCTCAAAATTGACAAAGTTTCATACAAACTTTCATCCCCTATTTTATCCCCTTAGAGGTTCAATTTATCAAAATGATTTCTCAGGCGATGCTCACATCATAATAACTAATATGTATGCAAAGTTTTAGCTCGATCGGCTTAAAATTGACAAAGTTTCATACAAACGTTCATTCCCTATTTCATCCCCTTGGGGGTTGAATTGATCACAATCCATTCTTACTGGATGCCTACGTCATAACATCTACCTGCATACCAAATTTCAGCCCGATCCGTCCAGTGGTTTGGGCTGTGCGTTGATAGATCACTATGTCAGTCAGTCACCTTTGAGTTTTGTATATATAAGATCGGGCTTTATTTTATATATATAGATTTGAGTTTTATATATATAGATTGTTTATAACATTCATTAATATATTTACAAGTTTTTAATGGATATTGTATAGGAGAATTTTTTTTTGTGTATAAAATATATCGTAGATATTGTTTATACAATATAAATAGTTCCGTCCCCGCTCTAGGAGGTTTCTGATTTTGAATAATATAAAAAAACAAAATTAACAAAAAAAAATTCATCGAAATCGGAGCTGTTCTTGAGGACTTTCGAGTATTGCCTGTTTTATGTATTCATTGACTCCACTAGATAAAAACAATCAAGTTGTACTTTTAAAATATTTTATTTTAAAAAGGAAACAAGTTTGCGTTTTTTATTATCGATTATGAGAGATAAATAAATTGTTTTTTACCATAAAACAATTTTTTTTTTGTAGATAAATTTATCGAATACGACTCGTTAACACATAGATTATTCGATTGATCTCATCTGTCAAACCAACACAATAATTTATTTTGAACAAACTTTGCCATTATACATTTAACAGGCGCTTTGTTTTAAAGGTATTTTTTTAAGACAATAGCACATTAAACTTCCATATTTTTTCAACAATATTTAATAGCAGGCTAAACTGAAATTATTTTAGTATTTTGAATTGGATGCAAAATACCCTTAATTTGACATGGGAACAAGTACCTACCCAAGATTAAAGTAGAATAAATTAAATAATTCATGATTATTTTTCATCTAGGGTAAAAATTAAAATATATCTTTATACATTCTTGAAGGGCAATAACTTCGTACTGAAATATTTTTTCTGTCTTCCCAGGTCTTGGGCATATCAGAACGCGAATTCATGGACCAGATGGGAGTGTACTTCGTCGGGTTCGTTTCTCAGTACGGGTATGACCGGGTGTTGTCGGTCCTGGGCCGGCATATGAGGGACTTCCTCAATGGCCTGGATAATTTGCACGAATACTTGAAGTTCAGTTACCCTAGGTGAGTCTTGTTACTTGTAATTTGAGTTTTCAACTTATTCATAGTCTTTGAAAGTAAATGTAGTATATGAGTAAGTAAGTCATTGCTTATTTTTACAAGCGGATTCGCAATTCTAAACAAAGCTATTAGGTACTATTATTATCATTATGTTCTTAACAGAGTCGCACGATTGTGCAAACCTTCGCTTTCTCTTGATTCATTACTAGGTATATTAATCTGACCTAGGTATAATATGCCATTTGCTCTGAAAACGCAGTTAGAACGCCGATTATCGGAATTGATTGGGTCCGGGATCGATTCGGATGATCGATAATTCGGATAATCAACACGACAGAATAAGAAACACGAAATTAATGTACCTACCTATAGAATTACCTAAGGCATCCGTTGTAGCATTCTATGCCAGCACTACACTCTCAAGTTGAGTTGAGAGTCTCAACTCAACTCTTGGAAGTAAAGAAAGCACCCCAATGTTGCTATGCCCTTACAGGGCGTCACATTGTCATGCATACATACTTCCCTATATTGTAACATCTTTGTTATATGAAACTACATAATTTGACATGCAGTTAATTGTTTGCTTTGCTTTGATTTGATTACTAATTTTTAACTCTTGAAAATATCTAATAAAGAGATTACTCCACAATTTTTATTAATATATCCCCCTTCATATCAGGATGCGAGCGCCAAGTTTCATCTGCGAGAACGAGACGAGACAGGGTCTGACGCTGCACTACAGGTCCAAGCGGCGAGGTTTCGTGTACTACGCCATGGGGCAGATTAGAGAGGTAAGTGGGACCACAGATTACATAACCACGAATGTATGAACTTCTAGAACAGTCTTTCCCAAACGCCCCCTTGTGGGCGCTACAGGTCTCAAGGGGGCGGTAAGAGACCCAGAAAGAAAATGGGGGCATTGTGTAGAGGCGGGGGGGGGGGGGGTGTTGATTTGTAATTACATATATTCATCTAGAACGCCTCTTAAACAACGAGGCACGGGTTTAGGTATCTGAGTATTCTATGGGTAGCTTCGTATACATAATTTTTATCTCTATTAGGTTTCGTTTAGCCGACAATCTAATATTTAAATAAAAACAACAATTAAGAAAATTGATTGATTAAATTCGCTTCACTCAAATTACCAATGCTTGTTTGGTTTACCCATAAAATGACGTAATTTCATACAATTATTTGACTCACGAGTTAAATTAATATTTCGAATGGTCAAGAAATAAACTTACGCTAATGAAAGAGGTAATTATATGTTTGGCCAATATTTTCCACTTAAAATAATTGCTACCTACTTGTAAATTACAGTTGAGTCAACAGATTCGATTAAGTAAATTTTTAGCTAAGTCTGAGAACTTCGTCTATGTTATCTAAGAAATTAATTAGTAAGACACTCCCAAGAAAAAACAAATTCATATAAGTAAAGTACACAAAAATATCCTGCGATAGTATTTTACACGTAATACATAATAAAATACGGATAACTCTACGCGTATTTAAAGGACTAAAACTTGCAAAAAGCAAAAAGTAAATTTATCTTGGAGGCGCCGGGTATCGATCCCGGTACCTCTCGCATGCTAAGCGAGCGCTCTACCATCTGAGCTACGCCCCCGATGTCAAAGATGTCGAAAATAAAAACCAGCTTAATCAGTTGTCCCCATTTAGGTTTAGTTTATTTCCAATACGATAGGTGTCGCTGTGCTGAAAGTGGACTAGCTTGCTTTTATCATGCGTTATGTTAGTACTAGAGTTCTTTGGTAGGTGGCGCTGTTTTACGTAAACCAGTGTAACTACAAATTATGAACAAATCTTTGTTTTTTGCAATCAGTGTTGTTACATTTCTGAATTTGCATTAAAATAAAATAAAATCTAAATTAAATTAAAATTAAACTTAAACCCAAAGTTGATTTTGGCCTTTTTGTAATAGTAGTAGTAGGTAGGTATATTTTCCCTACAAATCCTACAATGCAAGGCATATTAAATGTAGTTTTTATTATATTTTAAGACTAGCGGCCGCCCGCGACTCCGTCCGCGTGGATTTCGATTTCCAATATCCTATGTGTTATTCTGATGTATAAGCTATATTGTGGTAAAGTTTCATTCAAATCCATTCAGTAGTTTTTACGTGAAAGAGTAACAATCATCCTACATCCATACATCCAAACATCCACACATCCATACATACAAACTTTCGCCTTTAAAATAGTAGAAGGACTAAAAGCTACCTAAGTATGTTTTTTGAATAAACCGAAAAAGATAGTTAACCTTGGAAACTAGTCTCAAAGCGGAAATCGAACCTATGAATTTCGTCGTAAGCTTTAACTACAACCCTGCCCTCAGGTAGCCCGGCATTTCTACCACAAGGAGATGCGAATAGAGCTTCTCCGCGAAGAGTTACTCTTCGACACAGTCCACGTGACCTTCCAGCTGACGTTTGACAACCGCGCCTTCACCCTGGCTTCGCTCGCTATGACCCGGGAGGAGAAACATCTGCCCATCAGTGCGGCTGTGCTGTTTGAGATATTTCCCTTTTGCATCGTCTTCGGGTAAGTATTCAGTTACTTATATGTAGAAACTAATGAGTTTCCAATCAATTTTTATCAGGGGAAATAGCTCGACATCCAGAGCATAGTGAAGTGGCTGGCACTTTAGAAAAGTGGTGCAATGTGTCTCTTGGTGGTGACGTCTCCAGGGCCCAATGGGGAAGGTACTTATAATACGGCTTCAAAGGCAGTCAACGCATCTTAAACCTTTTCGGAGTTGTCAATGTCCATGGGCAGCGGTTATGATTTGCCATCTTGCCCGTTTGCCTCCCTTTTACATAAAGTATAACTTAAAAAGCCGCTCGAAGAATTGCCTCCTTTTAGGAGACCACAGTGAAGTAGCCCTTCGTAACTATTATGCAATGTTTCTGCTGGTAAGTAAAGTCGCTGAGCCAGTTAGGGAGACTATTATGGAGTTTTAAAGGCAGGTAACGCATATGTAGCTCTTGAGAGATTGTTGATGTCCATGAGTAGTGATCACAAAAGTGGAGGCACAGTGCACGTTAACTTCCCGCTGACGTTTAACAACTGCGAGTTCATCCGCTCGCCATGACCCGAAAGGAGAAACATTTGCCCCAGTGAAGTTGCACTTTAGAAATGTGGTGCTTTGTGTCTCTTGGTGGTGTGGTCTCCAGGGCCCAGTTGAGGAAGGTATGAAGCTTCAATGTCAGGCGACGCATCTATAACCTTTTTGGAGTTGTCGATAGGCAGCAATGATGATTTGCCATCTTGGTCGCCTCCATCTTACATAACACATCTAGAAAAGACGAAGATCCCTTCCACGTGACCTTCCAACTGACGTTTGACAACCGCGCCTTCACCCTGGCTTCGCTCGCCATGACGCGAGAGGAGAAACACCTGCCCATCAGTGCGGCCGTGCTGTTTGAGATATTCCCTTGCTGCATCGTCTTCGGGTAAGAATTTGGTTACTTACAGATATTGAGCTTCCAATCGGATTTTATCTGGCGAAATAGCTCCACTGTGGTATCGCCAGACCACAGTGAAGTTGCTGGCACTTTAGAGTGTAGTGTCAGTCGGTGGTAATGTCTCCAGGGCCCAGTTGGGGTAAGTAAAAAGTCACACACCAAGGAAAAAAAACAGTTCAATTGTTAAGGTAAAGCTTATAGATAGCCGCTCATCTGGTGAAGTGCCTATACGATACAGAAGACCACAACTTCACAAATTGTTCGTAACTGTTGTGTTATGTTTCTGTCGGTGAGTAAGGCCGCCAGAGCTCAGTTAGAAAGACTATGGAGGTTTTAGAGGTAGGTAAAGCAATTTGTAAGTCTGAAATTTCTTAGAAGTTGAGCCGTGACTGACGGTTAAGTCACTTTCTTGTATATTTTACATTTTTTAACTATTGTGGTAGAAAATACACCTAATGTTTTGTAACATGTCTTCATTACTTGCTTTAGTAAGTCATTATAGATAGTTTTTCATTCCAGATCGGACATGGTGGTGCGAAGTATCGGCAACTCGTTGATGGTGATCCTGCCAGACCTCGTAGGGAAGAAAATCACTAACTGGTTCGATTTAGTGCGGCCGCTGATAGCTTTTAAATTCCAAACTGTAAGTAAAAGTTCCCTTAAATTAATAATTTTGTTCTTACATACCTAGGCAGCTCATTTTCATTATTTGTATTCAGATTAAGTAGCATTTTCGTTGTCACTTTAACTCAAGAACGGGCTCACCGATCCAAACTAAGTTTTCAGGGTTTGTTTGGACTATTGAGTAGACGGTTAATGTGAAGTTTGCATAAAATCGGTCGAGTCGTTATCCTTTACTACACGTAGCCAAGCATGTAGCGGATGGCTAGTATTTTAAAAGAACTTCATAAACGCTGTCGGTACCTATGTCTACATAAAACATAAAAAAATAGGTCAATCTATCTTCAATTCAGCCACCCATTTTTTTAGGATTATGTTAAGAAGTTGACTTGTAACCCATAGGATAGTGGAATCGATGCCCACACAGGACAAACATGTTTTCATTCCGCGCACGAAGAATCTGTTTGAGCGGAATGGAGATATAAGTGACGACAACTTTAGCTTGGCTTGACGCAAACAGGCATCTTGGCTTGACCACCGATAAATCATTGAATAATAATTCCTCACCAGATCCTTAACCGCACGAACAACATCTTCGAGCTGGTGACAGTAGAAGCTGTGATGCACGAGAAGGCGCCGGACAAGCGGAACGAACTACTCAGACTCTCTGATGAGTCAGACGGCACCACAGAGAAGAATCTTAGGCTCAAAGGTTAGTTATATTACCACAGGTTACTTAAATTATTAAGAGAGGTAGAACTCTGTGAAACTTCCACTCGAATGAGCCGCTCGTCTGTGTAAGTACCTCCACCTTACAGACGACCACAGTGAAGTAGCACTTCGTAACTGTTGTGCTATGTTTCTGCTGGCGAGCAAGGAGTATGAGTTTGATTTATCAGACTGTCGATTCTATATCTGTGCTATCGCCAAGTGGAAATCATACACCTGTCTTCTGTAAAAATACAATTATTAAATTCAATATTGTTATAACTGTACTGTGCCAAACGAAAATAAAAAAATCAGTGGCCCACGTTTTCAACAATTTTTAAAAACATCTGGGTTTATAGCAGGCAAAGCCTTTCTGACTCTTAGCTTTTTATTTCGAATGACTCTGGTTTCCACGTTAATTATAGGTTTATTAACAATGCAAATGAACATTCATCAACCTAAGTAATCTGAGGGAGCTAAGCGCGATAAACGGCCGTGAATTTCAAATCAACTAGAAATACCTTCATTGCCTTTAAATCGACTGACTAAGAATTTATTTCGGACATTCATGAAAATGTCGACCTTATCAAATATCGAACGGGGCTGCGATTCACCTTAACGGTTGTCTAATTAATATCATTACACAAGAACTCAATTCTACTATACATAAATACATATATTTGCCTTTATCGCCAGATATATCATTAATCAAAATCGTTCGTAAATGATTGAGTGCACATGAAATTATGGGGTTGTATTATATGGACAAAACATTATGTATGGCATACTCCTGTCCTGTCCAGCATACATATGTAATGATAAGTTATTCAACTTAACGCTTTTTCTGCCAATCCTTCTTCTTCTGGTAACTTTGATCCAAAACAACTAAATGACATTATCCAACAAAGCATCTAAATGAAAAGTAATGAACTTAAGAAACTAAATAGGTATAATCTAAAGCTTAACGGATTAGGATGTCACAAACGTAAAAGCGGGGATAATTACCGGAATTCCCATTTCCTAGAGACGGAACAGATAGCCAGCCTTCGAGGCGATAAGAGGATTTAGTGACTCGATAGGGTTATCGTAATGTCCCAGTCCAGGGCCCGTAGCCATGATGCCACTTTGACGAATTCGCCATACGCTTTCGTCGCGACTAATATTGCCCTCCCGCACACGAACTATTTATGTGAGTGAGATGGAGATATAAGTCGCTATGAAAGCGTCTGGCGAATTCGTCAAAGTGGCATCTTGGCTAGCCTACCTGATCAGCTTTAGAAGGGCAATACATGTTTGAAGTTTCATTAATGCAAATTATAATAATACCCCGGCCGTTTTCGACCATGGCGGCCGATCTTGCGATCAGCCAGGTACGCAGGATATATTATATAAAATATAGTGCGCAAGTGAATGCGCAAGCCCATGTGCAGTCCGCAGTCCCTCACTCTCATAGTTCGGTGGGACAGCAATCTGACACGACCGTAGAGAGATCAGGCACAGGACCAACGGCTTAACGTGCCTTCCGAATCATGGAAGCACGGTTTTCGGCCACCCATCTGATGACTGTCCTCTACGTATGTAGCTTAACTTAACAATCGCAGGCCGAGCCCTCTAACCACTGCGCCATCGAGATCCTCAAGATATAAGATAAAAGTGGGCTCTTGCTTCTTATTTTGTAAAGAGTCTGTTAGTAACGCTTTTCAGGATTTTCCTTGAATATGAAATGTCGTACATATACGTATATTTATTGAACTTTTTCAGGCCAACCAATAAAGGAACGTTTTGCTTATGACGGAAGAAGATTACCTGATGTTATAAAGTTACATCTTAAAGGTATATTTGTAGTAGTGATTTCCACAAAGCAATTTCCCTTTCTTATCTACGTCGATAGATAGAGAAAGCACATTTAGCAGGTCTCACTGCACATGGTAATCTTATACAAAAGCACAAAATGAGCTTTTTCTAGATAAAGCACAATTTTAGATTTGATAGTTTTGTAGAACACCTTGTATAATTTACGTTCTATAGTTGTTTTAACTTGATGAAGTAGTAAATGTTTCACTTTACCGAGTTTGCACAATATATTATTATTTGATGAAAGAAATGTATCAATAACATTAACTACGTTCCAATTACGAGTTGGCAAAGCTATACATCTTCAACATATCTCAAAAAGTTTTCAAACTGTAAGAGTTAAAGACCTGCCCTTCAAAACCCATTTCAGCAAATAAGTGTGTGTCAAGAGTAGAAAAATAAACAAATAACGTTATCCCTACAAAGTACACCTCCTATTCAATTTATCGCGAGAATATATTCAGTTGGAAAATGACACCGAAAGTAACTAACAGGGTTCTGCTTATTTTGTTTGGACCGGGATAATATTGCCTCCCGCTTATATCCCATTCTGTTTTCCGTTGTCTGAGGACGGACGGACACGTATAACGAACGCTTGTCTTTTTCGTAACATTTGTAATGTGTTGTAGACTTGATAATATCCTTAAAACAAGAACAATCGAAAAGAAATAAGTTTATCAAGTAAAGGTTAACTTTTTTAAAAAAATTACACAAAGAAAAATTATCTGATCTTTTAAGAGGCTCAGGCGGAAATCGAACCTAGCGCCTCTTGCAATCAAAGCAAGCGCTCTGACCATTAAGCTACCGACACCGGTATAGTAGTGGACCTTACGTATTTCTCCTTGATAAAACTCTTAAATAGTTATCTTATAATTAATGCAAACGACGAGCCGGTCGCGGGTTAGATCCCCGCACAGGACATACATACATTTGTGAGCAACACGTCTGTTTGTCCTGGTCTGGGTGTCATATGTTTACTTAAGCATATTTGTAACAGGTACCACTGTTGATTCTGATATCTGTAACACAAGTGGTTAAACTACTTAATACGGAGTTATCAATGTATGTGATGTTGTGCGTTCTTCTTCTTCCTAGCGTTTATCCCGTTTTCTATGCGGGGTCCGCTTTGACCATGATCCAGGATTTGGCAAGTCTGGTTATTACAGTGAAGCGACTGCCATCAGACCTTCGTAACCCACAGAGGGGAACCAGACAGATTGGATCATGGTTACACATTCAGATGTAACTTAACTAAAGTCAGAAATCACTGAATGTGCAGGTTTCCTCACGATGTTTTCCCTCACCGCCGAGCTAATGCCACAAATCCACACATAGATGTTGTGCGATATTAAGATGTAAATTTAAAAATCTGTATAACGCAGGTCAAATGATCTACATGGACAACTGGCGTATGATGATGTACCTGGGTACTCCTGTCATGCCGGATCTGTCTGCGCTCGTCTCCACCGGGCTCTACATCAACGATCTATCCATGCACGACTTCAGTAGGTAAGACGATCACTGCACAATTAGCCACCTTATTACCATGAGTCATCATCATCATCATCCTAGCGCCTCTCCCGGTTACATCCTCGGCCATTGCCTCGGAGCCCAGGGTACGCTGCGACTATGATCCTGAATTGATAAGCCTGGTTATTACATTGGAGCGACTTTCGTCTGAACTCCGTAACCTTACTACCATGATTGTTCACGTCTAAATACAAATCAGGTTTCAGTTCTTAGAGTAAAGTATCAGCCTATTAATTTCCCACTGCAGGGCAAAGGCCTCCATCATTGCGAATTAGTGATCACAAACCCGGGCTGTGTTCAGAAAAATCGACACATATTTTCCCCGACCCCGGAATCGAATCCAGAACCTCGAGACCAATATTTTACGTGGTTCCTATTAATTTGCTTCGCTCAAACATAAACATGAGAATAAGAGTAATAAATATTTATTGCTCAAACTGCGTACGTACATACAAGATGGAATAAACAAAGGAACAGCAGTTGCCCGTATCGGATATGCAATATTTTATGTGGTTCCTAGTAATTTGCTTCGACATATTCAACCAAACTGAACATAATTATTTGCAGAGACTTGATGCTGGCCGGAACGCAGCAATCGGTGGAACTGAAGCTAGCTTTGGATCAAGAACAGCAGAAAAGTAAAAAGCTGGAGGAATCCATGAGGAAACTCGACATGGAGATGAAGAGGACAGACGAATTGCTGTACCAGATGATACCGAAACAAGTCGCAGACAGACTGCGGAATGGAGAGAATCCTATTGACACTTGTGAGGTAAGAAAACTCTGCAGAACAATACGGTATTTGACTGACAGGTCAAATCACTCACTTTTATTAAATGCCATGACGTGAGATTGTTTGAAAAACTGTATGAGATATTTACGCTTTGAAGATACATATAAGTATGTATTGTCAAATCTACTTTTTTTAAGTTTTGATTCACTGTGATAATTGGTTAAAAGTGCAATAGTATCTGCGGCATAACGATTTTTAAGGATTTATGTTCTTAGTTTTTAATTTCGCCTTTATTTATTTATTTATTTAAACTTTATTGCACAAAATAAAATTGGTACAAAAGGCGGACTTAATGTCTCATGGCATTCTCTACCAGTCAACCTTAGGGCAAACAGAGAGTGAGTAGGTAGGTAGTGCTCTTAAAATATAAATGTAAGAGCTTCTTTTTATGCAGTCAAATACCCAATTCTGTTTATAAGGTCCAATTTAACTTACAGTGTTAATTATTTTTCATCGATATTTCCAATTCTCCTATCATTCAATTGAAGTCTTGAATCGTGACAAAACCACATCAGATAACATTATACAACTAATCTTTCTACTTCAATATCCCGCTGAAAATTGCAGAGCAAACAATATTCCGTGACTGTGGTTATAGTGCGAAGATTATCTAAAGTCTATAATAGTCTTCTCATAGTTTTGGTATCCTTTGATAATAATGTTTTGGGAAGGATTATCCTTAAAGATTAGATATTATTATGTTTCTCAAATGAAACTGTCTATCCGTAGTCGCAATTTCATTTTATTTCTGAGGAAGAACCTAACTCTACAGTGAAGCATTTCGTAAATATTGTGCTATGTTTCTGTTTGGGACTTTGGGTGTAAAGTCGCCGAGATCAATTGGGCAACGCATCTGCGAACCGCCCTTGTAAAATTGTTAATGTCCATGGGCCGGTGATGACTTGCCATGAGGTAACCCTCTTGTTCGTTTGTCTCCCTATAATTGTATATATATGTATCTCCTGCCTGCATAATTGCTCCACTGATATGAAATAATCCCTCTTTATCCTTCCATAAGGGAAACTCTCTATTATTACGTGTCTTATTAAGGACTACCCTCTCTGACTACAGATGCTTCCTTCTGAAGGGGTTAATTAAATCGATGTTATTAGCTGCGTCTTACTTACACCACACATATTATAATAATCACGGATATCGTATGTTCAGTCGGAATTTTTCCAATGCTCCCTAAGACTTAATCTAACGAAGTCTAGTCGAAAATTAGGTTTAATGTTTACAGCTCTTTTTAATAGTACCTAAGTAATTATTTTAAAACGTGAAAGTTAATAATATTATGAAGTTTATGTGATGATCGGCACTTGTACTTGAGTCATGGATGTTAATAAAGGTATTTAAGTATGTCTATCCGTTCCCAAGCATCCATAGTACAAGTTTCGAGCTTAGTTTCGAGAGCAACTACTTAATTAATTTATTTACTTTGCCCGCCTGGATATTTTACCGCTGCAAAAGCCTGCGAAATCCGTATTTTTTTTTTCAAAATAAAAATAAACCTTTGCAACTCGGGTCTAAATTCTAATGTAGCCTTCGAATAGTGAAAGAATTTTTAAAATCGATGTAGTAGTTTTTGACCATAAAAAAACAAAGATTTCCTCTTCATAATATAATTGTAGGTATTTATATTATGGTTTTACTTTCTACAACACAGATGTTCGACAGCGTTTCAATCCTGTTCTCTGACGTGGTCACCTTCACGGAGATCTGCTCTCGGATCACGCCGATGGAAGTGGTCTCCATGCTTAACGCCATGTATTCCATCTTCGATACTCTGACTGAGAGGAACAGGGTTTATAAGGTGAGTGGAATCATTTAGCGACGAACTTCTTAGCTATCCATGGATTCTCCGTGCGGGTGCCGGGTCCATCGCGTGGAACAGAGAGGAATGGCAGTCGGCGCCTGGGACTTGCGACCCAGCGTGTAGGTTTAAGGGGCCCCTTTATAGTATACTAACGATCACCTTCACCGATGACATTCCTCCCCCTATAGTAGATTATTATTAATTGTAATAATTTGGCTTAAAATGTTTATTTTATAAGGGAAGCATGATCTAGATTTGTTGACTGCCACCGTAGTGTAGTGGTTAGAGCGGGCGCTGTGCTTAAACTTCGGAGGTCGTGGGTTCAAATCCCGCAGGGCACACTTTCACTTTGTACTGATTAGGACACAGCAGGCTTGAATCAACATATTCATAGGTAAGATAAGTTTAAAATTAAAGAATGTACCAATTTTAAATCGGATGGTATTATTTTAGGTGGAAACTATAGGTGATGCCTATATGGTTGTTTCTGGAGCTCCAGAGAAAGAGGACAACCATGCCGAGAAAGTTTGTGACATGGCTCTTGATATGGTCGACGCAATCACGGACTTGAAAGATCCGAGCACAGGTAACTTTGAAATAATATGTGACTGTTAACGCAGTTAGAATTAACCATGCGGATAAATAATGTAGAAACACAACAGGCCGAATTACACGACTGAAGTTCGACGGCATTGCATTTGGTCTATATAGAAATTACAAGACGTAATTTTGGCAAAGTGGGTCATCCTCTTTTTTGCATTGTGGGCGACCTTCAGTCGCGTTTTTTCGGCTAGGTGTGTTCCTGCGATTTCTCGTGTTTTTTACCAACGATTTACGGACAATATTTTATAACCTACGTCATTCAATTATTCGAATTAACTTTATAGTCAATTATGGACTTTTAAGTATCCACCAATCCCCCGTTTATCATCGCACAATCTTTATATCCCCAGGCTCTCACCTCTCCATCAGAGTGGGAGTCCACTCAGGAGCAGTTGTGGCCGGGATTGTCGGCCTCAAAATGCCTCGCTACTGCCTCTTCGGAGATTCCGTGAATACCGCTTCTCGCATGGAGTCCACCTCAGAAGCCATGAGGATCCACATCTCGCAGACTACCAGGGAACTGCTTTCACCTTCGTATATGGTGCATGAGAGAGGCGAGATCCAGGTTAAAGGAAAAGGTGAGGATTTAACTTATTCTGCTTTATATGCAAAAATAGCTCCTCGGTCTCAAGATGCCCCGCTACTGCCTCTTCCATGACTCCGTCCGTGAATACGGCTTCTCGCATGGAATCCACTTCCGAAGCCATGATCCACATCTCGCAGACTACCAGGGAACTGCTGTCTCTGAGAGGCGAGATTCAGGTTAAAGGAAAAATGAGGGTTCAAGTTATTCTGCTTCATATGGAAACAAGACAGACAGACATGAGTTCATGTTTTTTGCCGTTCGGCTACAGAACCCTTAAAACAAGAATAACACTCCACACACACAATGAAAGAGCCCTCATGAATTTGTAACCTGTTAATGTATCAATCATTCTTCGAGTTCGTCAATGACTTTTGGTAGAATTCTATGAATCTTAATTCATTTTGTGTTCCTCGAAATTATGTACTCTTAGCATCCCCATTTTGGATTAGCCGAGCCACATATTCATTTCCTACTTGCACATTTACATTAACCGAGATTTGACATTAGCCTTAAACATTTTCCAGGTGCGATGAAAACCTACTGGCTGGAAGGAAGAGAGTCACGATCCTGCCTCTCCAAAATGATATCCCCTCAACTACAGCCGGGAACAGAGTTAGAATGGGAAAGAGCTGCCGACGTCAGAGACAGCATAGCAGAATACTCAGCACAGCAGATGATCAATAAGGATCAAAACTCCACATTCCAACATCTTCCAAATGCTGTCCACAATTCTGGACCTAATGCCGTAGCCAATAATGTTGTGAATGCAATGCCGGTACAGCCTACGACACCTACAGCTTTAAAGAGTCCTCAAGGTCAGAGGCCTACTACTCCAGCACCAACAGTGACGTCACCGGTGGAAGAGAGACGGATGTATTCGCCTGTCACTTTCCAAGATGTAGCAAGGAGGAGTATAGCTAACTCGCCGAATAGGAATGAGAAAGAAAGAGGTAAAGAAATGTTGATACATAATCATGTACAGTGAACAGAACATCAGACTACCACAGACTGACTGTGTGTATAATAATATTAATAAAGTTAGAATTTAAATTGAAAATCGATCGAAGAATTTTGATCCGTCCGTACAACAAACAAAACAGATTTGTTACTAAAACCAAAAAACAATCGGAACAGTTTGAAGTAAATTAACCATATCAGATACTCTCTACATAGGTTTTTATTGCTTGCAGATTCAAGATCCAATTCAACGAGTTACGGAGTCGTGTGGACTGATGCAGAAAACGATCAACCTAGAGATAGTTTGGATTCGTCGTTTTGGTAAATTTTCAATAAATTTTTCACTTTCTTTAGGTGTGTTATGTCAATAAAACACAATTACTTCACTCAATCACATCAATTGTTTTCGTTGTACTGATTTCAAATCATACAACGTAACTATCACACCGCCTCTGTGATTTAGTGGTTAGAGTGCTGTGCTCAAACCTCGGAGGTTGTGGGTTCGAATCCCGCGGTGAGCACTTACACTTTGTGTTGATTTTCCCAGGTTGGTTAGGATATTGCAGGCTTGAATTACCTAACTTCCCGATAAGAATGATGATTCCGTACTTAGGAAGACACGTTGAGCAGTTCGTCCTGACTCCTGACTATGATCCAAGTAGTTTGGTTTACCTTGTAATACCAGAGATCAGACGACAGTCGCTCCATAGTAATAACCAGACTGGTCAATCCAAGATCATAGTCGTTGCGTACCCTGGGCTCCGAGGCAACGGCCAAGGATTCAACCGAGATAAGCTAGGATGATGATGAGTATGTAACTATCACAGATTGCATGTTATGTCTTTTCTACATGGTGAAGTAATAATAGGTGCCATAATATTTCAAGTTACAGTGCGACATCCCCTTGCAGAGTGGGCACCGCGCCGGCCTCCAAGGAGCGGGAACACGAGAGCTTCATTGAAAAAGCTGTGAGTAGTTACTTCAACAACTGAGTATCATTATGAAGGGCTCGATGGCACAGTGATTAACGTGCTCGGCCTGCGATTGCTATGTAGAGCAACTTTTGCAGGGGCCAGTCATCGGAAGGGTAACCGAAAAGTTTCATCTCGATCTCCTTCGTGCTTCATTCCAGCCATTCCAGCTATATTCCCTTAGCAAGTATCGTTTGTAATGACCTCAAGAATATCCTAAGTATAACCATTTAAAAGAAAAAAAAGACGCCAATTTTAGGCAATGTCTATTGTTCTTTTAGTCTATGGTAGCAGAAAAGTGTTGACTACGTATATTTTGTTTGCAGTGCCAAGCACGGATGTCCCCATCCCACTCCGCGCCACCGGTCATAGGCGACTCGTGTTCCACCTTGCAGCCAGAGACCATCTCCACACCGAGTCAGAGTAGAGAGGAGCTAGGTAGGTGTAGAACTCAGCAGTCAATGGCTTCACCGAGCAAATCTGGGCTCATTGCAAGAAAGGTAGAGGGATTATTGAGAACGAGACTAGCGGTCACCGTTGCTCACTTAAGCGCCAGACGTTTCGGCTCGCGTCAAGCCTCGTCAGCTAACCTGCGATTGGTTAGAATAGTAAGGTCCTATTAACATAATGTTATTTCTATAAACATAACATCAAGCAAGTCACACCTGCTCGTCTGTGAAGTTTGATACATTTCATGATTAGGTACATTTAAGGGTATGTTCAACTGTTATGTTAATTTATTTCATATTTTTGTTAAATGTTTGTTGGCATTATACAAAAAATATCAATCAATGGAGTCTAGTGGAATCGACTAACATGATGTCTTACGTGTTAGGTATCCACTTAACACCACTTCAAGTGATAGTGTATAATATTTTCAAATAGAAGATAAGTAAGTTGGTAATACAACATTTAAGGAACAAAACCATCCCTGAAATTCAAGTTACCCTGAAATGCCCCATTAATCCACTTCTTCTTTTCAGAAACAGATCCAGAATACCAAGACGCCACCACAGACATTAACCAAACACACGGGCACGTATGCACGATATCCGACACAGTCAAAGAGAACCACGCCAAGCCGGCCAAGGTCGGTCGCTTTCGCGCTCGCATCGCCCCTGGCCACCAGAAGAACTGCCAGAAGACCAGCAAAGACTCCGTGAAGGAGAAGTGCCAGTCCAACGTCCCCCATGGACACCATCACTCGAAGAATGTCAACCATCATCAGTGCTGTGGCGCGTTTGGCAACCCCCATGTTAGACACAAAAGTGGCAATTCCAGTTGCCGACTTATTTAAAGAATATGGACAAGCTAATTTAGTCTCTCATTTCCACAGATTTCAAAGTTAGTATTCTACAACCAAAGAGTAACGATTTAGATTGTCTAAGAAACACACGTTAAAACGTAGGCTTAGATACATTACGTAAGTGTAAAACAATTATTTACAAAATTATATTTTAATTACATTACATAGTCATTATAAATTGTTCTTCGTCGTATATTTTAGTGAAATTATGCAAAGGCTACAAACAAAACACTTCTTTAATTTTTTGCTACTGGGTAAACCTAAACATCGGGAAACGAATCATTCATATAATTTCCTGCACAGAACAAACATTTATGTGCATGAACATGTCTGTTTGTTCTGGTCTGGGTTTTATAAGTTTCTATTTAATTATATTTGTAATACCACTGTTGATTCTGATACGCTTAAGCTACTTACACTGAGTCAGATCAATGTATGTCATGTTGTAAGATATTTATTACAATGTTTTAGTGATTTATCGACATATTTGTTACCATATTTGAAAGCTAAAAGCTTGCATATCTTTTATCGAAATAAAGAAATAGTGTACTTTGCTGAAAAGAAAAAGATCTTTTAAAAATAAATAATACTTATGTATGTCTGTATGTATACATATACCTACTAAAAATACTCAAATTTAATATTGAGGGAACAGAAGTGTCATAATTTTGTTCTAGTCTACGAGATGATAAATATTTAAATAGTTGTAAAGTTTCAAATCTCTACTTTTATAGTATTTTACATTACTACATATTATTATAAGAATCCATGAATAGCTAAGAAGTTCGTCTCAGATTAGATATTTATTTTTAAACAATAGATCTCAGAATGTACTCGACATCCCAAAGATAATTCCAATGACCATTTTAACTAAAGAAATGTTAAATTCAATAAGAGCTTTATGCAATGACAATAGAAAAATGAAGTAAGTATCGAAAGAATTTTGACGCTGTATGACAGTGGCTGGTAGATGTTTATAAAAAAAATTATGTGAACTGATAACATAGCATAGAATATTATGTCTATTAACTATGCAAGTTTAATATGTTAAGAACATTGAGGTAATGCTCCTACGGTTAGAGTGGACATCGCGAACAAAAGTTTTGCGCCAACTTGGAGTGAAGGGTTGGATAATTTAGTGATGTTTTATCTATCAAATAACAGGCCACCATATTTATTTTTCGTATTATAGTGATTGTAGGTACATGTTTTTAAAATAAAACACGGCAATTTTCGATTATAAAAATGATAAAAAAAAGAAAAACAACTTTGTTGTCCACGGACCACAAAGCGGGTAAGATTTTTTTTGTTCGAGATGTCACCTCTATACGTATTAGTAATACCTCAATGGTTTAGAATGCAATTTTATTTTATTATTTTTATGGTAGTCGTTATGTTTAAGTACACTATATTAAATACGCTTAATTTGAATAAATGTAGATGTTAGTAACTAATTAACCAAACATAGTTTTAGGATTAAAATATCATTAAAATAGTTATTGTAACGAAAAAAAATGATTTATTAATATTATTCGATAGCAAAGACGGTATTTTTACAGTGTAATTTTTAAGTGCTGCCACCTAGTGGCAATTATATTGTAAATAGTGTAGTTTTGTCAGGCAGGCTTTTCATTATTTTAGTCAGTAAAACAAATATCAAACCTATCTGAAGTACGGGATTATTGTGTACCTAGTACAGACACGGTTAAATTTTGTCAAATGTGTCTGTTCAATAAATAAATAATAGTGTTATAGCTTTTTCCTTCACTTTGGTGTCAGTGTTATTTTTTCCAAGAGGATGGCTTCGCTTTAACTGAAGGTAATTTTAAACATTTTTGATCCAATTACTTTAAAATATTCGTGTAAAGCAAAACTTTTTAATCTCCATTTCTAAAATAACCTATATTTCTGTTAATTTATGTCTTTATAAAACTTAATTATGTGTGGTATTGTGATCATGTATTAGCAAGCTTTATCATGGTTTGAGCATTTAAAATGCTATGTTATGCAGGGATAAGAAACGAAATGTAGACATCTTAAGATAATTATGATAGTTACTTAACTTATTTTAATATCATTGTAATAGCGTATCCAAACAGTGATGCTCATTGTGTCATGTGATAGATGATAAAAATATTTTTTTAATCGATCGAAAATGTCTCGAATCGTGGACAAATACATACCAAAACATGATACAAACAAAGACGAAAACGCATGCATATCTTTCACATTAGAGTGAAATGAAATAATCTCCTCTAAGATTTTAGATAAGAAAAGGTATGTTATTTTTAAAATGGCGTCGGTAGTCAAAGAATCCACCGACTTCATAGTAGATATAATAAGATTTGAAAACATATACTCTTGCTTGCGCTATGCAACATTTCTAGGCAGAGAATTTATAATAAAAAGTATGTTTTATATTTTAGTTTTATAAATAAGTTAAATTGACGAGCAAATTGTGCTTAGATACACTGTACGTAATTAGTTAACTAACTTTAGGTATTATCTAGAAAGTAAACCATTTTAAGTATCATGTTTGGAGTCGTTTTTACATAAAGTACGAGTATGACACAACTTAGAAGTAACATTGATGGCATTAAACCAACCACAAAGCTAAATACAATAAATTATGTGGTTATGTACCGGGCCTTGGTTCCGGTCGTGGTCATGGATTCGGTTCCCAGGTCGGGCAAAATTTGCGTCAATTTTTCCAAACACAGCCCGGTTTTGTGATCACCAATCCTCATTTGGCAAGCGTGATTAATAGGCTGATACTTTACTTTACATTACAGGCTGTCCAAAAAATTAAAGAATAATCACGTCTACCCATAATATGTAAATCACAAACTTAACGTGTCTATCTATGGCATTTTTTTATATCTATTTTTCTAAGCACTTTTGAAGCACATGCGTTGTTTGATCCGGAGATACCTTTCGCTGCAGCTTCTAAGTTTAGTCCTACAGTTTGTTCAGAAAGTGATGATGATATTAGCACATTGTTAATAATTAAATTGTTACTGTAATATAGACCGTTCTCATATAAGGTGAGCTAACAATAAGTTATTATAATGTCCACGCCACGATAGAATAATGTAATGCTGACTGATGATTACGTACCTTCACGTTATTCAAAAATCAATCTTCAAGACTTCGTTCCCATGCGTTTCAGTCCATTTGTGTTTTTCAAACATTTTTTTCAATTCGATCCGAAGATTAGCGCTTTCAAACAAGCAAACTCTTCAGCTTTATTAAATTAGCATACCTATATTATTAAGTTAACCGTTGTTATATCAATTTGCAGTACTTACATTATTTCATTGCAGAGGTGGCATATATTCTTAGCTTACCTTATGACTAGTGCATTTATCCCTGTCCGTTTTTTACTTCCTCATATTATGTTTACCTAACAACTCTATTTACAGTTCTCTCCCTCTATTTATAAAGTTTCAATATTTTTAAGAATTATACTTTCCTAAATTGAGCATACTCTTGTAAGTATATGACACATAAAATTAGGTTTTATCATTATATTTCGATTTCGATTTAATGAATAATTTATATTTAAAGTGTCTTTATTTAAAGTTTCTTTATATTTAAAGTTTCTTTTACCAATTGTTTAAGTCTAGTAGACAAACGTTACTGATATTTTTTAGTTTAACTTCTAGACCATTATTTTGGACTTTCGGGACTCGAACTTTTAGAAATTTATCAGATGGAGAGAAATTATTCCAGGTTTCTTGGAGCAAATTGGGATAAATGTTACTACGTAAATCCCATATATGTTTAGCTAGCTGAGTGTTGTGAGTCAATTAAGATTATATTTTTATCTAGTCGTTTTGAGATTACATGTGTACTTAATATTTCTTTTACACTGTTGTAAATAGGTCTTGAATATTATTCATTGTTGAATATTATATATGTATATTAGAGTTTGTTATTGCGGGCGATGGTGTCTAGACTTTTCTAAAGAGACGTCATTACAATAAGATAAAAAAGGCCTAAATATTTCAAGCATGATAAAAATATTAGCGTATGTGTTCATATAAAAATGTTGTGTACTCAGACAATACATGCGTTGGTCGAATTTCTATTTAAAAATCATTTTATATAATATAGAAAATTTTATTTCTACTAACTTACGAGACCTAACAGTAGAAATCGGTACGGTTTACATAGATCATAAAGTTATAAATAGAGAACCGCGTTTATAATATAGCCGTTTTTATTATACCTATTATATTTTTTATGAACTTGATCTATCTTTATATACATAGTAAGGAAATAATTAAAATTGACGTCGGAAAAGCATTAATTAGACACTATTTAAACAATTTGATAAGCACTAACGCAAAGATGTCTTGTGCACAGATTTTATCAAAATGTCCCAATACCAAACTCAAGAATCTCACTATTGTGGAAATAAAAAATGCAACAAATTAGACGTGTAGTTTTTATTCATACTTAGAAATTATTTGGTATCTTAACCCACCAAGGATAAGTAATCCCTTATTGAGTGAAAATATCTAAGATATAAACGTCTACATTTAATAGTATTTTCATTTTTTTAAGTTTAATTTTGTCTAAACATACGTAGGTAAATAAAATAAACCATCAGTATTAAATTAGAAATATTTAATCATACATCGAAATAACATTATCATAATTTTATATAACGCTTATTGGAGTCAAAACATTCATTATAAGAGTTATACCTACGGATATGGTTGGATCTAGCGATTAATTAACTTATTTTTGACGATACACTGAGACAGTTTATTACAATTTCGGTAATAACGTAGGTATTATTATTATATATAAGACAATATTTTTTGTTATTAATAGACGTTACTTGTTATAAAAATTACCTGCTTAAAAAAATATTATTAGGTACGTAACATCAAACAAATTGTATTAACGTCAACTAGGTATAAATGTGTTCACTCAGAGTTAAAATACCTGTAGGTGTCCAAACGTCATAACGCTATGCAAAATACAGAAAACCATTCATAACTCATAACATTACTCTAAGTTAGCACCATTACCATTACAACTTTAATTAGTCGAAGCTGAGTCCTGTCCCCTTGATATTTCGTTCAGCCCACTCGTCAAAGCGCCTCGACAAATCTTCAGACATATAGTTCTTCCAATCTCCAATCTCGCCTTTCCTTATAAACCTCAGATTCGTCTGTTCCAAGAAAGATTTTCCGAAGGACCTTTCCAAAATGGCTTCCAAATTGACAGCTCGGTTGTTCTTCATGTTTTTGAATGACAAATGGTCGCAGAGTTTGTCGACTTGCTCGTCAGTCATTGTCTTGCCAAGGAAAGAAGCTGTTCTCCTGACGACTGACGGGAGGTCACGCTTCATGTCTTCGAATTTGATGAAGAGGAGATTTGGGTCGTTGCGCCTGCTCCAGAAACCTATTGGTAATATTAATTTTGAATAAGTTATTCTGCCAGGTGTTTAATCTCCTAATTTACTAACATAGTTATGTTGTTATTAGGAGATTAAACACCTGGCAGTGTCCCTCTAGTGCTCTGATAAAGATCATGCAGAGATATGAAAAAATGACGGATTGGCTGTAGGCATCACGCGCACAATTGCCCACCTTGGAGGCTTAGAGCGAAAAATTCCCCGGTAGCCTAAACTTATGTGCCCACATCTAGTAATTCCCCTCGCGTTCCCTTAACTCGGCTAGCTCTCTAGCAGCAAGCTCCGACCAAACCTACCTTAACGGCATAATACTTAAGAATTTCTTGGAAATGCAAAATACTACACTTCGACGTTAATGGCCTGCTGAATAGAAGTGCCGGAAGAAACTCAGCAGTTAGCCTTTTTAACTAGTAACTTTTAGGGTACCCTACCTTGTATATGGTTCCAGACGGGTCCAAAAGGCGCACGATCCTTCATGAACAGGTCGCAAAACTCCTCGAATGAGCTCTTCAGGCCGTGCACCAGCGTGCAGTAGTGGTAGTACGACACCACCATGTCTTTGGGGTTGCGAGAAGTGTAGATCACCTGTATAGCAAGCAAGTTCATTAAGGTTTAAAATCATTGGCTCGCCTAAACACAACAGAGTTCATTATCCCATGAAGAACCAATATTCACACTTTCTTGGTCAACTGTACATACCTACTTCGGACTTCTACATTAGACACCTCGAAAAAAAAAATTCTTATACCTACAATCTTAAGATGCATAGCTATAACCTGGTATTTCTTCACCTATTGATTTGCCCCAAATGAGAAAATAAGTAAAGAATCATTAACTAAACGCCAGAATTATAAAGCCTATGTACCCACCCTTTGTATGCAAAGGCAGATCACTAACACCATGTTCACCCTCTGAGCTGGTTCCAAGGCTTAGGTGGACCACTTTTGAACATAATTTTTTTTTTTAATACGGTCTTTACCACGACTATATTATTATGACCCCCTTTGGCGCCAAAGCTAGATCCGCCATTGCAACTATGATTCCAAACATACACCGACTACAACATGTATTCCTACATAATTACCTTGATCAAATTCAATTACCCGTTATCAAACCTTACCTTGGCCTTAATAGATCCGTCTTCCCTCTCAATGTCATTAGGAAGGAGGTCCCATGGCAGATGGCTGCGGATGTAGCGCGGATGAGGCAGGCGGTACTTGACCAGGTCCACCGATGTACCCTTGACAGACTCGTCGTGCCACTCGGCATGCCCGTCCACCATGATGCAGGATAGTTCCACTAGGGGGCAGCGGATCTGGGAGAGATCGTCATGATAATAATTAATAAATCTATATCTATACTAATCTATACTAATGTATAAAGCTGAAGAGTTTGTTTGTTTCTTTGTTTGTTTGAACGCGCTAATCTCAGGAACTATACTAGTCCAATTTGAAAAAAATATTTTTGTGTTTGAAAGTCTATTTGACAAAGAAGGCTTTAGGCTATAGCATATAGCTATGTGTGCGGAGACTGAAAACCATGCTGACGGAGTCGCGGGTGGCCGCTAGTAAATAAATAAATTCGAGTACAAATGCTGATTTTCATCACACAAACATTTTCCCCTAGACTTTGGGATTCGAACCCGCGACCCTTGGTTTTGCCAGGGTCCAGGACCAACGGGCCCGTCATAGATACGTACAACACCCAGACCAGGACCAACAGACATATTAATGCACACAAATGCTTGTCCAGTGCGGGGATCGAACCCGCGACCTCTTGGTCTAATAGTCAACTTCTTGTCATCATCATCAATCATCATAAAGTTAACCACCAAGCTTAACTTCACCTATATTTATTTACTTTAAGTATATTATCTTATAACGTCCTCTGCCCTTTGAAAGCTTCGCGTGTCTTTCAAGTACTTATCAAGTTAGTATCCAACATTTACAAAAAATAATATTTATAAGAACTTGCCTCTATCCAGCGATAAGCACATAAATACTGTAATTGGTCATTGTAAATAACGTAAGGTAAATAAACTTTCTCCCGGAAACTATGGTGGATCCAACTGCAGTAAAGTACATTGCATAACGCTAGTTGCATAAATACTAGGGGTGGCATGCTTGGTGCACTCAACAAAACATGCGATTTGACGTTACGAAAAACGTTTGATACGGTCGAATACTTCGATGGTCTAGTGGTACTAAGTACCGAGCCTTGGTCTCGAGGTCCTGGGTTTGATTCCCGGGTCGAGCAAACTTTGTGTTGATTTTTCTGAACACAGCCCGGGTTTGTGATCACCTGTCCGCATTTGGCAAGCGTGATGATTAAGCCAAAACCCATCTTTGTAACGAAAACATGATTTCAAATGATGGAGGCTTTTGCCCTGCATTGGGACATTAATAAGCTGATACTTTACTTTACTTCTTTACGGTCGAATAGTGAACCTCCTTTTTTGAAGTTGGTTGATTAACGGTAATGTCTTTAGTTGATAACAACATGATATAATGTACCTATAACTCTATTGATTGATATAAATAAGACTACTAATTGACGTTTAACAATTCAAAATGTTGTAAAAGTAAGGAAAGTAAAGTATCAGCCTATTAATATCCCACTGCAGGGCAAAGGCCTCCATCATTTGAAATCATGTTTTCGTTACAAAGATGGGTTTTGGCTTAATCACCACGCTTGCCAAATGCGGGTTGGTGATCACAAACCCGGGCTGTGTTCAGAAAAATCAACACAAAGTTTGCCCGACCCGGGAATCGAACCCAGGACCTCAAGACCAAGGCCCGGTACATAAACACTAGGCCATCGAGGCGTTGATTCATTCAGTAAAGTTCGTTCGTAAAAGTAAATAAAAATAATAATAATGACAATTAATATTGGCAAAAGAGAAACTGCTTAAAATAATTTCGATTTCATTCTCCTCTTTTTCACTATCCGTTTTCGAGTTTGAAGATGAGCATTTTGTTAAAGACAAACCGACTGACCTGTTGGAGCGATTTGGCACCTTCGTAGTCCAAATCATGACCAATCAGCCACACCATTTCTTGCGCCCAAGTAGAACCTATGACAAAACGAAGAAGAATATGATTTTATAAATACTTCATACTATACAGTTTGAAATATCATTATCCTATAATAAAGAAAGTTTTGATGTTTATCTGTCAATCACGCCGAAACGGACTTTGATGGAATTTTGTATACAAGCAGGGCTCTATAGGCTATATAGGCTGACTTAGGTGATGGGACAGTTTTTATCCTGATTAAATGCTCCCATGGGATAAAACAGGAATCTTGATAATGCGGGCAAAGCCAAGGAAAACACAATCAACACATACATATTTTATGAACTAAGAGACTTAGACATCCTGGAGTGTCTTTATTTTAGCTTTCGCGTTGTAACAAAAATACCAAACTTCACTCACCAGTCCTAGGATAAGAGCACATCCAAACATCGTCTTCCAATACTTGCATGTCCAATATATCCTGTCCAATGTTCACGTAGTCGGTCGGCAGGATCGTCCTGCCAGGATTCACTTCGATCATACAATCCTTCTTCTCGAACATCTTGTCCAATGTTTCTCCCGTCTCATTGTCCAATTTCGTAAAACTGAGCTCGGATTTCGGTCTCATTTTGAATTTTTACTTTTTTTCGTTCTTATTTTTTTTACATTTGTTTTTAAATTTGGAACTGTACAGACGTCTTGCGCCCGCGCCGGAGGGAAATGTATTGGTCGCGTGCGTAGTTACGAAGCGTGATTTTCCGTAACTCTCACTGGAGTCGAGTTCACTTTCATTTGTGCAGGAATTGCAGTGTAAATGTACATGTACACTGGGTAGCTAGGTGTTAGGATAACTGGATTTGCTCTACCAAACAAGCTCTTAACTCAAACTCTCTAAGCTATAAGTACAGCTTTTTAACATGATGCCTTCTACCAACACACACGTCATCATAATCATATTAACCGCAGAGATTAATCGAGATAGAATTCGAAGTAGGCCTGGTATCCCTGCTAATAGCATGCACTATATTGCAAGTTTTTCTATAAGCTTTAGAAATTTAAGCCCACACTGAACAAATGAGATGAATGTTACGATTTCTCCCGGGTTATACAATTCAACAAAGACAATTGAGTATGTAATCCGGCTCGAAGGACCACATGTATTGTAGGGCAAATACTTCTATACCTTTTTTCATACGGTGCTCCATATAACGTTTTGCTATTTCTGTTATTTTTACCTTGACACTAACTTCTAAGTATGTACTTACCTACTTTTTACCTCAACACTATCCTTATACTTAAATGGGTATTTGACTGCATACGAAATAAATTATGACATTCTAAGATTAAAGACGAAATCAAAAATTAGGCACAATTTTTTATCTCACAGTTACTATTGAGCTTTTAACAAATTATTACAGCTAATTGAAGTTAAAAGAGTATTGATTTGACACTATTGCATCGTGACGTCACGATTCAATATTTCATATTTTTTTTCCTACAAGATTACGTTTTTGACATTTAAAAAAAGTAGGTGATTTGACCTGTCAGTCAAATACCGTATTCAAATGTGATCCTGATGGACCGTTATTAAGTTCCCTCGCTATAGAAAATTAATAACCAATCGTCGTAGACAGTCATAAACTCTGTGTACATTGTGCAAGGTTCTTAAGCTCCACCAAGTATAACTAACAGAAATACGTTTCCACCGGTTAATCGTTGAACATGCGGTTGGGCACGCAGTCTGCCCGTTCGTCTTCACCATTTCCGCAATGCAGGGCTGCTAGCTAGTATTTTCTATATCTACTTACTTTTATTTTTAGTATAGAAACACACTAGGCCGAAGAAACGCGAGTAAAGTTCGGGGCGACTACGCCTGCGATGTATTTTACATGGACTCACGCACTCAATCGAAGTGCGTGAGCCCATATAAAAACGCCGCGTGCGAGCAGGCGGACGCGACATAAATACCTACAAAATCAACTTTAGTACATTTGACATTGCTTCTGATTTGGTCAGATCAGACGTTACCCTCTGGTCATCTTTATTAGCTCATTGCAGTGCACTGCTAGACGCATGCCTCCCTAAGAGGGGTAATGCCAAGGGTTAGGCGAATGAAAAAACAAAGTGAACGATAAATAAATTCCTGGGACTAACAATGGAAGCTAAGGAACGGATAGGCATACTTCGGTACTTCAATACTTTTATAAACATCCATGACTCGAGTACACGGAGTACAAATGCCAATGTTCATCACACAATCATTCAATCACCAGGGATTCGAAACCGCGACCTCTTGTATTAAAGGCAACATCTTGACCATTAGGTACACCAAGTAGGTCGTCTTATTAATTGTGCAGAGAAGAGGATTGATATGGTCAAACTGTAAATTGCATGAGTTGTAATTTTACATCTAAGGAAGAAGAAACTATTTGCTAACAAACAAGTTACGGAGCACCCTCATTTATGAGGATTATTTGTGGTTGAGTTCTACTGGAATAGGCAATAGTGGTTACACGCAATTTGCCATCGTATTAGTCAGTAGGTATAGTAAACGACCAAACTATCATATTGTACTGAAATAATTGTAGGCACTGAGTTTTTTACGAGTTAATTCGAACATACTCTATGCCTACATACACCTCTTGTAACGCACAGGGGTGGCTAGGCGCAAGCCATCTGTCGGCTACTAGTGTAACTTAGATATAATAATTTGCTTTTTGCATTTATTGTCCATATTATTTAATATACCGATTGCAAACAGCAAAATACTATTAAATATTACTACTATTAAACAGCTTCGTTTGTTTTCATTAAATTAAAGTCGTCCGTTTGACTTCCGTGCGTAAGTTTCCGGTTTTTATCGACCGGAAGAAACGTCAAACATCTGTCACCAGCAACGAAATTGTAAACAATCCGAATTCGTAGACTTGAGTTTGAAAAACATTAAAAATGTCGAAAGTGACGAATGTTAACTCAAGTTTAGCTTACGAAATATTACTTTACTTGAACAGTTTTTATTTGGGAATGTTCTTCGTGTGTGAAGTCGCTATGGGAATATTAAAAGCGATAAATGTATCTTATCCAGAAAACGCCTTATTGACTGAAGCGGGAATATTTTGTGCCCTTTGTCTCGTCGAAGTTGTTCGTATTTTCTTAGGCCGAAGGGGAAACTTGGCCAGCAAAAGTAAGTGTTTTCATTCTTTTACCACTTAATAAAAAAGTCTAAAAATCTTAGCGTCGTTACTGGTTAGAAATAAAAAAAGATAATTTTGCTTTTTTTTTTTACGGGCTGTATGCTATAATTTTCTTTGAAAAAATTAAATACTTAGGTACCTACCCATGTTTTTTAGATTTTTGAAGTCAAAAATATTTTTTTTATTTCAGAAATCCCCGTATTTTTCTCCGTAGTCCTGACCATACCATCTGCAGTCGGAGTCTGCTACTTCCTCATATACCAGACTTACATCCTCAGATTGGAATACATCTGGTGTGCAGTGATGCTTATGTTCCATGCTCTGGAACTGGCCTTCGCAATCCTCTTCATCTTCACCGTGTGTAAACACCAACAGTTCGAATAGAATAAGTTTAAAAGTACCTCATTGCCAAAGAGATACTAAAATGCCAAATAAAAGGACTGAATGATTATACATTCCCCGTAGTGTAATAATGCCTTTGTGGTTCTTATATTCAAGTGTTGTTATTATTATATGCACAAAGTGTGGGACTGAAAGTCATTAAATATTATTGTATATTGATTAATTCACTTCCATGTTTTATGAATTGGCTTTACCATTAGAGATATTAATAAATTAAAAATAATTATCTTGAAATTCTTCCTTTTTAAAGACTTATTGGAATTCATTAACCCTTACCACGCCAACGTCTGATATATCAGACATTTAAGTTTCGTGCCCTCGCCGCCAACGTCTGATATATCAGACATAAATATCTAACCAATTTAACTCAATTTTTTCTTATCGTTATAGTACGTGACGACATATGCGTACAATTTTCAGACTGTTTATACTTTAGTTAATCAAAAATATCAATTTCACAAAGTATTATAATGTTATTTTAATGATAAATTAATAAAAACAAAACCGTGTTGAATCGACTCAAACTACTTTTTTTTTACTTGGACCCTCAGCGCCAACGTCTGATATATCAGACATTGGCGTTCCATTAGTGATGTTCCATTTTAATGTTCCTACCAAAACTAGAAAACTGGTACCTCAAAAAAAAAACATTCCAAAATGTAAAAATTATACAGGTTTTTGTTTTGGGCATATTTTTTGCGTGTTACGAAATCTTACCAAGTATTACCAATGTAAAACTTGGTAAGATTTCGTATCACACAAAAAATATGCCCAAAACAAAAACCTGTATAATCCACTCGATAATAATCCAATCGAAAATAAAGCGTTTACATGGATAAACGCTTTATTTTCGATTCATGTTTTGCATCAAAATTTGATTTGGTGGATTTGATTGATACTGGGTATCATGATCAAATCCAGTAAATTGCATAGTATGTCACAACACTATAGCGACACGATCATGCATGAGTCTCGTACGCCAACGTCTGATATATCAGACACGGAAGTGACGTCAGAGGCGATAGATGTTTCTAGAACTACTTATTTAGTGTTGTACAATGAGGGTAGGAGATATCGATAAATTATGGAAGTACCCAGCAAAATTATGTTATTTACTGTGTTATGCTTTGCGTTGCTGTGTTGATTTATTACGTTAATAAATTAATATTTATTGAAATATGACCACTGCAGAGGAGTTGATTAGGATTTTAGAAGGAACTGATGATGTTGAATTTGAAAGTGATGAAGTGTTCTTACATAATCAACAGGTAAGTTATAAAAAAATATAAAATGTACTATAAAGTGTCCCAATCTAATGGTGTAACCATGGTCTGACACAATAAAGTGTTTGTAATTTTCTTTTTTTTATAGGAATATTGGAATACGTAGATGTATTTACATTAGAAAAACTTACCGGTCATTATTGATATTTTTATTTCATGTTACTAAAATCATAACTACTATTATAAAGGCGAAAGTTTGTATGTATGGATGTATGGATGTTTGTTACTCTTTCACGTAAAAACTACTGAATGGATTTGAATGAAACTTTACCACAATATAGCTTATACATCAGAATAACACATAGGATATTGGAAATCGAAATCCACGCGGACTGAGTCGCGGGCGGCCGCTAGTTGGTAATATTTTATGAGAAATTTTCAACTATTGTTTTAGGGAGAAGACGACGAACGCTTGTTTGAACGCGCTAATCTCAGGAACTACTGGTCCGATTTGAAAATATATTTTTGTGTTGGATAGTCCATTTGACGAGGAAGGCTTTAGGCTATTGGAAATCAAAATCCACGCGGAAGGAGTCGCGGGCGGCCGCTAGTAATAAAATAAAACCCAAGAAACTTAAAAAATAACTAAATTTTTTTTTTCAAATGATTTATTTGTTACAAATTAAAAATATCGATACTCAACATTGTCAGCACTAGTAAACCAACCACTTATATTGCGGTGGCGTGTGGTGAACGTTTTTGACGAAAACTCGTGGCGTGGAAAGGGTTAATTATTTTTTTCATATTATCTCAATGTTGGTGAATGTGTAGCTAAGCTAAAATGTGATTTACTATGCTAATTACAATATAAAATCAAGCTTTTTGTACATCAAGATAAAAGTGAAAATTAAAAAAGGAACTTCTAAGCTAACAACTAGAAACATTCCATTATTTTGTAATAGATTTTTTTTGTTGTTTAGTTTATATTATTATAAACAATGCCTACAGAAACATGGACCTTAAAATAAATAGACTTATAATATAAAACATAACATACATACTGAAATGTTTTTACTAGTTATAGATTTTTAATTGAATAAAAATTCTTAATTCTCTAACAGTAAATTTTATTAATATGTCTACATTAATATAAATACAAATAACTATTCTTCAGTTTGTGGAGTTAAATGCTCCGGAAGCTTCTGACACTCAACCTTGGTGACTTTGAGCGCACAGCCTTCCGGCAGGTTCCGTTCAATATATTCCAAGTATGTGTCGCAAGTGGAACCTGTGAGTCTTTGAAGGTGTAAAAATCGGAAATATGTCCGGATTTCATACTGGACTTTGTGCTTCTTGTAGATATGAACACATCGGAGGAGAGTGTGCCTTTCCTTCTCCGCCTTTCGGAGTGCCCAACTAGAACAAATAAGAAATAATGTTTAATTAGGTACTGTGATAAATTGGCGATTGTAAAGAGCAACTACAAAGTTACTTGCTGCTTCTTCTCGGGAGATGACTGCATCCCGAACTCAAGTGGTTTAGTCATTCTATTGTAATATTCTTATTGATGATTTATAAGTGTCTTGCAAAGCAGAGGCAAACATAACGTATATTTGCGGTTTTGATTTATTCTCCTTCCTAGGGTTTATCCTGGTTGTAACCAGAATATCACCAAGGTACACTGTTACTAAGATATTGATTTCACCAGGCTGGTTAATGCATTGGAGCTAATCCATCTGACTCAGAACTTCACATGGGAAACCAGCTGTGTTGTGAATAAACAATAACTATTTACACTACAAAATTGGTTCGACTTACTTTTTGGTAACTTCTATTCCCAAATGCGAAGCAGCCGCAACACAGAACCAAGAGTAACTGAGCAGCACAGCAGGATCGATGCCTCGCATTTCCAACTCTACTCTTTTATAAAGTTTGTCCAATTCCACTGAACTGGGAACATCTTCAATTTTTGGTAGAGGTGCGATTGTAGCGGTTGATAGAGGCCGAAAACTAGCATAGTTATTGCCGGCCACATTGCGCATCACTGGGGCTGCACGCCAAATACTCTAAAATAGTAGATTTTTATATGAAAAGGTCTAAGAAATAAACATATCTTACGAACATAACCTTACCCTAATAACATTCATCTTGAAAAATATGTTTTACGTAATATTATGACTATAACGCCAATGTAGGAATTAAACGATTGTGGCTCCTAATTTATTTTAAGAGCATTTTATGATAAAACTAAATAATTTGCAGCTACAACCAATTTGTAGCAGTGCTTTTGTTGCTTTTTATTGTGACAATTTTATTTTAACGAAGCACACTATCTTATTGTTTTGACTTAAAACGTTTAAAAATACATGCTTATTTCGGAGGATTGGTATTTCGTACGTTAAATTAACGCCTGACAAGACCAAAACCGTAATGTTGAACGAAATCCGTTCTGTCAACGTCAAAGTCACATCATCAATCAAATGTCAAAACAAAAACAATACAACAAAATGTTACAAAAATCATAGTTCTTTTTGCCTTTAAAAATATTTATCTTAGCAAAACAAGGCATCAGTGGATGAAATACTGATATGGCACAATAATTTGAGGATAATTAACTCTTAAAAATAAGAAATACACAACCCTCTTTTTAACCCATGAAAAAAAATCTAGTTGATTAAATACTTAGAAATTTCGATAACTGAACATATGGATAAAATGCTGCCGAATTCGTCTCCTCGCAAACTGTGTAGAGTATGTCTCAACGAAGGTGATACACAGATCTACGGAGACGAAGGTGTACGGGATATATCTGAATTACTAAAAATGTATTCAGGCATAGAAATCCAGGAAGACGATCAATTCCCGAAACATTTATGCCATGACTGCCATGAACAGTTACAGAGTGCTATCAAGTTTACACAGACTGCACAGGACTCTGATCAATATCTGGAAAGCAGCTGGCCTATTAAAGAACCATTAATTGTAGAAATAGATGAAACAATTGCAAAAAATGATCAACAGGAACTCTTTAAGGAAACATTAGCTGATGTAAACACAAGTTACAACTGCAAAGGATGCAATATAGAGCTCACATCATCAATAGGATATGGTCATCACATGCTTTCAGAAGACCACAATGATATGACAGATATTTGCCCTTTTTGTTGTAGAGAATGCAGTTCTATTAACACACACCTAGCTTTACATGTAAGATATAAGACTGTTCGGTGTGAAAAAGTTTCTTAAGCCAAATTTCATTCGTCATTAAGAAAGTCATCATGATACGCTGCCTTACAAGTGTTCAGAATGTCCGTATCGTGGACGACACGCTGGGGATTTCAAGATACATATCAGGAAACATACTGGAGAAAGACCTTATAAATGTTTATGTTGTTCTGTGGGATTTATCAGCAAGAGCAATCTTAACAGGCATTTGTTGACTCATAAAAGTGATCATACCATTCAATGTTATGAATGCCCTAAAGGATTTATTAAGCAGCGTGATTTGGATTTATATGTAAAAGTATACCATAATATTGGAGTTCAGGACCATCTTTGTAGTGTATGTGGTAAAGCCTTTGGCTACAGAAAGGCCTTGATGAAGCATTTACTACAGGTCCACAAAAACGCAAAGTTAAGGAATGGTAAAACACCAGTCTTCATGAGAATACAGATGGAAAATTATGAATTAAATGAGTGATCATTGGGACACTTTGTAAATAAAGATTGTCATAATATGTTAATGGTTTTTCTGACCTTACATTCCTTTTATTTTATTAGATGTATATTTTTTTGAAAGTGGTTATAAAGATAGATAGATAGATAGATAAAACATTTTTATTATAAAAGATTGTGTTCTAGGTTTGAAATAAAATTTCTTGTAATACTTGCAACAAAATGTATTATCAATTCATAACACTATTATAATGTTTGCTGCTAAATAGAACTAACTCATTTCCCTCCTACGTTTTTCAGATTCGAGAGTCAAATACACTGGAATTCGGCCACCTCTCATTTTCTCTCTTTTGTGCACTTTTAACTGATGTTTCAGCAGTTGTCTCCTGTACCCGAATGCTTTACTGCACATATTGCACACATGATCCTTCACGCCTGTATGGTCTACTTTTAGGTGCAAGTCGAACTCCCGTTTCGTATAGAATCCTCTATCACATGTGCCACATTTGAAATCTCGCTCTTCTTTGTGAATGAGAGCATGTCTTGTCAGATTGCTTTTGTTTACAAACCGTGCAGGACATTCACTACATTGATATGGTTTCTCTCCTGTATGAGTTCTCATGTGCATTTTGAGACATTCATTAAACCTGCCTCGGTAGGGGCACATCGTACATTGAAATGGTAAATGGTTGATATGTGTTGCACGGTGGCGAGTGAACTGCCCTTGCATTACAAATTTCTTTCCGCAGAAATCGCACATGTATGGCTTTTCCCGGCCATGCAGCTTCATATGGTTGCGGAATGACGAGTACGTAAATGATTTGTTACAAATAGGGCACGTACGTCGAAAGTTTTCGTGTTCATCAGACAATCTATGTTCTTGGTAATCTTCAAACCCTTTGAAATCTAAGTCGCATCTTCTACATCGCCATTTCCGTTCTTTTTTCGCTTTTTTGCTCTTGTAAGCTAAAGGTTCGTCATCAGACATATTGTCATCATCGTCATCGTACGCAGTGGCAACATCATCAGCGATTTCATTGAAACTTTCACTCAAACTGTAGGACGGTACATTATCTGGATTTCGCAAGGCATAATCAGTTTCTTGTGCCGTTTTCCTGAATAGTATTGCGTTTTGAAGTTGACTGTAACAATTTTGGCATAAATATTTAGTGAAAACATCTTCTGTGTCGATTTCTATGCCACCGAAAGTTCTCAACGCTTCTGATACGTCTTCCACTAAACTATCGCCGTAGATTGGAATATTTCCTTCCTTCAAACAAACACGGCAAGTTTCAATACAATTATCTTCCTTTTTATCATCATCTTCAGAGTTTAAAGAATTTTCTTCATTTTTGTGTGATCCTCTTTTGGCCCTTTTTTTTGATAATTGCTTGCAATGCAGCATTTTTAATAGAAGTAGCGGTCCTACCATTTTAATAAAAGGATTAAGTTTCTAATTGTGTTTGTATTTAATCAGTGAATAATAATGCTTTTTATTTGTTTATCACAAAACAGCAGCATTCATTGAACTCTGCTCTCACTCACTCAAATGTCAAAAAGCTATCAATATCAAAAAAAGCTTTGTTTTTCTTCTACCATGGCTCTTGGGATGCCGATTGTGTGATGCACCGCCCGGCTGTTTGACTTTTGCCTTTGCTTAACAAAAAAAAGAGTTTTTGACATTCACTTCAGTTGTCAAATCAAATGTCAAATAAATAAAAATCGCCTTGGAAAAATTCCGGCGCGTTGCAGTTCGGTCGGGTTGATAAAAACGTACCCACTGTAAATAACGTAAACCGTCAAAATGGACGTGAAATCGTTTCTTCATGCTTTTTGTCAGAAGAGGGGAATAACGCCGTCTTTTGATTTCCGCGCAACCGGTGAGTTCCTTGCAATTTTATAATACAAGGATAAAATCATATCTTTACTATCATAATAACTTGGACCACCTTTTGTAAGGCATGTTTGTAAATAACCTATTCTCAGTTTGATTAGCCGCTTCGGCTTCGCACGGTTGCAACTAAAATTATCGGTGTTCCATTGCATAAAAAAAAATGCCCTGGTCTAACACACTAATTGCCTAGCCCCAAACTAAGCTCGCAGCTTGTGCTATGGATGCTAGGGAACGAATGGACATACCTAAATACTTTTATAAACATCCATGACTCAAGTACAAATGTCAATTTTCATCACACCAACATTTGCCCCTTGCGAGATTAAGACCCGTGACTCTTGGTTTTGTAGACTGGGTCTCTGACCACTATGTTGAGAGAGGCAGACCTCCGTGGTTGTTTGTTTATGGTTAATTCTAATTTCAAAGGGAGTTTGAATTTGGCAATCTGCTGTACACATGCGCGACGTCAAAAAGTAACGTACTTCATCTGCAGGCCTTAGAGTGTTTAGACGTATGTTGCTTTGATAGTTTATAAGACAGAATAAATGACGGTGGAACAAATGATGAAGTCGAAATAACAAATGATTTTTTTTTGGGAATGAGAATAATGGAAGTAGCAGAAACATTTGTGGAAGTGATTTTATTTAGTTGAAGAGAGTTAGAGTCGAGCGGTGGAAACTAATGATATTGAGGGAAGTCGAGCGGTGGAAAATAATGATATTGAGGGAAGTCGAGCGGTGGAAAATAATGTTATTGAGGGAAGTCGAGCGGTGGAAAATAATGGCAGAAGAATTCAACCTGCGAGAGAGCGAGGATTGCGAGAAAGATATAAAGATTATGTCATGGAGTATGATACGGAAGTTTCGATGTTAACATACGAGGAGCACAGTATCCATTAAAGAGTTAATGGGGTGCATATACTAATTAAGGGACAGAAAATGATTCATTTAAGGGGGTGTGGAAATATGTGAAGTATTTTGAAGTATAAATGAATCATGTTTGACAGAAATGGCATTTAAGAGCATAACATAACAGCATAACGGCAGAGTAAAAGAAACTTTAAGAAAAATTATACACAATTGTTTGGAGAGATTGGCCTTAAGTTTTGATATCATATATTTATTTTAATTGCTGTATTTTGTAATGTGTTAACTGATTTGAATTTTATAGTATAGGTATTTGTTTTTTGTTGATTGATCTGATGGAATTTATGAGTTAATAGGTTAATTTAGTTGAACTTTGTGTTGAGAGAAGTTAGTAGAAGGTTTTAAATGAGGTAGGTCGAGTAGGAGTCAAAGATAGTTGAAGTTTTTGTATTAAGGTAGATCGAGAAGGGGATGACGTAGTTGAAGGTGTTTTTAATGGAGTAATAGTTCGAGAGATAGATGACGAGTTTTGTTTTGTAACATGTTGAATCGAGAGGCAGATAGAAAGTTTTGTAGTAAGTTTTGTAGTGATATTATGTTAAGGGGTAGACAGGGGTATTATCGGATAGGTCAATTGGATGTGAGAGATAGGTAAACTTTGTATGAATTTTTGAGATGTGATGTAGGAGGTTAAGAAGATGAGGTTGGCAAGTTAATTCAAAATTTTTTATAGTGTTGAACTTTTAGTTATACAAATATGGTTTTAGTCATGATGGTTAGCATGTGCAGCAGATTGAGGGGGTGTGTTGAGAGAGGCAGACCTCCGTGGTTGTTTGTTTATGGTTAATTCTAATTTCAAAGGGAGTTTGAATTTGGCAATCTGCTGTACACATGCGCGACGTCAAAAAGTAACGTACTTCATCTGCAGGCCTTAGAGAGTTTAGACGTTATGTGATAGTTTATATAGTGGAATTGTCAATAGTGTGTAATTATGTGTAAAATGTGAGGAATAAACCCATTACCAAGACTCCTGGTTTTCTTATTTGGATCAAGATTGCCACCCGGCAAGACACTAGACCAAAGGGCCCGTCTGTATTTCATCCGTATTAGCATAAATATTCCTCTTGAATCACTCATGAAAAATCATGAACTGACTTTGTTTTATACTATGTTAAGAAAGCTAGAGAATAAACATGAACATTGTACCACCCATTGTAACCAACCAAAACCAAACTGTTGATAAAATGTTAACTTTGCTATAATAATAGTTGGGAACAAAGTTTTGCAAAAGCATTACTTATAATAACCTATTTTCAATTCATTTTAGTTATTCAAGGACATTTATATACTTATTAACTTGACTTACTTGACTTAAAATCCTATGTCCCCTAGCTGGGGCAGAGGGCGTCCACAGAGGTCTTCCATCTCGATCGGTCTTGAGCTTCACGCTTGATCTCGCTCCAAGTCAAACCGATGCTCGCCGCCTCTGCCATTATTGTGCGACGCCAAGATTGACGAGGACGGCCACGCTTTCGTTTTCCCTGGGGATTCCAGTCCAGGGCTTGCTTGGGGATATGATCGGTATCCCTTCGGAGCGTGTGGCCAATCCATCCCCATTTGCGGCGTTTGATCTGACGGTCGATCGGACGTTCGCGGCATTTCTCCAATAGCTCTACGTTGGAGATGGTCTCGGGCCAGTAGATACCAAGAATGCGACGCAGACACCGGTTCACGAAGACTTGGATTTGTCGTGAGATGTCTTTTGTAACCTTCCACGTCTCGCACCCGTAAAGCAGTACAGATTTGACGTTGGACCCGAATATTTTAAGCTTGATCCTTCGGGTCAGTTTCCGTGACTGCCAAACTGGTCTCAGCTGCGCGAAAGTAGCTCGGGCTTTAGCTATCCGTGAGGTGATGTCCTCCTCACAACCCCCAGTCTCCGACACGACGCTCCCGAGGTAAGTGAACTTGTGGACGCGTTCCACTGCCTCTGTGCCAATTAGCAACGGTGTATTATTTTTCACGCCAGATCTCATCTCTTTGGTCTTCCGGATGTTAATTTTGAGGCCTGATTTTGCAGCTTCCTGTTGGAGATCATCTAACTTTCCCTGCATATCGGCGTGGGTATGACTCAGAAGGCAAAGATCATCAGCATAGTCCAAGTCCTCTAAGACGGAGGATAATCCCCACTCTATGCCGCGGCGTCGTTTGTCAGCGATGCGTAGCATAATTCCGTCTAGAAGGCTTCGCACGGTTGCAACTAAAATTATCGGTGTTCCATTGCATAAAAAAAAATGCCCTGGTCTAACACACTAATTGCCTAGCCCCAAACTAAGCTCGCAGCTTGTGCTATGGATGCTAGGGAACGAATGGACATACCTAAATACTTTTATAAACATCCATGACTCAAGTACAAATGTCAATTTTCATCACACCAACATTTGCCCCTTGCGAGATTAAGACCCGTGACTCTTGGTTTTGTAGACTGGGTCTCTGACCACTAGACCAAAGGGCCCGTCTGTATTTCATCCGTATTAGCATAAATATTCCTCTTGAATCACTCATGAAAAATCATGAACTGACTTTGTTTTATACTATGTTAAGAAAGCTAGAGAATAAACATGAACATTGTACCACCCATTGTAACCAACCAAAACCAAACTGTTGATAAAATGTTAACTTTGCTATAATAATAGTTGGGAACAAAGTTTTGCAAAAGCATTACTTATAATAACCTATTTTCAATTCATTTTAGTTATTCAAGGACATTTATATACTTATTAACAACATAGTCATAAGTCCATACATGAAATTTAATAATCAAATCTTCTTTCAGGCCCAAAAAACAGACAGCGGTTTCTATGTGAAGTCCGAGTAGAAGGTTTTGGTTACGTCGGTGCTGGTAACTCGACTACCAAGAAAGAAGCTCAAACTAACGCTTCTCGTGACTTTGTGAACTATCTTGCGAGAACGGGGGTAGTTCCTCAAGCTGATTTGCCGGAAGATATAAGAGTTAAGGCTGAAGTCGGTGAGCAGTCAGGCCAACAACAGCCGGAACAGAGTTACAATGAGCCACAAAGAGCCAGACCAGTTTTCCAGGTAAAATATTGTATTTTTTAATATTTTTGTAAAGAAAGTTGGCTACAAATATTTTGTTATTTATTAGACACTTTTTACAATGCACTGGTATACAGTGCCTGTTTTAACTCTACCAGCGCCCTGGGCGAGATTTCTGCAGAGACAGGTTGAAGAGCCCTTTTATTTGGCGCCCCGGGCCTTAGCCCGATCGCACTCTTCCCTACTGCTGGTATACTTACTGCCCTGGTATATTATTGCAAGTGCAGTGTTAGATACTAAAACCTTAATGCATTTGTTTGCACCGAACAATGTTGAATACTGAATTAAAAAAAAATCTTTTCCAGGAGGGAATGGGCCCCGACAGCATGGGTCAGGCATACCAAGCATATGGCGGTGAAAGCCGTAACTTTACGTACATGGACCGTCTCCAACAACAGAAGAATGTGGAGGAAGCTGAGGATTTGGACGTAAACGCCAGCCTCCATGGCAACTGGACGATGGAGAACGCTAAATCCAAGCTGCATCAGTTCATGCAGATCAATAAGATTAATGCGGATTACGTTTATAAGGCTGTAGGGCCTGACAATGTCCGGTTTGTACGAATTAGTAACATTGATAAAATATATGTGGATGGTTCATGTAAACATCTACATGTATTTTGATAACAATCATTAACACCTGACTACTTAACCAATTTAATTATTATTATTCATTACCATTGCATCATTACACTACTCTCTGTCATTTAAAATAAAATACAATCTGCTGCATTATTTTGCATCTGATTGTATTTGAATATTTATGTTATTATTTCAAAACTTTGAAACAAGCCACTTGTTATTCAAAATTCTTGAAAAACAAGTGGCTGCAGTTTTTTATTTGTTTATTAAGGAGATGTGGCCAAGTATATGTGTTTAATATTGCAACAATCATTGTGAAATGAGGGTGTTTCAGAACCAGGGGCCTTACCATCAAGTCTTAAAGCGATTTTTAAACGAGTGAGTAAGAGAGATGCCGCTTTACATGATGTAAGGCGGCATCTCTCTTACTCGCTGGTTTTTAGATCGCTCTAAGACTTGATGGTTAGGCCTCAGATATCTGTCAGCAAGCATAGCATAGACTTGAATTGTCATTGATCAGTTTGATGGAATCCCACTATAACAAGATTCTTCTATTTACAATGAACTCTGTGGGATCAATCATGTTACAGTTAGATAAAATTCCCATGTTACGTTATCTGCTAGATATTGGATTTTGTAATACCCTCTACTTACAGTGTGAACTTAGTCCAGAAATACACATATCTAAAATTTCATTATTCATTAAAATGCGTTTCTGGGCAAGTTTGCTTCTACACAGTGGTTGTTGCTCATATAAATTGTTGCAAATTTTGCAAATTGTAGTGCAAGATTTGTTTCAAGAAAAAATCAATCAATTTATTTATGATAAATGGTTATATTCATGAAGGTTTATTAGTAAGTGAAGAATGTTGTGCCTAAAGACAGAACGAAATCTAAGACAAATGATATTCTACTACTTATAAAAACCTTGAGGAACCTGTTTCAGTTACTCTGATTAAGAACTTTAAGCATAAATGGAAGATAAATTAATTGACAGATGACAATGTTCTGCCAATGAGTCAATGTTTTGCAAATGCGAAATCCGCTAAATAGCAGTAAGTAGGCGTAGGGTCTAACTGCTATGTAATTGGTGATTACTAATATATCTGTCAATATCATGTCAAAATTCACCAATCAAATACCAGCTAGACCCTGCGCCTACCTACTGCCATCATGCGGATTTTTCATTTGCGAAAACCCTCATTTAACTATCAGGGACATATTTGGAGTGGGTGAAACAGAGTTTGATTTTTAAGATTGCTGTGCAAACTTATTCAAGTATCTTCTGAATTTGTTTACACAGCAATATCATTATTTTCATTTCTAAATTCGTCTGCGGACATATGTGATGCTAAAATTTAGATTTGTTTATTTTTCTTGTTTATTATTTTGTTAACAGTTTTCCTGTAAATGAGAATAATAAATAATTGGCAAAGTTTGGAATGTTATATAACATACCCTAATATATTATTTTAAACAAATGGCATGAAAGATGAATTGCTCATTGATAGTCTTGGATTTTGTTCTGAACGCAGGTGTCGAGAAAGCGATCCACAATACTTGGCCACTTCTACGAAATGTACCAATTAGTTCCTATTGTATGTATTTGGTAAGTACCTGTGTGTTTATTTTGCACCATTTCACCCTAATATTGAAGTGCGAATAATCTATATATACTATCTACTATACCAATATTATAAAGAGGAAAGATTTGTATTTTGGTATGTAACAAATAAAGTCAAAAACTACTGAAAGATTTCAAAAATTCTTTCACCATTACAAAGCTACATTCACCCTGAGTAACACAGGCTATATTTTATCCCGGTATGGGAAGAAGTTTTTTGGGACGCGGGTGAAACCGTGTGCACTCGTGCGAAGCTGGGACGGGCCGCTAGTTATTAAAGGTTTAATGCTGATATTAAAGGTTTTATGTTCATGCACATGTTTCAATATAATATAAATCTTAATTAAGTTTACTTCAATAACTTTTGGTGAATGCTTCCTCTTTAAAATAGGGCTACAGTTGTATTTTAACACTAGCGGCCCGTCACGCGGTTTCACCCGCGTCCCGGGGGAACTACTTCCCGTACCGGGATAAAATATAGCCTATGTTACTCTGGGTGAATGTAGCTTTCCAACAGTGAAAGAATTTTTCAAATCTGCCAAGTAGTTTCGGAGCCTATTCAATTCATACAAACAAACAAAAAATCAAACCTTTCCTCTTTATAATATTAGTATTCTTAATTAAGTTTACTTCAATAACTTTTGGTGAATGCTTCCTCTTTAAAATAGGGCTACAGTTGTATTTTAACACTAGCGGCCCGTCACGCGGTTTCACCCGCGTCCCGGGGGAACTACTTCCCGTACCGGGATAAAATATAGCCTATGTTACTCTGGGTGAATGTAGCTTTCCAACAGTGAAAGAATTTTTCAAATCTGCCAAGTAGTTTCGGAGCCTATTCAATTCATACAAACAAACAAAAAATCAAACCTTTCCTCTTTATAATATTAGTATAGATAACATGAAAAAAAGTTAAAACATGATGGTGAAAAAACAAAAACATGTTTTTACTTGTTAGATTTGCATTCTTAATTACTTATTATTTTATCCTCTTAACTTTATGGGTATTTTCTAATCTATGTATGTCCTTCCTAGGGAATGCAATCTTGAATCGAGATTGGCAGTTTGAGATCTCGCGCTATAACCATAGGGTCGAGATTGGCCCGTTCGAGATCTCCATCATAAACGAGTCGAGATCTCGACCTATTTAGATTTATTTCAAGATTTTATTTAGAGATTGCATTCCCTAGTACTTACCTTGTTGAGTGTCTTTTAACTTTTCTTTTTAAATCTATCCAGGGCCGTCATTCACCTATTAGGGGCCATGGGAACGTGCCCATTGTGCCCAGCGAGAAAGACGGGCCTGGGCCCGTCGCCAAGATGCCACTTTGACGAATTCGCCATACGCTTTCGTCGCGACTTATATTGCCCTCCCGCACACGAACTGTTTGTGTGAGCGGGACGGAGATATACGATCGCTACGAAAGCGTCTGGCGAATTCGCCAAAGTGGCATCTTGGCTAGCCTACCAGACCAATCGATCGACCGTCGGTGGTAAAATGGAATAGTCGACGTCGATCCAGCTGTTTCGTCAATCGATGAACGTCGACCGGTGCCATCTATCAGCAATCGATCGATGGGGTGTGGTAACATTCTACGTTTTCGCTATCTCACCGATTTGCTTGCATTTCCAGGAGCTTCTGTTGCGAGATGAGTATATACGTGCGTCAACTCGGGCGTAACGTGACGGGGCGTGAGACCGCCTCCAACAAGCAGACGGCGAGCAAGTCTTGCGCTCTGTCTCTCGTCCGCCAGTTGTACCATTTGGGCGTTATAGAGGCTTACAGCGGCACGCTTAAGAAGGATAGGTAAGTATGACGAAATTATTTAAATGAAGTAATTTGTATTTTATGCTCTTTACGAGCATTTAGGTTTAGGTTTCCGGGGTATTTGCCGCACTAAGGTTCGTATAAATAAATCGCACTCAAGTCAGTGATCGATCTTGAGTGCGAACTTGATATGTCATTCTCATATAAACAGCACCTAAAATAAAATATGGGTAACTAACTCCTCTTACTGTAAATCAACAACTTGTTCAAAGTCTAATTGTTTGTTTCCAGAACTGCCGAGGGTCTTATGAAACCCTATCCGGTTGCTATAAGCCCAGAACTTGAGTCGCAACTAGAGGAGACCTTGAATGGTGAGTATTCATATATTTTTTAAATGTAATATGGCGGCAAACCGACATGATGGTCACCAGATGGTAAGTGCCCACCGCTGCCCATGGACATCAACAACTGCACAAGGGTCGCTGATGCTTTGCCTGCCTTTTAGACCCCGTGTCCTCCCCTACTGAGACTTGCGACTTTACTCGCCAGTAAAAACACAGCACATAGTTACGATATACTACAGTGAAGTATCACTGTGGTCTTCTTTAACTGAATGATTTTTAATATTCATTAAAAACCGTATTGCAGGCTTTTATTATAATGCATGGCACCATTGCTATTGAAGAGATGAGTGCTTGTTGACATTTTGATAAAAATTTGCTCCATTCGAGAGCCCCCTTGCTGTTTCGGCCACGTCAGAGGTTCAATATTGTATCATATTTATAACACAAACATTAATCTATCTCGCACGTCATAATTTACAGAGTTGAACATAGAACCAGTGGACGTTAACAACGCCCCCCTTTCCGAAAACCAGGAAGGCCAAGGTGGGGGAGTCACCATACTTCAGATGGATCGAGTCAAAGCTATGAGGGAAGCCAAGCAAGTCGCTGGCGGCGTGGTGTCGTGGTCGCCCCCACAGGCTAACTGGAACGCTTGGACTGGGTGTAATATTGGTGAGGAAGAGTTTATTATCAATATTAGCTGTAGAACTAGTCTGACATACCTAGGGACATGGAGGGTAAGTCACCATAATTCAGATGGATCGTGTCAAAGCTATGAGGGAAGCGAAGCAAGTCGCTGGCGGCGTGGTGTCGTGGTCGCCCCCACAGGCTAACTGGAACGCTTGGACTGGGTGTAATATTGGTGAGGACGAGTTTATTATTATAAGCTGTAGAACTAGACTGGCATAGCTAGGAAGAAGGAAGGAGATTCACCATACTTCAGTTGTCCGCTTGAACGCTATGAGGGAAGCCATTTGGTAATCTGTGGGAAAGAGTGGCCTGCCCACAGGCTAACTGGAACACTTTGACTGAGTGATATATTGTTTAGCAAGTTGTTATTTTTAAGAATACAATCTTTGGTTGTTAAGCAACTTGTTTTTTACACCTTTTTTGGTGTAGTTGTTGTCAAGTCTGCCAGTGGCACTTCTAAAAGGGGTGGAGCAATAAAAATTAAGATTTAAATATGGAACGCATGTAAAGCAACATAGGATTAAGCAAAAAAATCGTAAAATGTCGTAAAGCAAAAGTAATTTAGTGGGACCTGTATAAAAAAAAAAAACAATAGTGCATAATCATACTTGCATTTTACAGATGAAGGCCCACTAGCAAGTTCAAGCCTTGACGACATCAGTGCGGATTTAGAGAGGAACCACAGAAATATATGCCAAAATAGCCAGTTGTACCAAGTGAGTAAACATGTGTAATCAAATACATTTCTTTATTAAATGAGAGGCCCTAAAAACTATAGAATTATTTTGGTGACCTTTTACCTTCTGAGAAGATAAAGAATCACTATTTCATAGCAATAACTTTCATAGAAAATCATTGTAACAGATTGTGAAACTTATTGCCTTGAAATAAATCTTAATTTCGTATAACAAGTTCTTGTCACAGCGAGTGATCTCATGTTATTTTTGTAGGAAAGCGTCCGTGAGAGAGAACAGTTACCGGTCTACGCGATGCGTTCACAAATAATGGAAGCGATTAATGACAACCCCGTCATTATTATCAGAGGCAACACTGGGTGCGGTAAGACTACTCAGGTGAGAAACAATGATTTTGGTACCACAATTTAATTAGTAATTTTAATTTGTAGTACTAGTAGTATAAAAAAAAATTACGTGAAAAAGAATTTCCTTGTAAATCTAATTGCAGACTAAATATCTTTATCTTTATCTTATCTTTAATTTTTGACTTGTGTGCTCCAATAAGTATTATCGGAAATGTTTATTAAAATCATAGTAGGGTGTTAAACGTTTTAGTCGTCAAATATTTATTTAAATTTTAATTAAACTCGATGCAGAATTCATATTGATTGTGGAATCGTCGGTCAGCGCAATCTATCGTCAGTCCGTTATACTGTTTGTGGCCAAATGTTTTCTATTGTTAACTGTTTTCGTGGTGCTGTGGCAAGTAGGTCTCACTATAAAGGGGCATATCCCACCAACCACCCATGGCCAAACCAACCTAGGTTATATTGGCCGAATCGCGGGAGATGCGCGATGATATTGCGTGTGGCTAGGCACTCTGCACTCCACCGCGCCGCAATTCTTGAATCCCTACAAGTTTTCTCTCTCTATCCTATGTTCCTGTGCAGCATTCTCCCCCTTCTGGGGCTGCTGACTCTAGCTCCGGGCAGCTCTCCGGGCGGTTCCGTGTCTTGTGCCAGTCGTGCGCGAAATTCCGTAGCCTTTGGAACTATAAAGGGGCAGTCAAAAATTTATATCTGTGTATATTTATTTATATTAATGTGAGATCTGGTCCGCAGGTGTGTCAATTCATTCTCGACGACTACATAGCGAGCGGGCAGGGCGCGTGGGCGAACGTGTTCGTGACGCAGCCGCGGCGCATCTCCGCCGTCAGCGTGGCCGAGCGCGTCGCCAGCGAGCGCTGCGAGGAGCTCGGCAACAGCGTGGGGTGAGCGCTCTTATGTGCACGGTGTTAAGGTTCATATTAGAATGAACCTAGTATGTACTCCAAAGTGACCAAGCTCTTCGCTAGCGAGCGCTGCGAGGAACTAGGCAACAGCGTGGGGTAATCGCTCTTATGTACACGGTGTTAAGGTTCAAGTCAGCGTGGCCGAGCGCGTCGCCAGCGAGCGCTGCGAGGAGCTCGGCAACAGCGTCGGGTGAGCGCTCTTATGTACACGGTGTTAAGGTTCAAGTCAGCGTGGCCGAGCGCGTCGCCAGCGAGCGCTGCGAGGAGCTCGGCAACAGCGTCGGGTGAGCGCTCTTATGTGCACGGTGTTAAGGTTCAAGTCAGCGTGGCCGAGCGCGTCGCCAGCGAGCGCTGCGAGGAGCTCGGCAACAGCGTCGGGTGAGCGCTCTTATGTACACGGTGTTAAGGTTCAAGTCAGCGTGGCCGAGCGCGTCGCCAGCGAGCGATGCGAGGAGCTCGGCAACAGCGTCGGGTGAGCGCTCTTATGTACACGGTCATAAGGTTCAAAGTAGATTGAACCTTTCTTACAGTATTGATCAAGCAGGAGTATGGCAACAGCGTGGGGTGAGCGCTCTTATGTACACGGTGTTAAGGTTCAAATTAGATTGAACCTTTCTGACATTTTTGACGAAGCAGGAGAACCATGGCAACGCAGCGTGGCGCTCTTATGACAACGACATAGGGTTCAAATTAGCGCGTCGCCAGCGAGCGCTGCGAGGAGCTAGGCAACAGCGTCGGGTAAGCGCTCTTACGACAACGACATAGGGTTCAGATTAGCGTGGTTCAGTGCTACGAGGAGCTCGGCAAAAGCGTCCGGTGAGCGCTCTTATGAAAACGGCGTAAGGTTCATATTGGATTAAACCTTAATTAACTCACTCCTTTTGAAGAAAAACATGCAAGCAGCAGCATCGTATGTGCGCCTTATTTTTTCTGCGTAAGGTTCAAATTGGGTCGAAACCCTTAGACGTGTTATTTTTTTATACTACTATACTAAATAATTCAAATTTCTTATTTCAGGTACTCCGTCCGTTTCGAATCAGTGTTGCCACGTCCGTACGGATCGATCTTGTTTTGCACTGTGGGAGTATTGCTGAGAAAATTGGAAGGCGGCTTAAGGGGTGTCAGTCATGTTTTAGTTGATGAAGTAAGTCACATAATTTATATTATGTATTATAATTACTTATTTTAATGTTTGATTCTAGGTTTGAATTTGGCGGTATGATTATACCCCGTGCCTCCAAATGCTCGTTAGGTCGTTACTCCTGGGTCCTGGATTCGCTTCCTGGGTCGGGCGAAATTTATGTCGGTTTTTCTGATAACAGCCCGGTTATGTTATCTCCAACCCGCATTTGACAAGCGTGGTGATTAAGCCAAAACCCATCTTTGTAACTAAAACATTATTTCAAATGATACAGGCCTTTGCCCTGCAATGGGACATTATTAGGCTGATACTTTTTTAGTTCAAAGAATTCCTTACCCAGACAACTTTCTTCAGTGGTGTACAACAAGCTGATGAACATAATGTTGCTGCTGTTAAGAATGATGTATCTGTTTGCCTTCAGGTGCACGAACGCGACGCAGATACTGACTTCGCGCTGATCCTGCTCCGAGACATGGCGCATACATACCCGGATTTGCGAGTCATCCTCATGTCCGCGACAGTCGATACCACGCTCTTCACCAACTACTTTGGCAACTGCCCTGTTATCGAGGTATGTATATAGATAAAAGACAATGCCGATTTTGTTAGGGGAGGTGGCGCCTTTTTTTTCGAGCATCCACCAACCAAACTTGGTAATCTATATTCTTTTGGGCATTACAAACGATAATTGCTATGGGACGAACTTCTTAGCTATCCATGGATTCTCCGTGCGGGTGTCGGGTCCATCGCGTGGAACAGAGAGGAATGTCAGTCGGCGCCTGGGACTTTCGACCCAGCGTGTAGTGTAGATTGTATTGTAGATACTCGTATATAAATCCGTGGACTAACACACCAATGAGGGTGTTTGCGATTTAAAAATTCGCTAGATGCCAATGCGTAGGCGTGAGGTGTGATATATGTCATTGGTGAATTTTGGCAAATCTGTCAATGTCATGTCCAAATTCACCAATCACATACTCGTACCAGTTGGACCCTACGCCTACTTACTGCCGTCTGCTGATTTTTCATTTGCGAAAACCCTCGTTGCCTAGCCCGAAACAAAGCGAAGCTTGTTCTATGGATGTTAGGGATCAGATAGAAATACTTAAATACTTTTTATAAATAACCATGACAATGGCTCCTAGCGGGTTTCGAACCCGCGACCCTTGCTTTTCCAGCCAGGGACACTGCCCACTAGACCAACGGGCCCGTCTTCGGCCGGACTGAAGTTCGGTGCGACTACGCCTGAAATGTATTTTATTAAAATGGAGGATGACACACCATACCGAAATTACGTCACGTAATTTTGTATCATCGATCGCGCTTTTCTCTCTTAGTCTGTAGCACAACTATTTTGAAGTGCTTAATCACTGTGCTTGTTACTATCGTTGTATCAAAAGCCTCATTCTCTCATTCTTCGTACCAGGTCCCGGGCCGCACGTACCCCGTCCGTCAGTACTTCCTCGAAGACGCAATCGAGCTGACCAAGTTCGTGCCACCCCCTGACACGAGGAAGCGGAAGTCCTCGGGGAAGAAGGCCAGCAAGGACGACGATGATGATGAAGATGAAGGAGGTAGGACATAGCTTTGTATACCTTTAATGAGGGTGATTGAATGACAAGTCAAATCACTCACTTTTATTAAACGTCAAAAACGTGAGCTTGTAGGGACACTGTATGAAATAGATATGTAAATTGATTGGACTAAAATTCGAGCTTCGAGCTTAGGCTCGGAGCTTTTACTATGGATGCTAGGGAACGGATAGACGTACCTTCTTAAATACTTTTATAAATATCCATGACTTGAGTGCAAATGCCGATGTTCATCACATATACAATTGCACCAGGGTCTCTGTCCACTAGACCAACGGGCCCATCAGTAATAAGTATGACGTCATTCATAAGTTAGTATTGTCAAATCAATACTTTTTCAGTTCCGATTAAATATAACAAATTGTAAAGAGCGCAACGATAATAATTAATTTTAATTCTTTACTTCAATATAGTTGGTGCGGACGAGCAAGATGAAGATTTGAATAAAAATTGCCAGCTCGGTCAGGACTATTCCGCGGACACTGTGAAAGCTCTACAGATGCTGTCGGAAAAAGATGTAAGTTTGTTATTATTTGGCTCTATTTGGAGAATTCAAAGTTAAAGTATCCTTTATTCAATTTGGCGTCATAGAAGCACTTTTGAATCGTCAAAAAAATCTAAAATGACTATACCACCGTATACAAGCAGTGTCAATCGATAAGAATCTACAAGAAACTCAACAGTTTTTTTTTGTGACCGTGTCTGCCACCGCTTACGACTTACTATTCGGTGCCTAGGATCATTTTGGGCCACTTCGGCAACAAAGTTAGATTATCATCCGTGTCACATACTATGTATGTCATTTACTTAGCTATAGTCCATTTTGCGTATGAGGTGTCTCTGTAATTGGTGTACTACTTATACGAAATTAAATTTTATATCAATGCAATAAGATAAACATGCTCAGATGGTTTGAATATAATCTTTATAAATAGTTTGGTAAAAAAAAAATCTATCACGCACAATGGCCCACCTTGGAGGCTAAGTGCGTATTTCCCCAGAAACCTAAACCTAAGCCGAAGTTTCACGCGGTGTTTTGAAGTTTTTCCGTAGGGTCTTATTACATTAGTGTACTGTCGATTTTCCTTTGAAGGTAAACAGTCACCAGAATCATCTAATTCTAAAATGAACCATTCCTCCACAGATGAGTTTCGAGCTGATCGAAGCGATCCTAGTCCACATATCCCAGCTCCCAGGAGACGGAGCCGTCCTCGTCTTCCTCCCCGGATGGAACCTGATCTTCGCACTCATGAAGCATCTCCTCCACCATCGAGAGTTCGGAGACGCGTCGCGATATGTGATCCTGCCACTCCATAGTCAGATACCGCGCGAGGACCAGAAGAAGGTGTTCGTCACGCCGCCGCCGGGGATCACTAAGGTAGATCATCATCATCATCGTCAATTTTATCATCATCATCAGCATCCTAACTGTCATCATCATCATCACCAACGTCAATATGATCTTCGTCATCATCATCGTCAGTAAAATCATCATCATCACCATCATTATCATCATCGTCAATATCATCATCATCATCACCATCATTATCATCATCGTCAATATCATCATCATCATCACCATCATTATCATCATCGTCAATATCATCATCATCATCACCATCATTATCATCATCGTCAATATCATCATCATCATCACCATCATTATCATCATCGTCAATTTCATCATCACCATCAACACCACCGCGAGTTCGGCGACGTGGAGCAGACTCACTAACCGATTGACCAACCGCGCGGCCGGGGCGGCGCAGTGCAGCTGACCCACGAAATACTTTTTGTTATCACCAACTTTGTCAAACATCATATAAATAAATATCATATAAATAAATTAATAATGAAAAATAAATTCAGTTTATCTGATTCCGCAAAGAATTGCGTTTTGTAATCCGGTATTTTACTGAAAAGTGAAATCAGTCGCTCTTATTAAATGTCAAAAAAGTAATCTTGTCTATGTAACTGTATGAAATTCTAAGCAATGCCGTCACATGTTAGTACTGTCCAATCAATATATTTTTAGGCTCGATTAACTGGGAAAATTTGATAAAAGCGCAACAGTAGCAGCATTATTAATGTGTCCTTTTTTGAACTCATTGTTTAGTGTAAGAGTTTCTTCATTTATTTTGAATGCATTCAAACATTCAATTATGACAGCGAACTACCCTAATGCTAGTTTAAATTTATCCCTAGCGGCATTAAAATAAGTAACACTCTTGTCACCAGGTGATCCTATCAACGAACATAGCGGAGACGTCGATCACTATCAACGATGTGGTGTACGTCATAGACTCGTGCAAGGCGAAGATGAAGCTGTTCACATCGCACAACAACATGACTTCCTACGCTACTGTGTGGGCGAGCCGGACTAATTTGGAACAGGTATGTTGTTGTATTTTTTTTTTTTTTATGTCCGAGGCGGCAAACGATCTAGCGGGTCGCCTGATGGTAATCAATCACCGCCGCCCATGGACATCCGCGACACCAGAGGTATCGTTGATGTGTTGCCGGCCTTAACCCCATACCCTCCCCAACTGAGCTCTGGCAACCTTACTCACCAGCAGAAACATAGCACCACAGTTACGAAGTGCTACTTCACTGCGTTTAGTTGTTTAATATAGGTAAGGCTCGGATTAATGAATATAACAATAGGTGAAGCCAATTTGACAGTTATGCTATCCTTTTTCTCCTTATAACTAGCGGCCGCCCGCGACTCCGTCTTCGTGGTTTTCGGTTTCCGCATTCATAGGTATACTCTATAGCCTAAAGCGTCCAATAGACTATCCAACACAAAAAATATTTTTTCTAATAAGACCAGTAGTTCTTAAAATTAGCGCGTTCAAACAAACATACAAAGTCTTCAACTTTATTACTTTAGTAAAGATGAAACAATTGTGACAGAGCAAGATAGCAGACACGTACTCACGCGGTCTAATTGTCAAGTGAGACGTGTAGGGCAGGCTTCTCGCAAGCTGCATCCACGCATAATGCACTGCATTTTTATTTAATCGTCGAACTGGGACCGGCTTCCCATTTACGTTTAATTAAAATCACTCACATTTTAACCTTGCCTTACGAAAGGTGATCAGGCCAACCCTACCTTTAATAACAATTTTATTTGTTTTTTTAGCGTAAAGGCCGTGCAGGTCGTGTCCGTCCCGGCGTGTGCTTCACTCTGTGCACAAAAGCGCGTTTCCAGCGGCTGGATGAGCACCAGACTGCGGAGATGTTCCGCACGCCGCTGCACGAGCTAGCGCTCAGGTACATACTGACAAGCTAGGATAGTCTTTAATGTGTGCGGAATAAGGGTGCGAGTCGATTGCGCGTCGTAGAACAGTAGTGTTGATATTCCCATGTTGAGTTTCTTACGAATGCGACCGGCGTGTGCATTACGCTTTAAAGCACTAGACCGTGGAGATGTTTCGCACGCCGCGTCACGAGCTGGCGCTCAGGAACTGTCACAAGGAGAAGGGAGAATAGTCTTTAACGTGCACGGAATAAGGGTGCGAATCGATTGCGCATCGTAGAACAGTAGGGTTGATATTCCCATGAAAATTTTCATATGACATTTACGTTTTGAGCGGGTCGCACTGTGGAGCACCAGACCGTGGAGATGTTCCGCACGCCGTTGCACGAGCTGGCGCTCAGGTACATACACACTTATATAGAAGGGATAAGGTTGCAAGTCGATTGCGCGAAGTAGAACAGTAGGGTTGAATTTCTCATGTTGAGTTTCTTACGAATGCGACTGGCGTGTGCATTACGCTGTGAAGCAATAGACCGCGGAGATGTTCCGCACGCGGCTGCACGAGCTGGCGCTCAGGTACATACTGACAAGCTATCATAGACTTAAACGTGTACGGTATAAGGTTGTAAGTCGATTGCGCGAAGTAGAACAGTAGGGCTGATTTTCTCATGTTAAGTTATATATGACATTTGAGTTTCGAACGAATCCCGGCGTGTGCTTCACTCTGTGCACACGCGCGCGCTTCCAGCGGCTGGACGAGCACCAGACCGCGGAGATGTTCCGCACGCCGCTGCACGAGCTGGCGCTCAGGTACATACTAGGGGGGATCCAAAAGTTCGTGGCCTAACATAGACAGAGCAATGCTATCATTTTAAATCTTTTCTCTATCTCTACTATAATTATTTAGTAGCAAATGAGCAAAGTTTGGTTTAGTTAACGCAAGCAACTTTTTTTTTGTTGTTATTTATTTGAGAGCGTCTGAACAGATTCTCAAGAATGGACAAAATCGAACACCGCGCAGTGATCAAGTACCTGCATTAAAAAGGTCTTAAACCAAAATATATTCATGAAAATATGGATAACACATCGGGAGAATCTTTTTTACCTTATTCCGGAGTAAAAAATGTGGATAGCTGAGTTTTAGTGAGGTCAGGAGAGCGTTGAAGACGATCCTAGATGTGGAAGGCCTTCAACGTCTACTACCAAGGAAAACATCGATAAAATATGTGATCTTATTCTTAATGACCAAAGATTGACCATGTTTAAGATAGCTGAGATCAAAAGCATTGGGTATGGTCGGATTTAAATCACCGTAACTCAAAAACTGGAATTCCATCGAGTTTCTACTAACTGGGTGCCCAGGTTGATTTGAGTCAAACAAAAACGCGTTCGATTCAAAATTTCGCGTGACTGTTGGAGCTTTTTGAGCTAGATCCCGATTATCCTTATCCCGGTTTGTTACCATGAATGAAAGCTGGGTTCATCAGCATACTCCAGAACCCAAACAACGGTCAAAAAAATGGAAAAAATCTGGCTTACTCACTCTGAAGAAAACTAAGGTCTTTTTTCAGCCTTTAAAGTAATGGCTTCGATATTTTGGGATAGGAAGGGAATCATGTTTGTAGATTATTTATTAAATCGTGATTCGCTGAATGTCATTAATTAATCTTTCATTTTTGGGTAGATTCGAGAGGATATCTATTAAAAACGGCTGGGTATGCTGCGCAAGAAAGTTTTATTCAATCAAGTTAATGCGCGGGTTCACACTTGTGCCGAAATAATGGCCGTGATACACAATTTGTGGGTACGAATTATAGCACCAGCTACATTATTTGGCTGATTAAGCCCTCGCGGACAAATATTCACTACAAATTTGAAGAAAAATACGGAAAGTTCGTAATTTTTGACCAAAGAAGTCGTGATGGACGCTGAAAATGGTCATTTTTAAGGACCTTTCGAAATCGATTTTTTTCCGATAGATAAATAAATTGTAGTTCAGATAAAAATCATGCGTTGAACTAGATAGGGACTACGTTAAACAATAAAAAATAATTTACACCCACATTTCTTTGACATTCATAGTCAGGCCACGAACTTTTGGATTCACCCACGTACATAAGAAGAAGCAAGAATAGTCTTTATGTCATGGGAATAAGGGTGCGAGTCGATTGCGCGTCGTAGAACAATAGGGTTGAATTTCCCATGTTGAGTTTCTTCCGATATGAGTTTCAAACGGGTGGCATGCGTTCCGGCGTGTGCTTCACTCTCCGTGCATGGGCACGCTGTCACGCCGTTGCACGAGCTAGGATAGTCTTTAATACATAAGGAATAAGGTTGCAAGTCAATTGCGCGAAGTAGAACAGTATGTGATTTTTCTATGCTGAGTTTCGAGCGGGTTACATGCGTCCCGGCGTGTGCTTCACTCTGTGCACTCGCGCGCGCTTCCAGCGGCTGGACGAGCACCAGACTGCGGAGATGTTCCGCACGCCGCTGCACGAGCTGGCGCTCAGGTACTGTCACAAGGAGAAGCGAGAATAGTCTTTATGTCTGAGTAATAAGGTTGTAAATCGATAGTGTGAGGTAGAACAGTAGGGTTGATTTTCCTATGTAGTTTCATATGACATTTGAGTTTCGAACGCGTGGCATGCGCCCCGGCGTGTGCTTCACGCCGCTGCACGATCTAGGATAGTCTTTAATACATAAGGAACAAGGTTGCAAGTCAATTGCGCGAAGTAGAACAGTAGGGTTGATTTTTCTATGCTGAGTTTCGAGCGGGTTACATGCGTCCCGGCGTGTGCTTCACTCTATGTACACGCGCGCGCTTCCAGCGGCTGGACGAGCACCAGACCGCGGAGATGTTCCGCACGCCGCTGCACGAGCTAGCGCTCAGGTACTCACACACTTATTTAGAAGGAATAAGGTTGCAAGTCGATTGCGCGCCATAGAACACCGTGACGATGATTTTTCAACGTAAAGTTTCTTTCGACATTTGAGTTTCGAACGGGTCGCATGCGTCGCAAGGTACTGACACACTGAAATGCTAGGTTAATCGTTAATATAGAAGGTATAAGGTTGCAAGTCGATTGCGCGTCGTAGAACAATAGGGTTGATTTTCCCATGTTGAGTTTTGAGCGGGTCGCATGCGTCCCGGCGTGTGCTTCACTCTATGTACTCGCGCGCGCTTCCAGCGGCTGGACGAGCACCAGACCGCGGAGATGTTCCGCACGCCGCTGCACGAGCTAGCGCTCAGGTACATACATAAAGTTTAAATAAATAAATAAATAAGAAGAAGCGAGAATAGTCTTTAAGTTGAGGGAATACGGTTGCAAGTCAATTGCGCGTCGTAGGACAGTAGGATCGATTCTCCTTAGTTGAAGTTTCTTACGACATTTGAGTTTTGAACGAGTGCCGACGTGTGCACGCTGTCACGCTGCTGCACGAGACGTCGCTCACAAGCTAGGATATTCTTTAATACAGAAGGAATAAGGTTGCAAGTCGATTGCGCGTCGTAGAACAATAGTTTTCATTTCCCATTTTGAGTTTTGAGCGGGTCGCCGAGCGAGCAATGCACGGGTGGTGGGACAGTTAGCGGCGTGCACCTCGGTTGCGCTAGCAGCCGGGGCCGGCGTCGCGGTAAAGAAATGTCACCCCTTATTTAATCAATCTGAATACGCAGTACATCATTCCATTGTAGCTGTTGAATATATATTTACTTCACCGTCAATTATCATTGTTTCCAGCATCAAACTGCTTCGACTCGGCAGCATCGGCCACTTCCTCTCGAAGGCGCCGGAGCCGCCGCCGCTGGACGCGGTCATAGAAGCCGAGGCGCTGCTGCGGGAGCTGGGCTGCCTGGACGCAGCTAACAATGACGCGCTGACGCCGCTCGGGACTATACTCGCCAAGCTGCCTATAGGTACGTGATGCTTGCCTATAGGTAGGTCTAGGCAGCATCGGCCACTTCCTCTCGAAGGCGCCGGAGCCGCCGCCGCTGGACGCGGTCATAGAAGCCGAGGCGCTGCTGCGGGAGCTGGGCTGCCTGGACGCAGCTAACAATGACGCGCTGACGCCGCTCGGGACTATACTCGCCAAGCTGCCTATAGGTACGTGATGCTTGCCTATAGGTAGGTCTAGGCAGCATCGGCCACTTCCTCTCGAAGGCGCCGGAGCCGCCGCCGCTGGACGCGGTCATAGAAGCCGAGGCGCTGCTGCGGGAGCTGGGCTGCCTGGACGCAGCTAACAATGACGCGCTGACGCCGCTCGGGACTATACTCGCCAAGCTGCCTATAGGTACGTGATGCTTGCCTATAGGTAGGTCTAGGCAGCATCGGCCACTTCCTCTCGAAGGCGCCGGAGCCGCCGCCGCTGGACGCGGTCATAGAAGCCGAGGCGCTGCTGCGGGAGCTGGGCTGCCTGGACGCAGCTAACAATGACGCGCTGACGCCGCTCGGGACTATACTCGCCAAGCTGCCTATAGGTACGTGATGCTTGCCTATAGGTAGGTCTAGGCAGCATCGGCCACTTCCTCTCGAAGGCGCCGGAGCCGCCGCCGCTGGACGCGGTCATAGAAGCCGAGGCGCTGCTGCGGGAGCTGGGCTGCCTGGACGCAGCTAACAATGACGCGCTGACGCCGCTCGGGACTATACTCGCCAAGCTGCCTATAGGTACGTGATGCTTGCCTATAGGTAGGTCTAGGCAGCATCGGCCACTTCCTCTCGAAGGCGCCGGAGCCGCCGCCGCTGGACGCGGTCATAGAAGCCGAGGCGCTGCTGCGGGAGCTGGGCTGCCTGGACGCAGCTAACAATGACGCGCTGACGCCGCTCGGGACTATACTCGCCAAGCTGCCTATAGGTACGTGATGCTTGCCTATAGGTAGGTCTAGGCAGCATCGGCCACTTCCTCTATTTTGAAAAAGGATTGAAAAGACTTTCTATTGCAACTTTTTTACAAATATCTCGACTTGTATTGTCTTCACAAAGTATAGTGTGCATCAAGGACAACATAATGTTTAAGAATAGTCTACAGTACAGTTGGACAAAAATGAAATGCACAAAAAAAAACAAAAAACCTGAAACGCAATTAAAACATTACTGCATTCTGCAAATCTCTTAAACAATTTCTCTTAGAGAAATCTTATTACAGTGTCGAAGAATTTTTCTATGATAATTTATAAATGTAGGTTAAGGAAAATTAATTTCATTGTTATTTGTTGCAAAATAATTTAAAAAAAATTATATAATGTAAATAAGTGTAAGAGTAAATAAGTAATATTATGTATGTAGAAATTGATTTGTTCCAATTGCTTTTATCTTGCCATACACTTACAGGGTATATTTTAAGATAAGTTTTAGCTTAATATCATGTATGGTGCAAGAATAAATAGTTATAAAAAACATAATGACGGATGTTCTGTCTCTTCCAGAGCCCCGTCTCGGCAAGATGATGGTTCTCGGCTTCGTCCTCGGCGTCGGTGACGCGCTGACCACAATGGCTGCCAACTCGACCACGTTCCCTGAGATATTCCTGCTCGAAGGACGGAGGAGACTGTCCGGCCACCAGAGGGCGTTGGCGGGCGAACGAGCGTCCGACCACGTGGCTATGCTGAATGCTTTCCAGGTAATGACAATTTATCTGATACTAGCTGCCCGCCCCGGCTTCGCCCGTGGTACTTACTTACATGTATTATACATACAAACCTTCCTTAAGAATCACTCTATCTATTAAAACCGCGTCAAAATCCGTTACGTAGTTTTAAAGAGCTAAGCATACATACGGACATACAGCGAAATCGACTTTGTTTTATACTATGTATTGATTGACTAGCGGCCCGTCATGCGAGTTCACCCGCGTCCCGAAAAAACTACCGTACCGGGATAAAATATAGCCTATGATACTCAGGGTAAATGTAGTTTTACAATAGTGAATATGCAGTGTAAAGAAGTCAATGTATCAACCATGAGAAAAGGTTTTGCGGGGCATATGATTGTACTCAGTTATTATATCCCAACTAATATCTGTCTGTCTGTCTGTTACGCTTTCCCGCTTAAACCTCGCAACCGATTATGATAAAATTTGATACAGACAATCTTTAGACCCTGAGACAGAACATAGGCTACTTTTTATTTCAAAAAAAAGAAATCCACGCGGACGGAGTCGCGGGCGGCCGCTAGTTTTGTTATAAAATAAATTAATAAATAACTAATGTAATAAAAGATGTTATTTATTGTTATTTCTTATAATTCATATTTGCTTCTATCGCACATATGTACTGTTATGAGTGTCAGCAACGATTTTGTTTTGCGTTTAAAAATATGTGATGAAATACCCCAAGACAGAAAATTTACAAATCATTATTATTTATTCCTTGGTACATAGATGTGGGAACGTGAGCGGCAGAAAGGCGAAGACGCAGAGATGCAGTGGTGCGAGTGGAAGGGAGTGCAGCAGACCACGCTGCGAGTCACCTCCGAGGCCAAGTACCAGCTCATCAGTAAGTTTCAAGTTGTTTATTATGACGCTGGCGCTTAAACTCCTTATAATAGGGATCGGATCGGAGGAGCGATGGTGGCCTAGTGGTACAGACGGCGCGTGCTGTGGTTAGAAGCCGGGCCCACACCTCTGGATTTTTCGAAATCTATGTATGGATTTTTGCCATTAGCTCGGCGGTGAGGGAAAACACCGTGAGGAAACCTGCACATTCAGTGATTTCTGACTTTAGTTCGGTTAGATCTGTATGTGTAACCATGATCCAATCTGTCTGGTTCCCGTCTATGGGTTACGAAGGTCTGATGGCAGTCGCTTCACTGTAATAACCAGGCTCGCCAAATCCTGGATCATTGTCAAAGCGGACCCCGCATAGAAACGGGATTAACGCTAGGAAGAAGAAGAATAGGGAACGGAATCTCTCTCTCTCTCTCGCAACTGGCTCTGCGCTACACAGTGGCTAAGACAGCTGGGCTCAAAAACCGCGGAGGTCGTGGGCTCGAATATTCGTCGGTACGTAGATGTGGGAACGCGAGCGGCAGAAAGGCGAAGATGCGGAGATGCAGTGGTGCGAGTGGAAGGGAGTGCAGCAGACCACGCTGCGAGTCACCTCCGAGGCCAAGTACCAGCTCATCAGTAAGTTTCAAGACTTAAATTTTTTGTTGACATGCTTGTCTTAGCGGTCACCAGATTGAATATTTGTCCATGACATCGCAGGTTCGACCCCCGCACAGGAAAAACATGTGTGTGCATGAACATGTCTTTTTGTCCTGGTCTGGGTGTTATATGTATTCACTAGCGGCCGCCCACGACTCCGTCTGTGTAGATTTCGGCACACATAGTGTTATACCATAGCTTAAGGCCTTCCTTGAAATGGACTATCCAATACAAATATATTTATCAACCCAGTAATTCCTGAGATTAGCGCGTTCAAGCAAACCGTATATTAGTGTACCAGTGTATTAGTATAGATTAATCGTTCAACATACGGCAATGAGGGTGTTTACAATTGAAAATTGCGCTAGATGGCAATACGTAGGCGTGAGGTCTAACTGCTCTGTCATTGGTGAATTTTGACATGTCTGTCAGTGTCATGTCAAAATTCACCAATCACATACCAGTTAGACGCTACATCTACCTACTGCTATCTAGCGGATTTTTCATTTGCGAAAACCTTCATTACCAATTCTTTTGCAAAGCGTGGTGACTATCAGCATAACTCCCTATGTGTGCTCCTTCGTCCAGCAGAGAACTGAGACTGATGATGATGATTCCAGATATCCTGACGACATCAATCGGTTTCCCTGAGGAGTGCTGCGTCCCGCAACGCTGGAACCCGTCGGGACCGGACCCGATGCTGGACTGCGTCATCGCGCTCATGTGCATGGGGCTGTACCCGAACGTCTGCCTGCACCAGGGGAAGAGGAAGGTCAGTTAATACGTAACAGACATTGATATACAAAAACCCAAGATACACAATCAACGTCTAAAAAACGTCCCCAAAAATAAGTGCAGAACGCTCTTATTTCAAACAGTCTTGCTCTTATAGAAAACATTCTTATTTAATGTGCATAAGGTTTAATTTGCAAAGAATAATGTTCATCATTTGACTTTGAGTTTTTGGTGACAGTATTGACTGTTACGTCTGTTTGAGACTGTGTATCATGGGTTTTTGTATATCAATGGTAACAGACCATTAAAGGGGGCATGGTAGACACATCTATCATTTGCAGTCATGTTATCGTACAAAGATTTTGCTGAAGCTGGAATCGAACCTAGATCTTCAAGATTACGGCCCACTAAGACCGTTGAAGCGTTGGGAGGTCAGTAACTGAATGGTTTAACTGTTGACTTCTGTAGTAAATTGGCGATGTCAACTACACTATTACATTCATTCACCCTATATGGTGTAGAGTCCAAGTTATACTCTTTTTGGCCATTTCACTGAGCTGTGACGCATCCTTAGAGTAATTGGTATTTTACCAATCACAGTTTAGTTTGACCAAATGTGTACGTTACGCCATCTAGCGGAAATATTCCTCAGACATTAACTGGTGTACCCGGCCGATTTTCGATCATGGCGGCCGATCTTACGATCAGCCAGGATCGCAGGGTATATTATAGTGCTCAAGTGAGTTCGCAAGCACAGGTGCACTTCCTATTCCCTCACTGTCATAGTTCAGTGGGGCAGCAACCGGACACGCCCGTAGAGAAATCAGGCGCAGGACCAACGGCTTAACGTGCCTTCCGAAGCACGGAGGAGCTCGAGATGAAACTTTTAGGTCACCCATCCGATGACTGGCCTCTGCGAAAGTTGCTTAACTTTGCAATCGCAAGCCGAGCGCGCCATCGAGCTCCTCAAACATACACTCTAGTGGAGTGGACCTGCTTTTCTAAAAACTAATTTCAAAACCTTTCGCTTCCAATTCTAGGTGTTAACAACGGAAGGCAAGCCGGCCCTCATCCACAAGACGTCAGTTAACTGCAGCAACCAGGAGCAGCGGTTCCCGTCGCCGCTGTTCGTGTTCGGCGAGAAGGTGCGCACGCGCGCCATCTCGTGCAAGCAGACCACCATGGTGGCGCCGCTGCATCTGCTGCTGTTCGCCTGCAGGAAGGTCGAGTGGGTGAGTAGTAGAGGGTCAGTAGTCTAACAACACAAGACGTCGGTTAACTGCAGCAACCGGGAGCAGCGGTTCCCGTCGCCGCTGTTCGTGTTCGGCGAGAAGGTGCGCACGCGCGCCATCTCGTGCAAGCAGACCACCATGGTGGCGCCGCTGCATCTGCTGCTGTTCGCCTGCAGGAAGGTCGAGTGGGTGAGTAGTAGAGGGTCAGTAGTCTAACAACACAAGACGTCGGTTAACTGCAGCAACCAGGAGCAGCCCTTTTTTGGTCGTGCGACTTCGTATTTGACGATTCGCAGAGACAAATATTTTTATGCATGAATATGTTTGGTCTGGGGTGTTCATCATCACCATCATTAATCATGAACAGCCTATCGCAGTCTACTGCTAGACATAGGTTTCTTCTAGGGCTCTCCACTCAGCTCGATCCTCGGCGATTCGATCGGTCTGGGTGTTATAGATACAAATATATTTAATTATATTTGTATAAATAATAAAGGATTAAAGTTTGTTTATCCGTTCTCTAGCATCTATAGAACAGGCCTCGAACTTAGTTTAGTTCTTTCACACTAGTTCGACTCATTAGTTCGATCGTCGAATGAAAATGGAGACTTGGAATTGTTGATTTTACAGTACGATCAAACAACTGCATATTGCCCGTGGAAGAAAACAAGTGAATATCTTGAAAACAAAAGAATATCAGAAAAACAAATGAATGGGGCTATGCAATTGGTGTGTTAGTCCAAGGAATTAATTTATTCATCTGTCCATCCGCAGATCGACAACATGGTCCGCCTGGACAACTGGCTGAATTTCGAGATGTCCCCGCGCGTGGCGGGTCTGGTGGTGGCGCTGCGGCCCGCGCTGGAGCGCCTCGTGGAGCGCGCCGCCGCGCAGCCCGACGCGGCGCTCGACCTCGACCCCGCCGAGAGGAAGGTTAGATATATGTGTGCTTACTAAATATAGGGTGCTTCAATCCGGCTCGAAGGACCAGCGCGCGATCTCGACCGCACAGAGTGGAAGGTAGGTATATGTGTATAAATATGGAATGCTTCAATATCCAGCTCGACGGACTTACCTCGACCCCGCCGAAAGGAAGGTTAGATATATGCGTTCTTACTAAATATAGGTCGTTCAAATCCGGCTCGAAAGACCAACGCTCGAACACGACTCCGCTGAGAGGGAGGTTAGGTTAGGACGACAACTGGCTGAATTTCGACATGTCTCCGCGCGTGGCGGGTCTGGTGCTGGCGCTGCGGCCCGCGCTGGAGCGCCTCGTGGAGCGCGCCGCCGCGCAGCCCGACGCGGCGTTAGACCTCGACCCCGCTGAGAGGAAGGTGAGATATATGTGTGTTGACTAAATATAGGGTGCTTCAAATCTGGCTCGAAGAACCAACGCGCGACCTCGACTTCGCTGAGAGGAAAGTACGATATAAGTTGGCTGTCTTAATATGGGTTGCTGCTTCAAATCTAGCTCGAAGGACCAACACTCGACCTAGACCCCGCAGAGAGGAAAGTTAGATATATGTGTCTAAATGGGGTGCTGGTTCACATCCGGCTCGAAGGACCAGCGCGCGACCTCGACCCCGCTGAGAGGAAGGTAAATATGACTGTATAAATATGGATTGATGCTCCAAATCTAGATCGAATGACCAACACTCGACCTAGACCCCGCTGAGAGAAAGGCTGAACTTCTCGATGTCTCCGCGCGTGGCGGGTCTGGTGGTGGCGCTGCGGCCCGCGCTGGAGCGCCTCGTGGAGCGCGCCGCCGCGCAGCCCGACGCGGCGTTAGACCTGGACCCCGCCGAGAGGAAGGTGAGATATATGTGTGCTGACTAAATATGGGTTGCTCCAATACAGTGGGGGCGTTTGGCAGAAAAAAGCGCTAGGAAGCGTTTGTGAAATGGCGATTGTTAGTGCAAAATGGCGATTAATAAGCGGTAACACAGTAAACTGACAGTTAGCAAACACGTCCTGGCCGAAAACTGTACAGTTTGTTTTTTTAGCGCTAGTAAGCGCTCTCAAACGCTTTTTTCTGCCAAACGCCCCCAGTATATGACTGACAGTTCAAATCACCTACTTTTTTTAAATGTCAAAAACGTAACCTTGTAGGAAAAAATGTATGACATATTGAATCGTGACGTCACAATGCTGTAGTGTCAAATCAATACTCTTCTAACTTCAATTAGCTTTAATAATTTGTTAAAAGCTCAATAGTAACTGTGAGATAAAAAAATTGTCTCCAATTTTTGATTTCGTCTTTAATCTTAAAATGTCATAATTTATTTTGTATGCAGTCAAATACCCAATTCCGGCTCGGAAGGACCAAAAATATTAAATGACGACATCGCATCTCCCGAGTAACCAGTACAAATAAAAAGTTAATGCCTACCATTCGGCATATCCTGCATTGGCTGACTTTTTCTTGCACCACGTGCTTATAGGGCAAGACGAACTTAGTAATTGTATTATTACGTTTGTTCCCAACGAGTCACACCGAAACCTGTAACGCTGACTCGTTAGGAAAACTTTTAAAAATAAATGCCAACCATTCTCCATGACACATTTCACACTGGGAGGCCTTCATAATTCAAGACCAGCTATCTCGCATGAGACACAATTTGTACTTTTTCAATTATTCACTCAATCGATTTTGTTGATTTTCTCGAAAAGTAGCGTAGTAACATTGACTTTTTACTTGCTGAATTTATTAGATTTCCACTGAATAGCACCCTTAAGCATATATTTGCAGAATATTTTAATACCCCCTGGGCGGCGATGATCACTTACCATCAGGTGACTCGTTTACTGCATCTTACATAAAAAAGTGCGCCAATACAATATCAAGGACGCAAAGGACTATAATTCGATATTTAACTGTCAGATCAAAATATGTGGGTGAAATACCAAATTATCTATAATATATTTTACTACTAAAGTTGAAAGTTGGTAGAACAGCACAATGAAACATTTCTCGTGTTAATACCGTTTTTTGTCTTTCCTTCCAGGTCCTCGACTGTGTGCGGGCGCTATGCGTAGTGGATGCCGGAGACTACAATATTCACCGTGACACGACTCCCCTCGCCTTCAGGCCTGATGGGGCGAAGCGCGGGGCTCGAGGGTGGGGCACTAACGGGCCTAGAGGTGGCTTCAGCGGCGGAAGCTACGGTGCCAACCAAGGCGCTTTTGGTGGTAACCAAGGCGGTTTCGGAGGCAACCAAGGCGGTTTCGGCGGCAACCAAGGAGGGTACGGTGGGAATCGTGGAGGTTTCGGCGGGAACAGAGGCGGATTCGGCGGGAACAGAGGTGGATTCGGCGGGAATAGGGGCGGATACGGAGGCGGTTTCCGTGGAGGTTACGGCGGCAACCGCGGTGGTTACGGAGGAAACCGTGGCGGTTACGGTAATGGTTACAATAGGGGTGGCTATCGTGGAAGTGGAAATGGAGGTGGTGGATATTAGAAGTATGTAAATGAATAATGTTCATCAATCATTCCTAGATAATTATACTATATGTATAAGATTGTTTTTGATTTATGTTAATGTGTGTTATGTAAGAGATTGTATTCCATTGAATTCAATAAAGAAAATGAGCATTAATGTTTATTTTATTTCCCAAAAGTTATTTAAGGCTTTAAGAAACATGTGAATCTTCCTAGCGGGACCCCCCGAGCTAGACTTATAAAACTAATGGCAACGCTTAAGTAGTTCAATGTACCTTTCGAGTTTAATAATAATTTTCAATGTACCTCAATAGTTTTGGCAGAAATCACGATTTAGTGACTGATCTTCCTAGCGGGGCCCTCCGCCAATTTACGTTCAAAATACATAAATGATATACCGATCGAATGCATTTTCAATGTACCTCGCGAATTATGAATAAAATTCAAAAAATATATAATAGAACCAAAGAAATTCCGCTTCAAAGGTATTGTCTTCCTAGCGGGGCCCTCTGTAATTCAAGTCAATAAGAATAAAAAAAGTATAGTTTTAATGTATTTCCAATGTACCTCCTAGTTCTTCATCCATTTACCGAATTGAGATGCAAAATTATGAGATATTTACAAAAATGGTTAAAAGTATGGTCAGCAAAAAAGTTAGCGTTAACTAAACGTAACCTCCTTTATAGTAGGTAAATGATGGCATTCAGTGAGAGATATTTGAAGGACTTTTTTATTTATATCAAATGATAAACACGTGATAAACAGCAATAAAATCTGATAATGTTTGTGTAACTATCTACAAACTCCATTGTAGTTATGTTTTTGATATATGTGTCATCGAAGCATTAATAGTTTTCAATATTAATATATTTGAGAAATGTCAAATCTTTGGCGCGAAGCGAAAAGCGTGTTTGAAAAAAAACCTTCAAAACTATTTTTTTATAATGCTCAATCACTGGTGTTGGCATATCATTTATTAGCGCGAAGCCAAAAAAAAAACAATATCAACAGTGGATTTCCAAATATAAACAATAAAATTATTTTAAGACTTAAAATTGAGTGGAATTACAAATATAAATAATTATTAGTAGAATAATTAGTTGTAGATAGTTACACAAACATTATCAGATTTTATTGCTGTTTATCACGTGTTTATCATTTGATATAAATAAAAAAGTCCTTCAAATATCTCTCACTGAATGCCAACATTTACCTACTTTAAAGGAGGTTACGTTTAGTTAACGCTAACTTTTTTGCTGACCATACTTTTAACCATTTTTGTAAATATCTCATAATTTTGCATCTAAATTCAGTAAATGGATGAAGAACTAGGAGGTACATTGGAAATACATTAAAACTGTATACTTTTTTTATTCTTATTGACTTTAATTACAGAGGGCCCCGCTAGGAAGACAATACCTTTGAAGCGGAATTTCTTTGGTTCTATTATATATTTTTTGAATTTTATTCATAATTCGCGAGGTACATTGAAAATGCATTCGATCGGTATATCATTTATGTATTTTGAACGTAAAACGGCGGAGGGCCCCGCTAGGAAGATCAGTCACTAAATCGTGATTTCTGCCAAAACTATTGAGGTACATTGAAAATTATTATTAAACTCGAAAGGTACATTGGACTACTTAAGCGTTGCCATTAGTTTTATAAGTCTAGCTCGGGGGGTCCCGCTAGGAAGATTCACATTTAAGAAACTACATTAATTATTAACGAAGAAATTATATTAGACAGAATTATAACTAAATAAACACTATCCACAATAAATCAGACTTAAGTTATAACAATAACATTACTATTATGAGATTAATCGTAACGAGATCAAAGCTAACATTAACATAATAAATAATGAAGATAAAAAGTAAGTATCGTTAAAAGTAAAGAAAAAACAAAAAAGAACGCCCATCGGCGTCCACCTTCGTCATTCAACGGGATGTTGTACCACAATCAGTATAAACTCTTTATCCGGAGCTACCATCACTTCGCTCTTCTTGCTACGTATTCTCAAGAACGTCAGATCATTGGACGGGTCGAGATCTCGCACTACTGCTTTAGCTTTGTCGACTAAAGCAGACATAAGGCCGGCGTATTGAACTGAAACGTGGTTGTCCAAAGTCGTCTTGATTGGTATTCCTTCGCCGTTGACAATCACGACGCCAGCTACTCCCTTGTGGCCGGCGAGCTTGCGAACTGTCTCTTCGGCTTCGTTCGCCATTGGTTAGATCACCAATAAATTGCAATAAATAAAAATAGAGATATTTCTACCTCAATGAACCGGTAATTGGAAATTAAATGACGTGATTGTTTACAAATATTTGAACAGCTGACCAACTGACTTAGTTTTGACGAGTGACAAATTATTTCTATGGAAATCAAAGTTTATCGTACCTGTATTTTTTTCAATTCATTACCTTTAAATAGAGGTTGCTTTCAAAAGTGGTCGAACACTTTTTTGCTTGGTTCAAACATTTAAAACCTACGTTGACGGATGAGTGACACCTAGATCACAGATTAAAATAAATGAAATTTAATTTATTAAATTGAGAAAACAGTGCGTCGTACGTAAAATCTGATAAAAGTTTTGATCCCCCTTTATGAAACCCCGCAAGATATTTTTGATCTTCCCGATGAGGTCATCCAAAAAGGTCAAGGTCGAGGTCGACATTTTACTCTTCATCTTCAAAAGCGAACCTAAAGGCGTGCACACTAGCGCCATCGGTCGTTTTCTTCCAATATCTTTGAAGAAAATACCAATTTTGAAATTGATTGTAGAATTGAGAATATCTCGAAAACGGTGCGTCGTACGTTTCGGCCACTTCAAAGTCAAAGTCAATAAAACATTTAAAACCTACGCTGACGGATGAGTGCGACTAGATCACAGATTAAAATAAATGAAATTTAATTTATTAAATTGAGAATATCTCGAAAACGGTGCGTCGTACGTAAAATCTGATAAAAATTTTGATCCCCCTGTATGAAACCCCGTCAGATATTTTTGATCTTCCCGATGAGGTCATCCAAAAAGGTCAAGGTCGAGGTCGACATTTTACTCTTCATCTTCAAAAGCGAACATAAAGGCGTGCACACTAGCGCCATCGGTCGTTTTCTTCCAATATCTTTGAAGAAAATACCAATTTTGAAATTGATTGTAGAATTGAGAATATCTCGAAAACGGTGCGTCGTACGTTTCGGCCACTTCAAAGTCAAAGTCAATAAAACATTTAAAACCTACGTTGACGGATGAGTGCGACTAGATCACAGATTAAAATAAATGAAATTTAATTTATTAAATTGAGAATATCTCGAAAACGGTGCGTCGTACGTAAAATCTGATAAAAATTTTGATCCCCCTTTATGAAACCCCGTCAGATATTTTTGATCTTCCCGATGAGGTCATCCAAAAAGGTCAAGGTCGAGGTCGACATTTTACTCTTCATCTTCAAAAACGAACATAAAGGCGTGCACACTAGCGCCATCGGTCGTTTTCTTCCAATATCTTTGAAGAAAATAACAATTTTGAAATTGATTGTAGAATTGAGAATATCTCGAAAACGGTGCGTCGTACGTAAAATCTGATAAAAATTTTGATCCCCCTTTATAAAACCCCGTCAGATATTTTTGATCTTCCCGATGAGGTCATCCAAAAAGGTCAAGGTCGAGGTTGACTTTTTACTCTTCATCTTCAAAAGCGAACATAAAGGCAATAAAAGCATGCAGTCCGTACACTAGCGCCATCGGTCGTTTTCTTCCAACATCTTTGAAGAAAATACCAATTTTGAAATTGATTGTCGAATGTTTTAGACCTTGACTGGGAAATGGTTCAGAGTAGGTTTTATTATTTCAATATTTTAATTGAAAGCTTTTGTTGCACTGTGCACCTGTAATATGGTCAAAAGCATAGGTCCAAATGAATCGTCTCTTTTATTTTAAAGTAGCGGCCGCCTGCGACTCCTTCCGCGTGGATTTCAATTACCAATAGCCTAAAACCTTCCTCGTCAAATTGACTATCCAACACAAAAATAAATTAGCAAAAAGGACCAGTAGTTACTGAGATAAGCGCGTTCAAACAAACAAACGAACATACAAACTCTTCAGCTTTATATATTACTAGCGGCCGCCCGCGACTTCGTCCGTGTGGATTTCGATTTCCAATAGCCTAAAACCTTCCTCGTCAAATGGACTATCCAACACAAAAAGAATTTTTCAAATCGGTCCAGTAGTTCCTGTGATTAGCGCGTTCAAACAAACAAACAAACAAACTCTTCAGCTTTATATATTAGTATAGACTACTACACGGCTACACGGCTTCGCCCGTGGTGCTTGTCCACTATTTAATGGATGATATTATACATAAAAACCTTCCAAATGAGTTACTCTATCTATTAAAATAAAACATGTGAATCTTCCTGGCGGGACCCCCCGAGCTAGACTTATAAAACTTATGGCAACGCTTAAGTAGTCCAATGTACCTTTCGAGTTTAATAATAATTTTCAATGTACCTCAATAGTTTTGGCAGAAATCACGATTTAGTGACTGATCTTCCTAGCGGGGCCCTCTGCCGTTTTACGTTCAAAATACATAAATGATATACCGATCGAATGCATTTTCAATGTACCTCGCGAATTATGTATAAAATTCAAAAAATATATAAAAGAACCAAAGAAATTCCGCTTCAAAGGTATTGTCTTCCTAGCGGGGCCCTCTGTAATTAAAGTGAATAAGAATAAAAAAAGTATACAGTTTTAATGTATTTCCAATGTACCTCCTAGTTCTTCATCCATTTGCCCAATTTAGATGCAAAATTATGAGATATTTACAAAAATGGTTAAAAGTATGGTCAGCAAAAAAGTTAGCGTTAACTAAACGTAACCTCCTTTATAGTAGGTACATGTTGTCATTCAGTGAGAGATATTTGAAGGACTTTTTTATTTATATCAAATGATAAACACGTGATAAACAGCAATAAAATCTGATAATGTTTGTGTAACAATCTACAAACTCCATTGTAGTTATGTTTTTGATATAGGTATGTGTCATCGAAGCATTAATAGTTTTCAATATTAATATATTTGAGAAATGTCAAATCTTTGGCGCGAAGCGAAAAGCGCGTTAGAAAAAAAAACTTTCAAAATTATTTTTTTATAATGCTCAATCACTGGTGTTGGCATATCATTTATTAGCGCGAAGCCAAAAAAAAAACAATATCAACAGTGGATTTCCAAATATAAACAATAAAATTATTTATTTCATTTCGCAAACACATACATCTAATTATTATTCATAGAAACAGTTTTTAAAATTATCTTTCAATATTCTTAGCGCGGCGGGAAAAACGCGCGCTATAAAAAATAATTAAAAATTATCTATTGAAACTAATTATGAGCGCGAAGCCAAGTAAAAAAAAATATCAACCGTGGAATTACAAATATAAATAATTATAAGTTTCCTTTTGTAAATACATACCGGTAATTCATAGTAATATTTTTTAATTTTAATATGTTTCAGTATAAATGTAACCTCCTTGGCGCGGCGCCAAAGCGCGCGAGAACTAAAAAAAACAATGAATTAAAAATGTCTGTTGATTTTAACCTCAATGTTTTAGTTAACTAGGAAACTAATAATTATTTATATTTGTAATTCTACTGTTGTAATTTTTTTTTACTTGGCTTCGCGCTCATAATTTGTTTCAATAGATAATTTTTAACTATTTTTTTATAGCGCGCCTTTTTCCCGCCGCGCTAAGAATATTGAAAAATAATTTTAAATAAAAACTGTTTCTATGAATAATAATTAGATGTATGAGTTTGCAAAATGAAATAAATAATTTTATTGTTTATATTTGGAAATCCACTGTTGATATTGTTTTTTTTTTTGGCTTCGCGCTAATAAATGATATGCCAAAACCAGTGATTGAGCATTATAAAAAAATAATAATATAGAAAGTTTTTTTTTCTAACGCGCTTTTCGCTTCGCGCCAAAGATTTGACATTTCTCAAATATATTAATATTATTAAAAACTATTAATGCTTCGATGACACATATATCAAAAACATAACTACAATGGAGTTTGTAGATTGTTACACAAACATTATCAGATTTTATTGCTGTTTATCACGTGTTTATCATCGCAACTAATCGCAACTAATATTATAAATGCGAAAGTAACTCTGTCTGTCTGTCTGTTACGCTTTCCCGCTTAAACCTCGCAACCGATTTTGATGAAATTTGGTACAGACAATCTTTAGACCCTGAGACAGAACATAGGCTACTTTTTATTTCGAAAAAAAGAAATCCACGCGGACGGAGTCGCGGGCGGCCGCTAGTTTGATATAAATAAAAAAGTCCTTCAAATATCTCTCACTGAATGCCAACATTTACCTACTATAAAGGAGGTTACGTTTAGTTAACGCTAACTTTTTTGCTGACCATACTTTTAACCATTTTTGTAAATATCTCATAATTTTGCATCTAAATTGGGCAAATGGATGAAGAATTAGGAGGTACATAGGAAATACATTAAAACTGTATACTCTTTTTATTCTTATTCACTTTAATTACAGAGGGCCCCGCTAGGAAGACAATACGTTTGAAGCGGAATTTCTTTGGTTCTATTATATATTTTTTGAATTTTATACATCATTCGCGAGGTACATTGAAAATGCATTCGATCGGTATATCATTTATGTATTTTGAACGTAAAACGGCGGAGGGCCCCGCTAGGAAGATCAGTCACTAAATCGTGATTTCTGCCAAAACTATTGAGGTACATTGAAAATTATTATTAAACTCGAAAGGTACATTGAGCTACTGAAGCGTTGCCATTAGTTTTATAATTCTAGCTCGGGGGGTCCCGCTAGGAAGATTCACATAAATAAAACCGCATCAAAATCCGTTGCGTAGTTTTAAAGATTTAAGCGTTCATAGGGACATACAACACACATAGGGACAGAAAAAGCGACTTTGTTTTATACTATGTAGTGAAGTAGTATAGATGTATAGATAGATATAATAGATATAGATAGAACGCTGTAGATACCTACTACCTGTCCACGTTGAGGATATGCAACCATCTCTTAAAAATGATGCAACAAATAATATTTCGACAATGGTGTACACTTCAATGAATGAAAAGACTGTATTTTTGTTCCACTTTTTATTTCTATTGACCAAATAATGTTATCTATCAATAATAATATGTAACAATCAAAACAATCAATCAATAAACATAATCAATCTGTACGTATGTCAATCATTCAAATAGAATTCAATACTTTTCCTTTGACATATTATATTAAACCATAGAAAAATGCAAAGTTTACTAAAACACATACAATATTTTCAGCATGTTAAGCGTCTTGCCCGTCTTTCATTTTTTCCACCTGTAAGTAAAGAGGCAATCGACCAGTCCTCAACTTTTGCCTTTTATGTACTTTAAGCTGATGTTTCATCATTTGCTTTCTGTACCCAAAAGCTTTGAAGCAAATATTGCACACATGATCCTTTATACCTGCATGGTCAACTTTGATGTGCAAATCCAATGTTCGTTTAGTATAAAAACCTCTACCGCAGTTTTCACATTTGTAATCATGTTCATTGTGTATGCGCATGTGCTTATTAAGGTTACTTTTGTTCACAAAACGAGCAGCACATTCGGAACACTGGTATGGTTTTTCCCCAGTGTGTGTTCTCATATGCAATTTCAGGGACTCAGTAAATCGTCCACGATAAGGACATAAAGAACACTTAAATGGTAGGTCATAGAAATGTGTCAATCTGTGCCGTTTAAACTGACCCTGGATAATGAATTTCTTCCCGCATATATCACACATGTAAAGTGGTTCCCGTTTGTGTAATGCTAAATGTTTCTTGAAATATAGGGCTGTGTAATTGTTGTGGCAGATAGGGCATGTTTGCCGCCGGTTCTCGTGTTCTTCAGACAATCTGTGTTCACTGTAGTCATTGAAATTCTCAAAATCAATATCACATCTCTTGCAATGGTACGTCATTGACTCCACATCTTCATTATCTTCTATCAATGTGTAGTCCAGGGTGTTATCATCATCCGTTGCATTACCAATGTCTTCATCACTGTTTGGGTGGATGTCCAGTGGTTTCTTGAGCAATTGGTCGGACTGCTGTGCTGTTTTTCTGAATAGTATAGCCGCCTGCAGAAGTGCATGACAGGGAGCGCACAAATACTTAGGAAATTCATCGTCCTCCTCAATTTCGATGCCGCCGAAAGTGCTTACAGACTCCGAGATGTCTTCAACCAAGTCCTTTCCGTATATAGGAATGTCTCCTTCCTTTAAGCACACTCTACAAGTGGTCTGTCCTGTTCTGATTTGCCGAGAGCTGGTTTCTGATCTGCTCTGTGATGATTGTTTATCAGGTCGGATGGGCAATTTTTGGCATTTCTTCTTACAGTGTAACATTTTAAGAAGCAGGAGAGGCCCTACCATTTTGAAATGTTAATTTAAACCAATAATTGAGTATTATACCAGTATTTCAGGTGTGATGATGATGATGATCAAGTTTAATAGAATAACAAAATACAAGCAAGAGCAATTAGATTTAGAATTTTTGTGAGTTTGACGCAAAGATATTGGGAAAGTTTTCCAAGATCTTTGGTTTTGGTTTGACACGGATGTCATTCCACTGTCAACTTCATTGACATTTATATTTTTTTTCTGCTTTCAGCCCTGGATTTCAACTTATGGCCATTTTTACCATTTTCTTTTTACATAAAGAAAATAATATTATCATTGATAAATCTAACTTTGACAAACGTTTAATATTGCAATTAACTCGAATATCAAAAACTTCAACTTATAATGACCCAAAACAAAAACTTCCACCCACATCATCCGTCCATCTTTTTTTTCCATCATCTGTAAAATCTTTTTATTTAGACCACGTTTATGGTATAACTAGCGGCCGCCCGCGACTTCGTCCGCGTGGATGTCGGTTTTCATTATACGAATGTTTTTTCCCGCTAACTCCCGTTCCCGTGGGAATTTTGCAATATCCTTTTGCAACTAAGCATCAAGTTTACTAAGGGACCTGCATGCCAAATTTCAAGCGTCTAACTCAAGTAGTTTAGATTTTCCATACAAACTTCCACCCCCTCATTTCGGGGAAGTGGGGGGTTGGAATGGGTCAAAAAGTAGCCTATGTTCTGTCTCAGGGTCTAAAGATTGTCTGTACCAAATTTCATCAAAATCGGTTGCGAGGTTTAAGCGGGAAAGCGTAACAGACAGACAGACAGACAGACAGACAGACAGACAGACAGAGTTACTTTCGCATTTATAAAATTAGTTGGGATCAAAGATATTGGAAGTACCATCCAAGCTTTGTGTATATTCAGCATAGATGGCTCCATCTTTTTCTTACAATAGCTATGTATGACTCTACCTTACCGTAGATTATTGATATTAATGAATCTGAGGGCTTTACCATTGCTGCCATCAGTGCCATCGCATACAGTTCATAGTCAAGTCAAAAACATCAAAACCAACTATGATCTTACTAATGTGATATTTAGAGTATTCGTATTCCTATCGCATTCAAAGTGCAATAAGCGGGATAAGGATACTGGAAACCATGCAAACTAAGAATTGTGTAGTTTGGAGTACGACTTTTGAGGAATAAATTGTTTACTATCTTTCTTTCACTTAATAGATTTTGTTTAATAAAATATCACTGAAAAGTTTATAAATTTTATTAAATTAAAAACACACATACAACACTCGTACACGTTCTTTACATTTAGTCATGGATACATTATTTTCCCTCTAACAATCAAACATCACCACAAAAACTATTTATATATTAATAAAATGTATCCATGACTCATGAATATGATTCCAACAATAAATAATTATGCATTGTCATTTATAGGATACTTATACGAAAAAAATGAAAATTAAAACATTACACTTCGTGGCTTTAACTAATGATAACTACATTCATTATGAAATACATACTACTACAGAAATAACAAAACTTAAGTCTGTTATTTGAGGGTTTTCGCAAATGAAAAATCCGCTAGATGGCAGTAGGTAGGCGTAGGGTTTAACTAGTCTGTGACATATGTGAATCTTCCTAGCGGGACCCCCTGGGCTAGAACTATAAAACTAATGGCAATGCTTCAGTAGTTCAATGTACCTTTCGAGTTTAATAATTATTTTCAATGTACCTCAATAGTTTTGGCAGAAATCACGATTTAGTGACTGATCTTCCTAGCGGGGCCCTCCGCCGTTTTACGTTGAAAATACATAAATGATATACCGATCGAATGCATTTTCAATGTACCTCGCGAATTATGTATAAAATTCAAAAAATATATAATAGAACCAAAGAAATTCCGCTTCAAAGGTATTGTCTTCCTAGCGGGGCCCTCTGTAATTAAAGTGAATAAGAATAAAAAAAGTATACAGTTTTAATGTATTTCCAATGTACCTCCTAGTTCTTCATCCATTTGCCCAATTTAGATGCAAAATTATGAGATATTTACAAAAATGGTTAAAAGTATGGTCAGCAAAAAAGTTAGCGTTAACTAAACGTAACCTCCTTTAGAGTAGGTAAATATTGGCATTCAATGAGAGATATTTGAAGGGCTTTTTTATTTATATCAAATGATAACCACGTGATAAACAGCAATAAAATCTGATAATGTTTGTGTAACAATCTACAAACTCCATTGTAGTTATGTTTTTGATATATGTGTCATCGAAGCATTAATAGTTTTCAATATTAATTGAGAAATGTCAAATCTTTGGCGCGAAGCGAAAAGCGCGTTTGAAAAAAAAACTTTCAAAATTATTTTTTTATAATGCTCAATCACTGGTGTTGGCATATCATTTATTAGCGCAAAGCCAAATAAAAAAAAATATCAACAGTGGATTTCCAAATATAAACAATAAAATTATTTATTTCCTTTTGCAAACACATGCATCAAATTATTATTCATAGAAACAGTTTTTAAAATTATCTTTCAATAATCTTCAACGCGGCGGGAAAAACGCGCGCTATAAAAAAAAAATTATCTATTGAAAGTAATTATGAGCGCGAAGCCAAGTAAAAAAAATATCAACAGTGGAATTACAAATATAAATAATTATTAGTTTCCTTTTGTAAATACATACCGGTAATTCATAGTAATATTTTTTAATTTTAATATCTTTCAGTATAAATGTAACCTCCTTGGCGCGGCGGAAAAGCGCGTGAGAACTAAAAAAAAAACAATGAATTAAAAATATCTGTTGATTTTAACCTCAATGTTTTAATTAACTAGGAAACTAATAATTATTTATATTTGTAATCCTACTGTTGTAATTTTTTTTTACTTGGCTTCGCGCTTTTAATCAGTTTCAATAGATAATTTTAATTTTATTTTTATAGTGCGCGTTTTTCCCGCCGCGTTGAAGATTATTGAAAGATAATTTTAAAAACTGTTTCTATGAATAATAATTAGATGTATGTGTTTGCAAAAGGAAATAAATAATTTTATTGTTTATATTTGGAAATCCACTGTTGATATTTTTTTTATTTGGCTTTGCGCTAATATATGATATGCCAACACCAGTGATTGAGCATTATAAAAAAATAATTTTGAAAGTTTTTTTTTCAAACGCGCTTTTCGCTTCGCGCCAAAGATTTGACATTTCTCAATTAATATTGAAAACTATTAATGCTTCGATGACACATATATCAAAAACATAACTACAATGGAGTTTGTAGATTGTTACACAAACATTATCAGATTTTATTGCTGTTTATCACGTGGTTATCATTTGATATAAATAAAAAAGCCCTTCAAATATCTCTCATTGAATGCCAACATTTACCTACTCTAAAGGAGGTTACGTTTAGTTAACGCTAACTTTTTTGCTGACCATACTTTTAACCATTTTTGTAAATATCTCATAATTTTGCATCTAAATTGGGCAAATGGATGAAGAACTAGGAGGTACATTGGAAATACATTAAAACTGTATACTTTTTTTATTCTTATTCACTTTAATTACAGAGGGCCCCGCTAGGAAGACAATACCTTTGAAGCGGAATTTCTTTGGTTCTATTATATATTTTTTGAATTTTATACATAATTCGCGAGGTACATTGAAAATGCATTCGATCGGTATATCATTTATGTATTTTCAACGTAAAACGGCGGAGGGCCCCGCTAGGAAGATCAGTCACTAAATCGTGATTTCTGCCAAAACTATTGAGGTACATTGAAAATAATTATTAAACTCGAAAGGTACATTGGACTACTTAAGCGTTGCCATTAGTTTTATAAGTCTAGCTCGGGGGGTCCCGCTAGGAAGATTCACATCTGTGACATGACATTGACGGATATGTCAAAGTTAACCAATGACATAGCTGTTAATAGACCCAAAATCATCTAGCAGATTGGGCCAAATATAAGAATTCCTTTAAGAGATAATGTGTAGGAAACTTTTAAATCAATAAACGGACCATACCTATGTTACAACTAATGGTATAATTATATTTTAATAAACCCATAAAAGAAATACAATTCCCTTTTAGAATATAAGATCTTTGTTTCACCACTACTAGTAACCTTGTGGTATTAAAAGCGAAACTTAATCCTTCCCAGTAAATTATTAAATAAATAAATTACCACATCCTTATATAAATGAATCACATTTTTGTTGTTATATTACTTTGAATGAAGAAATTTTACACCTATAAAATATTTGGTCATTAGAATAATTGCATTGATGTTACATAATAATATATTAGTTATATAGCTTTTCCTAGGGTCATTTAAACTACAACAGCATTAGTCTATAACAATAAAAAGCGATGGATTCTAGGGACTATAAATCTAATGTTTTATTCGTAGGGACCTGAATAGTTCTAAGAAGTATGTGTATGTAAATGTACCTACATGACTGCAATTTAATTTAGTTAATTAATAGTGTAGGTACATTACAACTTAATGATGACAAATTGTTTAGAAAAAGCAATTGCAATGCAGCCTCGAATTTGATAATAAAATTAGCTTTTGGCTGAAATAATGAAAATATCCAATTATATTATGAAGTCTGTCATTAGCCAACATATTTTTAATAGAAATCATTAAGTTATATGTACGTATCAATGCGTGCATTCATATTAAATCTAATTTAGCAAGTGTTTCTCATAAGGCTTCAATTTCTATATTAGTAAATCTATCTTACCCAGTTTCTAAATAATGATTATAATAACTATCTTTTGAATATTTGAACAGTATATGTAGATCATACAACCATGTGTAATACCTAACTATTATTTATTGAGGCATTTTGATACATATTTTTTTATTAATTTGTATGGACTTTACTTGAATATATTTATATTTTGGGCTTAATTATTGCATTTCATCTCCTAAAAGCTTATCTATTTAACTGCCATTAGGAAAGGGGGTCTTTTCTAAACTAATGGTCAAGGTTTCAATTTAAGTGCGAGCTTCATTTTTGTCCTGGTTTAAGTTAATCCATCTATCAATGACCTAAGATTAAACCATACTATTCTATAATATAAATTAATAATATCATCAATATTGGTACTTGGTTTGTATCAGAAGAAAATATCTAGCAGATGGTGTAAAATAAGTCAATCCACTATTATGTTTTCATCGGTGTTAATTTTTACCGCAATCGTATTTGTGTCCACAAAATGTAGATAAAAATTTACATAAAAAGGATAACTTATTTAACTGTAATAATGTTAAATTATTGTAACATATTGCAAATGACATAATATTATCATTTTACAGACATTGATGGTCATGACTTCTAACTTGTATTATATCAATAAAACTTTTTGTTGATAATTTACATAAATAGGAATGTTTCAGTCAATTAACAATTAATTTTGAAGTATTTTCACATCATAATTACGCACTAGCCAATCCAAAATTATTCTTTCAGATATTTTCACTAGTAAAATGCACACAAGTACCAAACATAAGTTATAGCCTCGTAGAAGCGAAAATAAATATTTATCTTTAATGGGGGGCCAAGAGAAATTTTGGGTTGCTGAGTCATCAGAGAGTTATAGAGAAAATAGAGAGTAAAATACTGTTTCAGAACAGAAGTGGACTTTTTGAAGTAAATAATTAATCAATCAATGATTCTTGTGTTGAACAATTTTACAAAGAATATTTTTCTTGCAATAATAACAAAATTTTTGATATTACTCCACATTGCAAACATTGATTTTTTATTAAAAAATCCTAAGAACCGTTTCTTCAAAATTGGAAAGCTTCTGTGGCGACTAGGGTTCAAAATACTTGTCTTATCCATACAAGACGCTGTATTTTAAACCTTATTCGCAAACACACACGGACTATCAAACTCCCTGTGTGCTACCTGTACCCTCATCAGTACAACATCTTCATTTGACTTTATTATAAGTAAGTAAGGTTTAAAATACTATGCCTAATCTGAACTAGACACAGGCTGAATAAAGATCTTCTTATCTCTATAGGGCACAGTATTTTGAACCTTATTCGCTTACACACAACGACTAACAAACTCGAGACCCTATAAAGGTGCTAGCTGTACAGTTTTCTTCTTCTTTCGACTCTATTACAAGTAAGTAAGGTTTAAAATACTGCGTCTAATCCGTATTAGGCACAGTATTTTAATTTTACACATTTTTAGAAGCGATCAAGGTTCAAAATACTTGTTCGTATCCTTATTACACTGTATTTTGAACCTTATTCGCTTACCCACACCGACTAACAAACTCAAGACCCTATAAAGGTGCTACCTTTTCTTTTTGTACCATCATCAGTACAGCCGCTTCCTCGACTGTTCCTGTCTCTTCTGGTACCACATGATGCCCAGTACCACAATTACTATGATGACGATTACAATGAACATCATGTAGAGGAAGGTTTTAAGACAAGGATATAAGGTTCAAATTACTGCGTCTAATCAGGACCAGACACAGTACTTTGATTATATAGATTTTTGCAAGCGCATAAGGTTTAATATAGATCGTCTTATCTATACAGGGCACAGTATTTTAAACCTTATTCGCTTACATATACTGACTAAGAAACTCAAGACCCTATAAAGGTGCTAGCTGTACAGTTTTCTTCTTCTTTTGACTTTATAACAAGTAAATAAGGTATAAAGTATTGCGTCTAATCCGTACTAGGCACAGTATTTTAATTTTACAGATTATTACAAGCCAATAAGGTTCAATATAGATTGTCTTATTGAACTTTATTCGCTTACCCACACCGACTAACAAACTCAAGACCGTATAAAGGTGCTACCTTTTCTTTTTGTACCATCATCAGTACAGCCGCTTCCTCGACTGTTCCTGCCGCTTCTGGTACCACATGATGCCCACGAGTACTATGATGACGATGGCGATGAAAATCATGTAGAGGAAGGTCTTAAGACAAGCAAATAAGGTTTAAAATACTGCATCTATAGGCACAGTATTTTGATTAAACAGATTTTTGCAAGCAAATAAGGTTCAATATAGCTTGTCTTACAGGGCACAGTATTTTAAACCTTATTTGCCTACACACACCCACTAAGAAACTCGAAGAGGTACCTGTACCGTTTACTTCTTCTTTTGACTTTATTACAAGAAAGTAAGGTTTAAAATACTGCGTCTAATCCGTGTTAGGCACAGTATTTTAATTTTACAGATTATTACAAGCGAATAAGGTTCAATATAGATTGTCTTATTGAACTTCATTCGTTTACCCACACCGACTAACAAACTCAAGACCCTACAAAGGTGCTACCTTTTCTTTTTGTACCATCATCAGTACAGCCTCTTTCTCGACTGTTCCTGCCGCTTCTGGTACCACATGATGCCCAGTACCACGAGTACTATGATGACGATGGCAATGAACATCATGTAGAGGAAGGTTTTGATCCCCGACATGGCTGGCTTGGTGTCTTCTATGCGGTCGCGGGGAGCTTCGAACGATGCAGCCGATGGAATGATTTGGGATCTGTCTTCGTCGCTCTTTTGCTGTGGATGATAAACAGATTAAAATGATTTTTGTCTTTCCTTATTAAACATACCTCTTTACTAATATTATAAAGCTGAAGAGATTGTTTGTTTGCTTGAACACGCAAATCTCAGGAACTACTGATCGAATTGAAAAAAATACTTTTGTATTGGATAGTCCATTTGACGAGGAAAGGTTTTAGCTATAGTATAACACTAAATATGTGTCCGGAAGTTAAAGTCCACGCAGACAGTGTCTGTGGCTGCAGCTAATGATATTATAAAAAAACTATGTGAAAAAAAAAACAATAGTATTCGTATTTTTAAGACTCATCGGGTAAAACCATAAGTCGGTAAACATGTCAAAGGTCGCTAAAAGTTGTCAGATATAGAATTATTAATATATGTCCAGTCGTTTTGAGCCTATTCATTACAACCAAATAAACAAACAAAGTATTCCTATCCTACTACTATTACAAAGGCGAAAGTTTGTAAGTATGGATGTATGGATGTTTGTTACTCTTTCACGTAAAAACTACTGAATGGATTTGAATGAAACTTTAGCACAATATAGCTTATACCTCAGAATAACACATAGGATATTGGAAATCGAAAAACACGCGGACGGAGTCGCGGGCGGCCGCTAGTTTATAATATTAGTGTAGACGTAAAAATTGTTCTAAAGCATTTCTCACCGTATCCAGCAAATCTAACTCGTACATCTTAATAGCAATAATGTCATGGTTGTCGCTCAGATCTCCTGTGGTAGCCGAAGCTCCGTAGTAGTACCCGGTGGGAAGCAGAACATTTTCCACTCTGAAGCATTCCTTCCATGCGTTCTTGCCTTCGAGGTCTGTCGATACTGTGAAGGAGAAATAAGAGTTAAAGAATTTGTTTTAAAAGCAGAAAATGTGCAGTACCACGTTTTTTCTTTATTCCGAAATTAAGGACTCAGCGTCATTTACGTAATAAGTGATGCACCTATGAGCAAGCCCAGTTACGATGAATAGGTCGTGGTAAAAAGTGGCGGAACTTTGTACTATATTCACAGCACGTTAAGGTCTATTATTATTGCTTGCTAGAGACTCGCCTATGAGCGTGTCGTCCTTGTATATGATAGACACATGGATCACCGCCAATATGTACAGAGCTGGTGCTTGCTTGTGGAACTTTGGACCATGTTCACAAGAGGATAAGGTCTATTATCGCTTACCTATGAGCGTGTCGTCCTCGTACACTATAGACACACGGGCTGGTTCTTGCTTCTTGAACATTGAACCATATTCACTACAAGATAAGGCCTATTATAGCTTACCTATGGGAGTGTCCAGGGTGTATACAATAGACACCGGCATCGTAGTTATATGTACGGGTGCTAGTACTTGCTTATGGAACTTTGGACCATATTCACTTCGCTTTAAAGTCTTCTATCGCTTGCTAGCGCCTTACCTATGAGCGTGTCGTCCTTGTATATGATAGACAAGTGTGTGTCGTGGTTGAAGTTGCGGAACTTGGCCTCGCAGCCGGCGAGCTGCGTGTGCGTGCCGTCGCGGTCGTGGTCGTAGTGCAGCGAGCCGTTGTTGATCATCGCCGATATGTACGGAGCTTGTGCTTGCTTGTGGGACTTTGGACCGTGTTTACAGCAACTTAAGGTATACTATCGCTCACCTATGAGAGTTTCGTCCTTGTACATAATAGACACACGGGCTAGTGCTTGCTTGTGGAACTTTGGACCGTATTTTCTTCGCTCTAAGGTCTTCTATCGCTTGCTAGCGCCTTACCTATGAGCGTGTCGTCCTTGTATATGATAGACACATGGATCATCGCCGATATGTACGGGGCTGGTGCTTGCTGGTGGAACTTTGGACTATGTCTAATACATGATAAGGTCTATTATCGCATACCTTTGAGAGTGTCGTCCTGGTACATAATAGACACACGGGCTAGTGCTTGCTTGTGGGACTTTCATCCATGTTCAGTACAGGATAAGGACTATTATGGCTAACCTATGAGCAAGTTGTCCCAGATATGGGTGCTAGCACTCGTTTGTGGAACTTTGAACAATATTCATAACACGTTACGGTCTAGTATCGCCTACCTATGAGCGTGTCATCCTTGTATATAATAGACACGTGTGTGTCATGGTTGAAGTTGCGGAACTTGGCCTCGCAGCCGGCGAGCTGCGTGTGCGTGCCGTCGCGGTCGTGGTCGTAGTGCAGCGAGCCGTTGTTGATCATCGCCGATATGTACGGGTGCTGGTGCTTGCGTGTGGGACTTTCAACCTTATTAACAGCGCGTTAAAGCCTTTTTTCGCTTACCTTTGAGAGTGTCGTCCTGGTACATAATAGACACACGGGCTTGCTAGTGGCACTTCCTCCATGTTCAGTACAGGATAAGGACTATTATCGCTAGCCTATGAGCAAGTTGTCCCAGGTATGGGTGCTAGCACTCGTTTGTGGAACTTTGGACCGTATTTACTGCACGTTAAGGTCTACTCTCACTCACCTATGAGCGTGTCGTCCTTGTATATAATAGACACGTGTGTGTCGTGGTTGAAGTTGCGGAACTTGGCCTCGCAGCCGGCGAGCTGCGTGTGCGTGCCGTCGCGGTCGTGGTCGTAGTGCAGCGAGCCGTTGTTGATCATCGCCGATATGTATGGGTGCTGGTGCTGAAACCAAAAGTATGGGGGTTGTATTCCTGATGTGCAAAGGGTGGGAACAATGGGTGCTTAATTAAAATTAGTCAGGATATTGTTTGCTTCCCGTGGGATCGGTCAATCACCTCACAAGGCGGATACCGGTCCCTCCCCCTTCGTTGAAAATAAGATAAAAGTTCAAATTGTGTCCTACGCGGGACAGCTGGTCGTGTCTTATCATTGTAATACAATTACTATGCTCGTCCTGCCTCATTAGCAACGTGGTGGAAGCTTACAGAGCGCAGGATATGGCAAATTTTGTAGGAACTAACATTGACCTTTTATTATCTGAATTTATTACATTTCTACATATTTGCAGTACATTTTGTTATACCTTATATATCATGTAAACAATGTGCACCTTAAATAGGTACATCATACTCACATTATGAGCACCATTATGGTTACTGTACGTATCCAGCACGATCGCGAGACCATTGAAGTAATCTTTGCTCCCGAACACCGGGCCCGTCTGCATGCGGTCGCGAGTGTACCAGAGCACGAGGCCGTCGCCGAAGAGGTCTTTGCCGCGACCGTGGACTTTGAACTGCACTTGGAGCTCCCAGTTGCGGGTGTTGCAAGGCTGGAAGATGAAAAATTATAATTGGTTAATTGCTGAGTGAACAATAATAAAAAAATATATTATACTAGCGGCCGCCCGCGACTCCGTCCGCGTGGATTACGATTTCCAATAGCCTAAAGTCTTCCTCGTCAAATGGACTATCAAACACAAAAATAATTTTTCAAATCGGTCCAGTAGTTCCTGGGATTAGCACGTTCAAACAAACAAACATACAAACAAACAGACTCATCAGCTTTATATATTAGTATAGATCTAGCCTTCCACCTGAGGTTTCACACGCGGGTGATTTCTTTTTACAAAAGTACCCTATGTTCACCGGGGATAGTGTAGCTAGCCAACAGTGTAAGAATTATTCAAATCGATCCAGTAGTTTTTGAGTTTATTCGTTACATACAAAAATTCAAATCTTCCTCTTTATAATAATATAAGTGTAGAAGTGTAGATGTAGACTAGCCTCGGCTTCGCACGGGTAAAAAGTTCACTAAGTAAAATAATATAAATTAACAAATTCATTGGACTAGCACACCAACTACCCAGCCCCAAACTAAGCTCGTATCCTGTACTATGGATGCCAGGAAACCGATAGACATACTTAAATACATTAATAAACATCCATGACTCGAGTACACATGCCAGAGCTCAGTTTGGGAGGGTATGGAATTTTTAAAAGGCAGCTAACGCATCTTATTATTAGCATTTTTAGTATAGAATAAAAGTGCATGGTCATGTAGGTAAGCCTCTATTCCCTCAAGCTCAGATCTTGTTGGGTTACAATCACTTAAATCAGTGAAAACCTTCCTAAGTTGTTTTAACACATGAAAAAGAAAAACCGATTATAATCTTAATTTGCAGTGAGTCAAGGGTAGAATGATAAATAAAGCAAACACGACCACAGATTAGTATCATTATGTACACCATATCATGGTAACTATTTCAAAGTACAGTTTTCGTTTGAGTATAGCAATGGCTCATTAGCCTTGAATTTATTTTAACAATAGAATACATTACTATACTATCCATACTAATATTATAAATGGGAAAGTGTGTCTGTTTGTCTTTCTTTCACGGCAAAACGGAGAAATTAATTTACGTGATTTTTTTAGTGGAGATAGGTAGCTGAAGGGATGGGGAGTAACATAGGCTATTGTTTTTTTAATCTGCGCCTAACTTCGGTAACTGTGTTACCCCGAATTTAACGCGAGCGAAGCCGCGGGCAAAAGCTAGTTGTAGAAGAAATCAAAAATAAATTCAATTTTGTACCTATCAAATTCTTGATAGGTACAAAATTGAATTTGGTCTCGCGATCGTGCTGGATCGCGATCGTCCTGTATTCACATAAAGGAATTTTAAAAATAATTACTTATTTTTGATCTATAAAATTAAAATATTTTTGTTTGTCTCTTATGAGTAAAAAGAATATTCATATACATTCATTTTGTTTCTGCGCATTAACTGTATTCCATAGAAACTCAAACCTGCTTAATTAGTTCAAAAACCGGCCAAGAGCGTGTCGGACACGCCCATGAAAGGGTTCCGTAGCTAAAAGATGGCCCGACCGCTTAAGACACCATTTAGTAAGGGCAACTGCACGTCATAAGTTGGTCGAGTTGTATAAAAATAACTATGTATGATACAGAGTTCGCTATAGTTTTCGTTGAAAGTACTTACTTAGAGGTATACAGGACATTTTTTTCAGAATTATTGTAATAGTATTTCAAAAGGTAAGGGGGGGGGGGGACGCTCTAATTTTAAAAAATTCAAAATTCATTCAAATATACTTTATTTATGTAGGCCTCAGTGAGGCACTTATAAATCGTCAAAGTTACATGTACAATATAATGAATCTACCACCGACTTCGGAACGCAGTCATCTGCCGAGAAGAAGCGGCAAGAAACTCGACAGTTGCTCTTTTAAATTGCCAATAATTACAATCTTTTTTAAATACATTGATTTCATAACGTTCTCTAACTAAGCCATACAGTTCCTCACATTCAATATTAAAAAAAAATAAAAAAAAAATGTATAGATAGACTGAGTCCCAGCTGACCAGTCGCTACTAATGACACCTGATCAATCACGTATGGTAAGGTATGACGTATGTGTCAGCCATCATCTCACTCAACCAATAGGGATGATGACACCACCAGTCATGTGACTTTCTTTTATTAACTGTCAAAACGTGTTAGAAGTATGGACGCCTGATGCAAATGAACAGCAAAGTCACTTATCTGACGTTTGATCCGTCATAAAAAAAGCGCGCTCTCTCGTCCACGTACTTGCACTAGCTGTCATTGTAATAATTTACTTTCGTTATAATTAAATAGTATAAAGTCTTTTAACGTCCTTGTTATTATTTCATCAGGTTATGGGCCCAGTCAAGCCTATCGATTAGTGTTATTTCCAAGTTTTATTCAGTACTTTCAAAGTTATAGTAAAAGTAAAATCTGACGAGTATAACCTCACTTTTAGTTACCGGCTCGCGAGTGATTTTTCTTTTCCAGCTACTTTCAGATATTAAAATATGACTGGAACAAACACTATGATGTCGATTGAAAAGTTAACGGGTCGCGACAATTGGGGAAATTGGAGTTTTGCAGTCAAAGCTTACCTTCAACTTGAAGATTTATATAGTTGCATTTTGTCAGCACCAAATGCTTCCGACCCCAATGCAGTTAAACAAGACACCAAAGCAAAATCAAAGCTAATATTGTTGGTCGACCCAGTTTTATACGTGCACATACAGGATGCACAGAACGCCAAACAGGTGTGGGACAATTTGACAAAGGCATTTGAGGACCAAGGACTGACACGGAAAGTTGGCTTATTAAAAGAATTAATTAACACTAATTTAGAAAGCAGTTTGTCAGTGGAAGACTATGTAAATAAAATCATGACAGCCGCGCACAAGTTAAGAAATATAAATTTTCATGTGGACGATGAGTGGTTGGGCACATTAATGCTGGCAGGGCTACCAGATATGTATAAACCCATGATAATGGGCTTGGAAAGTTCCGGTATGAAGATTAGTGCTGACTTAGTGAAAAATAAATTACTACAGGAAGTGAAAATGTCAGACACTACCGCACTTTATACAAACACAAAGAAAAATGTGCCCAAAAGTGACAAGAAAGGTCCAAGATGTTTTACTTGTAATAAGTACGGTCATCTCAGCAAAAATTGTTGGCATAAGAAGACAAACAACAAAAGAAAGTCAGATAAGGACACAGGTTATGTTGCAGCTTTTTCAGCATCCGCAGAAAATGACTTTGATTCTTGGCATGTCGACTCAGGAGCATCCATGCACATGACGATGCACCGGGACTGGCTCACTGATATCACCGCTTCACCTGTACCGAGCATAAGGATTGCTAACAACAAAGTTTTGAAAGTGGAATGCTGCGGGAATGTTTGCATTAAGGTAAAGGCACATGATGGCAGCACTGATTCAATACAGGTTAGGAATGTTTTATTTGTACCAGAATTAAAAACAAATTTGTTATCAGTCAGCAAAATAATTCAAAATGGATGCAAAGTTATATTTAATGAATCTGGCTGTCAAATTTATAATCCTAATAATAAATTAGTAGCTCAAGCTAGATTAAAGAATGCAACATACCTATTAAATACTTACCAAGAAATGCAAGTCATGATGGCTAAGGCTGATGATGATACTTATCTGTGGCACCAGAGGATGGGCCATTTAAATTTTACAAGTCTCAATAAAATACCTAACTGTACAGAAGGAGTCAAGCTGTCTACAGGAATGGAAAACTCCATCTGTGTTACCTGTCTGGAAGGCAAGCAGGCGAGAAAACCGTTTCCTGCTGAAGGTTCCCGAGCAAGCAGCTTGCTTGAACTTATCCACAGTGATGTGTGTGGACCAATGCAGCAAGTATCAATAGGAGGAGCAAGGTATTTTGTTACTTTTATTGATGACTTTTCTCGCCGAGTACATGTTTACACTATAAAAAACAAAAGTGAAGTCTTTGAAAAGTTTGTTGAATATAAGAATAGAATGGAAAATGAATTAAATAAAAAAATTAAAATTTTGAGATCTGATAATGGAACTGAATATAAAAATAATAATTTTGAGACTTACCTGAAAAAGCATGGAATTTTGCATCAGACATCTAATCCGTACACGCCTCAACAAAATGGTTTGAGCGAAAGAATGAATCGTACCCTTATTGAGCGTGCTAAATGTATGTTGTTGAACTCTGGTTTACAGAAAGACTTTTGGGCTGAAGCCGTTACTACAGCAGCTTACATACTGAACCGTTCACCCAACCGCAGCTTATCAGATGTGACGCCATATGAGGTATGGACTAATACTAAACCTGATTTGAGCCATATGAGAATATTCGGATGTCCTGCGATGGTGCATATTCCTAAAGAAAACAGAAGTAAGTTGGATGTGAAGTCACGAAAATTAATATTTGTTGGCTACAGCGACGGTACAAAAGGCTACAAATTCATTGATCCTGAAACAAAGAAAGGAATTGTTAGTAGAGATGTGGTGTTCCTCGAAGCTGCAATTAAAAGAAATAAAGTAGATGAAGTACCTGAAAAACAAGAAGAATTTTTTAATAATAACATCAATTTAGAGAAAAATAAAGCTGAAAATACACATGAAGATAGCAGAATGAATAATGAACAACAGAAAACTGTAAACTTACCTCTATGCAGTGAACCCGAAGAACCTGTGAATAGAAACATTAATTATGAGACGCTTGAAAGAGAAGAAATACAGGATGTATCTCAAAGTATGTCAGATGAATCTGATCAATTTGAGGATGTTAATGATGAAACATACATACCTGACATTACAATAGACTCTCCACCGGTATCCAATATAACTCTGAGACCGAGGCAACGTAGGATGAGGTCAGAAAACAATGATGTTTATCAGAACCCGTCTTCATTAATGTGTCAGAATGTGGAATCAACAATGAATTTACTGAACAATGATCCACAAAGCCTTGAAGAAGCATTGAACTGTGTTAAGGCTGATGAATGGAAAAAAGCCATGGAATCAGAATATCAGTCATTGATACAGAATGAGACGTGGACCATAACAAAGCTACCAGAAGGAAAATCAGTAATTCCTTGCCGCTGGGTTTTTAAAACTAAATTAGATGTCAATGGTTCTGTCACACGGTATAAAGCTAGATTGGTAATTAAAGGATACAAACAAGTAAAAGGCATTGATTACCATGAGGTTTATGCTCCAGTGGTCCGCTATACATCCTTAAGATACCTCATTGGTCTTGCGGCCAAGTATAGACTAAAAATACACCAAATGGATGCAGTCACCGCCTTTTTACAGGGAGAAATTGATGAAGAGCTTTATATGACTTTACCACCTGGCTATGAAGAAGAAAATAAAGTATGTAAACTAAACAAATCAATATATGGACTTAAACAAGCCAGCAGGCAATGGAACAAGAAGTTAAATTCTGCCTTGTTACAAATTGGAATGACTCGTTCAAACATAGATCCATGTGTGTACTACCGTATTTTAAATGAAAATGATATGCTTTTTATAGCAGTGTATGTTGATGACATTCTCTATTTCTTTAATAATAATCGAACATCAGAAATGATAAAAGAAAAACTGAAAGAAAGATTCAGTATGAAAGATTTGGGAATAGCTAAACATTGCATTGGATTCAAAATATCACAAGAAGAGAATGAGATTTCCATAGATCAGTCTATTTATATAAAATTAATACTTAATAGATTTAACATGGACAAATGTAAGCCAATGTGGACACCTGCTGATCCGAATGTCAAGTTTAAAAAGGCTGAGAGTCAAGAGGAAATGATGAGAAACATTCCATACCAAGAAGTTATTGGCTGCTTATTGTACTTATCACAGGGGACACGACCAGACATTACTTACATTGTTAACTCTCTTAGTAGATACAATAGTCAACCTACTAGTGAACATTGGACGGCGCTGAAACGAGTAATGAGATATCTGAAAGCCACAATGGACATGAAATTAGTCTACAAAAGGAATATTCATGATAGAATTTCTGGTTTTTGCGATTCTGACTGGGCGAATGATATAGAAGACAGAAGATCGTGTACTGGCTATATATTTTTATTCCAGGGTGCCGCAATAAGCTGGAACTCAAAAAAACAGCAGACAATAGCCCTCTCGACAAGTGAGGCTGAATATATGGCGCTAGCGTCAGCCATTCAAGAAGCACTTTGGTTGAAGCAGCTGGCAGACGAATTTCAACCTGAATTTAAAAGTACACCTTTAACCCTTTATTGCGATAATCAAAGTGCGATTAGTCTTTCAGGAAATGCTGTATACCATGCGCGCAGCAAGCACATAGACGTCCGGTACCACTTTGTGCGAGAGAAGATTGCCGCCAAAGAAATCCTGGTTAACTACAGATGCACTGGAGAGATGGTCGCCGACATATTGACGAAAGGACTCCCTCGACCGAAGCATGAAATCTTCACCGCATCTATGGGTCTTCATTTAAAGCATCTGCGTCCAGGAGAGGATGTTAGAAGTATGGACGCCTGATGCAAATGAACAGCAAAGTCACTTATCTGACGTTTGATCCGTCATAAAAAAAGCGCGCTCTCTCGTCCACGTACTTGCACTAGCTGTCATTGTAATAATTTACTTTCGTTATAATTAAATAGTATAAAGTCTTTTAACGTCCTTGTTATTATTTCATCAAAACGATTTCTAACTATGAAGCTTGTATGGAAATACTCTATTATGACGTCACTATTTTTGTAGACAATTGAGAAACTAATAACTGTTATTACGTGATTTAAAAATACGAATCTTATGAATGACAGAATACGAACCAACTTATTAGATAATTTAAAGCATCTTCTTTTAGCAAAATAGTATTGTAAAATTAATAGTGATATGAGTCATCATCCCTATTCAGAGAGAACACTCCTGCCACATAGCGCCACCACCACAGCAACATTTTAGAGAGCATGACTACTAAGACACAGTCCATCAAATTGTCATTTTAAAAAATAAAACCAAATAGAAAATGTAACTGAACTGTAGGACAAAGTGCACAAAATTAAAAATGGATTGTTACAATGATAAAAACATACAATTCACATAACATAATTGAAATAGAAATTAACACTTCCATATTAACTTATCGTTCACATAATCAGCAGTAGAATAATATCCTTTTTCCATTAATACCTTTTTAATGTGATTCTTAAATTTAATATAAGGTAAATTTAAAAGTTCATTAGGAATCTTGTTATAATAGTGAATACTTTGCCCCACGAACGAACGAGACACTTTCTGTAGCCTAAAACGTGGAAATGAAATTTTATGTTTATTTCTAGTGTTCCTGCTGTGCATGTCAGATTTTTTTGAAAAAAGATGTATATTTTGATGCACATAAATTATACAATTATAAATATACTGCGAAGCTACCGTGAGAATGTTTATTTCTTTGAATTTTTCCCTTAACGATGTTCTAGCACTGAGTTCATAAATATATCTAATCGCTCGTTTCTGTAAGACGAATATAGTTTGGATATCAGCTGCCTTTCCCCAGAGTAAGATACCGTAAGACATTATGCTGTGAAAGTAGCTGAAATATACTAAACGCGCCGTTTCAACATCGGTTAGCCGCCTAACCCTTCTAATAGCAAAAGCAGCTGAACTAAGCCTATTTGATAAATTACTTATATGTGGATACCATTGTAATTTTGAATCTAACGTTAAACCGAGAAAAACTGTCGAGTTCACAACTTCTAAATGAGTATCATTTAATTTTATTGTAGACTAGCGGCCGCCAGCGACTCCGTCCGCATGGGTTTCGTTTCCGTACACAGTGTTACCTACTATAGATAGCTTAAAGCCTTCCTCGACAAATAGTAAGACTATCCAATACAAAAGATTTTGTCAATTCGAACCAGTTAAATTGTTACTGAGATTAGCGCGTTCAAACCAATCTGGATAAGGATGTTACACGTGTTATTGTGAGTCAAGCATGAAAGATAGACATATGCTTTACAGCGATATTTTTTAGGCAATTTTATGAAGTATATTTCCGTCGTACCTGATTTTTATGTAACTTTAACCATTAAAGCTGCACACGCGACAGAAGCTTAAAAAATGGAGTAAATTCTCCCGTTTTCCCAATATTTCCCTTCACTACTCTGCTCCTATTTATTGTAGCGTGATGAAAAGTATCCTATAATATGCCCAGGAGTATAAAGAATAATTGTACCAAGTTTCGTCAAAATTCGTCCAGTAGTTTTTGTTTCTATAAGGAACATACAGACAGACAGACAGACAGACAGACAGACAGACAGACAAAAATTTTACTGATTGCATTTTTGGCATCAGTATCGATCACTAATCACCCCCTGATAGTTATTTTGAAAATATATTTAATGTACAGAATTGACCTTTCTACAGATTTATTATAAGTATAGATGATAATACCCTGTTTACGTTTGGCAAATTGAAACTTACACATTTTGTTTTTTTAGCATTCAGTTGCAGATTATTTAACTTTGTATTAATATATCTCGAGACTGGGGAGTTTGATCCACATGGTTTAAAGGCAAGTTTTATTGTATTTAAAAATACCTTTTTAACGATACCCAACACGATGGGGTAAGTCGAATTTTTTTTTTCGAATTTACTTTTCGCTGTATGGGAGGGGGGGTAAAAATAATTATTTTTCGATTATTTTAAAAACCAATTCTTGAATTATCAGTATACATCTCTCCACCAATTTTCGTGGCAATCGGTTCAGAAACGGCGGAGAACGAGCCAGGACAGACAGACGGACAGACAGACAGACATGACGAAACTATAAGGGTTCCGTTTTTGCCATTTGGCTACGGAACCCTAAAAAAGTAGCTTAGTTTAAGTTCTATTAGGTACATTCATTCTATTTTTAGTAAGTATTACATGAAAGTAAAATAGTTTGTGAATTTGAACTTGAAAAATAAATAAATGAGAGTTAACAATAAAATACGTATTATTTTCTATTCTAAATGTAAGTGTTTCTTAAAAACTCATTCTCTGGTAGTGTGGCGAAAAATCTCATTTCAAGGCCACTATAAGTAAATTTTATTGCAAAAAGATAACCTTGTCTTGACCCAATTTTACTGTTTCACTAGATTGAATACCTAAAGGTATTAAAAAAGCCTGAAGCTGGGCAGTGTTATAATGTAGTTTTTATGGGGGCCTACGAGTATTTGGGCCATCTTTCACCTATTAGAGGCCCTAGGCACATGGGCCTTCAAACCTCTGGTTTGGTAATCGTGCAAGGTCTGGGGCCCCAAATGCAGGTTCTGGGGGCCCGAATTGATCATGGGGCCCTGGGCATGTGCCCATTGTGCCTAGTGGGAAAGAGGGGTCTGGGCCCTAAGTAAGAATAATAACCATTTCATTTATTTCAGAGGCCTATTGGTGTATTGGTCAGATATACTGGGTATATAAAACCAAGGGTAGCTGGTTCGAATCCCGCTTGGGGCAAAAGTTTGTGTGATGAACATCAACATTCGACTTGAGTCATGGGTGTTTATAATAAACTTATTTAAGTATGACTATCCGTTCCGAGCATCCATAGTACCTAAAAGCTTCTAGAATATTTCGAGGCTAGGCAATTGGTGTGTAAGTCCAAGGCTATTATTTATTTTATTTTGTTCATTACACCAAAAAGGTATTCATCATTTTGTTCATTTAGGTGAGGAATAATTTTCATTTGATACCGAGTACAATAATAAAAATCCAGACAGAAGCAAGAACATGGTAACAGTTGAATAAATAACTTACAAAGTATTTCAAACTTGACATTGAAATAACATTACAATACCTAACTTGTTAACATGTTGGAAACTGTCAATTTATATTGTTTAGAAAATATCCAATAATAATATACCAAGCTATTTAATAACATTTACACTTAACTTGCATGCTCACTGAGAATACTAATCTACAGTTTCTTCATGGTTTAACTACTCATTAATATGACTTTTTATAGCCTAGCCGTGACCAATTTCATTGAAGTATGAGGTACCCTCCTTAATGTGTAGGTATATTGTTTTCAATAATATCATAATCTACATAACAGACCCACAAAGCTTTTGATTTCTATTAATAAGGACAAAACAAACAATATGACTGAATTCTAGGGGATTGACCTCACAACCTCTTTCACCTTTTGAACATGATACTGCTTGATGCCACAGAGATGAAAATATTTATATTTTCATTATTGCAGGCTATTCTTTCTTTTGTTTATTAATATCAATGGCTTTGTAGGTTCTGTTAAATTGCAGTGTACCATTTGTTCTGCTAGCTCAATAAAATTACTCAATATAGAGTATGATGCATGGACATCTTAATCTGCTCAGCCGCACTTACTGAGTTCTTCCAGCCGGAAAAACAAAATGCCATTGCCATTGTGCCTGATAAATGAATAACTAAATGGAATAGAATTCTCTAGAAAGTATGTTGAGACATTTACATAGTGACACTCATATAGTGACTCAGAAGTTAAGGAGTGATTTTATGATATTCATATTGCTAATGGTTTTGGTTCTTTTAATTACATGTAAAGCAATAGCTGAATGTTATGAAGGTACATAACAACATTTGTGGCAACCATTTAAAGAAATGATTATAATTAATTTCACTAACTGATTGATCAAATGCCAAATCTAGCATAGATTCTAGTCTAATAAAAGAAGTGGAAGATTTCTTTGTTGCAAGAATATAATTGATTAATTAATGTGTAACAATAATGTTTTTCTAATTAGTAAATTGACTGTATTGGCCACATATCATTTAAACATTGTGTTTCCAAAGAATTTATGGACTTAGTAGCCCCGATTAGTCAGTGATAATAGTTTTATTGTGTGATAACACAGGTAGGTAGGTACATATAATTAGAATAATTAAGATACTTACTACGGAATTCCACAGCGCGCCAGATTTCGACTGCATGTCAGGTGTCAACCGAACATAATTAGAAGTAACTATCGTGCTACCTAAAAAGTCCCAGTAAGGCACCGACATTCCACTCCCTGAAAACAAACCGTAATTTGTATTATTCGAATATTCAAAGGACGATTTTTGCGAAGATCAAAGTCAACCGAGTTACAGGTCACTCACCCTGGTAAGGTTTCGTGAGAGAGTGCTCCCTCCGGGCGTAATCCCGTGTATTCCATTCTGCTAATGTGGGACCACAAAATAAGAATAAAGCTAGGATTTGTGTCAGCAAAACGTATTCGCCGAACATTTTTATAATTTCGCCGACGTACTATTCGTCTGACAGCACAAACGCCAAATCATGGCAGTTGTTGGCAACTAGGTTTTTTTGTAGGCACTTTGTAGCGTTAGACAATGTTATTTTTAGCCACTACTTTGACGTTTTGTGCTCAATAGACCGTGACGCACAGCAAGAAATAAAAAAAAGATCGTGTCGATAAAACAGCTTTGATGCCTACTGCGACATCTATTGAAAAAATAAGGTACAAACATAAACTGGATCTGTCGTCCTCGTTCCTTATGAAAAGTGTAGGTGGCGCTGTTATGTAAAAAGTACAACTCTTGAACTGAATTATTTTTATTGATTAAAAATAGAATGGGTAAATTCTTTTCTTTAAAGGACATGTCCATAATTGTATGGACCAAAAACCCAGAATCGACAGAAATGAAATGTATACCAGTGGATTGGCATTGAAATGTTATATAATGTTACCAAGGGGGCAACCCTGAAATCGTTATAGTATAGGAGCTAGAAGCAAAATAAAACAAAGAAAAAATTCGTTCAAAACAATAATAAAATAGGTTTACGTCATGTTGTGGCTTAATATGACGTTGTTTTAATGTTGTATCACTTGTAAAAATTATCATCATCAACTTTCACAAGCAACAGCAACATAATATCAACATCATATTAAGTCACAACATAACAAACACTCTGATTTTAGATTTTTTTTTCTTCTGGCCCATAGATACTTCAATCGTTACAGTACTGTGTGTATTATTGGTAATTCTGTGGCTAAAGATTGCAAACATAAAAATAATTGGTATAGTACAGGAGCAAGGAGCCATGTTGTGGGTGAGAATATCGTTGTAATTATGTTGCTGTAGCTTGTGAAATGTGTTGCTGATAATTAGCACAAGTGAACAACATTAAAACAACGTCATATTAAGCGACAACTTGACGTAAACTTTGTTTTTAACGATTTTTTTCCTTATTTTATTTTGCTCCTAGCTCCTATACTATAACGATTTCAGGATTGCCCCCTTGGTAACATTGTGTTATATTTCAATGCCAATCCACTGGTATACATTTCATTCCTGTCGAATCTGGGTCATTTTTTGGACATCACCTTTTTCTCAGGCTCAGGCGCTTTTGTAACTCAGGGGCATACGGATATTCAAATTGAACCATTTTTTTCAGACTGAATCTGTATGTTTCATAGTAATTTAGTAAATTGGAGAGTGAGGTGGATAAAATGCATCTTTTAGATTTCTTTCATTAGTTTAAAATAATTTTAAGCTTCGAAGCCGCAATGAATGCCAATTGTTTTATTTTTTATTTGTTCATTTATTCTTGCACCAAATATTTTAGCTACAACTTAACTTAAAATATACATGGACCCTGTAAAGAAATGGCAAGAAACAAACAATTTAATACATTAACATTATTAAATTTAATGGAAAAGGCAGATATTAAACTTATATTGTAGGTACATTATCCATATCTATCAAATGTTATTATGCTACTGCTTAAATACACTGCCAAGTCGATTAACGCTGTAATTTGTATCTAAACATTATTACTAAATGAAACTTTACAATGAGCATGACTAAACAAAAGGCAGTAAGTAGTCAGGTATTAGAGTTGGGAGTAGTGTTGTGATTACGAGTTATAAAGTATAGTTTAGGTTTATTGAGGAAACTATGTAGTATGTAAGTGTTGTCAAAACAATGCAACTGTCTTATTCATAGTCTTTATAATACAGTAAAAAGTGCTAGGTACCTATCCTGCAGCTAAACGCATGGATGGATTTTTAACGTTGGTAAAAGGGGAGCAAGCGATCAAAACGTTCACTTTATTAAGTAAGTGATCACCGCTGCCCATGAATATAAACAACCCTGCAAAGGTCGCAGATGCGTTGCCTTCCTTAATAAATAATAATAAATTCCTTGGACTGACACACCAATTGCCTAGCCCCAAACTAGGTTCAAAGCTTGTACTATGAATGCTAGGGAACGGATAGACATACTTAAACACTTTTAACACATCCATGACTCGAGTACGAATACCGATGTTCATCACGCAAACATTTGCCTTACGGAAAACTTTTGACTCGAACCCGCGACTCTCGGTTTTCTAGCCAGGGTATCTGACCACTTTACTTACAGGAAAGTGTTCCTTAGCACCATACCTTTTGGATACTGCTTACAATCCTGGCAGAGGTAGAGCCCAGTGAAACTTCCACTCGAATGGGCGGCTCTAGCCGTCTGGGGAAGTAGGTACCTCTATTTTATAGAAGTCCACAGTGAAATAGAACATCGTAACTGTTGTGATATGTTTCTGCTGGTGAGTATGCCAGAGCTCAGTTGAGGAGGGTATAGGTTCTTAAAGGCAGGCAAAGCATCTGCGACTCTTTTGCGGTTGTTGAAGACCATGGGCACTAATGGGCAGGTGATCACTTATCATTAGGTGACGCTCTTGTTCGTTTTCCTCCCTGTAACATAAAAAATCTATCCCTATCCTAAGCAGGATGCCTTGCATCACTAGCAAAACTGCATAGGCGTTGCAATCTAGCTTCGCGAAAGATCGCCGCGGTTTTCTCCGGCTTTCTAGCAACTCACTTTCACTTCCGAGAGGCGAGACAAAACGACTATAACTCGGACTATTTAGCTGAATCAGTGTTTGCGAACGGCTGGAGGAAAATCGACGGACGGTGATTCATACTTTGCTTTTGGGTGTTCCGATTTTGTTAAGGTTATATCCTGTTCGTTCGTATTAAGTTTTGCCAGTTATAGAATAGTTCGTTAACCAAATCGTTCCGTGGGTGGGCAACTACGGTATAATAAGGGGGATGGGCAGAAGCGTTCCCCTATTTAACACATTTTACACATTGAGGTATTACTATGTACTATGTAAAGAGTAGACACCACGAAGAAAAAAAATCTTATACGCATTACTGTCCATGAACAACAGTTGCTGTCTATTTAACTAATTTTATAATCGAAAAAATGCCGTCTTGTAGTTAAAAACATGTACAGATCAATACAGAATGAAAAATAAAGTTAGTGGCGTGTCATTTCATAGAAAAAAAGAGATTTGAATTTTACGCCCCCCTTATTACGCCCCTTATTAAGCGACTCCGTCCGCGTGTATTTCGATTTCCAATAGCCTAAAGCCTTCCTCGTCAAATGGACTATCCAACACAAAAATATTTTTTCAAATCGGACCAGTAGTTCCCGAGATTAGCGCGTTCAAACAAACAAACAAACAAACATACAAACAAACTCTTCAGCTTTATATATTAGTATAGATAAATTGACGTATAGATTTTGTTCTCGATGTCCACACTATGTATGAGTAATACCTAAATAGTTTATCATGGTTTGTCTTACTGGAATTATACTTATGTCTAGGGTGCTGCCTTTGATCGCAGCCCCCCTTATCTGAGGAGCTCTTCGTCCGACAGTAGACTGCAAGCTGATAATCATATCATCAGCATGCATGCAACTGCACGTGCATGCTGATGATAGAGCAAGCGAGAAAGAGGGATGTTATCATCGCTGCCAATAAGGAACTCATGCCCAGGCAACCCATCCACGACCATTATGAAGTTATGGAACTTCATAGTGGTGGATGGGTTGTCTGTCTTCAAAACCCCATGTTCAAACTCTCGTCGCTTGCACTGGTTACAAAATTTTTAGTAAGTTCCATTTTACGTATATCAGTGCAAAGTTTTGTAGATTGCAATGCGGCCTTAATGATTCTCGAGAAATTTCCAAGCATACCTACTTAAATGATTTACGAGTAGTACGAATGACATTCCACTACGGACAATGCGTTTTAAAAGTCATTAAAATTAAAAAGAGATTACATCTAGGCACATCTCACAGCACAAGTGGGCCAGCCAAAAAGAATAAATCATTCAAGAAATCAACAAAACGCATCACATCAAAAATTAACTTAAACAATTCCGTGTTTGAGTCCAAATTGGTTTGACCTGTGAGTCCAAAGTTAGTAGGAAAAGTGTCTAGAGTAGATCACGGTCAGGAGAAGACTTTCACTGCTTTCTCTGACCTAAATGTCTTGTTATTGTGGAAGGTCAGGTCGATGGCCTTCGGGGTGGTACTGGTATGTAGTACTTTTGGTTTTATCTATCACTTTCATTCTTTGAAGAAAGTTCTGACGTCACAGCGACAACAGGACGGAAAATGGGCCAACGAATTGGGTCAAGCGGTTCACGAAACATCGAGATGGATGTAGAAAGTCGTCGACAAGTTAATTCAATCATTATTCAGATGGTATCAGTCCTTAAGCGGTTGGTTAATAACAGAAGGCCATATCTGAGTTTGATTGTTTATTTTGGGGTTGCTGATTTGGTCTTCATTGTGGAAATCGTTGTTTATCGAGCCGACGAGCATACGTATTGGCCATACTTGTAAGTAAGTTTCACTTACGCAAGAAACCGAAGCACAAAATACTTTGTTTTCCTGTTATCTCTAGAGGTATGTAGTTATATCATTAATTAAATTATTACAAAAGTTTTAACTTGACATTCAAGAGTTCTATTCTACAAGTATTTTACGTCATTCGATCCCACCGCGATGACGCATTTGCCGATAAACTAGAGACCTCCGAACCCCACACAGGGAAAACCGTTTTTTTTTAATTTATTTGCAAACATATTCAAGACCAACGGCTTAACGTGTCTTCTGAAGCACTGAATCATCATTCTTATCGGCTTTCAGGTGATTTAAGATTGCAATATCCTAACCAATCTGAGAGAAATACACAAAGCGTCAGTGAGTCAGTGATAGCTACACAGGTATTGCGCCTGATATTTCGCTGATCTATCCTTCTTCAAGTAGCCGTAGTAATTGTAGATTTGTGTCTTTGCCTGCAATTGTTGATTTGACGACCCGCTTGGTGTAATGGTCAAGATGTTGCCTATTACGCAAGAGGTCGCGGGTTCGATCCCCGCACAGGACAAACATTTGTGTGCATGAACATGTCTGTTTGTCCTGGTCTGGGTGTTATATGTATATATTTAAGTATATTTGTAATACCACTGTTGATTCTGATGTCTGTAACACAAGTGCTTAAGCTACTTAACACGGGGTCAGATCAATGTATGTGATGTTGTGAAATATTTATTTATTTATTATTTATTTATTTAATTGTTAACTTAAGCAACTTTCGCAGAGGCTAGTTGAATTTCATCTCCAGCTCCTCCGTGCTTCAGAAGGCACGTAAAGCCTTTGATACTGCGCCTGATCTTTCTACGGTCATGTCAGATTGATGTGCTGCCCCTCCGAACTATGATAATGAGGGAAATGGGAGTACACCTGTGCTTGCGCACTCACTTGTGCACTATAATATATCCTGCGTACAATGCTGATCTTAAGATCTGCCACCATGGTCAAAAAACGGCCGGAAGGATATTATTAGTCGTATATATAAATAGTTCGCGTATGTAAATAAATTCTTTGGACTAACACACCAATTGCCTAGTCCCAAAATAAGCTCGAAGCTTGTACTATGGAAGCTTGGGAACGGATAGACATAATTAAAAACTTTTACAAACATACATGACTCGAGTACAAATGCCGATGTTCATCACACAAACATTTTCCCCTAGCGGGATTCGAACTTGCGACCCTTGGTTTTGTAGCCCATGTCTCTGACCACTACCAACGGGCCTGTCAAAGAGATAGGGGGGAAGTCCCGCCCATACCGACAGTTCTCCCTCGCCAAAATATGAAATGTCGTCAATCTGTCTGGCTCCACCATCGGAAGGGTGCGGCGGCTTTCACCGTTGATGGATGCACCTACTTTCACCGCGTTTGCTACACATCCACTCTTAAGGTCAGCCACTTGTGGGAGGTCGATGACATTTGCAATGGTAACTTTTACCGCGTCGCGGCGGTGTCAACGGAATATGAAATCCAGTCGAGATTTTAATCAAATTAGGTAGGTTATGGTAAGGGCGTTTTGAAAGGTGAGATTGTGTTATATGATTGGAATCAAAGGTACGTTTCGCATTGTGTCCTCTTGAAATGATATGATGAGAAGTCGGAAGTAGATTTTTTCTTAGACTAGCTGGCTAGCCCTGGCTGCAAACTTAAGGGTAGCGGGTTCTAATCCCACCAGGAGCAAATTTTTGTATGATGAACTCCGGCCTGCGATTGTACTCCAGTCATAGATTTTTTAGGAAAAACTAAGAAAAAAGCTTCGATCAGTAGATGAAAACACACTAAGTGGAAAAAACGCGATCGAAATTAAGCGCGACAACGCCTGCAATGTATTTTAAATGGAGGATGGCACACCATGCCAAAATAACGTCGCGTAATTTTGTATAGAAAATAAACTTCGGCCGAACGCGTCGGTCGCATTTTTTCCCCTTGTGGTTAGTTTCTTAATATCAAATGAGACGTATATCTGTCAACTGAAATGACATAAAAATGACAAGTGTAGTCATAGAAGCAAAGAAGCAACCGCCATGACATCTACATTATGATAGATAGTGGTTTCCGAGATAATAACGTTGTTAGGGAAAGCTGGTCTGTGGTTTCCGAGACTGGAGGGGTTTTAAGCAAGTCTGAGCTAGGCATTTGTTTCGGCGTATTCAAAACTTACCTGACAGTGTTGAAGCTGAGTTTGGGATATGCAAACTATGCCTCCCGCCACATTCTGTGTAGTCAACAAAAAATCAACAATAAAATCTCTATGTATAGAGACATACTAGGCTGAAATTACGCCACCGAAGTTCGGCGGCTATAAATTTTCTTTCCAAAAACGCAACGTAATTTCGCCATAGTGTGTCATCTCCCATACAAAAGTATGTCACATCATTACCACGACGAAACATATTTTTTTCCGCATAGTGTGTTCCTACTCTTACATTCTCTAGATAGTTGGAAAGTACATGAATTTTACAAAAAAGAAAAATATTATGTTAATCGTGTTTCCGATTTGACTCGAGAATCGAATCTAGGACCTATTGCCGTCATGTCAAAGCGTTCCAACTACTCTTTACAAAACAAACACCTATTCGCTATCACAATAGCAACCGTAGTGTACTATGAAAAGACTTCCGCACAAACGACCGTCAGGCGTTTCGAAAATTATCAACTAGTTCTATAAAACTTTTATTACACACAATAAAACCAATTTATTTATCAATGAACCCAGGTTCTTCAATCGAGAGGTCGACGACCGAGATGCAAACCGAATTGGTAAGTCCACAGATGGGAAAGTATGTTTTGCCATAATTTCATTAAAAGCCGAGTTATCATTATAAAATGTCATTAAAGAACGTTCTTTATAGGGCGTTTTTGTCGGTAATCATTGTAAGTGCGTATCCGACAAATAAATGTGCATTGACCAGATTTTCTGCAGGGTTATAATTTTAGTAAAATGTGTAAGTAATGCGAAGGATTGTATTTAGATTTTTGAGTTTTGTAAAAGCTGAAAATTATGGTTGAGTGTTTTATTAGAAAAAGACGAGCTCAATGGCACACTGGTAAGCGCGTTTGGACTGTTTTTGCAAAGTTTTCCCAGAGGCCGGTCATCGGATGGGCGACCGAAAATTTTCATCTTGACCTCCTCTGTGCTTCGTAAGGTACATTAAGCCGATGGTCCATCCCTCTAAAGTATTGTCAGATTGCTGTCCCACCGAAATATGAAAGTGAGTGATTAGGGAGTGCACCTGTGCTTGAGCACTCTCTTGTGCACATAAAATATGTACATATATCCTACGTACCTACCGCATTTTGAGAATTATATATATTATATAACATATAATTCCTGAGAAATGGCAATCTGCAATAACAACGATATATTGCTACTATGTAATAATATGAAAAAATGGGGTGAATGTATGACAAGACACTGTAAACAACTTGTTTTCGCAACTAAAGTTTTTCACAAAACCCAGCGCAGAAAAAAACTAGAGGGACTAAAATATAAAAAATAGGGGTTAATGTACGACAATGAAGTTATTTATGAAACTACAAGCGGCCGCCCGCGACTTCGTTTCCGTGGATTTCGGTTTCCGCACACATAGTGTTATATTATTGCTTAAAGCCTCTGAAAATAAATGGACTAGCCAACACAAAAAGATTTCTAAATACGAACCACAAGTTTCTAACAAACAAACAAACTCTTCAGCTTTATTATATAAGTATAGATGTACCTATTATTCGGTTACATAAATACCTTTCATGCTAACCTACGCAGAAAAACAAACTACGCGTAAATCGTAAACAATCTCTTATTCAAATTCCCTTTTACATTTCGTACGCGCGTAGTATAGACGCGACAAATTTCGTTAACCATGGGGTCATAGACATCTTAATATCACTATTCGATTCAGGTAGAACCAGATGTCAAATGAATTAATTCCAGACTCTTAATGAACCAAGCAAGTTCAGTGTTTTGGGTTGCTTGGTTAAGTAACTTTTGCAGTGGCCAGGCACCGGATGGGTGTCCGAAAAATTTCACCTCGAGTTCCTCCGTGCTTTGGAACGCACGTTCAGCCGTAAGTCCTGCGCCTCATCTCTCCACGGTCGCGTCAGATGACTTTCCCACGGAACTATGAGAGTGAGGGAATAGGGAGTGTGCTACTGTAACTATCCTGCGTAGTTAGCGTTTAATTCATCACTCTAATGTGTTTAGTACTGGTCCTGTTCATAAAATCTTTGTGGAATTCTTAGAATCTTATGGGCATTCGATACTCTTGTTGTTTCATATATGTACTACGAAAACTAACTCATCATTGATCTTAATCTTATCTTAGAGGGTAAGAAAAATCATCAGAAAATTTATTGTAATAATTAATTAATATACGTGCATTAAAACTGCAACAGAGGGATAAAATAGTCTCAATTAACTAGCTATTATTCAAATAGAAATGGAGTCCTCTTGTCTAGTTTGTTTTTTACCGTAAGTGGGAACAACCGTCCATGTTCAAAAGACAATGAGCATGAAGGTGCTAGCCAAATTTCACATGACAACAAGAGGTGCATTGACCCGCCAATCAAGCGATCAAACAGGCTAATTCACAGGCAATTAATGGCAAATCTTTAATCGAATGTTAAGACGTTTCCGCGGTGGCTGGGGCCAATAAAATGAAGAGGACGAAGTTTTGGTGTTGCTAGTTTTGAGGGTTTTTCACCAAATTTGTAATAAAATAATATTGTAATAACCAGGGAACAGTAAGGGGTTTTTAAAAGTAGGCAACACATCTGCGACCCTTGTACGGTTGTTGATGTCCATGGGCAGCGGTCATCACTTAACATCAGGTAACCGGTTATTCGTTTCCTTATCTAGCATAGCATATCCGTAGCATACACTGTACTGTATATCTCCTATGTGTACTGTATTGCTTGTATGTTATGATATGGTGAATAAATGAATATGAATATGAATATGAATATCACATAAAAAAAACAGGCTGGTCAAATGAGGTTCATAGTCGTAGCGTACCCTGGGCTCCGAGGCAATGGCCGATAATGCAACTGGGACAGGCGCTAGATGATTGTCATTATTTGTGTGTATGTTATATTCACTTCAGTAGTTGTTCTCAACCAAATGGCTACAGGTCCCGGCTAGCTAGTCTTGTAGCCATATGTGAGATTAAATTCGTTCGTACTCATGAGGAAAGAAGGTGTCCGTACACTAGGGTCCCCTGTTTTTGCTCCCATACGATCCAGAGATTTCCTTCGCAATTTGGTTCCCATGGGGCGTTTGCCTGACCAATGCCCAGTTCATAGTTGTTAAAAATCTTGGCCACCAAAATGGGTCTAAGGATCGAGTCCAGAGCTCACTGAAATTGAAACATGCCTAATGATATGCGATAATGTGACTAAACGCGTTTTTAATTATGAAGTACATAATGTTGTAACAAATATCATTATAGTAATGCAACGCGTAAATCTAAAATCTCATATTGAAACATGTGGTGGAATCTATAATATTTTAGTATACAGTTCGTGATGTGGTTGCCATACGGCCAAAACTTAGCTTGGAATTTTACCCCCCTAAAAATGGTACCCATGTCATCAGCTGGCAACACAGGACCACTTCAATTTGATTTACAACTTCAGTTCAGGACGGATTTTATTCGGCCAATTTTTTGACAGTTCGTAAGAGCAATATATACTACAGCTTAATTCTATAAAACCATTATGTATGACGAGCACCGGATGCCCGGTTGTAATTTATATTAATACTTCAAAACGAAAATAATATGCACTAGTTATTGCTTATTAATAAATGATATCTTTTAATGTGCTTTGGTGGAACCTGGAAATTAGTTGAGTTTTCCACTGGAAAAATTGGGATTGCGCGACGATTTGAGGATGATTACGTGGGGATGTCTCAATGGTCTAGTGGTTTAAGTACCGAGCCGTGGTCTTGAGGTCCTGGGTTTGATTCGCGGACCGGGTAAAATTTGTGTTTGCAAGTTTTCGCATTTGGCAAGCGTGGTGATTATGCCGAAACCGATCTTTGTATCCAAAACATGATTTGAAAAGGTGGACGGTCAGGGTCTCTTGTTTTAAAAATATGTTCAAAGCATTACAGGGAGAAAACTAAAGCTAATAGTGGTGTCATTTTATAGATAAAAAGACAAAAAAAAACTTATATATCCGCCCCCTTCCCTCCAAGTTGACGCATATATTTTGTTCTCGATATCCACTCTTTACGTAGAAGTGATACCTCAAAGGCCACAAATCGTTTATTAGAATGGTTTAAATCATTCTAATAGATGCCTTACTTACCAAACAAGATAGATATACTATTTAATTTTCCAATAAAATAACTGCAACACTACCAATTAAAACTAGATCAAAAGCGCATAAAACGTTTTAATATAACTCAGATCGTCAACCTAAGCGTTTTTTCATTGAGTGAAAGCTAACTATCGCTCTCAAGATGTTAATTATGGCGGATAGTTATTACCGCATATTTCTTATGCCACTATAGCTATATGCATAGATTTAAATCGTCACATATGCCCTGACACCAGTTAACTGTGACACATTTTTTTTTTTATAAACTTGAGTGTTGTGCATTGCAGGCTTGAATCCCCGGATTGTCCGGTAATAATGATCTGTGCTTCGGAAGGCACTTTAAGCCGCTGGTCCCGATTATGATCCAACTTGTCTGGTTTCCCTTGTGAGGTCAGACGATTGTCGCTCTAATGTAATAACCAGGCTTGTCAATTAGGGACTAGAGTCGTAGCGTGTAGGTACCCCTGGGGTCCGAGGAAATAGCCAAAGATGCAACCGGGAGAAGCGCTAGAATGATGATGATGATCTAATTCCACTGATAATACAGAATTATTCTCTAACACAAGTGCTTTAAATTGTATATTTATTATTCTTATAGACGGGACGTGCGTTAGTAACTTGCTGTCACATCGATAAGAGCGACTGTCGCTTCAAATTACAGTGCCAATTTCAGACGAGTCGAAGTATAGCGAGGGCATATCTAACTTCGTGAAGCTATAGCTATATGTACGTTACATAGTATGCGGATAGATATAAATAACCAGGCGAGCAACAGAGACAGGTGGTTGCTGTGTGAACCCGTCCGCTTCGGTGTGACCGCGAAATTATTTTCAAGACTACACCAACCTCTGCGACGCAAACACGCGAAACATCCATCCGCACACGCGTCTCACTACCGATCTGCCCGTGTAGTTGTACTCGTGAGAAACTTGACTCTCCCTTCCTATAAGTCTTAACCGCAATTCACCAACACACGAAACACGACTTTAACACATAAGCAATTGAGGTCAAAACAGAACTGCGTCGAAAAGGTGTTTGCGCCTCTCCCGAGTTACACTGCGTGTGGTAAAGTTGCTATCTTGTTCGTAATGTCCGCGAACGGAGGTACATTCAACTTTTAGCCCAGTAAACTCTCCAAGTTCGTTCACCCACTGCTTGTCAACTGACGTAAACTAAGCGAGAGGACCAATGAAACAGATAGGTGTGTCTCGCTCCCGCGCTATGTTCAAGTTTAGAAGTTTTTATTGAGCGTTTCGTTGTCGAAATAGTTTACTTTTGTTCTGGTTATGTTCGCCTGGTACTTTTGACGGTTTACGTTCGCTATATCGATAGATACGTGACTTGAGCGGTATGCGTGACGTTTCGGTCGGTTATTTTGTCGATAACTTTACGTTTTTCATCGGTTGTTGAAGATATTTAGGCACACAATGAAAGTATTGGATTGAATTGAACAGCGTTTTATCGTCGAGGTGTTCGCTGTTTGAGGCGGTAAATCTTTATCGTATATATTATGAAATTTTATTACAAATGTTATCATTTCCCATCAAGTCACAACCATCTAATTAGAATTAATCAGCTTAATTAGCTAAACATCAAATCAAAATTTTAACACGAAAAATTCTGTAAGAAAACACGATCGGTATATGTAATGAGAGAGATGGCATGTTACGAAATCCCATCGCGTTAGCCATACGAGTACTGAATTTATATTCACTAGAAAAAATCGTGTGAACCTTTCGCCCACGTGAAGTCATGTGTTGGGCACGAAACTACCGCCCATCATTTTTTGGTCCCTCCAACTACTTTGACGCGGAAATTTTTTTTCTTTATGTTACAGGAATGCGAACGAACAAGAGGGTCACCTGATGGTAAGTGATCACCGCTGCACATGGGCATCAACATTGGCACAAGGGTCGCAGATGCGTTGCCTGCCTTTAAAACCCGATTCCCAACCCCTAACAGAGCTCTGTCGACCATACTCACCAGCAGAAACATAGAACAACTGTTACGAAGTGCTACTTCACTGTGGTCTTCTGTAAGATGGAGGTAGTTTCCCAGATGAGCGGCTTATTCGGGTGGAAGTTCCACTAACTTAGCGCCACTCTGCCTGACCGTAGAAAAGAGGAGCCCTGATTGCCATGACAACGGATGCGGTACCAAAGAGGTATCCTATTATTTGCCATACCGGCCTGTAAGATATTTCTTCATGCTTCTCTTGAATAAACCAAGAATTCATCATTAATTCCGAATTCTTCAACTTGATGGAAAATGAGAGGTCAATTTAAACTGGTTTCGTAAATACTGCATTGTCTATGTTTAAATAGTGGGTGTACCGGTTTTTATTATGGTGCATTGCATTTCTATTGGGTTCCACTTGTTGAATTTATTGCCTTTTAACTATTTGTCTTGTTCTTTTGAAAAGGCGCCGTGGGCGGGGATTGCATGGTAACTAGACACCCGTGTGTTGTGTTGTGTGGTTAGCACAGTAACATCACGAGACATGGTATGGTCAAAGGAAAAGTTGGGAAATTAGTACCAAGTAATTTGGTGGATAAGGGCTCAAAAACCGGAGTAGTGTGTGAGTATCGGATTTGACGAAGACTGAAAGATAATACTTACGAATATATACCTACTTTTAACAAATTAATATCTAGACAAATACAAGTAACAAACATACTTAATGGTGCTTACAAACAATTATCGTCCATTTTTAGGGTTCCGTAGCCAAATGGCAAAAAACGGAACCCTTATAGTTTCGTCATGTCTGTCTGTCTGTCTGTCTGTCTGTCTGTCTGTCTGTCTGTCTCTCTGTCTGTCTGTCTGTCCTGGCTCGTTCTCCGCCGTTTCTGAACCGATTGCCACGAAAATTGGTGGAGAGATGCATAGTGATAATTCAAGAATTGGTTTTTAAAATCAGCGAAAAATAATTATTTTTTACCCCCCCTCCCATACATCGAAAAGTAAATTGGAAAAAAAAATTCGACTTAAACCCATCGTGTGGGGTATCGTTAAAAAGGTATTTTTAAATACAATAAAACTTGCCTTGAAACCATGTGGATCAAACACCCCAGTCTCGAGATATATTAATACAAAGTGAAAATAAAAGCGTCCCCCCCCCCTTAACTTTTGAAATACTATTAAAATAATTCTGAAAAAAATGTCCTGTATACCTCCAAGTAAGTACTTTCAACGAAAACTATAGCGAACTCTGTATCATACATAGTTATTTTTATACAACTCGACCAACTTATGACGTGCAGTTGCCCTTACTAAATGGTGTCTTAAGCGGTCGGGCCATCTTTTAGCTACGGAACCCTTTCATGGGCGTGTCCGACACGCTCTTGGCCGGTTTTTTATCTCCAGTGAATAGAAGTTACGGTTTAGACTTACATTTTAATGCAAATGATTTTAGTTTATCTGTGTTTTCTTTATGAGAATTTAAGCAATTCAATCTTACTTGCACCAAGTAAAAAAATCTACTAACATGTACCTTAATAAGATAACATAATAAGATGTAAAATTTTATTTTCATTCAATGTTCAAGCAGTAAGAATATAAAAAAAAATAACAACATAAAAATCAAATTAGATTGTAACGACATCGAAAAACCACTTCCGTGTGAAGTAATCTCCGATTTCAGATGTTGTTTCAACAATATACTAAATTCTACACACACCAGGGGTTACATCTCGCCATGTTAACTTAAATATCGAAATTATGGTCGGTCTTGAATCACTTATCACTGGTTTTATATATAACAAAACACATATCAAAATCGAAATCAAAAATATCTTCATTCATATAGGCATACAAACAAGCAATCGTCAAAACGAAGAACATTTAAATAATCTAATTCAATACATCTGAAATGATTACATAATATAATATGTCTGTATATAAAGTATACTTATATACAAAAACATAAAAATAAATGAGACGCTACCATAATACACACGCCATTTTCAACCCGCTCTAAAATTGGCATAAAAATTTGAACCAACAGTCACCTCTAATCGCAGTGGTAGCATGTTGAAGTGTAAGTTATGCCAAACCAAAAAATTGGCCAAGTGCGAGTCGGACTCCCGCACTGAGGGTTCCGTACAAATTCTATTTTTGACTTATTAAAAAAACTACTGAATAGATTTCGTTCGAACCAATTTTCGTTGGTAGTTTTTATGGTAATGTACATTATATATTTATTTCAGATTTATCATCCCCTTACTTTAGAAGTTAGAGGGGGGGGACACACTTTTTTCCACTTTGGAAGAGTCTGTCACGCAAAGTATTCACTTAAGAAAAAAATGAGCTTAGAAACCTCAATATAATTTTTAAAGACCTATCCATAGATACCCCACACGTATATGTTCAATGAAAAAAAATTTTTTCAGTTTCAGTTCCAACTATGGGGACCCCCCATTTTTTTATTTTTTTTTCTATTTTCGTGTGAAAACCTTGTTGCGGTTCACAGAATACCTCTACTCACCAAGTTTCAATAGTATAGTACTTATAGTTTCGGAAAAAAGTGGCTGTGACAGACTGGCGGACAGACAGACAGACAGACATGACGAATCTATAAGGGTTCCGTTTTTTTGCCATTTTGGCTACGGAACCCTAAAAATGCCACAGTTTTCAGGTGTCGGGCATATCTACCGATTTACATCTATGACAAAACATTATTAAGCCGGTGCGTAGAATCACTTACATCACACGAGCCTCCTCAATTGTATAGGTTCCTAGTAACGTGATGGCTAGTGTTGCTCTCTTCTGGCGTTTCGTTTTGAACAAACACGCCTATTCCCTTTCTTTTCAACTATTTAGACGAAAATAACTCTTAATCCTTAAAGGTTAAGGTCTACGTAAACATAAATAGTTGGAAAGGACATATTTGTATTTATAAGTACTTGTCAAACTTAACGTTCTTACTTGAAAGAAGGAATTTTGAACCCTATTGGGAGGGGATTAGGAAAGTCTGGATGCACATGTAAGTTTGTCGTCTCAGCACGTTTATGACAACTTTACACATATGGTTTTGCGGATGCTGCGGCTGGTATCCGCATAATTGTTGGCTTTTTGCCACGTAAGTGTTAAGAAGACTCGAAAGTTTAGACGTGTTATGCCTAAATTAACGTTAATTGATTTTGGTACTCGTATTCTTGTAGTAACTCTGACCATTCACCATTAGAGATCGATAAAGGCAGCTGTAGAAAGACATTGGTCAAATTGAATTTTGAGTTTCGTTACCTCAGTCCTCAGTTTGACTGGCCAGCCGCAAGCAGAGTACTGATTTTTGTGTTTATTACTGGTATGTTTTTAGGGAAATACCTACAATATATAGGCCCCAGTCAGCTGTTATTACGCACTAAACACTATAACACCTCTTCTACACCTAAGTAGGGACTTAGGGAGGGTCAAAGAATCGAAAAATCTTTTGATTCTGAAATGAATATTTCTGATGAAGAAACAAAATTAATGTTAAATTGAGGCAAAAATATAGGTAGTGTTCTGTTCTATATTATTTGAACTCAAGTTGAATAGTACGGACATTATTGTCGTTTTTTCGTTTTTCTTAAGATTTCAGTACGGCACATTTTCTAATGTATTGAGAAGATAATGACAGTTAGTATAATTATTTCAACAAATACACATTTCATTATTTAATTCCTCAAGTAATATACGCACGCATTGTTTCAACATCTTCCTATAAGATAAGAGTACCAACGCTGAATGTTCCCTGTAATTTAATACCCAGTATCTGCTATACGGTCATATGTCCCTGGTAGTTGCTGGCCGTTGAACTTTTAGCCTAGTATCGCAAGTCCTTCAGGAAGTGAGTAACGTGTTTGCGCCGATGCGATCCTGGTACTTCGGGCTTGCAACCAACTTTTTGGACGTACACAAGGTGCATGTCCGCCTGGTATTTTAGATGGGAAAGCTCGGGAGATGCGTGGACTAATTAATTACGAGTATTGTTAAAATACAAAGGCTGCCTTTTAAGTTCTGTCGTTTAAATATTTCCCGCCGATTTTGAATTTCGAACTATTGAATAATCAAAATTGGTTTATTTAAGAACGTGAAAACAATTAAAAGTGTAAGGATTAATGCTTTTCTTTAGTCGCAACATCGATCTAAACCTGGCAGATCGCGTAAAAGAATGCTTCTTACTAAGGAAAATACCTGTGCAATAATTTTCTACAACTTTCGAAGTGACCTGACACGACTTTAGTATTTTGAAGTACTATGATCTGTATACCACAAGGAAGCTCCATGTCTGCAGTCTATCAAAAACTGGTATTTAGAATTCCAGCGTGGAAACTCTGGTCTCAGTGACAAATCCCGTGAAGAACGTCCAAAATTTGCCTTCACTGAAGTTAACATAGTTGCTGTGAGGCGACTAATTCTCAAAGATCGTTATGTAACATATCGAGAGAAAGAGCCTTTATTAGGCATCTCAGGGAAATCATTCATAAGATTTTTCATTAAGAGTTTGGTGTGAGAATGCTAGTTTCCCGTTTGATCTCCCATTTGCTTTCCCACGATCAAAAGGTGGGTCGCGGCAAATGGTGTAAGAAAATTCTTCCAAGGTAAGATTGGGGAGAGTCAAATCTCGTCTACGATATCATCAGTGATGAAGAATCATGGGTCTATGCTTACAATCCTGATTCCAAACTACATTCAAGAATATTTATCTTTCAAAACAAGGCGAAGCTGACCGAAGTTGTTCGCTCTTGAAGCATTTCAAAGGAGACGGTGGCCGCGATCGTCGCAAAAAACTCACCACGTTGCGACGATTGAACTTGATGTTTGCGGAACGGTTAATGAAGAATAGTATACAACAGTTTGTTCACCAAAAGTCATCTCCGAACTTAGGAAATCTCACCCTGAGCGACGCGTCATCTAACACTATGACAATGCGAGCTCACAAAGCGTTCGACATACGATTAAGCAATTGAAGAATAAAAACATTAAATAAATTGACCTAACCCGGTACAGACCTGACCTAAGCCCTAAAGAATCCTTTGCAATACCTAAAATTATAAAAAAACTTTGTGGTCAAAGATTCTAGTCCGGTGAAGAAGCAGTTGATGCTTCAAGTTAGTCTAAATAAACACCCTCACTTTGGAGTGAAATTAATACTTAAAAAAATAATTCGAGCAAATGGAAAACTGCATTAATCTACGTAATAAATACTCTTTAAAATAATAACAACGACAAAAATGTTGTAGTTTTGTTTTTTTCTTCAAACGACAAAACTTAAAAGGCAGCCCTCGTATGTAGTTACATAAAAGATAACTTTGTATACGCTTTGTTAGGAATACTGTTAGCCCCTTCGTACACTACGCTACGCAAATCTCCGATACTCGACGATTTTAGTCTCCAAGCGACTACCGCCATACAAACTCATTGAGGCTCGTACACTAGTCGCGTCGCCGACATTCGTCGCGCGACTCGCGTCGCGCCAGTCGTACGCGACCTGCCTGCCGAAGTCGTCGCCACAAAAGTCGCCGCGATTTTCAAGATGGCGGAGCATTTATTGAATGTTAAATTTGTTTCTGAGGTGGAGAAATATCCTTGCTTATATAATTATTATTTAAAGGAATATTCCAATTCCATTCTTTTGCAGCAGCAAACGCTCTGCAGTTTATATTTTTTTCTATGTACGGAAGAATCCAGTATCTTCTGTTCCGTCGTTTTCTTTGTTTCCGGTAAAGATAGTACAAAATTATAGTTTCATCATCACTTGTGTCAGACATTTTGTACGTGTGATCTGTATAGCCGCTACGTCAGTAGTGGCAATTCAAGTCTTGCGATTCAGTGCCGTGTGTACGGACCGTGCGCTACTCGATACTCGCGACGCGATACTTAAGTAGTATACGACATTAGTATCGGAGATTTGCGTAGCGTAGTGTACGAAGGGCCTTAGCCCCTTCGTACACTACGCTACGCAAATCTCCGATACTCGACGATTTTAGTCTCCAAGCGACTACCGCCATACAAACTCATTGAGGCTCGTACACTAGTCGCGTCGCCGACGTTCGTCGCGCGACTCGCGTCGCGCCAGTCGTACGCGACCTGCCTGCCGAAGTCGTCGCCACAAAAGTCGCCGCGATTTTCAAGATGGCGGAGCATTTATTGAATGTTAAATTTGTTTCTGAGGTGGAGAAATATCCTTTCTTATATAATTATTATTTAAAGGAATATTCCAAAAAAGAGATAACGGAAAAACTCTTCTAAATGTCTATAGCTCTCTTTAGACATTCTGTAGAATGATAAGAACTTCGCATCTGTTTGTTGTAATTCTTTTGCAGCAGCAAACGCTCTGCAATTTATATTTTTTTCTATGTACGGATGAATCCAGTATCTTCTGTTCCGTCGTTTTCTTTGTTTCCGTTAAAGATAGTACAAAATTATAGTTTCATCATCACTTGTGTCAGACATTTTGTACGTGTGATCTGTATAGCCGCTACGTCAGTAGTGGCAATTCAAGTCTTGCGATTCAGTGCCGTGTGTACGGACCGTGCGCTACTCGATACTCGCGACGCGATACTTAAGTAGTATACGACATTAGTATCGGAGATTTGCGTAGCGTAGTGTACGAAGGGCCTTAGTCGCGTCGTACGTATGTCACGTCACAAGCAAAAATATGGCTTTTGCGTAAATACGAAAACATGAAAGTAAATTGACAATAAATCTTCCAACGAAGCAAATTAGAACAAAAACTTAAAGAAAATATAAAGTGTTATTTTTGTGATTTTTTTAATTATTAAAGATAAATTTGATAAAAAAATTAATACGTTTACAAAACTAAGAGAAATCGTAGTCACCTCAAAAGGAAGTTGTATTAATCCAACATTAAACCAATTTCTATTGGAATAAAGGTAGTCTTTTCATACTAACAACATTTTACCAGGAATACTAAGGCTTCATAGCTATTTATAGCAATTAGGGAGCATCGCCACTTCACCAGAGCAAGGTGGGATAGTATTCCGGATTGCACCAGAGTCGCTGATACTTTTTTCCATGGGGATGCGGTTTTTTAATTTTATAGTGGGGCAAACGAGCGAAAGGGTCAACTGATGGTCAGTGATCACCGTTGCCTATGGGCACCCACAGCCACTGATGGTCGAAGGCGGGCGCCTTTAAAACCCTCCATTACTGAGTTCTGGCGACCTCACTTACCAGCAAAAACAAAACATAGCACAACAGTTACAAAGTGCTTCTTCACTGTAATCTTCTGTAAGGTGGAGGTACGAGTACTTTCCCAGATGGGCGGCCCATTCGAGTTGATGTTCCACTAAGCTCTACTCGTAAGGAGGAATCGTCATGGTTTTCTAACCAAGATATTCTAAATTCTTTCTTTCAACTCTTTCTATTCTAAACTGGTTCACGGTTGATTATACCATGTTTACAAGGTTCTAGCGTTTCATCTATCAAGTTAAATGAAATATCGGGAAATCTTCTCGACTCGCTTCCAAGCTGGTCTTGGGCGTTGAACTTTTAGCCTAGTGTCGCAGTCGCAGACGAACCAGCCCGACCAGCTGCAGGAGGAAGCGAGCCTAGGAGCGACCTGTTTGTATTGATGCACTCCTGGTAGGGGCGGCACGCGATAGTTATATTGTTTGAGAATAATTAACATCTATATCAAAGCAGAAAGGGTTTTTATGTCATAGGGAGGCAAACGATCAAGAGGGTGACCTGATGGTAAGTGATCACCGCTGCCCATGGACATCAACAACCGCACAAGAATCGCAGATGCGTTGCCTGCCTTCCCTAACTGGGCTCTGGCGACCTTACTCACCAGCAGAAACATAGCACAGCAGTTACGGAGTGCTACTTCACTGAAGTCTTCTGTAAAGTGGAGGTACTTCCCCAGACGAGCGGCTCATTCTTGTGGAAGTTCTACTAAGTGACGAGCCCCAGACGTCCGACTCATTCAAGTAGAAGTAAACAGAGCTCTACCCCTCTCAAAAGAAGTAGGTACATAGATTGAAGTAAGGAGAAAAATCGTCCAGGCTGATCTTGGTCGTTGCACTTTTAGCCTAGTGTCGCAGCCGCAGACGAACCAGCCCGACCAGCTGCAGGAGGAAGCGAGCCTAGGAACGACCTGTTTGTATTGATGCACTCCTGGTAGGGGCGGCACGCGATAGTTATATTGTGGGGGTATAATTAACATTATTTATCTGAAAGAGTCTTCAGGAAAGAGCCCAGAGAAGAGTGATAAGGTTTTTTTTATGTTATAGGGAGGCAAAGGAACAAGTGGGTCTCCACCTCCAGATGGTAAGTGATCACCGCTGGTCGTGGTCCCAGATGCGTTGCCTGCCTTCCCTATCTGGTCTCTGGCAACCTCACTCACCAGCAGAAATATAGCACAACAGTTACGAAGCGCTATTTCACTGTAGTCTTCTGTAAGATGGAGGAACTTCTCCAGACGAGCGGCTCATTCGAGTGAAAGTTCCACTAAGCTCTCATTAAAAAAATAAACAAATATTAAGATTGTTGTATTATTCTGCCAAAATGTATTAATATCTATCGTTTTTTCGTATCAACCCTGGCCACATCGTAAGTATCGATTGTATCGAGTCCGTATCATACCTCGCTACATACAGATACGTAATAAGTTAGCTTACCACTTAACTCGCCGGCCCGTGACTCATACTCGAGTCGCGATTATCAACGCAAATCACAGTTTTCATGCATTATACATACTCAGCCATTTGCTTTATGCAATATTATTTCTCTTTTAAGTTACTAGAGAGTATTGCTGTGTTAAATTAGCTACTCTTCAGTTCCTTATGATGAGAAGGAAATGGATTTGCGTTTGCTTAGGTTGTAGTTGTTAACATCTTATCTTATTCTTCTTATTTTTTGTTGTCACTTTATAACTCAAGAAGGTCTCACTTATCCAAACCAAGATATTTTCAGAGTTTGTTCGGACTATTTAGTAGGTGATTTATGTAAAGTTTGCACAAAATCAGTCGAGTAGTTCTTTATTTATTTACCATACGTAGCGAAGCGAGTACCGGGCCGCTAGTGATTAATTAGATCAGATTTAACCATGTGTTAAGAGTCTTTATGACTAAGTATATGTGTGAAATCCCATAAAAAATAAGACCTTCAGAAACTATAAATAGAAGTATAGAAAAGATTTTCCAGGCTGTTTTGCTTCTGTCGGTGATTAAAAGTTTCCAAAGTTCAATTAAATAGGACATATTGGATTTGAAGGCAGATCAGCTACTCTTGTGGAGCTGCAAAAACTTCCAAAAGTATTCAACACGCTGTCAGTTAAGACATTTGTGACGAAGGGCCCTTGACGTTTTCCGAAATTCGTTCCCTTAAGGCATTTAGTTAAATATAGTGTCTTCTTGAAATAATACATTTAGTGACGTGCCTCACTGAGTTGTTCCATCGCATGATCATAGTCATTATCTGAGGAACACAGTCCAAGGACTCTTTTACACGATGCCGCGAGCGCGCCCTTGCCTTACATATAACTTGTTAACGTGTGAATTCGTGGTGCGGTCGTGAAATTTTAAACATATGACGTAGGTACTTTAAAAGAGTTCACGTCGACATAATGTTTTTTTTAGGTTTACGCGACAGTACCTCATCAGCAGCAGTTATCAAAGTAAAGTTGAAAAGTAGCCAAAACGTCGGGTTATCCTGTAAATGTAGTTTAAAATTATACCGCGATTATATCCGTTTAAATATAGGTTTTTTTTCATGTTTACGTCGCCGTACGGTCACCATAAATCGCGGGCCAGCTTACGACAAAGGCGCGACGAGATCAAACTACCAACCGCCAAGTCGTTTGAGTTTGTTCGCGTAGAACTAGCTACGGAGCACGCGATTCCATCGCGACATTCAGGAAAGTTCTTTCAATTTAGATTTCAAATTATTATATTAGGCCTTACGCCTGCAGTGGGGGCCCACTAATATGCTTATACTTTTTTTTATCTAGAAACAGCGGTGTGTTTGCTGTGCGGTCGTGGCATCGTGTTAATAAGCCCTAAGATTGTGCTACTGGTCCATCCGGTCATTTATGCGGACAAACTAATTTGTGAGCCTTTAAATAAATTGTAATTAAATACAGGCTGTTGTGATTGAAGTTAATTATTTAGAATTACTGAATCGATTTTGTAATCGCTAAAAAATGTAGCATAAAAATCGCATATAGCATTATTTGGGTCCGTGGTTTAGATCCCCTATTCGAATCTTTTAACTCAAAGCAATTTATTTATTAAAGCACATTTTTAAGCTTTTTTGATTGTATTTGACGCGCCGTTAATCTAGTGGTCATAGTCCCTGGTTACATACCAAGGATCGTGGGTTCGAATCCCTCTAGATGGAAATGTTTGGTGATGAACATCGACAGTTGTACTCGTACTCGAGTCATAGACGTCTTTAAAAGTCTTTAAGTATATCTATCCGTTCCTTAGCTCCTAAAGTACAAGCTTCGAGCTTAGTTTGGCGCTAAACACTTGGTGTGATAGTCCAAAGAATTAATTTATTCTTTATTCATTATTTTGTCTGCCAATTAATAAAGAAGTTTGTTAGAAATTTAGGAATGCCAATTGCCCACGTTCAGTGAACGAAAGTTACAGAGGATGGAAGGACTCGATGTTACAATCTAGAAATACCTCAAATTAGTTCCACCGCATAAATGTATCCAGGAAGAGACAGTCCTTATCTCCCTAGGGATACAGAGTCCAGTGAGAACCAAACATTAATTGAAAGGCAGGTTCCGTATATTTGCATCGATGTCGTTCACCCCACCGTACCAGTTAACACACACACACACATTTATATACAGTACTTATACACGTATATACATTATACAGTACATACGGCAATATATCCCCGGCTCATGTATATTTATCAACTTATTCTTATTTATATACTGGCTTCCATCTGAAGTAATGTCAGATTAGAATTATGTTTGTAATATAGTGTTTATATGGTACTTCGAAACATATATTGAACCTTGTATACTTATGTACTTGGGTGCCGTTTTACCCGAGATTCCCACATCACAACTAATAACATAATTTCACATCATAATTTGTTTCTATTTTGCTTCGTCGATATAAGTGTCGGAACCCGCTATGCGGAAAAACGCTACCGAAGTTACGCGGTTCAATTAACTTTCCTAATTGTTCATGATATGACGCACTTTTAAGTAGGAGATGACAAGCTATGCCGAATTAACTTGGCGTAATTTTTGATAGAAAATGCATTGTTGCCAAGTCCAGTCGCGTAATTTCGGCGTAGTGTGTTCCTAAACTTAGAATTCGATTCGAATGTGTAAATCCTTTTTATCATGTCGAGTAATGACATATTTCTGGGGTTACAAAAAAACTTCTCAGCAAATCATTTCGTGTGTTTAAAAAATGCGCTAGAATAAATTAGTGATTTTCACGCAATCAACATTTACAAAATGGCGATTTTCGCAGCTCGCAAAAAATCGTAGCACACACGCCGAAAGCTTTTTGCGTAGTAACTACGAACGCGTAGACCGGCTACGAATTTCGAAGCCAATGCCTGCGAATGATTATACATTTTAAGTATGATTTATGATAAACTAGCAACTTGTCTCCCGGCTTCGCATGGGTCCGTCTAAAGTTATCAGTATTTCTCTACTGTATTCTGCACGTATTGAACACATAAAATATTTCTTTTGAATTATTCCTTCTGCTTAAAAACGCATGAAATTCAGCTGCGTAGTTTTCAAGATTTAAGCGTATAAAGAGACAGACAGACGAAAAGTGTAAAAAATGGTAAAGATGTTGAGATATTAGGGACTTTGTTTTATACTATGTAGTAATTTAGTGCGTGCTTATAAATTATTATGGTTTGAATCACAATTTGATATAAAGTCGCAAGAAAATCGGTTGCGTAGTTTCAAACATTCAAGCATACATAGGGATAGACAGACCGAAGATTGTTTTATTTCAAGTTAGTTTTATACTATTTAGAGATACAGTGCGTAATCTGACGTAAATTATTATAGTATCTTATTCGGGGTCATTGTTATACCCATAAGTAATGTATCGAATATTTGAGTGTATTCTGCAAGTTATTCTATGTGTACGTTAAGTCTGGGTGTTGTGTGGGCGTAGAACCAGCTGCGGTGTTCTTGCGACAGATTTATAGAGTCTTATCGTGTGTTTACTATAAATAAAACTATGTAAAATAATTCATCAACATTGACCAACAAAACTATTTAAGGAAGATGTGCTGGCTATATTTTTCTGTGATATGAATCAATTGACCCAGGAATCGAACTCAGGACCTCGAGACCACGGCCCGGTACTACTAGACCATCGAGCCGTTTTTCGTGAACTCATACTATCAATTTAAGCTAATATTCTACTAGATTTAAGTTTCCTAACAATGTTGTCCTTCACCGTACAGTTAGTTAAATTTCTGTCAAGTATTTTTAATACTTAACACTCAAACTTCACGCATTTGAATTAACGCTATTCAACATTTAGGGCTACCGAGTTCTTCACACATCAACAACATTAATCAGTGTTGAAACATTGCATCTCACGTCTCACAATTATAGCAGGTCTCGTTAAGTAATTAATTTTATCACACTTCATTCTCGGCCGTATGTTAACACCGCTTATCAAGCGCTATTTAAAATTCATTAATTTTGTTTCTTACATTAATACACTGAGCCAATGAATAATGAATGTACCTGCGCGCTGGCAGTGCGTAAAATGCGTTAAAAACCTCAAAATTTACAACTTAATCATTGTAAATGTATTCGGGATTCCTGCGACCGACGAATTTGTATTCCCAAATGAAGTTTAAACAAATTCTTAGGCGCGTATGAAGTTTTTTTTTTGGTGGACAACGCGGAAATGCAAAGAAACTTTTAAGAAATGGTCCCGTCAAGCCGGTTGGATATTTTAAAACGGCTTTGTAAAAAAAAGTTGTACTAAAATGTATGCGCAAACGAGATTCGAAGTACCAGGGTTGCATAAGACGCGGGAGGCGGTTGTACGGGTGTACCACAGACCCATGGCCATGGCTACACTCGCACGCACACAGCCACACATATTAATTACGGCCCTATCTCTTTCTAATAATAACTTCTAATGAACTACGAAATTACGTTGTAATTGAGATGGGTTGCCATTTTACAATTATCGAACGTTGGGTGCAGTAGATACCGGATGCATTATTTGCTTTGTCTAAAAGCAGTAAAGTAGTTAATTGTTTTGAATATAGCGTTGAATACCCTCTCGGAAAATTGATCTTGCTTGTATCTTTATAAAAAAATCAGCTGATTTATACCATACGATTCTGAATTAAATTATATTATTCTTCAAGAATTTTCTTTGGTTGCTCTTTAGCTCATCGAAATATTTTAAGAAAATCGCCGAAAAGACATTCCTTTGCCAGCCAGCGGGAACTTGAAAAGGATTTTATCATCGTATCTGCTTTGAAAATCAAGTGCGTACCTATGCAAATTTTCATGCTCACATTCCACGTTCTTATGGGAAGAGCCTTGCCATGCACACATAACAAAATCCTTACATAAAAACAAACAGTCGAGGCACTTCCAAATTCGAAACGCAAACACAATTTTCGAAAAAGGAATTCGTCGTGTTGATTCTATATTCAAAGTCGGAAGTGACGATTGCGCTCACTAACGCAAGTGAGTTATCAACATTTCTCACGTTCGAACACGATTGTGTGCGTCGTCCATCTTTGTTCGCTGTGTGTGTGAGTGCGTGTGAGCGTGTGTGTGTGTTATCTGTGTGCTTGTGTGCGTGAGCTGAGAGCAACGAGACGCGCGCGCTTCCTAGGTTCATTCAACTTTTAGCCCAGTAAACTCTGTGGATGAGTGACTATACTCGCTTGTGCCTATGCGGGTACAATGAGCTACGTAGCTTCAGCTTTACTGCCTTGTTTACACTATCTCCTTTGTTAGAGCCGCTTTTATTGTAATCGCCTGAGCCTTATTTTCTTTGCTAGCTTATTCGGTTACTTGATTATGCACTGGACTGTACTTTAGGGCTGACATTAATTTTATGATGGCTTCTATAAATGTTGACTGATTAAACTGTAACATTATTGTCTTAGTATTTTGACGATGATCAAGTGATTAACAGTGGGTTATTTATTTACGTTTCTAGTTGTTTTAATTTAATAGTCAGCTGTATAGGGTTTTGTAAACTGTTGTCATCTTATCAATTGACTTATTTATATAAAAAATCCTTTCTAATATAACTGATTCGGAGGATTCTATTAATGCACAGTTCGTGTTTTCTGTCGTCATGAGAGGGAGGGCAATGGAAATCCAGCAAGAACCAGAATCTAATGCAAAAGCAAGAAATCAAGCAACTATGGTTTTCGTTCATCATCATCTAATTGTTTGAGCAGATTCACACACAGGTCTTCCCAAAAAATTGTGGATTTGCCCATAGTCATGGTGACCGCAGTATGGTGAACGATAAATTCAAATTCAAATACATTATTTCTGCAAGTTGAATTACAGTGAACTTTCAATCATTGCACGTCATTGTTTTTTACCTTTTGGCACTTCGACGTGATTGGCTTGCTGAGAAGAAATGCCGAAACAAACTCAGCAAAATTTAAAATTGAATTCTGATACAACGCTTCCTCTCAGAATGTGTCTTACCCATTTCTCATATCACATTCTGCTTTCAGAAGTTAGTGGTAGAAGCATTGCGTGTTTTGATAAATTTATTTCGATCAGAAGTCTACGCACATACTGACCTTCAGAATCTTTTCTTTCTTTCTTTCTTCCATCAACCTTTATAGCTATCAGATAAGCGATGCCTACCAAATCAAAAAGAACTTCAATCTTTCTCTTAACGACAACATTTGTAAGGAGGTATGTTTGCAATATGAAGGCGGAACCAAACGCAAGCAGTTACCATACAAACGATATTGTTAATACGAGATTAAATTAATATCAAGATCTCACGATAGTATGCAACAATGTTGCGACGGTGTTAACTGAAGCTTAGTATAAATTATTTGGATTGATAATTTCGACATAAGTATGTTTATTTGATGATAAAAATGATTATCTTCTTTGAGAGGTTCATAAGTCTGGAAATGGTATACTTTTGGAATTTGTACGGAAAGGGTTAAGCGCTGCTTTTCTTAACTTGTGGAAGTCCCAGGTTCCACGAAAATTTTGGGGCTTTTTTTATGCAAGGAAAACCGGGTGAGGTTTTTATCTGTGGTTATAATCATCCCCACAAGTGTAGAAGATTCTTGCCTTTATAACCAGATCAAAATATATCGAGTGCAACAGTTGAAATCTCGGCCATTGCCTCGGAGGAGGGTACGCTACGACTTTGATCCTGAATTGATCAGCCTGGTTATTAAAATGTCATGAATGTACATGTATATGATGGGCCCACTGGTCAAGTGGTCAGAAACCTTGGCTACAATACCAAGGGTCGCGGGTTCGAATCTCGCTAGAGGCAAATGTTTGTGTGATAAACATTGGCATTTGTATTCGAGTCATGGATGTTTCTAAAAGGATTTTTTGCATGCATATACGTTCCCTAAGCTTAGTTTGGGGCTAGGCAATGTATCAGTACAAGGGATTTATGAATTTTACAATCGTTTTATTTCTCACGCGACTCTGTCAGCGTGGATTTCGTTTTCCGCACACATAGTGTTATATTATAGCTTCCTCGACAAATGGACTATCCAACACATAAAGATTTTTTCAATTCAAACCACTGTTCCCGAGATTATCTCGTTCAAAAAAACAAACAACATCTCCAGCTTCATTACATAAGTAAAGATTTAGAAGAATGTCATGTATAATGTAGTAATTTAGCTCAAGTTAAGGATCGCTCCCTACGTTCCGCGAAGCGACGCGTGCGCAGTCACGTAAGCGATTTGGGCACTTTTGACCGGGGTCAACCACCGCGAATAGAGACCTCACTTACATAGGATCGTTTTCAATAAATTCAACTTGAACTTGTACGGTTGTTGGACATAGGGCTCTCCAGCAGTGGACTACGATAGGCTGATGATGATGTGCGGTTGTTGATATCCATGGACAGCGGTGATCACTAACCATCAGGTGACCCGCTTGTTCCTATGTCTATCACATACAAAAAATATATTTAAAAGAACACTTTACGATTCCGCTGTCAATGGAAAGTATGGAAACATTGATATGTCTTAGTTAATAAACGAAAGATTTTTTATTAAACTGAACGAAGAGAAATCAATGGTTTTTTCTGATTATACATACAAAGCTATGATTATTGTTGTCTGAATCGGCACGGATATTAATATTGAAGAAGAAATAAATCATTTCTAAGTTGTAACTGAATTAAAATTGTTTTAAGTGAATTAAAATTGATGAGTTCTCAAACAAATATCTTCGGAAAAGATGTATCATCGTAAACTCCTTGCAAACTTAACGACTTCTTATATGCCAGCACCGAACAATTAAGAAGAAAAAAGTTCCGAAGTTGAATCACCATATCGACACCGGCAATGAAATCGATTACATCGACTTCAGGCCATAAATCGATTCTCAAATCGTCTATAGGTAGTCTAGACGTGTCCGTTTTACCGATTCTATGGCCGTACGGCCAAAACTACCAAGGACGTTGAACCGCACATCCCTATTCTGGGGTTTACGTATGAGTTTAAAGAAGTTCTATGTAAATCTGAGTTTGTTCATAGAAGACCAATTTTGTGGAAGGGAATAAATACTACTAGTTATATAAGGTAGTGAGTTCGATCCCTGCAAATAAAAAATATTTGTATGTTGACATTTCTTGTTATATTGTTCCCTAGCAAAATACTATCCAAGTAATTTTTTTTACGTTGGCTTTAACTGTAAGCCGATTAATTCAGCGATATAAGAAAATGTAGATTGTTATCACCAGGCCACTTCTAATATTTATTATTATTTTAGTGACATATTTAATTAAAATCATTATTATAATCTAGACACGATTTGAAAATTAATCGTCGAAATGAAACTTTAATACCCGAAGGATAATATAGTCTAATTGAAATTAAAGTACAGTACTGATTTCTAAGCCTGTAATCGAACCAAAAGTGCATTAAAATATATAAAACAACGACTTACAAAGCAAATAAATGATTTCACAGACAAAATCATACGCCTTAGCATATCAGAATAAGTGCGCGATTTACAATGCACTCCCCGCGAAACTAATAAAACGTATAAATTACGTCTTTCCTCTTAAGTTGAGCAATTTAATTGCTTTATTACTTACTGCTGTTTACTTAGGCGACTTGGGGTCAAGTTTTGGGATTTTACTTCGTGTAGTGTCGCTTTTTGCCGCAAGATGGCGTTAGTTGCATTTGTTAAGGGATAGGGGAAATAAATGATTTTTTCGCATGGAAATAAAAAAATAACAATAAATAAACAAAGTTTGAGTGGAAAAAGAACTTTGAAAAGAAATTTTGTCTTTTTTGTCTTTATTCTAGGGATAGTGGGAAGCATTGAATCTGCACATAGCAACAAGGTATTTTGTTTAGGAATTAACAATTTAATAATCGCTGTAAAATCATTTTCATTTTAGTTATAGTAATAATGCTGTTTTTTTATATCAGAAATAATCACTTCACTGCAAAATATGAATAATGAATTTAGAATAAAAGAATAAGAATAAGAAAATTTATTTCAGATAAACACTTTACAATGATGTCTTATATCTAGCGAATTCTACACTAAGCTTATAGCTTGTATCGCAGAATCCAATAATTTAAAAAGAAATTTGACAAAAGACAAGAAAAAAAAAACTTTAATATATTTGGATAAAGAATAAGCAATTACGAAGAAACTCAATCGATTTGAAACGATTAAACATTAACTACCAGTGTGGGTGGCCATGCAAATTTGATAAATACCATTTGATTTATCGGCAGAAATACCATGCAAATACAACTTAGCACTTTAGATTTTACCAAACGTAAGCCTAGAAAGACAGAACATCTATTTTTAGAACAATGTGAAACCGATGATTCGACGGTATAAATTGATTGCAATACAGATTTAAACATGCATTTTTTTAATTAAAAACTCTTTTCTTTAATGTCACTTGATGGTTCAATTTAGCATGACACATTTAATTAGTGAAAAAGTATAATTTCCGTCTAATAACAGTAATTAAAAAATAACGATCAAAAAGTCGAACAAAGATTCATGTTTTTGGACGGGAACCGAGTCTACGATTTGTTTGTACATCAAATCATTCAGACAAGAAGAAGATTCCAAAATATTAATCCAACAAAATAATTGCAATCATTGCGTTTCCCATTATATTTTAAAAACGCACGGATCTTCTTTAAGGAGGATTCCTTTCCCATCAACTATAAAAGGCTTAAGAAGCCCAGCACTCCGCTATCTACGCGAGAGCCTTAATCATTTCCTCAAACTGATCTCCTTTATAATTAGTGTTTTTTTAATTGTTAATTACCAAAAGCAGTCTGAGCGGCAGGTGCGGTGGGGGGCTAGGACGGCCGTTGAACTTTGCAGCCAAGACGTAACACCACCAAGAGGAACAACCTAACTCGCAATTTTCCGCTCCAACCATTTTCACCTCTATTGCTGAAAGAAGAGAGTACATTTTCGTGGAAATACGGAAGCGAGATCATTGAGCTTTGGAGCAATTTATTCAGCTGAAAGAGGAACGGCGTATCTGCCACTTCCAGGTATGTTCGATTTTGTTTCTTAATTCTGTAATGATTGAGTTGGTTTTCGTTTGGGAGGCAGGTGGATGTGGTAAGGTCGATCATAGATCTAGCTTCCTGGTACGTCGCATATCAATTAAATGGATTGGCTTGCTAATTTAATAGGAAATCAGGGCAACTCGTTCACGCGTAACCCTAATAACTAAATTAATGAGAGAATATGTTGTAGTAGACATAACTTGCGTGTTTTATTTGCTTAGTTGATTGTTTGGATACTTTTTATATTCTCTTTTTAATTTATCGAAAGATTGATTTATTTTAACAATTAACTTCATAATTTAAGCAAATATTTGTGATTATATCGTGCAAAATATATACAATTTGAAATTCAGAGGAGCCCTTGGCGTGACAGCATATTGAAAAATGATTTCTAATTCTGTGATCGTAACTGTGTAAAATATCATAAATTAAGCAACCTCAATTTTAACTCCAATTCATGAAATCTATACTAATCTTATATGTACATTGTACATATAAAGCTGAAGAGTTTGTTTGTTTGTTTGTTTGAACACGATAATCTCACGAACAACTGGTCCGATTTGAAAAAAAAATTGTGTTGAATAGTCCATTTGACGAGAAAGGCTTTAGACTATTGGAAATCGAAATCCACACGGACGGAGTCGCGGGCGGCCGCTAGTAATTAATAAAAAGCAATGAATTCGAAGAAGCCTTTAGTGTTACAGCATATAAAAAAAAATCTTTATGTTTTTGCGTTCCTAACTTAAATTAAACTTTTGTTTGTATCCTAATCCTAAGTCATAGAAGAAGAAACAATGAATTCAAAATATAACTAGGCACATAAAATGAATGACAAAAAATCACTTACCGTTGTCACACAGTAACAGAAGTAAAAGTACTGAATGCAATGTAACGTTAAAAATGAAAATGTATTAATGTAAAACGATGCTAACGTGACATTTGAAACAAAACAATAGCCATTAAATAGTAAAACAGTATTTCGAAACTGGAACGTTTCATTCTTAAATGTGTATGTTATGCACGATCACTTGACATTACATCAGATTTCAACATATTATGAATACCAACATACTCTCGTTAGTACTTACCCTTCGTTGCGTTCTCGAATTCTTTAATTATTCAAATCACTCAATTCATCGTCCTAGTTTTCCCCGGAGAAAATGTTGATAAATTGACAAGCCGCCATTTTGTTATTATCCTCTTTCTTCGGTTGGTACCACTGATTTTGGTAGTGTTGCCAGTAATTTTCATAGGTTGAGTAACCTGTTTGAATCACGTGGCGAACCATGGGGCTGTATAAGTATGATGATGTGAAATCAATTGAAGCACCTATTTGAATGTATGAACGTAATTTGAATCGATATTTCGCAAACAGTACTGGTTTTTCAGGAATACTTAGCGGCATGGCTAGCGCAAATTATAATCAGGACGATATATTTTATCACACATCGTAAAAAAGAACTAGTCACACATTTTGTTTTCCACTTTATTAAATTGTCAGGCTTTTTCCACCCAAAGACCTTCCCAGTGGCTTTCACTGGATTCTTTCATGTCAGAAAGACAGTGAACAGATGTTATTAATGTCCCACTAAGCTTGTAAAACCTTTTGACGTGCAATTGTGACTAAACTGCTCAAATGTAAATAACACCCCGGGTAACTGAATAAACTTAATCCTATAGTTAGTAAGTATTTCTGCTTCTAGGCTCTGCTAAATCGATGAAAAATGCTTAAGTTATTATACTGTCATCATTGACGTTTACTTAATTACTACGCTATTGTGTTAAGAAGAATTTGAACCCATGGTTTTCCCTGCAGGATACTAACAAACCGCTCGTCTGCGGAAGTACCTCAACTTTACAGATGAACACACACAAGTAGGACTTCGTAATTGTTGTGCTATGTTTCTTCTGGTGATTACGGTCTCCAGAGCTCAGTTGGGGAGGGTATGACTTTTAAAGGCAAGCAACGCATCTGCGACCCTTGTGCGGTTGTTGAAGTCCAATTACATGGGCAGTGGTGATCACTTACCATTAGGTTCTTGTTCGTTTGCCCATCTATAAGATTACAAAAATATTTTTCCGCTTCAAAATATGTAGTTGGACGGACCGAAAAATGATGACATGACATTTCTCTATTATATGATACTAGCGGCTGCCCGCGACTCCGTCTGCGTGGATTTCGATTTCCGATGTCCTATGTGTTATTCTGATGTATAAGCTATATTGTGGTAAAGTTTCATTCAAATCCATTCAGTAGTTTTTACGTGAAAGAGTAACAATCATCCATACATCCATACATACAAACTTTCGCCTTTATAATAGTAGTAGGATTTTCCTTTTTTTCCACCTTTATCATGAGATGAATCAACCCTACAGCTGATTAGGAAACCCGGCGCCAGCACAACAGTTAGCCAACGTGCATCGGCCATATTTAGAAGATGTGCTGCATCCATTGCACATCGTGCATAATGCATCGCTGAAACTGAAGCTGAAAGCGTTGACGTCTAGAATACATTACTAGGTTGTTGACGGGCTGGAAATAGATATGGTTTTGATGATGTTATGGCAGATGATTGGGAAAGTATAGTGAAGAGTGCTTCTTTTGTTTAGTTTTAAATTTTTATGCTTGTCGATGGGTTTGACAACTAGTTAATGTAATGAAATGGTCAGAAATGTTTGCTGTGGCACTTTTCCCAGGTCCTTTTTATTAGGTTTTGATTTTCTTTTATCAACTCAAATATTTTGTTCAACTTATTAAAACAACTATGGATATAGATTTTGACTATTTGATTGCTACATATTCAGTTCACAAAATACACAATTATTTACTGTACTTTAAATAATATGATGGACAGTGCAAAGTAAAATTCAATACAATTCGAATTGTTCTTCATGATATACAGTCTAGTTACATATTTTCAAATCATATGATCACACGTGGCATCGGATAATCCAATCCACAAAGGCCTGTAGTGTATTTATAACATCCTTATACTTGTAAATATGACGATGATATTATTGATGTAGTCTAGATCGCATCTTCCCTAACCATAAATACTCCTGTTGTAAAAAGTGTTTGATATATCCTAATCCTGAATTGACAAGCATAGTTATAACAAAGGAGCGACTGTCATCTGATCTCCCACACAAGAGAAACCAGACAATTTAGACCATAGTCACAGCGAACCCTGGACTCCGAGGCAATGGCCGAGGATGCAACTGGGAGAAGCGCTAGGATGATGATGAAGTTAATTAGGCAGGGAGTGGCATTACAGAGTGGATGAGGTTCGACTGAAGTCTATTGGTTATCACCAGGTGAACCGTAGTTGTATGTTAATTCTATTTCTGATCTCGAGCCTAGCAAAACACAGCTTCTTCTTCTTCCTAGCGTTTATCCCGTTTCTATGCGGGGTCCGCTTTGACCAAGATCCAGTATTTGGCAAGTCTGGTTATTACAGTGAAGCGACTGCCATCAGACCTTCGTAACCCATAGAGCGGAACCAGACAGATTGGATCATGGTTACACATTCAGATCTTACTGAACTAAACTCAGAAATCACTGCATGTGCAGGTTTCCTCACGGTTTTCACCTAGCAAAACACAGCAATGCATTTTATTAAAATGACCATGAATGAATTATCGTCACATGTATTCTAAATCTAAAACCTTTCGCAACACCAAATGCCTAACTCTTTATATTCAGCCTTCCAGAATCGTATGAGAATATAAAATTAGTGTATTTATGATGATACACAAATACTCGATGTGGAACGGAGTGGTACTCCCACAGAATAAATCCCTATGTTACTTCGGCTACTAGCCTTCAAATTATAATATGAGATCGCTTTCGTTGTAAACGAAGGACGAATTTATTCTTATTCGATTATTAGTCAAAGCTCTCAAACGTACGGTCCAAAATTGTAAGCGGTAGCCTATGAATGCTTGTAAAACCAGATACAACACATAAGTGAGACAAAGTTGTTGATTAGCGCACCCGAACTCGTGTCATAAATACAGAAGAAAATGAGAGAAAGTTAAGTCCTGATGAACTCTAATTAGAATTTTAGATTTTCCCCCTCCCTCCAAAGTTTGTGCACAATATTATTAACCAGCATAAAGGACCTTTGATGTTAATTGAATCCATATCATTTGAAGCGCCATTAATGGCGCTTTTTTCCGCAGTAGAACACATGTTTTCTCAGAGTGTAAGGCTCATATCAGGCAAATGGCTGTTGTAAGCTGCGGATTAAAATCCCTTTACCAATTGCAATGTTCCTTCCGTTTTCTTTGTACTCGAGTCCATTTGAGTCTTGATATATTTAGGTTTCAAATCACTTATCAAAATCATCATTGTAATAGATTGCTGACTGGAGCAGGATGCGTGTCCACTGAAAGGAAATAATTTATTCAGCAATTTGATTCACTTACACGTCAAAAAATGTTTCCCCCTACCATCCCCCTGCCTCGACGTGAATGGCCTGCTGAGAAGAGACGCCGATCCTACACTAGGATCATTAGCCCCACTTTAGACTTCAATAGGCTGATGATGATTTATTATCATATTATTATCATATGCTGGAAAAACGTGGTCGCTTTTCCACATTTTTGACTTTAGACGACAGATCCCAACTCGTGGAACGGAACGACAGTCACAGCCACTCAAATATACAACAGTGTAAATCGTAATCTTGTTATTATTATGTATTGTATCAATCTGGTTAATATGCACATACGGGACGTCGCACGCTGCCACCCTTCCTATTAGCAAGTCAACCGCACGAATGTATGCGAACAGTAACAAAACAAACGGAAACGTATGTATGTACATTGTATATGTTGTATTTAAGTGAGGAGCTCGATGGCGCAGTGGTTAGCGCACTCGGCCTGCGGTTGCTAAAGTTAAGCAACGTTCGCAGATGCCAGTCATCGGATGGGTGACCGAAAAATTTCATCTCGAGCTCCTCCGTGCTTCGGAAGGCACGTTAAGCCGTTGGTCCTGCGCCTGATCTCTCTACGGTCGTGTCAGATTGCTGTCCCACCGAATTATGAGAGTGAAGGAATAGGGAGTGCACCTGTGCTTGCGCACTCACTTGTGCACTATAATATATCCTGCGTACCTGGCTGATCGTAAGATCGGCCGCCATGGCCGAATACGGCCGGAGGGTATTATTTTTTATTATGTTGTATTTGGAGGTGTCTATTCTGTCAAGCTGGAAAAAAATAAAAAAAATCCTTGTATTAACACACCAATTGCCTAGCCCCAAACTTAGCTCGAAGCTTGTACTGTGGAAGCTAGCTTTTATAAACAAGTCGAGTCGAGTACAAATGCCTATGTTAATTACACAAACATTTATACCTAGCACATTTGCCCCTAGTGGGATTTGAAACCGCGACCCTTGGTTTTGTCCCAACGGGTCCGTCAAATGGTACAAAAATGTGGACTAAATTTGTTTTATAACAGTTTGGTTAGATATAAGCAGATAGATTTGGATAGATATTGAGACATAAATAGTTAACTATTATATACTTGGTTTGTGGTAAAAAATACCTTAGCTTTAGCCATTCCAGAAACGGAATAACTACTTTTATGACAGTTTAGTTATAGGTAATTCAATTGTAATGTTATTAAACTATTTTGCTCATCGTTAGGTAATTTGCGCAGTCATTAATTTTTGCAGAAAAGAGTAACGAAAATATTATGGATACCACTTTAGGAATTCTTCAATATAAACATAGTCTTCTAGTTTAAGGGGAAAAATATATTTCAGAAATAAATTATTTACACAAACATAAAGTCTTGAATGAAAAAGATACACAATTGAAAATCCGATTCATGCCAACCAGTGACGGAAGAGGTATCTTTGACACCAACGTCCGAAATGTTTAAAAATAATGTTTTTTAATGCTGGAAATATCTTCCAGAAGGATGCAAAGTAACCGCACTGACGTACCCATTAGAAATTAAAAACAGGACGTGTTATGTGCCCGGTAACTATGCCAATACCAGGTGTTGTTATAATGTTGTATCTTTCTATTACTCTCTTTTACCGGTTAGAATTAGATTTATCTGGATTCTTTGAGGAAACTTTCATCGGGAGTCTGGTAGATCCTATAAGATGGCCTTATCCTGAAAATCAATTTCAGTTAGTGAATACTCCTAAGATGTGCGACAGGCCCGTTGGTCTAGTGGTCAGAGGACTTGGCTACAAAAACAAAGGTCGAGGGTTTGAATCTCGCTAGGTCCAAATGTTTGTGTGATTAATAATACTTGTACTCGAGTCATGGACGTTTATAAATATATTTAAGATCCTTTCCCCAGCATCCATAGATAGTACAAGCTTCGAGCTTAGTTTGGGACTAGGCAATTGGTATATTATTCAAATTCATTTGTTATTATTATTAATTTATTTAATACGCTTCATTAGTCTAGTGAATTAAGTACCGGCCCATGAATCGAACTATGGGATTTTGTGGGAATAAGTTAGAACCCATCTTTAAACATAACCTGATTTCAAATGATGGATAATGCCTATTAATGTTACACACTGATACTTCACTTTACCCCTTAAGATTAAAACGCTATTTAGGAGGGCGTATGTGTATAATGGACCATTAATTAAATAAACATTGAAGAAGACACTTTAGAGTAGACGATTAAATCTGAGCATATGAACATAACAAAATCACACGTGAAATGCGCTAACACGCAAATCGTCGCAAACATATAAAAAACCATTAGTTGATTGTTATTTATGTGTGCGGTTAAATAATTTATCAGTTTCATACATAACATTCATCAATTTCAAATGAAGTTTTTAATAACGCGTTCAGTCTCTTTATTATTGAAACTTATGCAAACTGTCTTAGGGGGACAAACACGAGAGATCGGGGTTTATGGTTATGCTAATATCTATGTGACTTTGGATCACATGATAATTCCTAGGGTTCGGTACCTATAGATCTAACAAAATTAGGGGAAAAGGTTTGAGAAAATTGCGTTACAATAATTTTGGACATGCTTTTCCTTTTATTTGTTTATCTTGATATTAATATTTTTGAAAGCATGGCACCAAAATAATCTGGATTTTATGACGGTAAAAGGTGGCTACCTTGCTAAGGTAACGAAGGTACTAACGAAAATATGGATCTCTGCCCAAAATGATGATTAATAATTTAATTAAATTTAAGGTGATGCATTTCTCAACTTTCAGAAAGTTAAGACAGAGTTTATTGGGGATGGGTGATTGATGGGGAGAATGATGTAGGGGAGACTGGGGCTGGATGTGACACGGGTAGGTTGTTACAGAGACATTGGCCGCGAAACAGAGAGCGCAATTTTAACGTCAAAAAGAGCCAAATACTCTCCCCAGCACCGGCTACCATGGTGCGAGAGCCGGGGTCGCCAGCGTTTTTGTGAGAGGAGCCTGCGCATGCCGCCCTTAAAATTGCACTTTAGTAAAATTTTACTCTTTTAGTAATATTGGATTATAAGCTATGTTTCATATGTCAGTGGTTCCCTTCTTCTGCTATGTTTTCCCTAATGGTTTCGCTTTGCAATGAATATTCGGTTTTACAGATATAATTATTAATGTTCTCACTACATAACCTTGTATGCTTAGATTTGGGGTTGGGGCAAAAAGTTACATTTGCTCGGGGCAGGTTGTGACAGTTGTTTTAACAGATACGCATGATAAAAATGCTTAAGCACTGAGACAGAACAAGAAAAAGGTAAATAAATCCAAGAAAGGAAAGTTTGCCAGAGGGGGAATATCTAACGGAAAGAGGGCAGATCAGGAAAATGCGTCTTATGCCAATAAGGAAAAGAGAAAAAATAACAAAAAAGCTGTCGGCAACAGGAAGATCCTACATTACATTAAAATACATACTATTAGTATATAATATACTAATAGGATAGTTTTGATTAATGCAGAGCTATACGTATGATCGATAATGCAGAGCTGATCTATCAACGCACAGCCCAAACCACTGGACGGATCGGGCTGAAATTTGGCATGCAGGTGGATGTTATGACGTAGCATCCGCTAAGAAAGGATTTTGATCAATTCAACCCCCAAGGGGGTAAAATAGGGGAGGAACGGTTTTATGAAACTTTGTCAATTTTAAACCGATCGGGTTGATACTTTGCATTAAAAAAGCTACTATGACGTAGGCAGCGTTGAGAAATTATTTTGATGAATTCCACCCCAAAGGGGATAAAATAGGGGATGAAATTTTGTATGAAACTGAAATCCACGCGGACGGAGTCGCCCGCTAGTCTATTTATAAATTGAGAAATTATCTGGATTTTGTTTTTGCGCAGTAGAAGACCTAATATTAAATTTGTAATTTCGTTTCATTTTGATGCATTATTATGTTTTCCTTGGTATGAGGCAGGCAGGACTGCTTTTATATGTTATGTTATTTAAATTAAGAAAAGTAACAATTTTTAAAAAAAATATTTCTAGTAAAAGATTATACAATACGTTTGTTTCCAATTGTAACAACTTGCCCCATGTAGTGTAACAATCTGCCCCGAGCACGGGGTTGAATGTTACACAGGTTTTTTTCCACAAATCACACATTTATGTCTTAACTATTAATCTACAACATAACATTTATTTTGAATAAAGATCCTAGATAGTTTCTTTATCAAACAAGCCTAGACTCAGGTAAATCAATCAAACCTACAAATAGATATGACAGTTTGAAAAAAAAATGTCACTACCGGCCCCGGTCTCCCCTACCTTATAACTTTTTGACGGCTAAAGTAAATCAAAATGATTGCAAAAATACGAATAGTCATATATGGGGATGAAGAGAAGTTTTAATCACCAACCTACTGCATTTGGAGCAGAGTCTGAACCCTCTTTTAAATGTTATAGCGTGGTAAGCAAGCACAAGGGTCCGATGGTAAGTCAAGTTCGCCAATACACAACTTATCCGCCCTCCCTAACGAAGCTCCGAACGTGACTTATTCATTTGGCAAGTTGCAAATCAGTTGATTATTGAATAAATATTAAATCTGTTCAATATTACATTGGTGTAATTATACCCCCGTGCTCGGAAAGCACGTAAAGCCGTTGGTCCTGCGCCTGATCTCTCTACGGTCGTGTCAGACTGCTGTCCCACCGAATTTTTAGGAGTGAAGCTTGTGCACTATTATACATATATCCTGCGTACTAGGCTTATCGTAAGACTGGCCGCCGTGGCCGAATTCGGCTAGGAGGGTATTAAGTATTATTAACTCTGTAAGGACAATTCAACTGACGTCTGATTCTTATAACGATTTATCATTCTTACCTTGAACCTACTTCAGTGCTAGCCATTCGTGACCTTCGGAACCAGCCAATCTGATTTTCTTTTCAATGAACCTAAAAAAGTTCTTACCGAAACGGCAAATCAAACATGACCGCAAAAATTCGAATTTCAAATTGGCAACCGTTGAATTTGACTTCGCATAATAGTTGTTAATTTAAGAGACGTAATATAAACTTAAAACGTTTCAAACATATTTTGGAAGAACTAAAGGAAGCAATTTCCAAGATTGATAACGTTGATAAATATCATACATCCAGAGCTGCTATTAATGTTTTTGGGGAGTTATCTCTTTTGATTTTGAAACTTGTGACATTCTTGCGACCATCTTTTTCACACATAAAAACTATAGTTTATCACATAGTAGGTAATTAAATAATTATATCACTCGACTTCAGATGTAGTATTTTCATGGTTGTAATAAAGCCTCAGCCGGTAAAAGTATCCGAATTATCCAATCGAAACATAATGCGTACTTATCAAATCATTATGGTTTTCAGTAAAGTGTGTCATAATAAATGTATATCTCATAAACAAATATCGATCAATGCCAAAAGTTCAGCACTCCAACTCAAAACAACACAATGTCGAAAAACGATTGACTCCATAAAATACTATAAAAAAGCCATCATAAAACCACAGTTATAATACAAACATACTGAATGTATTGGTTAGCACGTGCTCTGTATTCGTATGAGTGTTTACTATTACGAATGTTATGATATGTATAGTCTATGGTTACGAGTATGAGCGTAAAGCAATTGTGTGCTTGTGCAATGGTGCGCTTAAGAGCAAAAAAATGGAACAACAATCAGTTTATTTTTCACATAACAAATTCGGGTTCCTTGGTTTAATTTTTGTTTAGTGTTTTAGCATTTGTTTTCTTGGTTAAATGCCTTTTTAGGTATTACTAGTGTTTTGTAATATGAACCCATGGCAACAGTTCAGTACAAAAGTACCTAAATCAGAACTGAAAACAAACTAGACCTTTAAAATACATATAGTCCAGTAATTTTAGCAATTTTGATCCACGATCTGCGGAATAATTCCTAGTGAGCTGAATTTTTGTATACACCTTTATAATGATATTGTGATGAAGTTGTGAAAAATCGACATTGATATCGTGCCGGCTAAAAAAGTTATAGGGGTCCAAACGTCACGAAAATCAGTTTTTCGCAAATATCTCGCGATCTATTGCTCAGAGGTCAATAATGGTTTCATAAAAGTTGTTCGTCGTAAAATTGTCTACAAAAAAGGTCTCTTGCAATTTTCTGTAGAATTAACCGTTTTTGAAATAGAGACTAGAATGCACTCACATATGGTATTGTATACCGTACGCCGCATACCAAGGCATAAACCCTATCGTTTGTTTTTTTCCCTTTTTTGTTTGTGTGTTTTTTGTTAGTATGATGTTCTACATATAGAAATGTAAAGGACTTGTAATACTAGTACAGTAAGGAAAATAGGAATATCAGCTATAAAAAACTAAGTGGCAATTTTTTTTGTCACTTTATAACTCAAGAACGGGCTCACCGATCCAAACCAAATTTTCAGAGTTTGTACAGACTATTTAGTATATGTTTTATGTGAAGTTTGAACAAAATCGGTCGTTCTTTTTATACGTAGCGAAGCACGTACCGGGCCGCTAGTAATGATATAGATATGCTATGTCCAGTGACGTTTGGACCCCTTTAACTTTTTTAGCCGGCACGATATCAATGTCGATTTTTCACATCTTCATCACAATATCATAATAAAGGCGTATACAAATACTCAGCCCACTAGGACTTTTTCCGCAGATCGTGGATCAAAATTGCTAAAATTCAGATTGCATTTCTATATCATTACTAGCGGCCCGGTACGTGCTTCGCTACGTATAAAGTGAAGCGACCGATTTTGTTCAAACTTCACATAAAACATATACTAAATGGTCTGTACAAACCCTAAAAATTTGGTTTGGATCGATGAGCCCGTTCTTGAGTTATAAAGTGACAAAAAAAATTGCCACTTAGTTTTTTATAGTTGATATTCCTATTTCCCTGACAGTACCAGTATTACAAGTCCTTTATATTTCTATATGTAGATCATCATACTAACAAAAAACACACAAACAAAAAAGGGAAAAAACAAACAATAGGGTTTATGCTTTGGTGTGCGCCGTACGGTATACAATACCATATGTGAGTGCGTTCTAGTCTCTATTTCAAAAACGGTTAATTCTACAGAAAATTGCAAGAGACCTTTTTTGTAGACAATTTTACGACGAACAACTTTTATGAAACCATTATTGACCTCTGAGCAATAGATCGCGAGATATTTGCGAAAAACTGATTTTCGTGACGTTTGGACCCCTATTACTTTTTTAGCCGGCACGATATCAATGTCGATTTTTCACATCATCATTACAATATCATAATAAAGGTGTATACAAAAATTCAGCTCACTAGGAATTATTCCGCAGATAAAATCTAAAATTCCTGGACTAATAATGAATCCACACTGAATCCATAAAATATGTAATATTGACAGGCCTTAACTTAACTTGACAGGCCCGTTGGTCGAGTGGCTAGAGACCCTGGCTACAAAACCAAGGGTCGCGGGTTCGAATCCCGCTAGGGGCAAATGTTTGTGTGATGAACATCGGCATTTGTACTCGAGTCATGGATGTTTATAAAAGTATTTAAGTATGTCTATCCGTTCCCTAGCTTCCATAGTACAAGCTTCGAGCTTAGTTTGGGGCTAGGCAATTGGTGTGTTAGTCCAAGGCATTTATTATTTATTTTTTATTTAATATCGGCTAAAGTGTCCAACCTTGTAACTCCATCAGATCAAATTCTACGGGAGACACAAAAAAAAACTTAACCACGGAAAATGAAGTGACACAAATGTATAAAAAACACATTTGTAACAAAATATGGAGTGGTTTTTTTCTCTTACTCGTAACTAACGAGTCGATGGATTAACAATCAAGTTCATGCTAGTACCATTGATTTGCTCTCAAATGCATATATTAATAAATCCACGATGGCATTGACATATTAGAATCTTGATTTGCCCATATCGTCACGTTTGTGACTGATTTGTCCCAATACATACATTTACGCGTTTACATATCGTATAATTAAAATATAAACTTAACTGGATAATAATATGTAACACGTGCCCAACATACATACAAATAATATGCAGTTTTAATTGAAGAAATGAAATGAAATAATGATAATAAATAAATATTTAACACAAGGTCAAAAAATCACAAAAATCCACCACCGATTCAGAATACAGATATTTGTAACACTTAGACACATTATTTGTAACACTTAGACCAGGACAAATGGTTCATGTTCATGCACACAAATGTTTGTCCTGTGCGGGGATCGAACCCACGACCTCTTGGTCTAACAGTCATCTCTTAAATTAATGTATCTCGAATGATCATAAAATAGGGTCGATTTTTTGAATATTTTTGAAATATTTTAAAAAATATTTTTGTTTTATTTTGAAGTGATTATAATAGTTTCGTGAAAAACCATTCATACCATGAAGTGCCCTCTATATCATAAAATAACACGTCATCACATGATATTGGATATATAATATCTAAACATTTCAAAATAACTTTCCGACCATATATTACCAGTATTAGAATTATTAATGATATTTTAACCGACTTAACCAACAATTTTGTCATTTGAAGGACCATTTGTTATTTTAAAACGATTCTGTACAAATGTTGTAGAGTATATTGTGCGTGTAATCCTATTGTGGTCACTCAATAAAGTGTGAATTATGAAGGATGCGCTTTTAGGGAACTGCTAGGGGATTTTGAGATCTATTTCTATCAGCATAAGGGGGGAGGGCAAAAGTGTTTTGAGATGTTAAGAAGACAAGGTGCAAAAAAATGTGGCCGGACATGAATGACCGATGTCTCTCGTGTTTTATACATGATGTTTCAATAACTTAGGAATAATTTTACCTCTGAAAATAGTAATAAGTAATGTCGAGTTTTGGGCTATATAGATTTTCAGATCAGAAACAGAAAGATAATACCGACTTTAACACAATGTTTTACGAGTATTTGATTATTTAAAATCAAGCTTTATATAACAAATAAATATTTAATATGAACAGTGCTGTAAAGGGGAGTTTAAATAATCGGAAAGCAAGTTCTCAATCATATATCATTATATCATTGACATGATATTTCACACACCACTAAGTGGTTAAATAGACGGAAATATTGTAACCATGCCACCTAATGTACTCTGTTTTTTGTGAAATAAATTATCATTATCATTATCATTATCATATCATCACGATTTGTTGTGATATGTTTCTGCTGATAACTAAGGTCACCAGTGCGCAGTTGTGGAGTGTATGGGGTATTATAGCAGGCAACGCATCTTCGACGATGTCGATGTCCATGGGCAGCGGTGATCACTTACCATGAGTTGACCCTCTTGTTCGTTGGCCTTATAGCATTACAACTAATTTTTAAATGAAAAACAGCTTACTTAAAAAATAAAAGATAATAACTTTTGTCTTAAATAAACTTACTGAAGTCAGTGCTGAGGTGCGATTCACTAAGCGCAAACGTCATAAAAGTCTTGTTCGCAGCGGCGATGTAATTTTTTGTGATGGAATTTACAATCTGGGATGTTACAGAGTCAACAATCCAACTGAAGTGATCATCTTTGTGTATTTAAATGGAAAACTGTATATAAGAAACCTTTTACCGATTACATCGCCGCTGCTTTTATAACATTTGCGCTTAGTGAATCGCACCTCTGGTTTTTTTTTGCTTTTGAGCGGGTAAAAAAAAAACATTTCTTTCGAAATCAAAATCAAAATATACTTTATTTATGTAGGCCTCAGTGAGGCACTTAGAAATCGTCAATGATATCACAATATAATGAATCTACTACCGACTTCGGAACGCAGTCATCTACCGAGAAGAAGCGGCAAGAAACTCGATAGTTGCTCTTTTTGACACGTTGCTTCGCACATCACCCTGTATAGTAGGCATGGTGTGGACGCGGCGCGCGCCCAAAGCTGCGCACAATCAGCACAATGTAGAGGACGTAATTCGCAAATCGCCGCGTGCGCAGACACAGACCTCACGAGGTGCAAGCGTATGGGTGATCGAAAGTACCGGGGAGGAAGTGGCCATCTTGGAAGTTGAGAGAAATATAATTATGGAATTATTTCGTAGTTTCATTTCATTTTATAGGGAGCAAATGATTGTGTATGTACTTTCTTTTAGCCGGGAATATTAAAGTAGATTTTTTTTCTACTTATGATAAATCAACGTAAAATTATATGATTGTACCTAAGTAATATTTACAGTTAAGAATTTTGTAAAGCTTTTTTATAACAAAAAGAAAAGGCTAAGTGCGTGTAACCTAAGTCTACTTATAGCAATTTTAAAACTCCATTTTGATTTATGCATACCTATAAGTTTGTTAGAGAATAAAATAAATGATTATTAAAATAATTGCATTATTTTCATATTACATATAACTCGATTCATATATAAGTTTTACTTTAGTATAAACCATTTTATTATATTTTATATTACATATGAATATATCGTGAATATCACACCCATCGGCCCCGTACTTTCGTCCTCCACCCCATCATAGTCCATCCGTCATCTCCGCAGGACAACGCTTCGGCCGCTTGACCGCATTGTCCACACAATACGGATTAGCCGCAACCCTTCCAGTTGTCGCGAGGTTTTACACAAATTAGTTATGAATAAGTGGGCTTGAGGCTCGAGGTGGTGATTGAAGGGATGGTAGAGATGTATCGATAATTTAATATAATTAAATAAGTAGGAACGTTTTTTATATGATACGAACGAATACGAACAACCGTTTCATCTGATGGTAAGTGATCACCGCTGCCCATGGACATCAACAACTGCACAAGGGTGATGCCTGCTCTTAAAACACTTGTGTAATACTTTTTAATTCGGTATACTTTTTAAAGCTGCAAAGAGGTTATTTTTATGATAACTTACGTTAGAGTGAAACTGTAAGCCGATACCTACACTATGTGCCGCAGTGCTAAATAAAACTAGCGTTTTTATGCTCGAAGCGTCACACGCGGCTGAAGACCTAGCGGGAATTCAATGCGCCAAAAAGGGACATTGTACTAAATATATGTTTAAAATACATCCAATAAAAAACAATGCCGATTTTTGTAGGGGAAAAGGCGTCTTTTTATTTCTACGCGTCGAACCCGATTTCAGGCAATGCACTTTTCGAGTCCATTGAATGTCAATATTTATCGAGAGTTCAGCACATCACTAACTAATTTAAAAAAAAACATGCGGACATCTCGTGGCACAGCGTTGCAGCAAGGTGCAGGATGACCACCGGGCGACGACACTGCAACTGAATGCATGTTGCATGTGTGATGGATGTCACGTGAACAGCCGGGACAAGGCTAGAAAAAACGTGTAATCCCTACTTATGTGGACGCGGAAGGAACTGTGATTGTTACAATTTTGGAATAATAGACATAATCCGGTCAAATTAGACCAAAAAATAAGAGTAAAGTTACATAAATTCCCACCTAGCTGAAAATCGGTAAGATTGTTTAAAATATCATTAAAAACAAAATTTGAAAGTTCCCCATCTTTCCCCTGTAAGGAAAAAAAAAATATTCAAGGTCAAAGGTCCAAAAAAAGAGTTTTTCGCGATTTTCAGCAGAACGGTAAGTTTTATCATAAAAATACCTGAGACAAAATTGTAGATCATAAAATTATCTACAAAAAATGTATTAATACTTTTTTTTCTACGAGCCACCTTTTTTGAGATATAACGATTCTAAAAGTTGCAAAAGTTGTAATCGTCTTAATATGCACACGTTTCCTCGCCACCTATGAGATAGTGTACTCAGCGCGTTTTTAGGGTTCCGTAGCCAAATGGCAAAAAACGGAACCCTTATAGTTTCGTCATGTCTGTCTGTCTGTCTGTCTGTCTGTCCTGGCTCATTCTCCGTCGTTTCTGAACCGATTGCCACGAAAATTGGTGGAGAGATGTATAGTGATAATTCATGAATTGGTTTTTAAAATAATCGAAAAATAATTATTTTTACCCCCCCTCCCATACAGCGAAAAGTAAATTCGAAAAAAAAAATTCGACTTACCCCATCGTGTGGGGTATCGTTAAAAAGGTATTTTTAAATACAATAAAACTTGCCTTGAAACCATGTGGATCAAACACCCCAGTCACGAGATATATTAATACAAAGTTAAAATTAGAGCGTCCCCCCCCTTAACTTTTGAAATACTATTACAACAATAATTCTGAAAAAAATGTCCTGTATACCTCCAAGTAAGCACTTTCAACGAAAACTATAGTGAACTCTGTATCATACATAGTTATTTTTATACAACTCGACCAACTTATGACGTGCAGTTGCCCTTACTATATGGTGTCTTAAGCGGTCGGGTCATCTTTTAGCTACGGAACCCTTTCATGGGCGTGTCCGACACGCTCTTGGCCGGTTTTTTTAACGTGGTTTCCCCAGTAGGCCTATTCCACCGGTTAGTTTTGATCCTGTTTAATTTGAAACTATTGAAAAATAATAGATATTCGCAGAGATTGAAAAGATAAAAGCAATTTAAGTTAAAAAATAAAGTAGAGAAAGAACAATGCTCATAGCCCCATACAAGAAAACTTTGTAACGGAAACACATGTATTAATCTAATTATTGTTGTAAACAATCATCACTGGTATCAATAAAATAAAAAGCTTTCTATTAAGAAGATTCCCAAGTAGGGTCCCGGAAAACATATTATTTAAAATAAGTGATGAGGTTATGTCAGCCGGCCATCTATTCAAACTTCACAAACAATAAATTGTAGTATTACTCTAATGGAACATTACATGATGATTTATATAAAAAAAATAAATGATCATAACTTCCGTATAAGAAGGTGCGAAATGAAATTATCAAATAATCGAGCTAATAAAGTAGGCATTAGTTTTCGACAGAGGCCAAGGTCAAACAAACAAATGACAAATTGACAATGACTGTTTGTCTCGTCTTTTTAAAACAGTTCGTTTCTACGTACTTATTCACGTAGCATTTGAAATCTTTACTTATTTTTATCTCAATAGTTGATTGTAAGTAAAATAAAATAGCAGATTAATTTATAATGTAAAGCTAGAAACCTAATTCAAAATTATTTTTAACTTTTATTCACGACTTTAGACCGAACGTGTTATTCATATTCTGTGAAACGGGACATAGATTGTCTATATGTTTACTTCAGAGTCATATTTTTTAGCATTGGAACGTCGTTTTGGGCAAAAATACATAAAATCGCGTTTTTTTATCCAGCTTGTATAAAAAAATATTTTTGATGATAATTAACTAAGAAAAAAATCTACTTTTTTTTTGGTATAGTTCACATCACGATACGCGCCAGAGCTATTTTGAGTATTGTTCTTTTATCGTCCGAGTCGTAACTTTCAAATTCTTCTTCTTGATCTTCTTGTTCTTGTTCGTCTTGTTCTTGTTCTTCTCGTTCTTGTTCTTCTTGTTCTTGTTCTTCTTCTTCATCTTCATCCTGAGTGCATGAAAACTGCGTTAATAGCGATGTATCGCATGTTGCCTCGTTGGAATCAAACGGATCCTCTACTGTTGGTGATTCAATATTAGAGCACAACTGGCCTTGGCAATGTGTGCATGCCGGAGAACAGAACAGTCCGACTTTTTTGCAACCACATTTAGCACTGCATCCCTTTTTGCATTTGCAAAAAATCGAGTTCAGCAGTTTTTCCGGCGCAGGTGGAAGTAAAGTGTGCACTGGTTCTAATAAATTGTTGACCAACTTCCAACCCCACTCTGTAGGGTCTAGCTGATAACCAAGCCACACTTGAACTTGGTAATATACCCTAAAAAGATGTTGATGAGCAGCAAATGAGGTTGGAGGAAGACAAGCTAATTGTACTTGTTTTTTACTTTTGGTGTTTTTAACGAAACATGCATATCTATATTTATCTAAGCAGGTAGTTTTTTTAGGAGCTCCGTACACAGAAAGAAGAAAGCGAATGCCGTTAGTAATAATTTCTTGTCGAGTAGATTTACTATTTTTAAAAACTTCAGCACATTCAATTAAATTTTTTTTTGTTTGCGCTGAGTACACTACCTCATAGGTGGCGAGGAAACGTGTGCATATTAAGACGATTACAACTTTTGCAACTTTTAGAATCGTTATATCTCAAAAACGGTGGCTCGTAGAAAAAAAAGTATTACTACATTTTTTGTAGATAATTTTATGATCTACAATTTTGTCTGAGGTATTTGTATGATAAAACTTACCGTTTTGTTGAAAATCGCGAAAAACTCTTTTTTTGGACCTTTGACCTTAAATATTTTTTTTTCCTTACAGGGGAAAGATGGGGAACTTTCAAATTTTGTTTTTTATGATATTTTTAACAATATTACCGATTTTCAGCTAGGTGGGAATTTATGTAACTTCGAATGTCTAAATTGACCGGACTAACATTGCGAAAAAAATGGCGCCGGTTATCTCACTCCCAAATATTCATTTTCACCAAATAAAAAGGAAAATTTTGGTGTCCCAAGAAAATAAAGATTTATGAAACAAAAGTTGTTCGTGAAACACTCACTTCTTCGCGTAGTAGTTTGATTATGAAACGCAGAAGCTTCCTCTATTATATAATGAAATAAAACATAATGGAACAAAATTCCTCCATGTACGACTGTTTTCTTGAATCTTAAATACTTCCTACGCCATATTTTTTTCACAGAGTTACAATTGGTCCTTCGAGATATTGAAAGATTAGAACGTCATACATATGTAGATACTTGTGCGGTTGTTGATGTCCATGGGATGAATAGAAGAATTCAGCTTGGTTGGGCAGCATTTGGGAAACTACGTCGAGTTTTCTTATCGTCGATTCCACAATGCCTCAAGACAAAAGTCTTCAATCAGTGCGTCCTACCCGTCATGACTTATGGAGCTGAAACGTGGACACTTACGGCACGGCTGGTTCACAAGTTTAAAGTCGCTCAGCGGGCTATGGAAAGAGCTATGCTCGGCGTTTCTCTGCGGGTTCGCATTCGAAATGATGTGATCCGGCAGAGAACTAAGGTCATCGATATAGCTCACCGAATTAGCAAGCTGAAGTGGCAATGGGCTGGCCATATAAGCCGCAGAGCCGACAACCGTTGGGGTAAACGAGTTCTGGAGTGGATACCGCGTTTTAGCAAGAGTCCCAAAAAGCGCAGTGTAGGACGCCCTCAGGCCAGGTGGAGTGACGATCTGCGCAAGATGGCTGGCAGGAGCTGGATGCGAGTTGCTGAGGATCGGGCTGAGTGGAGAGCCCTAGGAGAGGCCTATGTCCAGCAGTGGACTGCGATAGGCTGTTGATGATGATGATGATGACATAGATACTGCTCTATGGCCAAATATAATACCCTCATTAATTTCTAACCAAACACTTTTGCGATGTGACTCTTCGAAAGCTCTTTTAATTTAAATGTATTAACTTATAAATACACGACTATTCTAAGCGATACATTTTTTTGTATCATTGTCGACAAACTGCATACAATCCGTTCGTGAACAATTTGTTCATATTTACAGTGCACACGCTCTTTACTCCGACTGCATAAAACGCCTTTACGATCATCGTAACGCATTATAAGGTTGTTAAACCACGACATAACCTGCAGTTTGGTCACCTTTAACTCCATTACACAAGGTTGAGTTTTGTTTAACGATGTGTATGTAATGTGGTAAAGAGGTGTGTTATCGTTTGAGCTTGGTGACACGTGTTCATTGAAGCGTTTTCATATCGAGTGTTGACGGAATCGATTTAAAAGTCGTTTGTAAACGGCGATTTTTATTGCTTTACAACAACTTCGAATGGTTTTGGGAAATAAATTGATTTTTTGGTGGGCTGTTTTACAAAGTAATGTTGGGTTTACGCAGGTTTACGTAATTTTGACAGTTGCCGTGGGGAAGTGGTTTCAAATGGTTTTTGAATTATAAATTGTTTCATTAAAAAAATAGATACCTAATTGATGAAAAGACAGTTAACATTAATTATTTATAGTTCCTCGCATGTTCCCCTAAAATTTTCTAGAAATACCTTCATTTGCTTAGGTGTGTACAAACAGTATGTACGTACATAAGACAGGAGAGTCCATTCTACAGAAAAAAAACAATTTCTGGAAAAAATATATATAACATTGACACAACATTTTTGTATATTATTTTGGAATATAAAGAAGAACCATTACAAACAATCCAAAATTCCAGAAGCCACGAATAATACCTATTTAGCGCAAATATGCTAATGCTTCAGCGAACAGAGGTCCAAAAGCGCAAAATCACGGACAAAATTAACAATAAAATGCCACCCAAAAATGTCATTACACGCATTATTTGACACAAAATGTCGTCGAGAGCCCTTTCAATGCAGATTAGTGGTGCAAAACTGGACGACCATTGCATTGCGTCCTTTAATCTTAAGATCCTGGGTGGCGGGGAAAGAATAACTTCTTGAGGGGCCTTTAGCAAATTTATTTAAGGGATTACAGGGATTACTATTTTGTTCGGTCCGTTCACGCGTGCTAAGGGATTTGAAGTGTTTTCTTAGGCGAGGCTTACAACAGTAGCCGATGGTCATTTTAGTGGAAAAAATATTATATATATAATAAAAGATTTATTTTTAATACGTGCTGGATGACACTCAATACCAACCCTGCTCATGAACAAGGTAAACTTAAAACTTATGTGATCTAAGTTCTGAAACTTAATATTTGGATTAACGCTTCGGTGAAGACGGAAAGCATAGTTCACTTTAAATAATCACTGGACTTGATAGATTCTATATAAGGCAACACCAATTACGACAACATTTTATTTAAGCAAAAACACTTAAAGGCAAAAGCAATAAATTTCTTGTGACTTGATTGTTAAACTCCTTAAGTCAGACATGGGTAGAAAAAACAAAACAAACATAACATTCTATAATAACCGCTCACTCCTATTCCTTTGAACCCGGTTATGACAATAATATTGCAAAAATTGTATAGCTAATGCACGAAAAAATTAAAGGAAACGGCGCTAACTTCTAGGACAGATAATCCCCATGGAATCGCAACCCTTCTCATACGGAAAAATGTCTCGGACATATTTTTTTGTCATTTTGTCCAGCCATTCTTGAATGGAGACCATTGTGCGTGTGTAATATGCAGGAAGCTATTGAGTACAATTGTCTACGGTTGAATGGCTATTCTCTATTCTTATTAACATAAGAAAGTGGGCAGTATATGAAATGCAATCTTGTGCAGAAATGAATTATGTTAAAATCTATAATTTTTAATTTGATATGTATACTTTGGGAAAACCCGAATGCAATGACTTCGCAAGAATTATTAAGGCAAAGACTGTTTGAAGTGACTGTAAGTAATGGCTTAAAACAATGGCAAATACAATCTAAAATATAACTAGTTGTGGCTGATGTCATAGAGGATGATTTGACTTCAAAGAATGGAGAGAAGTAATAGTGATACTTGCAACAATATATTGTAATCAAAACCTTTTGTCAATTTTCTGATTTAGCTTGTACATTTCCTAGCTAGTCCATTATTTTTCAAAAGCTTCAAATCTCCAAGTACCTACTGATAATTACCGACTTATTTTATTTCGCTTTGGAAATTGAGTATCGTTCAGAAGCAGTCAAATCATGTGTATTATTTATTTATTTATTTAATGACTACCAACATAAGCTACAGTAATTCAATTTTAAATATATACAATTTAATACATTTTTGATGACAATATTGCAAAATATTACTACATTACATGAACAAGCCATCGTATTGAGAGGTTAACGGTCACAATATCCTCAATGACTAATCGGTGTTAAAATTCGCGCTCATCATTCGAAGTATTCTTCTTTTTCCGCATTAAAGTGTGTCAGTCAGACAAAAGAATATTGTGTTTGGTTTTACTTAGCGTTTGCTGAAAGAGGGCGACTTTGTGTGTAGAATGTATTAGAGTAGTTGTCATGAGAAGATGGTAAATAATAGAAATGGGTTGTGCGTTGGTTGTTAAATTTTTGGAGCGTACAACGTATTCTAGTTAGGAGTCAAGCAATTTTCCTTATTTGTTGTCCTAGATTTTTGATGTTATTTTTCTCGACTGCTACTGACACGCTATAGATTGTTTTAGTGCAGAAACACCCTGAAACTATTCGACTGAAGTTCGGCGGCAATGCAATCTCTATATAAAATGACGCGACATAATTTGCATTGTGGAAATTCGGTCGCGCTTTTTGTTTCATAAATTTCAGGTCCAGGCCAGTCAGCACCTATTTGGTGTGTTAGTCTAAAAGTTTTTTTTTATTATTGCCACGTATTCATAAAAAACGGTCGGTAGCCTTTAGTGAGAGTGCCGCTTCAAATGCGTGAGGTCGGCGGTTCAAGTCCGGTCTGGCACGCTCCTCTGGATTATCAAAAAAAATCTATAGGCGTAATTTTATACCAGTTGCATGGTGAAGGAAAACGTCGTGAGGAAACTTACACACTAGGAAGTGTGTGAAATGAAGAAGGCAATGGCAAACCACTACATATTGAAATTGCCGAGTAAGTTGTTGTGTGTTTCATTTCATACAATGATCGCGATCCTCAATAATGAGGAATACGACGTCAGGAGTTATTTGAAAAAAAGTGTCACACAATTAAGTCACCAATGACCAATGACAATAGTTCGCACCACAAACGCCTCGATGGTTGAAGTACCAGGCTTTGGTCTTGATGTCCTTGGTTCGATTTCCGGGTCGGGCAAACTTTGTGTTGATATTTCTGAACACAGCTCGGGTTTGTGATCACCAACCCGCATTGGCAAACGTGGTGATTAATCCAAAACCCATCTTTGTAACGAAAACATGATTTCAAATGATGTAGGCCTTTGCCCTGCAGTGGGACATTAATAGGCTGATACTATACTATAATAGACCGCAACGGTCGTCGGAAACTCGCTGATCGGAACCAGGAAGCGACGGTGCAGGAAACGGCGCCGGCGCAGGTTTTCCCCTTTCACTCCGTGAACTCCGCTGAACCGAGTGTATAGTTTACGTCGCGAGTGGAAATGCATCTTGCATCGTATGCAGTCGGTATTTATGATCTTTTTGATTGCGTCTGGTGAGTATAATCCAGCGTAAGCAAATACATAAAGGACAAGCCTTCCGCCTGCGGTTTCACACGCGCGGAATTCCCTTTTTTCAAATATCCCCCTCTTCCCCCCAAATTTCCGGGATCAGAAGTCCCCTATGCTAACCGGGGATAGTGTAGCTAGCCAAGAGTGAAAAAATTATTCAAATCATCCCAGTAGTTGAGTTTATTCGTAACATACAAAAATATAAATCTTTCCTCTCTATAATTATTAGTGGAGTAGATAACTTTAATCCGTTTTTTTGTAGTAGTTTAAGCACTTAAGTGAAGTGGGATCCCAAGGATGATTTTTTAGGTTAAATATAGAAAACATGCCCGTTGGTCTAGTGGCAGGGGCACTGGCTACAAAACCAAGGGTCAGGGGTTTAAATCCCGCTAGTGCAAATGTTTGTGATGAGGATGAAAATCGACTTTTAAACTTGAGTTTAAAAGTCATGGATGTTTATAAAAGTATTAAAGTATGTCTGTCCCTCCCTTGCTGCCAAGTTGCTGTACAAGCTTCGAGCTTAGTTTGGAAGACTGAAACATTACTTTACGTTTTTGTGATTATCACAATCCATAAACTATTATAAAGAGAGTGAAATACGCTGCTGTCTACTTTGTTATATCCAATCGCAAAACATGATTGTAACGTTTGCAGCTACATTGAATGCGCGCTCTTTTCCGACACGTACAGAGTCGTGCCATCAATGTTAAGCCGAGATGTTTCCCAGTAACCGTGGCTCCTCATCTGTGCTCGATTGAGGTCACGACAGCCATCATTGACATTAAATAAATAAATAATAAATGAATTCATTGGACTAACACACCAATTGCTTCGCCCCAAACTAAGCTCGAAGCTTGTACTATGGATGCTAGGAAATGGATAGACATACTTAAATACATTTTTATACATCCATGACTCGAGTACAAATGCCGATGGTCATCACACAAACATTTGTCCCTAGCGGGATTCGAACCCGCGACCTTTGGTTTTGTAGCCAGGGTCTCTAGCCACTCGACCAACAGGCCCGTCTAACATTGATACAACATAGGACAATAGCATATAATAAATTGTTAGTTATCGTTGATTATTGTTTGCAGAGCGCCAAGAAAAGCTTGTATGAGCGCTAGACAACACTACAGCTTACTTATGTACTTATACTTGCTGGGAAAATAACCAAAACCGATAGACAAATACTTAATTTTCATGGACACAAATATGATGAATAATAATACCCCTCCGGCCGAATTCAACCATGGCAAGAAGATTGGTGATAATAATTAAATATTATTTGCACCAAACCGGTTGTGAAACCCTGGACCACACTGCAACTTATTTTGTGTGTGACTTCCGTATCTATGATTCCGTAACTTATATAAAGAATGGACTGCTTTGTCCTATAAGAGACAGACATGAATTGAAAAAAAGTGCAATCATCTAAAACAGGGTTTCTTAAAGTGTGGTCCACGGACCCCTTAGGGGTCCATAGCAGGTGTATCAGGGGTCCGTAGGAGGTGAGTTTGCAAAAATATTTTTCAAAAAATTGTGTGGTGTGGGGCGCGGGCCCGGACTACAAGCTAGCGCGATGAGTCTTTGGCTTTGACCGTTATTGCGCAGAAGTCAAAAATTGGGTATCGAATGCTATGATTGGCGGTACCCATGCGCAGTGTCCCCTCCACTCTGCGGTCAAAGCCAAAGACTCACCGCGCGAGCTGTATGTACGCGTGAGTGCTTTATATGCGGAAAAGTGCTTGCTAATGGAAGTATGAAACCAGCAAAGTTGTCAGAACATCTTCAAACTGTCCACCCTGGTAATGTATGTGACAGCATTGATGACTTTCGTACTAAGAAGGCTCGGTTTGAAAAAGCCGGCACTTTACCTAAATTAGGATTCACCCGGACACAAAAACCATGTCTTGAGGCATCGTACAAGGTTGCTTACCGTATTGCTCAGCAAAAGAAGCCACATACTATCGCGGAAACATTAGTGAAGCCTTGCGCACTGGATATTGTGGAACTTGTGTGTGGTAAGAATGAAAGAAAGAAGGTTGAAGCTGTTCCCTTATCAAACGATGTTATTCATTCTAGAATTGTTGAAATGTCGTCAAATGTTTTAAAGCAGGTTATTGAAGAATTGAATGCTTCACCGTTTCCGTTCAGTATGCAATTGGATGAAAGCACCGATGTATCACAATGCAGCCAACTCTTGGTGTTTGTCCGTTATGTAAAACATGATACGCGTAGCATCAAAGAGGAGTTTCTTTTTTGCGACTCACTTTTAGAAACTACGAAGGCTTCAGATGTCTTTGAAATGATAAAAAAAATTTTCATCGCACAAAATGTACACTGGAAGACTAAACTTGGTAGTATATGTACCGATGGAGCTCCCGCGATGCTTGGTAATACATCTGGTTTTGCGGCTTTGATCAAGAAAGAGTGCCCTCATGTTATTTATTTATTTATTTTTATTTGGAAAACCAACAGCAAGTAATACATGTAAAAAATAACTTAAATTATAACGACATAGCCATTCACAGGTATTCGCATATGGAATCACTCATTATAATCACTCATTGTGTCTTGCATCGACTTGCCTTGGCTTCACGAACTATGCCTACTTTTTTGAAGGAAGTTATGTCTACATGTGTCAAAATAATTAACTTCATCAGAGCAAGAGCCTTAAACCACCGCCTGTTTAAAAAGCTTTGTCAAGAAATGGGTTCAGAACATGAAGTACTTCTTTACTACACAGAAGTTCGTTGGCTGTCAAGGGGACAAGTATTGAAGCGCTTGTTTGAGTTGCGAGAAGAAGTGTTACTTTTTCTGAAAAACAAAGAAAATTCATTGTATGAATATCTTGAAAGAGAAGATTTTGTGGAAGGGCTTGCGTACTTAGCTGATATATATACTCATTTGAACGAGATTAACCTGTCTCTTCAGGGTCCTGCAGTCACCATTGTGGATGCGTCTGAACGGCTGAAAGGTTTTTTAGGTAAACTGCCACTTTGGAAAAGGAGAGTGGAATCAGGTAATTTTGCAAATTTTCCGATGTTGGAAGAGTTGATAATGCAAAAAACTCAAAGTGACGGCCACACGACATCAAAGAAGGTACAGAAAGAGGTGTCTAAGCATCTGGAAACATTGCAGACGTCTTTTGAAGGTTATTTCAGCCCAGAGTCGCTTGAAAAAGAAACAAGGGTGCGGAGCCCATTTTTAATCGATATTGACAGCATTAGTGATGAAGATCTTATTAAAGATGATCTAATTGACATGAGATCAAAAGAAGTTTTGAAAGCTGAATTTCAGGCAAAAGATCTTGGCGACTTTTGGGGTTCCTTAAGTCAAGCTTACCCTCTTCTAGTCAAGCGAGCTATGTCCATTTTGATACCGTTTGCTACTACGTATCTTTGCGAGGCAGGGTTCTCGATTCTGGTGTCAATAAAGACAAAAAGTCGCAATCGGTTGAACGTCGCAGATGACATGCGACTTGCCTTGTCGAAGACAGTCCCACAAATTAACGTTCTCATTGAGGCCAAACAACAGCACCCTTCTCATTAACTAAGTACTTAATAATTGTAATGATTAAAGTTCAAATAAATAAAAGTATTTTATATAATATATAAGTACGGCTTTTTTTTATAACATTCTTTTTTTGACAGTGGTCCGTAGAGTTGTTTAAATTTCGAAAGGGGTCCGTGACTGGAAAAAGTTTAAGAAACCCTGATCTAAAACATGATGAGATGTATATGTGCTTATGAATGCTCTGGTATTAATTTTATATATAAGTTAATTTTCTGCGTTGTATTATTAAAGTTGTTAGTTCTTTCAAGATAATCCTATCAAAAAAGGCCTCTTATAAAAACGTGCCTACATAACTCTCATAAACTTATTCCACGTAACTAGCATGGGAATTGAACCCGGAACCGAAATGACCGGTTCTGTCGCTAAGCCGCCGCGCAGGAAAATCACTCAGCTCCGGGAAAATGCAGTTTTCTGTGCGGAAGTGAAAGCTAGGAGGCCGACGTCCGCTGACGATATCACTCGTATTAACGTGTATTGAGTTACATTCGAATGATATTTAATATAGATTGGAATTATGATTGATAGTTGAAACGCTCCTAATGTTATGTGGTCTGTATGATAGAGGAAATAAGGAATAGTTAGTATTGTTACGCTCTAGACACTTAGTAAGTAAAAAAGACAATTAAAATTGACTCAAAAATCTATACATAATAAATATCTCACAACATTCTGAATCCGTGTTAAGTATCTAGGTAGCTTAAGCACTTGTGCTACAGATATCAGAATCAACAGTGTATAACAAATATTATACCTACATAGATACATATTGTCGGCTAAAGTGTCAGACCTCGTAACTCCATTTTTTTTCAAATGTTATTTTTAAATGTTTCTGTCACAATTTTTTTTTGTCTCTCGTAAAATTTGATGATCTGATGGAGTTACGAGGTTTGACACGGAAGCCGACGATATGAAACCCAGACCAGGACAAACAGACATGTTTGTTCATGCACACAAATATTTGTCCTATGCGGGGATCGAACCCGCGACCACTCGGTCTAATAGTCAACATCTTGACCACTACACCAAGCTGCTTGTCAAACATGTATCAAGTAACATTCGAATGATATTTAATCTAGATTATAATTATGATCGATAGTGGAAACGGAAATTGTAGAATGATGAAGATTAAGAAGATTAGTGTAATAGAATAACGTCGTGAAAATGTTTAACGAGTCTCATATCAATGTTTGCTTGATAGAACCAGCATTCGAAATCGACAGGAAAGTATCTTTATATAATTACTAGTTTATAATTACGAGATTTCTGTCTGGCTGGATGTCGTGATGGCCGACATGTCAGAGAACGATCTCACTCCCAAGGATGCAGAAGACCAGGCAAAGTGGAGGAGGTTAAGCAGGAAAGCGGACCCCGGCACTAGGCTGGGAAACGCTAGGACGAAGAAGAAAAAGTATTTTATCACCTTAGTCAGCCCATAGCCTGCTTGAATACCAAATACCAAAAAATCATCAAAATCCGTTTAGTGGTTTCAGCGTGATTGACGGACGAACATCCAAACTAATACACTTCCACATTTATAATTCATATATTAGCACGATTACCAAAGTAATGGTTCCTAAATCAATATCTATCCATTTTAAACAACATTGATTGCTAATATAAACGCGGACACAAATGAAGTTGCGGTTGTAAAGTGCAGCGCGCATCCTGTCCCAGTTTCTATATATAGACGGGAATCTACGGGATCGCTGGCTCCATCGGTTATAAACACGTCTTTGCTCATAATTCGGTGGGACAGCAGTCTGACACAACCGTAGAGAGATCAGGCGCAGGACCAACGGCTTAACGTGCTTTCCGAGGCACGGGGGTGTAATTACACCGCCAACTTCCAAACTCCGGACTGTATCCGTGTTATCACAAACGGAAAACAGACACAACTTCAACGGTCCGACCCGGGATTCGAACTCAGGACCTCCGGCGCGACCGCTGCATTAAAGTGCGACACACTAGCCACTGCGCCACGGAGGCAGTTATGCAGTATGATTACCAAAGAAACGGCACCTAAATGAAACCTATCCATTTTAAACAACATTGATTGCTAATATAAACGCGGACACAAATGAAGTTGCGGTTGTAAAGTGCAGCGCGCATCCTGTCCCAGTTTCTATATATAGACGGGAATCTACGGGATCGCTGGCTTCATCGGTTATAAACACGCCTTGCGACGAAGCTGTTACAGACCTCTTTGCTTGGTAGGTTGGTTATTAAATGGTGAATTTTTATTTATTTGTACACACTTAATACTTTAACAAAAAATAAGTCAACAATTTTAGGAATGATGTGCTTAGTATTTAGAAAAGAACAAAAAGAAAAAGAGAACCTGACTACAAAAACCAGAAACTCGGGTTCATATCCCGCTTGGTGCAATGTTTCTGTGATGAATATCTCTCGGTTCGCTGGCATCCATAGTTGAAGTTTGGAGCTTAGTTTGGGGCTAGACAATAGGTGTGTTAGGCTAAGAAATACATTTATTTATTTTTAATGAGTAAGGGCATATTCTGCATTATTCGTAGATGCACCCCTCTTGGTCTAGAACAGATTACTTCCCCATCTCTTCTCGTGGGTGTCATAAGAAGAGACTAGGGCACAATCTGAAGGAATGCCTAGCGTGGTGACTTTGGCATATCCCCACATCCTCTGCTTGATGTAATGGTCAAGAAGTTGACTATTAGACCAAAGGTTTGCTGGTTTGATCCCCGCACACTGCTTGTCCTGGTCTGGCTGTTATATGTTTGTATTTAAGTATTTATCTACCACTGTTGAATCTGATATCTGTGACAAGTGCTTAAGTTACTTAACACATGGTCAGATCATTTTACGTGTTGTGAAAAATATCTGGGAGAGCCCTACTTCGATGACGATAGACTGATGATAATGTCGTATGCACCACATGTATATGTCCGCATTAGTTTGCTCTTGCCGCGCGGATAATTGTCGAGGTTCGTTTGCAATTCTCCCGCGCCCCTGCATTCGCATTCGGTGCACGCGCGATGCATCCTGCCACAACTATTTATTTTGATTAGCAAGTAGCATTTCTCTGCAGCTAAATCGGTTATGAAAGTCAGTTGGTGAGCTATGTGGGTTTATGTCAGAAGAATACTTTCGTTGAATTATTGTTACCTTGAGTTTTACGACAGTTTGCTGGCAGATGTTCTAACTTTTCACATAAAATCGATTTTAAAGTGTAATGTACGTTAAATCCTATCAAAAAAATGTAGAACTTTAAGCAAGATGAAGAGCATAGTTTACTCATCATTACCCGATCATATTCAGTAGAAAATAAGCGTCATTTGCGTAAAAGCAGATTCCTCATTAGAATTGTTTTAAAGGCAGAAAACGCATCTTCAACCCTTGTGGTGTTGATGAGAGGACCATGGGCAGTGCTTATCACTTACCATCGGGTAACCCTCTCGGTCGTCTTCCTTTTTCCCCTCTTGGGTGGCAACTCATTTTTTATGTAAGCTGGCAAGCTTACATACAAATTCTCAGTCCCGCTGGCTGAATTTGCCTTTAATGCCTTTCAAGGTCCCCTTTTCGATCGAACAATTCCCCTATCAGAACATATGAACTTGTAACCTACCTATATTTGACGATTTGATTTGACGAGCCGTTTGGTGTAATGGTCGAGAAGTCGGGTATTACACCAAAGGTCGCGGGTTCGATCCCCGCACGGTACAAACATTTGTGTGCATGAACATGTCTGTTTGTATCGGTCTGGGTGTTTCTATGTATAATATGTATGTATTTAAAAAAAAAAAAAGTATATAAGTAATGTTTATCCGTTGTCTAGCACCCATAGTACAAGCTAATGCTTAGTTTGGGGCTAGGTGGCGCTGTGTGAATAATGTCCAGAGATATTTATTTATTTATTTATTTATATTGTATAAACTTGTGTCCATGAAGTCCAGTCGCCATTAGCATAATCTAGATCATGTCAGGGGAGTAGGGGAGTAGGAGCGTCGAGGCCGCGCATCAGCAGGCGGCGCGCGTGTCCGGCAGAGACGCTAGGTGCACTCTCATGCTGGCAGCTGTTACTGGGAATATGGTGTGATGTCATCGCTGGGTGATCTTCAACTTTCAAGGTTTTTTAGGTTAGGTTTAAAGACCATCCCATTAAGACATGCGTCACAGTTCACAGAGGGTTTTTGCAAATGAAAAATCAATACTATTGCTCTTGGTTTCTGCTGGTGAGTTAGGTGTCATAGATAGCTCAGTTCGGGAAGACATGCGGGTTTAAAGGCAGAAATTGCATCTGCAACAATAGTTGTGATGACCATCAACAGTGCTGAACACTTACCATCATATAACAATCTTTGTCGGTTGTCTCCTGCTTACATAAAAACCCATGGTCTCACTTATGCAATTATGCAAGAAAAGTGGATATTAAGAGCTATCACAGGCAGTTTCAGGCGATAGGAGTCATGTGAGAGTTATGTGAGAGGGAAGAAAACGGGACTGAGGGTATTTATGTAAGCATGGTGCAAACGATATTGTATGAACTTGTGTCCATGGAGTCCAGTCGTCATTAGCATAATCTAGATCATGTCAGGGGAGTAGGGGAGTAGGAGCGTCGAGGCCGCGCATCAGCAGGCGGCGCGCGTGTCCGGCAGAGACGCTAGGTGCACTCTCATGCTGGCAGCTATTACTGGGAAGGTATGATGTCATCGCTGGGTGATCTTCATTTTTCTAGGTTAGGTTTAAAGACATTTATTCCCATTAAGAAATGCGTCACAGAGGGTTTTCGCAAATGAAAAATCAATACTATTGCTTTTGGTTTCTGCTGTTGAGTTAGGTGTGCCCTTAGCTCAGTTGGGTAAGGCATGCGGTTTTAAAGGCAGAAAACGCATTTGAAACCTTTGTGGATTCGTTGTGAAAACCATGGATACCGCAGATCACTTACCATCAGGTAACAGGTTTTCCCTCTTTCCTCACTAGAGCCTCCTGCTTACATATAATCGAATCTCATACCCTCAGTCCCCTTTTCATCCCTCTCACATATAAAGACTCGTAACGCTTTTGCTGAATTTGCCTTTCATGACTTTCAAGCTCCCCTTTTCGGTCGAACAATTTCCCTATCAGGACATATGAACTTGTGCCCATGAAGTGCAGTCGTCATTAGCATAATCTAGATCATGTCAGGGGAGTAGGGGAGTAGGAGCGCGTCGAGGCCGCGCATCAGCAGGCGGCGCGCGTGTCCGGCAGAGACGCTAGGTGCACTCTCATGCTGGCAGCTGTTACTGGGAAAGTGTGATGTCATCGCTGGGTGATCTTCATTTTTCTAGGTTAGGTTTAAAGACATTTATTCCCATTAAGACATGCGTCACAGAGGGTTTTCGCAAATGAAAAATCAATACTATTGCTCTTGGTTTCTGCTGGTGAGTTAGGTGTCATAGCTCAGTTCGGGAAGACATGCGGGTTTAAAGGCAGAAATTGCATCTGCAACAATAGTTGTGATGACCATGAACAGTGCTGAACACTTACCATCATATAACAATCTTTGTCGGTTGTCTCCTGCTTACATAAAAACCCATGGTCTCACTTATGCGATTATGCAAGAAAAGTGGATATCACAGGCAGTTTCAGGCGATAGGAGTCATGTGAGAGTTATGTGAGAGGGAAGAAAACGGGACTGAGGGTTTTTATGTAAGCTTGGTGCAAACGATATTGTATGAACTTGAGTCCATGAAGTCTAGTCCACATTAGCATAATCTAGATCATGTCAGGGGAGTAGGGGAGTAGGAGCGCGTCGAGGCCGCGCATCAGCAGGCGGCGCGCGTGTCCGGCAGAGACGCTAGGTGCACTCTCATGCTGGCAGCTGTTACTGGGAATATGGTGTGTTCATTATCTCCTGCTAACATAAAATTACTCTTTAATTCGTTTTCTTCCCTCTTACATACGTAGACACCTAACTTCTTCTTCTTCTTAAGGCAGAAAACGCATCTGCAACAATTGTGGAGTAGTTGTGATGACCATCTACAGCGCTGAACACTTACCAACATATAACAGTCTTAGTCGGTTGTCTCCTGCTGACATAAAAAAACTCTTTGTTTCGTTTTCTTCCCTCTCACATAAAAAGACTCCTAACGCCTTTGCTGAATTTGATTTTAATGCCTTTCAAGAGTTTCAAGCTCCCCTTTTCGGTCGAACATTTTTCCTATCAGGACATATGCACTTATAGCCAACCCATACTGTATGAACTTGTGTCCATGAAGTCCAGTCGTCATTAGCATAATCTAGATCATGTCAGGGGAGTAGGGGAGTAGGAGCGTCGAGGCCGCGCATCAGCAGGCGGCGCGCGTGTCCGGCAGAGACGCTAGGTGCACTCTCATGCTGGCAGCTGTTACTGGGAATATGGTGTGATGTCATCGCTGGGTGATCTTCATTTTTCAAGTTCTTCAGGCTAGTTTAAAAACCATCCCATTAAGAAATGCTACACTGAGGGAAAATGAAAAATCAATACTATTGCTTTTGATTTCTGCTGGTAAGTCTGGTGTGCCCTTAGCTCAGTTGGGTAAGGCATGCGGTTTTAAAGGCAGAAAACGCATCGAAAACCGTTGTGTACTTGTTGTGATGACCATGGACAGCGCTGAAAACTTACCATCAGGTAACAGGTTTTCCCTGTTTCCTCTAGATCCTCAACGTTCCATATAATCCAATCTAATACCCTCAGTCCCGTTTTCTTCCCTCTCACATAAAAAGACTCGTAACGCTTTTGCTGAATTTGCCTGTAACGATTTTCAAGATCCACTTTTCGGTGAACAATATACCTATCAGCACATATGAACTTGTGTCCATGAAGTCCAGTCGTCATTAGCATAATCTAGATCATGTCAGGGGAGTAGGGGAGTAGGAGCGTCGAGGCCGCGCATCAGCAGGCGGCGCGCGTGTCCGGCAGAGACGCTAGGTGCACTCTCATGCTGGCAGCTGTTACTGGGAATATCTATCCGTTATAGCACGAGTGGGCGAAATCCTGGATCATGGTCAAAGCGGACCCCGTATAGAAACGGGATAAACGCTAGGAAGAAGAAGAAGAAGATAGCACGAGTGGGCGAGTCGCTGGTTAGGATTAGTGTGTATGCCTAGAGAGATGAGCTCCACACTGCCTGAGTGCCCTAGGCAGGGCCAACCAACCTCCGTTGGTCTCAATGCTGAAAATATTCCTCCAGCGAAAAAAAAGGCATGTTTTAAAAGCAGAAAACGCATCTGCAACAATTGTGGAGTAGTTGTGATGACCATCAACAGCGCTTGACACTTACCATCAGGTAACACTCTTTGTCGGTTGTCTCCTGCTGACATAAAATCACTCTTTGTTTCGTTTTCTTCCCTCTCACATACATAGACACCTAAGTTCAGTCGAATAGTTTCCCTACCAGGACATATGAACTTGTAACCTACCCATATTGTATAAACTTGTGTCCATGCAGTCCAGTCATCATTAGCATAATCTAGATCATGTCAGGGGAGTAGGGGAGTAGGAGCGTCGAGGCCGCGCATCAGCAGGCGGCGCGCGTGTCCGGCAGAGACGCTAGGTGCACTCTCATGCTAGCAGCTGTTACTGGGAAGGTGTGATGTCATCACTGGGTGATCTTCAACTTTCAAGGATTTTTAGGTTAGGTTTAAAGACCATCCCATTAAGACATGCGTCACAGAGGGTTTTCCAAATTGCTTTTAGTTTCTGCTGGTGAGTTAGGTGTGCTCGTAGCTCAGTTGGGCAAGGCATGCGGTTTTAAAGGCAGAAAACGCATTTGAAACCTTTGTGGATTCGTTGTGAAAACCATGGATACCGCAGATCACTTACCATCAGGTAACAGGTTTTCCCTCTTTCCTCACTAGAGCCTCCTGCTTACATATAATCGAATCTCATACCCTCAGTCCCCTTTTCATCCCTCTCACATATAAAGACTCGTAACGCTTTTGCTGAATTTGCCTTTCATGACTTTCAAGCTCCCCTTTTCGGTCGAACAATTTCCCTATCAGCACATATGAACTTGTGACCATGAAGTCCAGTCGCCATTAGCATAATCTAGATCATGTCAGGGGAGTAGGGGAGTAGGAGCGTCGAGGCCGCGCATCAGCAGGCGGCGCGCGTGTCCGGCAGAGACGCTAGGTGCACTCTCATGCTGGCAGCTATTACTGGGAAGGTGTGATGTCATCGCTGGGTGATCTTCATTTTCAAGTATATTTTATCCCGGTACGGGAAGGAGTTTCTTCGGGACGCGCGTGAAACCGCGTGACGGCCCGCTAGTATTGTTTGGACTTTTTTATAGTAGCTCGGTTTATTGGCTCCGCTCTGCTTGATGGTAATCAAAAGAGGAGCCCTAATTGCCATGACAGCGGATGCGATACCTAAGTGTTATCTTATCTACTGGCATCGCCATACCGGCCCGCGAGGTACTTCTTTGAAGGAACCAAGGTTATAGGAGCTTAATAGTTCATTGCGAACTTGTGTCCATGAAGTCCAGTCGCCATTAGCATAATCTAGATCATGTCAGGGGAGTAGGGGAGTAGGAGCGTCGAGGCCGCGCATCAGCAGGCGGCGCGCGTGTCCGGCAGAGACGCTAGGTGCACTCTCATGCTGGCAGCTAGTACTGGGAATATGGTGTGATGTCATCGCTGGGTGATCTTCATTTTTCAAGTTCTTCAGGCTAGTTTAAAAACCATCCCATTAAGAAATGCTACACTGAGGGTTGTCGCAAATGGAAAATCAATACTATTGCTTTTGGTTTCTGCTGGTGAGTTAGATGTGCCCTTAGCTCAGTTGGGTACAGCATGCGGGTTTAAGGGCAGAAATTGCATCTGCAACAACAATTGTGAAATAGTTGTGATGACAATGAACAGTGCTGAACACTTACCATCATGCAACCCTCTTGATCGTTTGTCTCCTGCTGACATAAAATCACTCTTTGTTTCGTTTTCTTCCCTCTCACATACATAGACACCTATGTTCGGTCGAATATTTTCCCTACCAGGACATATGATCTTATAGCCAACCCATATTGTATGAACTTGTGTCCATGAAGTCCAGTCGACATTAGCATAATCTAGATCATGTCAGGGGAGTAGGGGAGTAGGAGCGTCGAGGCCGCGCATCAGCAGGCGGCGCGCGTGTCCGGCAGAGACGCTAGGTGCACTCTCATGCTGGCAGCTGTTACTGGGAATATGGTGTGATGTCATCGCTGGGTGATCTTCATTTTTCAAGTATATTTTATCCCGGTACGGTAAGTAGTTTCTTCGGGACGAGCGTGAAACCGCGTGACGGCCCGCTAGTATTGTTTGGACTTTTTTTATAGTAGCTCGGTATATTGGCTCCGCTGTGCTTGATGGTAAGCAAAAGAGGAGCCCTAATTGCCATGACAGCGGATGCGATACCTAAGTGTTATCTTATCTACTGGCATCGCCATACCGGCCCGCGAGGTACTTCTTTGAAGGAACCAAGGTTATAGGATGGCGGAAACACCCATGCAGGCACGCATTCCATCGCTTAATAGTTCACTTCATTGCGAACTTGAGTCTATGAAGTCCAGTCGTCATTAGCATAATCTAGATCATGTCAGGGGAGTAGGGGAGTAGGAGCGCGTCGAGGCCGCGCATCAGCAGGCGGCGCGCGTGTCCGGCAGAGACGCTAGGTGCACTCTCATGCTGGCAGCTGTTACTGGGAATATCCATCCGTTATAGCACGAGTGGGCGAGTCGCTGGTTACGTTTAGTGGGTATGCCTCGAGAGGCGAGCCGCACACTGCCTGAGTGCCCTGGGCAGGGCCAACCGACCCCCGTCGGTCAGGCGTGCATAAGTAGGTCTCAATGCTGAGACCCGCGTCCTCCCGGCAGCCCCTTTTAAAGGCGGAAAACGCAGGCGGTTTTAAAGCCAGAATTGTGGAGTAGTTGTGATGACCATGAACATCGCTGATCACTTACAATCATATAACACTCTTTATCGGTTGCCTCTTGCTGACATAAACAAAACTCTATGTTTCGTTTTCTTACCTCCCACAATGTATGACCTTCAAGATCCCCTTTTCGGTCGAACAATTTCCCTATCATGACATATGAACCAGTCCATGTGTATCCATGAAGTCCAGTCGACATTAGCATAATCTAGATCATGTCAGGGGAGTAGGGGAGTAGGAGCGTCGAGGCCGCGCATCAGCAGGCGGCGCGCGTGTCCGGCAGAGACGCTAGGTGCACTCTCATGCTGGCAGCTATTACTGGGAAGGTGTGATGTCATCGCTGGGTGTTCTTCATTTTTCAAGTTCTTTAGGTTAGGTTTAAAGACCATCCCATTAAGACATGCGTCACAGAGGGTTTTCGCAAATCAATACTATTGCTCTTGGTTTCTGCTGGTGAGTTAGGTGTCATAGATAGCTCAGTTCGGGAAGACATGCGGGTTTAAAGGCAGAAATTGCATCTGCAACAATAGTTGTGATGACCATGAATAGTGCTGAACACTTACCATCATATAACACTCTTTGTCGGTTGTCTCCTGCTTACATAAAAACCCATGGTCTCACTTATGCAATTATGCAAGAAAAGTGGATATCACAGGCAGTTTCAGGCGATAGGAGTCATGTGAGAGTTATGTGAGAGGGAAGAACACGGGACTGAGGGTATTTATGTAAGCATGGTGCAAACGATATTGTATAAACTTCTGTCCATGAAGTCCAGGCTACATTAGCATAATCTAGATCATGTCAGGGGAGTAGGGGAGTAGGAGCGCGTCGAGGCCGCGCATCAGCAGGCGGCGCGCGTGTCCGGCAGAGACGCTAGGTGCACTCTCATGCTAGCAGCTATTACTGGAAAGGTGTGATGTCATCGCTGGGTGATCTTCATTTTTCAAGTTCTTCAGGCTACTTTAAAAACCATCCCATTAAGAAATGCTTCACAGAGGGTTTTCGAAAATGAAAAATCAATACTATTCCTTTTGATTTCTGCTGGTAAGTCTGGTGTGCCCTTAGCTCAGTTGGGTAAGGCATGCGGTTTTAAAAGCAGAAAACGCATCGGAAACCCTTGTGGACTTGTTGTGATGACCATTGACAGCGCTGAAAACTTACCATCAGGTAACACGTTTTCCCTGTTTCCTCTCTAGATCCTCCAGCTTCCATATAATCCAATCTAATACCCTCAGTCCCGTTTTCTTCCCTCTCACATAAAAAAACTCGTAATGCTTTTGCTGAATTTGCCTGTAACGATTTTCAAGATCCACTTTTCGGTGAACAATATCCCTATCAGCACATATGAACTTGTGTCCATGAAGTCCAGGCTACATTAGCATAATCTAGACCATGTCAGGGGAGTAGGGGAGTAGGAGCGTCGAGGCCGCGCATCAGCAGGCGGCGCGCGTGTCCGGCAGAGACGCTAGGTGCACTCTCATGCTGGCAGCTATTACTGGGAATATGGTGTGATGTCATCGCTGGGTGATCTTCATTTTTCAAGTACCTTGAACATCGAATCTTTGAATTTTATATAGAAGGGTCCAATGTTCAAGGTGTCTGCTCTTTGCATAATATTTATAAATCATCCCACATCACTCGAATACACCACAATGATTTGATACACCACAATGTATGACCACAAGGTATTGAGGGTTTGATTCAATGCTATGAAATTAATCAAAGATATGAAGGAATATTCGTGGATAACCCTCCCAAAAATGACTGTATGCCTTGAATAATTGCCCCCATTTCTCCTCATGGTTGTTGTAAGAAACAAATAAATTGATATTCATAAAGAATGGGAAGAAGCGCAAACTTTTACCATATTGCATTTCTAATCTGATGGACCAGAACTGACTATGGGAAATCTCTGGAGGGGTGTTAATATCAAAATACCTGTTCCATAGCTACGTGGATTTTTTAAAACTTTCAATAGTAAAGGAAAAATTTATCAGTATAATAAAGTGTTACATAACAGTGTCCTGGAGTGGATCATAGCTACCCTACGTGGGCAGGTCAATGGTGCAGTGGACTAAGCGTCCGGGCTGCGTGCCAACAGACAATGCATTCTGCACAGATCAATCGGCTGGTAGAGACTAGAGACTGACCTAGGAAAGACTAGACAAATAAACAAATATGGCAGGAATGTGTGAAATGTGCGAAATCTATCGTTTGATCGTGTGTCTTTTATGCGTCATCGAGAATAGTATGAGTTGAGTCATACTAGTCATAAGAATGATTGATCTGTTGACCCTAAAAAGTTTGGCATTTTTTAAGTTTTTGAGTCACGTATAGTTGCATAGTTGATGAATGACGAAGATTTGACCACAGTAGAAGTATCTGAAAGTGGGAGGAGGTGGCGCAGGACAGACCGAAATGGAGGAAATTATGTATAACCCGAGGCCAAGACGCGTTTTGGGTTGCTGCGCTACTATAGTAAGTAAGTAAGAAGTATCTGATGCTTTGGTTGTAACATAAAAGGGCTGGAGCTAACTACTTACTTAATAAACTTTCTACTACATACTACCCCTCATGGCTTTGAAGGCACGAGTATGCTTAACAAATACAGTCTTAGAGCGAGAATCCACTAATGCGGAGATGTGTTAGGCGGAGCGGAGATGTGTTGAAAGCAGCCAATAAGATTTCAATTCTGCGATGGTCACTTTTCGAGGCCATAATCCTATTGGTTGCTTACGACACATCTCTGCTCAACTGCGCACAGCTCCGCTTTGGTGGAGTCTCATCCTTATGGTTTGATAAGCCCAACAGAGTATTTTCAGAATTGGTGCATCCATACTTACATATATGTTTTTTTATATTTATACTCGTTATTATAAGCGTTAAGTAGCTTAAGCACTTGTATTACAGACATCAAAATCAACAGTGGTATTACAAATATACTTAAATAGATACATATAACAAGCAGACCAGGACAAACAGACATGTTCATGCACACAAATGTTTGTTCTGTGCGGGTATCGAACCCGCAACCTCTAGGAAACATCTTGACGAGTACACCAAGCGGGTCGTCAAAATATCAACGTGTGGCGCGCGACAGATTTCGGCTTGCGAAGCAAGCCGTCTGATGGTTTCACAGCTGAGATACGGAAACACTGAGGCTGGAGAAAAGACCCAAGCAGTATCAGGGGTACAGTACACCAAAAATCTTTGTAAAACCTGTCTATAACTCTTCAAAGCTTCCCTGTTCCTCTGTGCCTAGCTCACCTATGCCCAATGGGGTACCCACATCACGCGTGGGCATAGTAAAAGTACTTTCGTTCGAGGCCACATTGTCATTCACTGGATTGCTCGTCGCATCGGCTATCTGTCACCGTCCACTTTTAGAGCCTGCTTCGACTGCTTAGCTTATTAAAACTCGTGAAATCATTGTTTGTTCGAGAGATTTTCCTGTCTTTTTATATGGTTATATTTTTGGATATTTTAGGTTTCTCATGTGTTTTCCTAGGTTTATGCGACTGTTACTCTTGAAATAAAACTACATACTTTTAAACGTATATAATCGCGGTTTAATTTTAAACTGCATATTTACAGGAAAACCCGACGTTTCGGCACCTGAAAAGGAGCCGTGATCACGGCTTATATCCGTTTAAAAGTAGACTATTTCAGGTTTCTTCAAAATAATTTCCCTTGAAGGGAAGAAAGGGTTTTTAAGCGCATTTTATAAAATGTTTGATGAGTTTTGATAGCTACTGTAATAAAACATGAAAGAGCTTTAAAAGTGGAAGAACGACTTTTCCTGAAGAAAATTATTTGTCATATTGAAACAAAATTGGGAAAAGAAAAATTAGTTCTTTACTTGTAGGTTTCTTGACTTGTTTGTCTATAGGTTAGACAGAAATAAAAGATATGATATAGATATATTAAACATAAGGTAACCGGTTACTTTTCAAATAGTTATGCCAATATAAAATTTGAATATTATGCTGGTGCAATAGTTAAAATTATTTAACAAATCTATCTTAATGCATATAACAAACATCAGAACTGAATCTCTTATTTATTATTACACATTATTATACAAAGCGAACGACTTTAACTCGATTACAATTTATAAGTGTAGACATAAATTTCCTTTGACTTCTGTGTAAAAAAGCTATTTTATTCAACTAGAAAATTTACATCGATGTTTAAAATTTGTAATACGATCTTAGAATTTGGTCTTGAAATTTAGATTATGATTCTTGCGTAATAGCCGCATTAAAATCACAATAGCAGAATACAAAACAGATTTTAACAGAACTCTGGTGATTTAATTTATAAATTACTGCGTTACCGAGGGGAGAATTTTAACTAGTGCTGAAAAAGCGGGCAATAATTTAATCGTCTATGAATCGATGAGCCGTTCTTCTCTACCTCCACCTGACAGAAGACCACAGTGAAGTAGCAGTTACTGTTGTGCTATGTCTCTGCTGGTGAGTAAGGTCGCTAGAGCTCAGTTGTTGGAGGGCAACGGCATGGGTTTTTAAAGGCAGGCAACGCATCTGCGACCCTTATGCGGTTGTTGATGTCCATGGGCAGCGGCGATCACTTACCATCAGGTGACCCTCTTGTTCGTTTACCACCCTGTAACATAAAAACCAAAATTGACAACACAAATTGTCTCAAAACCAGACAAAGTACCAAGTTATATCACAGCTCTCGACCATTTTTATCAGTTAGAACGAGGAAGCCAGCGGGCGGAAGCTAGTGTGGAATAAATACATCGGGAAGCCTGGTGAGGTCTAGAATGCAGACGTCTGTAATAAATAAATGAGCGGGACGAATGAAAACTATGCGTAATTGTACCCCGGTTCTATGCAATTAAGGGTTGTCGGGAATAGTCGGTATCCTACAGACTATTCCCGACAACCCTGTACATGTAGCCGGGAAAACCGAAACACTATGGATGTGGTCTGGATTAAAGGAAGGTTTTGGTTAGAAAATATCAAGAATTAATTTAAATTAAAATCAAGATCAAGATTCATTATAATAATCACTTCTGTTTTTAGGAAAATGTAAAGCTTAAATTTCCGTCTTAACAAATCGACAGAATGTTACGATTTAAGTAGTTTAACTTAAAGCAAAGTTTCGGGGTTCAAAACACGACAATATTTGCTATTTTATACGATGAACGTCGGCATTTAAACCCAAGTCATAGATTAAAGATTTTCTTACCGTTCAAGTTCTCTTTAAGTCATGTTTAAAGTCTGTAGGTTAAAAAAGAGCTCGACGTATAAAATAGTTAAGTTTTAATCAAAATTCATAAATAAATACGTTGGTGTCTGAGTCACCCTTTGACTGTTTTATTAAATATTTTATTGTAGGTAGTTTGGAATTTCTCGGGTCCGTAGGGTACCGGTCCTTTGAAGTATGCGTGAGGCCGAAGCCAATAGCGCAGAGGCTTTTCGACACCATTTAATCAAATATGAGATGGGTAAATCAGTCAGACTCTTTCTCTGACTAAATGAAAATATAGTCAAAGACAGACCGCGATCATTATTATTATCTGATTCAAATTCAAATTCAAAATATTCTTTATTAATTTTGAAATTCATGAACAAGACGCAACCCTGTCTAATAAAGTCACCACATTAAATGAAGCGACGGATGGCCACGACACCCACAGCAATATTATAGTGGCTAATCATTACCAGAACCTATTACTAGGACGTTCGATTTAGCTTGAGTCAACATTGCTGTGACTGTGAAGATATTGTGCATGCTTATTATGAGATACCGAAGAATAGGACTTTTTAATTATCTTCTAAATATGTAAAAATCAAAGGTAACTAACTGACTAACTGACTGACTGACTGATATAGTTATCTATATCATAGCATAGCCCAAACCACTGGACGAATCGGGCTGTTTGGCATGCAGGTAGATGTCATGAAGTAGGCATCCGCTTAGAAAGATTGTTGATCAAGTTGACCAAGGGATTAAATAGGAGGTGAACGTTTGGATAAAAATCTGTTAATTTGAAACCGTTCGGGCTGAGCCTTGCAAAGCTATTATAACGTAGGCATTCCCTAAGAAATTATTTATATTAATTCACTCAGGGGCTTAAATAGGGGATGAATGTTGTATGAAACCTAACGTAGCCTCCATCTAAGAAGGACTTCCAGCAGTCAATATCATCATCAGCAGATTGCTACAGGCCCATGATGACAAAATGATTTATCACCGGCTGGTTTAAATTGAAACTATCTCAACAAATGCATGCCATACGGACCAATGTTTTTCAAATTGCTCCAATGCAAGCGATTCTTTCAGTAATTTATAACAAGAATTTCTTCTATCCACTGAGCCGTACGATACAAGACAATGAACATTAAACAAGATGTCGTTTCCGAAACCGGCATTCCTTGGCAATAACATTAATTGAATAGTTAACATTTCTCGTAGTTAGTCAACAGGCGAAGAAAACCGCAGTCTTGTGTTGCTAGTAATGCGGTTTTTAATACTTGTTGTATAGAAAAATACAGCACTCAAATACAGTGAAATAGCACTTCGTAACTGTTGTGCTACGTTTCTGCTGGTGAGTAAGGTCGCCAGAGCTCAGGGAGGGAATGGGGTCTTAAAGGCCGGCAACGCATCGGCGATAGCTCTGGTAGGCTAGCCAAGATGCCACTTTAACAAATTCGCCAGACGCTTTCGTAGCGACTTATATCTCCATCCCGCTCATATCAATAGTACGTGTGCGGGAGGGCAATATAAGTCGCGACGAAAACGTATGGCGAATTCGACAAAGTGGCATCTTGGCTAGGGCCCCTTGTTACATACTTTTTGAGATATTGTCTATGTAAGTTGCTATGGTTTTTATGCATGTCAGAATATAACAGAATTGAGAAAAACGGTGTGCTTTTATTTCACGCTAACGAATCTATATTCTCAACACCCCTGGTGTCGCAGTTGTCGATGGGCGGCGGAGATTGCTTACAATCAGGCGACCCGTCAGATCGGTTGCTCTCTCAAGAAAAACAAAACATTGTTAAGAAAAAAATCATTTAGTTGGAAGCTGCTTCTTAACAAATTGAACTTTTAATAGATAAAATAAACTGCAGTAACGTAACCTTTAGCTACTACCAATATTCATTATGCGACAAAAAATTATAAAAGGTAGACTGAATACTTTCATAGCGATGGGAACACCGTGTTTATTTTTTCATGACAAGTATAAAAACTGTTTTAAATTATGCTCACCACGGAACTGAACGTATGACCTCACGTGTGCGTTTTTATCATCATTTAAACAAACAGGGCCTCATTTAGGCTATTCTCATTTAGAACAGCATCTCAAGTTCACTCTCAAGATCGATCTCAGAGTTGAGAGTGATTTATTAATACGAGCCTAAGACTTTTAACTCAGACTCTGAGTTTTTAATTTATTTCAAGTGCGATATACTAGCAACACTAAACGGCAGACAGTAATACTCTTCATAAGAATGCAAGATAAATAACTTGCAGATTGCCCTTGCATAACTTCTGTGCGCGAGGTATCTCGTGCCAGAAACGAAGCGATCTGGGGTTCACAAACACCAGTGTTTGAATTTTATTATCCACAGGAGTAGGTGAACAGACGTTCACCTACTCCTGTGGATTTTTTATATTGTGTGTGACTGTCTGTTTGTTCATATAGTTTTGAGCATTAGAAAGAACAACATTTTGGTTTTTTAATAGGCACTTTTTGAGACAAGCGAAATATTTCATGAAATGTGATTTATGTTTAGTTTGACTCTTTTCTGTTTCTAAATGGCCACTGTTACTATAATTTATGTAAGTACTATAAATGTAAAAGTGCTGTCTTTCTTCTTTATTTCTGTTTAGACTTATATTAAAACTAGCGGGCGCCCGCGACTTCGTACGCGTGGATTTTGGTTTCTTTATCACCTATTTTTCCCGTTAGGGGTGGATTTTTCAAATAATCTTTAAAAGGGGATGCCTACGTCATATTATCTTTATGAATGCAAAGTCTCAGCCCGATCGGTTAAAAAATGACAAAGTTTCATACTACCGTTCATCCCCTATTTTACCCCCTTGGGGGTTGAATTAATCAAAATCCTTTCTTAGCGGATACCTAAGTCATAACATCTACCTGCATACCAAATTTCAGCCCGATCCGTCCAGTGGTTTGGGCTGTGCGTTGATAGATCACTATGTCAGTCAGTCAGTCACCTTTGAGTTTTATAGATATAGATTAAATAAATCATATTATGTAATGTATTAACAAAACACTTATTATTGTTAAAGTTTGCACATTAAAAGACATAGAGCAGCAATGGTTTTAAATATAATACGAAAACTTTAAATAATTTGATACAACCAAATAGAAAAGTCATGTCAGTCAAGACATTTGTATGACATAAGGTGATTTTTAAATTGGCGGGCGTATGGCATGTGTTATGGACAAAAAATGTCAAAATTCTGAAAAGTACTTACATTGTAGAATACATACAGTATTAGACAAAGTTTTCCTGAGTTTCCCTGATTGGTTATCCCTGATTGGACATCTACCTATTTTGATTATAAAGGCGAACAATATGACATGACTGGATTATTTTAAATTTTTTTTTAATATTGATCAGTGTCAAAATTTATTAAAATTATTTTTATTTTCTCCAATAATGGCCAGAATACATTTATGTAACAAGTTAGCAAAACACAACAGGCAGCAAAATAAACAAACACAAGCCGGCCACGTGTGCGCGCGCGCAGTTTTTGCGCGCGGTTCAACGGCCCGTAATTAAGAGTTCGATATTGGACGCGCCGACTGACCAAGCAGAAGGGTAAATTATATTCCACATTATTTTCACTAGTTGTTAAGACAATACAGTGTAAAGTCAAAATGTTCAAAGTTTATTAGGGTCAACTTTTAAAACAGGAAGAGGCTAATCCAGAATAATTGAGGAATTATTATCATAGTTTTTAAGTCATGACAGTGTAAAGTAATAACGTTCTAAGGTTATTCACCAGTGTCAACTTTTAAAACAAGAAGAGTCTCAATTTTATTTTAAGAGTGTTTTACAAAATGAATATTGCAACTGCAGCCTCTCTCATATTAATTCGTACGAAACCAAATGTATGTAAAAAATCACTAAAATAGATCTAAGTTATTATTTACTAAGAAAACCTATGAATATGAAAAGTATAAATTTATAAGTATAATTTTTTGTAAATAAATAATAAATAAAATAAATAATATGTAACGCAGGCCGCGTTGCCTGACAAGGAATAAACTAATAATTTAAACGATATTGGGTTGTCCATTCTGTACGTTGCGTGTTAGTCTATGACCGTAGTATCGCTTGGCCTCAGTAATCGACGATTCGCGTAGTGATTGTTATTAGATATTGTTTTGAGAATGTGCAAATTGCCAGCGTAATGGAAATAACTTTGCAATGCGGCTCGTATTTTATTTTTGTGTGATGTGAAAAAGTTGACTTTGACTTTTGACTCCAGGAAATATTATCGGAGTGTCGGAGTGTATTGGCTACTGCGATACAAGTAAATTTTGCTTAGTGTAGAGTCACTAGATATAAGTATACAATGATAGCATGTTTTTAGTGAAATAAATACAAATACAAATACAAAATTATTATTATCTTGAAGTGCATGCACTTGTACAAATGTACAGTTGTGATTTTTTTTGTACTTTTTAAGAAGCTCGATGGCGCAGTGGTTAGCGAACTCGGCCTGCGGTTGCTAAAGCTAAGCAGCGTTCGCAGACGCCAGTCATCGGTAGATGACAAAAAAATGCATTGCTTAGGAAGGCACGTCAAGCCGTTGGTCCTGCGCCTGATCTCTCTACGGTCGTGTCAGATTGCTGTCCCACCGAATCATGAGGAGAGGGAATAGGGAGTGCACCTGTGCTTGCGCACTCACTTGTGCACTATAATATGTATATCATGCGTACCTGGCTGATCGTTAGGTCGGTCGCCATGATGTTTTCTATCTAAAGAGTGAAAGACAACACCAATTTCCCACACACATATGAACACAAAACCCTTACATAATATCATACTAAGCCCAACTAACATCCATTCAACAAAACTCTATTTTTAAAACCGCACTTTACTAAGTCCTCAACTTGCCAGCAAACTATTTCAACCACGTAAATTCTATCCTTATCCTGAGAATCTCGGTGTCGGACTCCATTTTTCTAAATCCCGGCACGTCTCGTTGAAATGGCACTTAATTTGAACATGACAACCCTAACGCCATTTAAGACACACTGCTGATTTTTAAAATATTACTTTGACTTTTGACATTTGTCTACAGTAAATGTCATCATTATCTTCAGATGAACGCACTTTTACAGTTGTGTTTTGTTTCAAGAAAAAGTTACCTATCTATAGAGTGAAAGGAAACACGCCAATTTCCAAGACATATTATGATTTCAAAACCCTTATATATCATACTAAGTCCACCTAACACCCATTCAACAAAGCTCTATTTTTAAAACCGCACTTTACTGAGTCCTCAACTTGCCAGCAAACTATTTCAACCACGTAAATTCTATCCTTATCCTGAGAATCTCGGTGTCGGACTCCATTTTTCTAAATCCCGGCACGTCTCGTTGAAATGGCACTTAATTTGAACATGACAACCCTAACGCCATTTAAGACACACTACTGATTTTTTAAATATTACCTTGACTTTTGACATTTGTCTACAGGAAATGTCATCATTATCTTCAGGTGAACGCACTTTTACAGTTGTGTTTTGTTTCAAGAAAAAGTTACCTATCTATAGAGTGAAAGGAATCACACCAATTTCCCAAACATATGAAGACAAAACCCTTACATAATATCATACTAAGCCCAACTAACATCCATTCAACAAAACTCTATTTTTAAAACCGCACTTTACTAAGTCCTCAACTTGCCAGCAAACTATTTCAACCACGTAAATTCTATCCTTATCCTGAGAATCTCGGTGTCGGACTCCATTTTTCTAAATCCCGGCACGTCTCGTTGAAATGGCACTTAATTTGAACATGACAACCCTAACGCCATTTAAGACACACTGCTGATTTTTGAAATATTACTGTGACTTTTGACATTTGTCTACAGGAAATGTCATCATTATCTTCAGGTGAACGCACTTTTACAGTTGTGTTTTGTTTCAAGAAAAAGTTACCTATCTATGGAGTGAAAGGAAACACGCCAACTTCCCAGACATATTATGATTTCAAAACCCTTACATAATATCAAACTTAGCCCCCCTAACACCCATTCAACAAAGCTCTATTTTTAAAACCGCACTTTACTAAGTCCTCAACTTGCCAGCAAACTATTTCAACCACGTAAATTCTATCCTTATCCTGAGAATCTCGGTGTCGGACTCCATTTTTCTAAATCCCGGCACGTCTCGTTGAAATGGCACTTAATTTGAACATGACAACCCTAACGCTAGTTAAGACACACTACTGATTTTTAGAATATTACTTTGACTTTTGACATTTGTCTACAGGAAATGTCGGCATTATCTTCAGGTGAACGCACTTTTACAGTTGTGTTTTGTTTCAAGAAAAAGTTACCTATCTATAGAGTGAAAGGAATCACACCAATTTCCCAAACATACGAACACAACACCCTTACATAATATCAAACTTAGCCCCCCTAACAACCATTCAACAAAGCTCTATTTTTAAAACCGCACTTTACTTAGTCCTCAACTTGCCAGCAAACTATTTCAACCATGTAAATTCTATCCTTATCCTGAGAATCTCGGTGTCGGACTCCATTTTTCTAAATCCCGGCACGTCTCGTTGAAATGGCACTTAATTTGAACATGACAACCCTAACGCCATTTAAGACACACTACTGATTTTTAAAATATTATTTTGACTTTTGACATTTGTCTACAGGAAATGTCATCATTATCTTCAGGTGAACGCACTTTTACAGTTGTGGTTTGTTTCAAAGAAAAGTTACCTATCTATAGAGTGAAAGGAATCACACCAATTTCCCAAACATACGAACACAAAACCCTTACATAATATCAAACTTAGCCCCCCTAACACCCATTCAACAAAGCTCTATTTTTAAAACCGCACTTTACTGAATCCTCAACTTGCCAGCAAACTATTTCAACCACGTAAATTCTATCCTTATCCTGAGAATCTCGGTGTCGGACTCCATTTTTCTAAATCCCGGCACGTCTCGATGAAATGGCACTTAATTTGAACATGACAACCCTAACGCCATTTAAGACACACTGCTGATGTGAAAAAGTGGATAGAAATCTCGGCTGTCTGCCACAGTGAAGATAACAAGAGTTTCCAGTAGGTATTCTAAGCTAGATTTATTGTTTTTTTCTGTAAACATTTATTTCGTTACATTTTTTAAGACTAGTCGCTTGGTATCCAATAGTGTACTTACGCTAGGAATATTAGTTCATTGGTAAAACGTATAAAAAATAGTGTTAGATAAAAAACATGAAAATAAACTTATTGAATTGCACAGGTATTTTATTTTATTTAAATTTGAGGTTTGATATCTGGATTTGACTCCAGAGCAACAAAAAAATATTTTATTTTATTCTGTCTTAGCAGAAATTTAGTGTTGTTATACTATAAGTCTTGAAAGATGATTTTTTGATAAAAACTCTAACCAAGAAGGATCATTTTCGAATGTACGTGCAGATTAAATTCACTTCTAGTGCCTTTAAAATCAATAAAAAACATCTAACTCACTGCACCTCCGTCCAGTATACCTCCTGCCTCCTAGAGGCACAATGCTACAAGCGCATAGTATTCCTTTAGGAGATGTGGTGCGGGTTCGATGCCCGCCCGGACCACGTGGTAGGTGCAACACCCTGAGTGCGAGCAAAAAACTAGGAACCGCCGGTGAATCACGCCCGGCAGAACTTAATCAGGCATTTGTGTAATGAGAATTGTGCAACTTTACGTTTTAGATCGATTTATGAACGTTATTGTTATAAGTATTTTTATACCTTAATGGCGCTTAAGGACCACATGATTGTGTACAATGTACATATCTATAAGATGGTGCTGAAACCAATCTATACTCATATAATAAAGCTGAGGTGTGTTTTGTTTGAACGCGCTAATCTCAGAAAAAACTGCTTCGAAATGAAAACTTTTTCTTGCATCTGATAATCCATTAGTCGAGAAAAGCTTTAAGCTGTGGTCCGAAAACCGAATGGCCGTGCAAAGAAATAAATCGAACGTACATGAAAAAATTGTTCCCTCTTGCTTAAATATTCAGAGTGAGAAAAGTCGAAGTGGAAATGTTCGAATTCCATGATTGGCTGATGTTGTCTACTGCTAGACTAAGGCCAGAGCTAGACTAAGACAGTCGCTACGCAGGCCGGGTTGTTCACCTCACTATAATAGGTGCTGAATAAAACACTGGGGATCGGTTCTGCCCATCCTCCAGGAATATCCCTCAGTCATTCCTTACGACACTTAAAGAAAGATTGGATACTGCACGCCACAATACGTTACCCATAAATAAAATCAATAAATAAGTTAGATTCCCTGGACTAACACACCAATTGCCCCAAGCTTAGCTCAAAGCTTGTACTATAGATGCAAGGGAACGGATAGATATACTTAAAATTATTTATAAACATCCATGACTCGAGTAACAATGCCGATGTTCATCACGCAAACATTTGCCTAACCCGCGACCATTGGTTTTGTAGCCAAAGTGTCAGACCAATTCACCAACGGGCCTGTCCAACAGAAAACACGACAAATATATTATATAAATATGTATGTACCTGCTATATATTACTCTACAGGCAAAGTGAATTAGGAAGCAAATTAGTAAGCATTTGAATACGACGTTTATCGAAGCAATGTAAACACTTACGAGCAACCGCGTTAATAACCCATTTGTATTTTTAACGCAGCCACGACGTTGGCAAGGGGTCACGAGTTCGATTCCCAGCCGTGTTTATTATCGGGTGCTATGTGAAAACGCGACGTGGTATAAGAATGTTGAGTACGCAATTAAGACCACAAGTTTACTTGCACTAATCCTAATTACCTGATTACTTTGCGAATCGATTAATTTCCATGTGTGTGTTTATGCCTTTAGAAACGTTATACGTTAAGGGCATAAAAGCGTTATGGTATCTATTGTCATTTACGAACATATAATCAATTTTTAGAATTTGATACTTCATCAACTTTGCCTTTGAGGTGACCAGAGCATGTGATATCTCTATCTTGTTCATGTTTCTAAACACCAAGAGAGGATGACCATTTTCAAATCTCATGCGGAATGCTGGGCTATGCCATATATTAAAAGTCTCCGCAAAACTCTACCAAAGGTGCTGTGGGACTCTGCGATCCAAGGAAATGGACAGCCACGAAACTGGCATCGAAGTGAGACCTAAATTTATAGGACAGTGGCCTAAGAAGTGAGGTCAGGTAGCATCCGGCAGTATAGGCGAAGGGAAAACTCTGGGAAAACTGCTATTTCTTCAGCCTTCAAGCCATATAAAACAGCGTAAACAGTCACCTTACCACAAAGTACCTACTTAGTTCTCACATCGGTGTAAACGTCAGACGAGGCGAACGCTCTTTAAATTGGAGCGTTGTGCCACGTTGTGCTGATGCTGATTCAGTGTCAATTGACATCATGAATAAGCGATCGGTTATCGTCCTCCAAAGACTTAAATAGTTGGACACGCCTGACACCAGAAATATGTGATATTATTTTGTTTCACATGACGTTCGTTTCAACATTCAGTCGCTGTGATAAGAAGCAACGGTCGCTTCAAATCTTCTTCTTCCTAGCGTATATCCCGTTTCTATGCAGGACCTGCTTTAGCCATGATCCAGGATTTGGCAAGTCTGGTTATTACAGTGAAGCGACTGCCATCAGACCTTCGTAACCCATAGAGGGGAACCAGACTGATTGGATGATGGTTACACATTCAGATCTAACTGAACTAAAGTCCGAAATCACTGAGTTTGCAGGTTTCCTCACGGTGTTTTCCCTTACCGCCGAGCTAATGGCACAAATCCACACATAGATTTCGAAAAATCCAGAGGTGTGGGCCCGGATTCGAGCCGTGGACCTCACGTATGGGATGTATCGCATCGACGGTCGCTTTAAATTTCAGTGCCAATTTCAGAGCCAATCGATGGATGGTGTGGGCATATGTAATGATTTAAATCTATGGTCGTCAGCTGACCCGTTGAACCCAGCCAATTTGATGATAGTGCAATGAACGACGTATAATAGACTCAATGCCCCCGTGTTCACGATCTGGTCAAGTGGTTGGAAGAACAAGTTAGAAACAATTGAATGTCTGGGCATTTTGAGATTTCTAAAGACTGATCTAAGGGATCGTCTGGTCGCCAAATTCCTGCGTGCATAAAATAGATGGTTTGTCACAGATCCATGACAGGCCCGTTAGTCTAGTGGTCAGAGTGGCTACAAACAACGTTCGCGGATTCGAATCCTGCTAGGAGCAAATGTTTTTGTGATGAACATCGGTATTTGTAGGTACTCGATTCTTGGAAGGTTATACATATAAGTATTTAAGTACGTGTATCCGTTCTCTAGTTTATACTAACTTTACTTTTGGGGCTAGGCAATTGGTGTGTTAATCCAAGGAATTGCATGGAATTGAATTGAATTGTTATGTGGGATATTGTTACCAGTTTGGTATAGAAAAACATCTTAAAACTAATACATAAGTTTTTTTTGTATATGTATTTCATTTAAGCATTTTTAAAAGCTAGGTATTATTATATCTTTACCTTGCCCGGAGTGCAAGAGGGTTCGGTTCCCGTCTGAGCCACGATATCAGATGAATTTTTCTTTGTTCCTTATTTTAATAAAGTACATATTTGTTCGAGAATTTTCTCTTGGAAAGAAGCATTGAGATATTTCCTTGATCTATTTTTTTATATAATTCATCTTTCTCTTGCCTTTATCCCACACACAAGGAGGAGCCGGGGATTTTTATTATGATCAGAAAAAAATGTGTTTTATTTCCCTTAGCGGAACCAAGTTCTATTTCTGACACCATAACAGTAATTAAACTCCATAAAAATTATCCCGTTCGATTTATAACGTAATCTAATACTAAGCCTAATGAAGCCATTTTCGCAACAAATTGAAACTGAAACAAGTTTAAAAGAGTGAGTTATTACGATCATTAATTACGTGGGTGTTTCTTAATTCCGGAAGCACATAAATTTAATCTTATTATCTAATTAAGCTAATATGTCTAAAGCTGTTAAGAATATTTGCATAAAAATTCCCAGTGAAAATATATTGAACGCGATGTTAGAATTATCATTTCATTTCATCGTTGTTTTTTCAGGGCAGTTATACTATAGTTTTTGGGTTCTATAGTTCTATAGTTTTTAGTTCCTAACATCCCAAAACGAGCGAAGCCGTATGGCCTGATCTCTCTACCTTCGTGTCAGATTGCTTTTCCACTAAATTATGAGGGAGGAATTAGGGAGTGCACTTGTGCTGATTTAATTACTTGTGTAGGTACTATATTATCCTGTGTACTTGTCGCAAGGAAAATGTTACCTTAATCATACCCGTTTCTAGGTCACAGAAAGGTTATGAGGGTCTATCCCTAAGGAGAACCCACTTAAATCCCTGAGGCACTCCCTCATCATTAATTATTGAGAGCAATCACATTAAGTAGCACGAAGGCGCTATCCTACATATCCTGCAATCTAAAAAAAATTCTGCCGTAACCTGTGACTGTAAGAAGGACATAATTAAAATATTTTTAAAAACGTTTTATTTTATTTTAACCACCACCTCGCCATCACAATCTATCGCCAACATTAACGATGTACCTATGTACATTCCGTGTCCATAGATAATTGAAAACTGGATAGAAAAATATTTTGGTCGTCGACCCGGTGGCAGACTATAAAAGAGTCAATGGACTATCGCGTTTTATATTTTCTATAAAGACTTGCTTCCTAATTAAGCGACATCGGATCATTTACCTTGGTCCATGTTCATTTCCTTTAATTATACAGGGTTACTCCAGAATACATGTGTAAAAATATCAGCACAAAATATGGATTTTCCCACGGTGCGGTGGGGTGGGAAGAAGTGACGCAACCGTTGAAATGATGTCTTCACAATGTATGTATAACTAGATGACTAAAAGCACATTCAATTTAAAAAAAAACACACAAACATTGCCTGACCCAGGCATTAAACCCCCAAATCAGATATGAATAAACTTTAAATAGAATTTTCCCATACTTTTTAATTCTTCGAAAAGTAGTTCGGTTTTTCAGTGCATTGTATTCTTAAGTGGTTTGGATTATGTATTTAGGTTTTCAGTTTATTGTTACAGAAATATCGATCTAGATCACTAACCTTTTTAAAGTATCAAAACAAGGAAATAAATATTGAGCTTTACACATTTACGTCAAATCAAGTGACTATCCATTTTACATATGAGCGTTAATTTGTATTAAGTTAAGGCAAGCAAGATTTTTCCCGAAATGTCTAAATAAATAACAATTCAATTGAAACATTATTCCTTAATTTTTATGTACATATTTCTTTTACATAACATTGCAATCATGCTTTAATTTTTATTAAATGATGTTTGTCTTGAAAGAACTGCCTGTTTTTGTAAAAAATAGAATATTTTACAGATTTCAATGGTAAGTAATTATTTCTCTTTTTAATTTTTTTGTTAATAATTTAATTGCTGACTTCAAAATTGCATCATATTATAACTATCTCCCATTCTTAACCCTGTATACTATTAAAATCTGTACCCACCACAGACAAACACGGCTCTTTCGTCACATTTCGTCATATCACCTGGTCACAGTGGTCATTACTGGTCATGGCCACGAGCCGAGCCTCAGTTCGTTGGCCGGTCAGAAATTTGGCGACTATGAAAAAAATCTGCACTCCTCTATTATGATGTCACAACTCGTTTGGCGGGTGAAACCCGACATTTTATTTTTAGCAATCGGTTTTGTATGTTCGGGGCGAATATTAGTTAGAATCGTGGATTGTACGTTTTTTTTTGTGTGATAGATTTGGAGATTTTGTGTTTGAGCTATTTGTCTTATTGTACGAAAATTTACATTTTGAGGGATAAGGATTATTCGAAATATTGGCTTTCATACGAAGTAGTTTTGTTCGTAACTAATTATTGAAAGTTTTTTTTTAAATTGAACTTTGAATGTCAGTTAACTAGAATCAAGACTACGAGCCTTTTATTTTTCTTGATATGGCATTTCGCAAACGTTAAAACGATTATATAGTAAATTTTCATTATGCGATTTCCATTAAATTAAAAGGTTAAATTTTCATTTCAAGATGCCGGTTAATTCCTCATGTAGGATACTCGTATGAACATAATAAGTATTCGTAAGTAGCGAAAATTATTAAGTGTTACCAATTTTATCATCATGTTTGATAAGTGCGTGTTTTTCCATGCCTGCAATTTTGTTTTTGTGTAGATGTAATTTTGTTTTTATTTGTAGGCATGTAATTTCGTTCTTTACACAGCTATAATTTTCTTTTTTACTTAGGCACATATGGGTGCTTAATTTTATTTTGATACAGGTGAGAAATTGTTATCAATATCACGCGTTGGTAGTGATTTTCACAACGTTCAGCCGGCGCTTTATTAAATCGATAAAAGTAAATTAAATGAGAAGAATCAATATTTTTTTTAATCCAATCAAAAGTTCATACTGAGATTGCGATCGTGATTTATTTCATCGATTACGTGATAAAGCAAAGGTACGCGAGATTCGAAATTCAAAATGGCTGACTTTTTCTATCTGTGGAGCGCGCCAAAATAAACTGCGGACGTTCAATGACCCGCGTGTTGTGTTGACCGTGTGTCGTCATGTCACGTCATTTTGTCAATCAAGTTATCGTTAATGATGATACTCTTATCATGCGTATCGTTGATACATTTTCGTGAATATAATTTGCATGTTTTAGTTAAAAAAGAAAAATTCTTAGCACAAGGCATACAGACTAGACACACACAAGGTGTCGTTTAGAAATGAAATTATATGGGCTAAATGGTGAAAATTTGGAAAAGCCTATGCCCAGCTCAAATATGCTGGTGATAACGATGAAAATATGCGAAACAACGTTATTGTAAATCATCATATCGACATCGAAATCATAAATGTGACATGTCAAAGAGACAATTATAAAACCTTACCTAAAAAAGTCAAATTGCGTTTTATCACTCTTTTGATATCTTCAAATTCATCGGACATACGATTCACAGCAGAACAAAGACCTCTAAATGTATGTAGGCTTAAGAGATGCCCTTATAATGTGTCAATAATTATCAAAATATGAAATTATTTTTCTACCAACTTCGAAAACCTTCTATCGAAATATTAATAAAATATTGTGACATAATTTAAAAGATGGTCGCCAAACCACAAGGTTATTTTAAAAGCCGCGTGGTTCGTTGCGCGCCAAAATACGCTGATGGTCGTTCATTGACCCGCGGACTGGCCTCCGTGACGTCACGTGACGTCATCAACCGCGATTATAGCATGAGGTTATGTGAACGACCTCTGGTTGTGAACATCATACTTGTACCTGGCAGTTTTATTCAGGAGTACACGTGACAATGAAGACTTTCTACAATAAATACGTACCTTATTTGTGCAGTCATAGATAACAAAAAAGAAATCACTCGTGAATGTAGTACCTATGTTCTCATGTTATGTCAGCGAATCTCGGAAAGCATAAGCTATGTTCCTAAGTATTTGATAATACGGAGTCGAAGAATATTTTATCCTCCGTTGGTAACAGAACATACTGCAATCAATATTGTTTCATACTCCTTGCGATAATGCAATGTACATTTCCTTTCACTGAAAAACTACTGTCAAATTATCATAACCTTCTTCTCATTAAACACCTTGTGAAAGCTATACCAAAATCTGGAGTGATTTTAATTTAAAGGTTCATTTACTCGTACACCAACAAACTTTGATGGACGTTCATTGAACCTGCGCATCGGCGTGCGACGTCACGTGACGTCGTCGATGACGTCACAAGATGGCCGCCGGCGCGTGCGCAGTCGCCATGATGATTTAATTCACTCATTTCAAGGTTCCTTTTTGCTCATCGTAAGGCATAGTATGTTTTCGGTTTGTGTTGCAATCATAATATTTGATTTGTTGTCGTGTAAGTAAGTATCAAAACTTTCTTTTGATCGATGTATTAATAGTTTTCATGGATTTTTTTTACTGCCATGTGTTTTGGCTATTATTTAGTAATCATTGAACTTAGGTAGTTATGATGATGATCAGACTCAAGAAGAGAGAATAAGCTCTACTATTTTTTTTAACTGTAATGGCCATCAACCTCAAGGAACACCAAGATCCACAAATGTCCTTCAGATTTTTGGTCTATTTACAGACCTAGCCTGTATGTAGGGCAGTCTTTCACCAATTAGAAGCCTTGGGCACAAGGGCCTTTAAACCTCTGGTTTGGTAATCATTCAGGGGCCTGGGGGCCTTAATCCTAGGATGCTGGGAGGCCCAATCTGACGCGGAGCCCTAGGTACGTACCCAAAGTGCCCAGTGGGAAAGAGGGGTCTGTCTGTATGAATAACAAAATATGTAGATTGCCTGATTTTATGAACCTTTACATAAGGATAATGATGGGAAATTATTTTATTTTTAATTTTACATCCTAAACGGAGGGGGAGACCTTTGCCCTGCAGTGGGACGATATGGGCTAATATAATAATAATAATAATCTATCTTAAGTCAAAAATTGAACTTTAAGTATTTTACATTACGTATCGTGCAATTTGTGCAATAAATATTCATTCTCGTGGTATCGTTACGTCCTTCGCCGCACGTAGGCCGATTCAGGTGACCGCTAATTGAACAAACAAATTACAAAATATGAAGATTTTATGTCATTAACTTGATATTAAATCAAGTCTGGAAATTCCCATATGACGCCAATCCTTACGTAAGGCACAAACCTAATATTCATAACTAGCGGCCGCCCGCAACTCCGTCCGCGTGGATTTCGATCTCCAATAGCCTAAAGCCTTCCTCGTCAAATGCACTATCCAACACATAAAGAATTTTTCAAATCGGTCCAGTAGTTCCTGAGATTAGCGCGTTCAAACAAACAAACAAACAAACTCTTCAGCTTTATATATTAGTATAAATTATATAAATTATATATTAGTATAAGTATAGACTAGTGTAGTTTAGGGTAATGAGTAATGACATGCATTGTAATGTAATGCTGACGTCAGAATACGGACAATGAGGTGAAGTTCATTGCAATTGTTTGTTAAACGGCCGGTTTCGAGGTCGAGTCTAGAATATGATTATGAGTAGTTTCAAGAAGTTTAACTATATATTTTATTTGAGCGATGTAATGATTATTTTCCAGAAGTCGCGCGTTTGGAAATTTTCGATGTAGTATGTTACATAATTAAACTGAAAATAATTAAAAAAAAACCGATCCTGATGTTACATATGCTTGTCTTCTACATAAGATAGACGCATTATCAATACATAGTATAAAACAAAGTCGCTTTCGCTGTATGTCCGTATGTATGCTTAGATCTTTAAAACTACGCAACGGATTTTGACGCGGTTTTTTTTAATAGATAGAGTGATTTTTAACGAAGGCTTGTTTGTATAATACATGTAAGTAAGTACCACGGGCGAAGCCGGGGCGGGCAGCTAGTCAGATATAAATAAACATCTGACTCTACCCCAAAGATTACGGAATACCCTGCGTTCATTGTTACATGAGACGTCAGTTAAAGATAACTGCAGAGAACACAGTTCCTAATAATATTACATACGTTTTATAGTAAAACAAATAAGATTGTTATAATTTTAGTAAGTAAAACAGTCAAAAACAGATGTTTTTCTTTAGTTATGCTGACCCGTTTTATTATCAAACTAGCGGCCGCCAGCGACTCCGTCCGCGTGGGTTATGATTTCCGCACACAGTCTTACTAAAAATAGCTGAATAAAACAACGGTCTATATGATATGCATGCCATGCAGTCAATGAGTCAACTTGCACACTTTAATGGGCCTAATAACTCAGGATAGAAAAAAAAGTCAAATTAAGTGCCAGAAAACGCTTCTTATCATTATTATCAATCATTATTAACAATAATCTGGAGAGCTTATACATTTGAGAAATCATCTGTTCACCGCGATTCAGATCCGCGGCCGCGCCTCTAGCGAGGTGCGCCATCTATCGGCACATTTTAGTACTAAATAGTTCGCTAGCACAATATTTACAATGATAAAATAAAGGAATATACAATAGCTTAATTAAAGCCTACCTCGACAAATGGTAAGTGGTAAGTGGACTATCCAACACAAAATGTTTTGTCAATTCGAATCAGTAGTTCCTGAGCTTAGCGCGTTCAAACCAATTTGGACTTGAGTTGCACATGTTATTGTGATTCAACCATAAAAGATAGACATATGCTGTTGGAGGATATTTTTTAGGCAATTTTATGTAGAATATCTCCGTCATACATGGTTTCTATGTGACTTTAACCATTAAGGCTGCACACGCGACTGAAGCTTAAGAAATGGAGTAAATTCTCCCGTTTTCCCCACATTTCCCTTCACTACGCTACTCCTGTTGATTGTAGCGTGATGAAAAGTATCCTATAATATGCCCTGGAGTATGAAGAATAATGGTACCAAGTTTCGTCAAAATCCGTCCAGTAGTTTTTGTTTCTATAAGGAACATACAGACAGACAGACAGACAGACAGACAGACAGACAGACAGACAGACAGACAAAAGTTTTACTGATTGCATTTTTGGTATCAGTATCGATCACTAAACACCCCCTGATAGTTATTTTGGAAAAATATTTAATGTACAGAATTGACCTCTCTACAGATTTATTATAAGTATAGATAGATAACTTTGAAACTCATTTCGTTACATACATACGCAGGTACACATTACGTCACTATTTTTGTCATTAATAAATAGGTTACTTGTATCCTGCTATAATTCATTGTAAAGTACCTATTTTGAAGTCATGTATATTGTTAATATTATATCAGACGTATTTACCTATTACTGACGGATGACGACAGATATGACATAGAAAATCAGGCGATTTCCTTTAATAATTTATTATTTCATCAAAGTTTTGTAGTGAAAGTCAAAAAGTATTTTATTATTGGCATTTAACGATTTTATTATTGTCTACTGTGTAAGGACGAGATGACAAAAAAAAAACAATTCGAAACGCAAGTTTGATTACGAGTTCTTTTGAATAATTTTCTTCAAGATCTAAAGAAGAAAAGTCACGCCAGCCAGTCTGTTCATAATTTAAACTTTTCTTCTATTTATCTCGAAATACACCGGAACGAAATGGTTAAACAGACGTTATATGAATACCGTATAATCGGCTATTTTCCGCCGAAAATACATTGGCGTGTACTACTTTCGGAAAACAATATGTGGAAAACAATGTGCCCGAACAAAGACATAGAGGCGAATATTTTGCGGACTTCAACCTTGTTTCATAATTGAACAGTTTGGGACGAAGAGTTCAAGATACTGGCTAGGATGACCTGGTTAGCTTTTGTTGTTGTAAAGGCTTATCTTCACTGGTAAATAAGACGTTTCTATGACGTCAGCGTAAGATAGTTATATAAGGAAATTACATCACTGAAGATTATGATGTCTGTCGCAGTTTGCTGTTGGATGTAGGCCTCCCCAGATTCGGGGTTATGATCTTAGGTAGTTACCACTTACTGGGAAAGTCGGGTGACTGCAGCATTTTGGAGGGGAACGCTGCTAGCCCATCACCCCGGATTATCCCTCAGTCGCTTCATATATGTGTGCCCCTAGAGTTAAAATACCCATAGGCAAAACATATCATCAGGCTGATATAAGAAAAAAAATATATTTTAAAACTGCGGTTTAGCCAACGTATTTTTCTGTTTCATCAGCTCATTCTACGAAATAAGATCAGTTATTACTCATTTAAACAGTTATGGATTCCATTTCCACAAGTCCGATCATCTAAGTACAAAAAGAAATATTTAATTTACTTACACGGTTCAACATAGATACTACAGTATCTTACAAAAATAACTTAACCCGAAAAACGTGAGTTCAAGAAACTTACAGCAGGAAACGACAAGTGACCCACTTCCATTATTTAACCTGTGCGAATGGCGAGTCATACAAAACCTCCAAATGGTATTCAAATGAGCCTCTGCTCGGAATGAGGCTGTCTGATTCTGATATGGCAGTAAGACAGTGATGTTTGTATTCGCTTTGTGCTGAAAATTTGCGCGTATTTTTTATGTGAAAACCTTTGTGAGGCTCAAAATTAAAGGAATTGGAAATCAGACCAGTACAATTAGCTTTTACATGACTGTGTGACAATCATAATAAAATAATGTAAACTAGCGGCCGCCCGCGACTCCGTCCGCGTGGATTTCGAATTCCAATATCCTATGTGTTATTCTGATGTATAAGCTATATTGTGGTAAAGTTTCATTCAAATCCATTCAGTAGTTTTTACGTGAAAGAGTAACAAACATCCATACATCCATACATCCATACATCCATACATCCACACATACAAACTTTCGCCTTTATAATAGTAGTAAGATTATCTAATTGATTATTTCAATAGCACCTATAAGATGCGAATAACCGCATGAAAACTATGAAGGGCTCGTATTCAAATTCAAATTTTTAAATTCAATGTTTGAAAGAGATGTTTGAGACACCGACATTTTTGTAATTCTTTTTAAGAGTAGTATAAATGTGAATTCCGCTTTTTGGTCCTCTTAAAATCAAGCAGAAGGAAGAATCGTTTAAAAGAACTCAACCCCACCGAGTCTTCTTAAATGACCCTGTTGTCCATGGACAATAGTTGCCGTCTATTTTACTATTTTTATAATTTAAAAAATGTCGTCCTGTGTTTTATAAATATGTACAATTTTTCACAAGACGAAAAGTAAAACGACTGGCGTCTTATTTCATAGATAAAACGACAATAAAATCACTAAATTATCCGCCCCCTTCCCTTCAAGTTGACGCATAAAGTTCTCCGCTCTATACATACGTAGAAGTAATATGTAGGTACCTCAATGGTTTTAGCTATGATAGCTATGTGTGCGGAAAAGACCTGGCCGCGCCGCCGCGAGTAATAATATACAAATTACCTCTAAATATTGCAACAGAATAGGGCTCTCAACGCTTCCATTGAGGAGGCGGCGCTGAGCGGTTAACCCACATACCGGTCGTGTGGATGTGACCTCTTCCAAGTTTATTGCCAATACTAACACACCACAACCACTCGATATTAGCATCTAAATCAACTAACATTAAGTCCATAATACAACGGATGGCGAGCAAATAAATGATTGATAGTCGGGCTGCAGCGAAAGATTTTTAACATAACGCATTAGGCGATAATTTATGTTGGTGCGTTTACGCTTACATGCAAATTAGAGTTGGATGCTTTCTTATTTTGGTTATATTGGGAAATATCTGGACTAACTTGTTCCTATAGCAACTGTATTATGTATTTAATACTGTTTGATTTCTTTGATTTTCTGCTGTTTTGTTTAAACAATTGAGTAATATAATTAGTTCCTTTGGATCGGGCTGGAGATACCTTGGAGAGGTTTATTTTCAGCGGTGTACTGAGGTTGCTGATGATGACTTTAAGTTATTTAATATTTTGGTAAGTATATGTGTATACTTAAATAAAATAATATATATTTCTATCTCAAAACTCGACAGACATATCTATTCTAGATAATCTATAATGAGACAAGTTTTGACCAACTATGGGGAGCCCGAAAGTTTTTTTTTACTGTTTTGGTGTGAAAACATAAATGCGGTTCAAGGTACATAACAAGTTTCAACAGTAATAGTTCTTAAAGTTTCGGAAAAAATGGCTGTGACAGAAAGGCAGACAGACATGATGAGTCTAAAAGGGTTCCGTTTTTTGCCATTTGGCTAAGGAACCTTCCTTTAAATAAAAAATTAAATAGACAACTGACATTTTTAATGACGTCATTGGTTCTACCATTTGATTGTCATGACGTTGTAACATTTTTCTCATTGATGTGGTAATATCCGCATTGGAGTACGTTCATAATCCGGCTTAGATCTTGCCAATGGAACTCTGAGAACAACCAAACGGAAGTGTCAGGTCGTTGTGTCAAAAAAACATGTCCTCAATTGTCGACCTCGATGAAGTGTTTCAGTTGGTGAGTTTGTAGGTGCGACGGTGAGTCATATTTACTGGGAAATGTCAATAGAAATTGCATTTTCTAAATAGATGGTCTGAATATTTTGGAGGGTTTCTAAAATAACAACATGTTGTTAGTCACAATTGATAGGTAACCACAGTTATTGTTATTATTATACAACTAAATGTAAAAATTGTTTGTGATCAAGAAAATCTATGATATAAATCACTTGGAGCTAGAAAATAAAAGAAGATATAAGAATCATTGAAAATGGCAGAACACTGAGTTCCACTGGTTCCACTAAACAAATCGCTCATTTTATTCTTTCTATGAGACAAACGGTTTAATTTTTAGGTAAGACACCTCTCATGCATTGATTCGGGATCAATAAAAAAAAAACACATATCGATTTGAACCTTAATACTTTTTCATTATTATAAGTTTTCACGATATGAGTAAAATGTTTTGCGACTCCTAAATATGGTCAGTCTTCACTACAAATAGCATCGTCGATATAATCCCATTATCCTATATACATAAGATCTGGATACTATCCTTCAAAGAAATTGAACCTAAAAGTACCGCTGCCGAGAAAACTAGATAGTTTGAACGGTAAACGGGGCTTGTAACATTGTAGCCTGCCGGATACGACGGGTATCAGCAAACAAGTGTGATTGGATCTAGCATTATATGACCGACTGTATATCATTAGTTAACAACGAGTAAGTATCAGCCTATTAATGTCCCACTGGCAAAGGCCTCCATCATTTGAAATCATGTTTTCGTTGCAAAGATGCGTTTTGGCTCAATCAACACGCTTACCAAATGTAAGCCATTGGTGATTACAATCTCAGGCTGTGTTCGAAAAAACCGATACAATTTTTCCCTCGAATTGAACCCTAGACCTCGAGACCACAGCCCGGTACCGGAACCACTAGACCATTGAGGCGTTAACAACAGGCTATTTCTATATATCATGTGGTTGGGAAGGTGTTATGTAATAGGTATTTTCGTGATATGTTCTCTAGAAAAGGAAGCGGCAATAGCAATAGAATTATAGGTTTTGCTTTTGTTTGCTATGATTCAATTATTCTAACTCGTCTACTACTACTAATCACTATAGCGGCAAGTTCTAAATAAGAATCTAAAGTTGATGTCTAATTTACAGGGAGAAATGTCTTTTTCCCCTAATCATTGTATTGAACGTCAAGTATGGAAGATGTCTTACTGTTATCCCCTCAATTACGCTAGCTGTAAGATTCCTTTAATCCGTTTATCCGCTGTTTTTGCGGCTAACAGCTCTCCCATAGTCTGCGGCTGTAATTAGCTTACAACTGAAGAAATATATCGCTAACTAAGTGTAAGATCCGTGAGCGGTTCCAGTTAGTCGATACTAAAACGTTTACAATATCTTAAGGTTGCTGGATGTGGTAGAGGTTTCTGTATACTTTTTTTATATAAGAAGGACGCAAATGAGCAAGGGTCACTTGATGGTACGTGATCATCGCTACCGATAGTCAAAACTAACTCCACAATAGTCGTAGATGCATGTGGAAATATGTGTTTGGTCAAACATATTATTTCAGGGAGTTCTTTCATTATAATTACGTATTAATTAACGTAACATAAAGTATTATATTATACATTGGCATAATAATGATCAAAAGTTAAAAATAATTGTAATGAAATAGGATAGGCGGCAATGACCTATTAAATTTACCGATTCCAACCCGATTAAAACCTATGGTGAATTGGACTGATTGGTTCGATAACAAGAGGTAATGAAGCGAGATTTATTTATTTTGTAATGTGGCCACATGGTCTAAAATAACATGCACCTTGTATCATCAGAAGCATTGATGTTTTACAGTCAGACTTCCGATTATTATTTTGGAATGTATTGGTATTGTCCGACGTATTCTACAAGGTATTTCAGGGGCCACAAATTTCACCACCGCCTCTTCCTTCCACCTAACTCCTCGTCATAAGGCCGTGTCCAGACCGTTAGCTTGCATCCAAGTTCCGAGAGGTCCCATATCAGGAGGCTGTAACTGTTAGTTAACTCGTTAAGTAACTCGATGTGGGTCAACCGTTACTGATAGGTCTGAATTATGAACCTCGATTTGTGCTGATTCACGGTAAAGCCGCGGGTGCTCGTGAAATAGGTGGAAAGAGATAAAAGTGGATTTATACTTTTCGAAGGGGATTTTATGTTGTGAAAGACATTGTCTAGCAGTTATGGTTCAAAGTAGGGCAATTCCTGTTCCATTAGTGCTGTTGACGGGCCCGTTGGTCTAGTGGACAGAGATCCTGGCTACAAAACTAAGGGTTGTGGGTTCGTATTCTGATAGGGGCAAATGTTTGTGTAATGAACATTGACATTTGTAATCAAGTCTATTTACTTTTTTTATTCGATTAAGCTGACTGAAAAGTTTGTCTCAATTACATTTTTATGGCCGAGTCTTAGAGTTGATTAGTTTGGAGAAAATAGAATTTTCCATTTCAAATATTGTCAGAACAATTTATAAGATCCTTTGACGAAGTTGAATGAAAACGACTGAAGAGTATTTAAGCACCCTTTATAGTTAAATCTCTACCAAAAATGTCACTTTTGAAGCCAAATTATAATTCTTCACATTGCAACATTCTCAGAACAATTCCAACTCGTTAAACGAAGCTGAGTGCATTGACTCCAAGTTTTGTAGCAAGTACCAACCTCTGATCCGAAGGTACTTCTGATATGCTAACGGTCGGCCCAGATCCGACCTGCTCCGAACTCATGAATATCTACTGACATAATGCGTATTACCGCAGTTATCTTGAGAGCATAACTTAAGACAAAGTTATGCACTAGACGAAATTGTTTGTGTCTCTAAGAGGTAAAACTATATGCATTCTATCTATTCGAGTTTTATGTTGAAGAAATTTTTCAGTTTGTCATGCATTATTTTACAAGCGTTAAGAAAATTATCATAATGCTACTATTTCATTTTAAGCAAAATTAAGTTTCCACTAATTGTTTGAATATATTGTTACGTCTGGGGGGTTGACATAGCGGACATTGGAGCAACGTATTCGTAAGACAAAAATCATCATTGACCACAGCATCTTTGCAGATGATAGTTGCAGCATCACGGGGGTAAAAAGACAAAAAAAAAAAAAAAATTCATCTGTAACTTATAACCGGGATGCCCAAAAAAAAAATGGACTTAATATCTGCTGTCAATTAAAAAGAACGGTCAAACAAAGAAGCCTTACAAATTCGGCCATCGAGTGTGATTACGCCCGCTGGGCAAAGCCCTGCTCTTAACGGGATATAATTTTATCCGCATCCTGCGACCTACATACTTGGCAGATGAAATTATCATGTGTTTTTTTAGTCGTTTGCCAAACCCACGCCGTTGCGAGTTTGACCGCAATTGAAGGATATTTTCGTACCAGTACTTTGTTTTATTTGTTCCACATGTTCGTTGTTTGTTTAAATTTTTAGCAAACATGTGGATTTTTTTAAGTTTCCATGCATTTTGGAGAAAATATTAATTATTTTTTCTCAAAAAGTTCTCTTTACGTTTCGGGCGTTATTTTGATTATCACATAATATGTATAGTCCGTTAGTTACATAAATCTTAAAAATGGGTCAAAAAATATATATAGCGTTGTCAATGAAAAGTTAGTTTTCGCTAGGCCTTTAATTTCAGGTCCCAAGTTTTTGTCTGATAGTTTGTTGGATTCTCAAGATAACTACATTCTCTCATGCAAGCATATTCTTAATAAAATTAACTTTATCATTACCTTTTTACGTGAACCGCGTCATCGATCAATAAATCAATATTTCAAAGTACGACGTGCATAATGACCTCATCGCAAACGCGGCCCGCTAGACAACACTAACGATCAATATCATGCCATAAGTGTCACAGGCAGGGTGCAGGTTCGACGTCCGCTAACGGTACACCGAAGTGGGTCACAAGGCTTCGCTAATATCATCACCGAAGCACCGTTACCGATCATGTGGTGAGATCTTACATTTGTATCCGCATTGACCAGTTTAACCTGACCCGCCGAGTAAGTCCCATTTCGGCGTAGTGTCGTACCACTGTGCAGCGCGGGAGTTCAAGGTTCAGTGGCTGTTCGAATATGTAATCTAAGGAGGTTATTCGAATGAGGTTGCGTAACTGTCGACGACACGTGCGCACTTGCTTGGATATAATGTACTAGTATTGAATTGATGGTTGATGTCCGTGTTGGTATTGGTGGACGAACGTTTGAGCCAATGTTGGCGATGTTTTTGCTGATGCGTGTGGGTAACTTGATAAGCTCGTTGGTCTGAGTCTGAGACCCTGGCTACAAAACCGGGTCGCGGGTTCGATTTCCGCTAGGGACAAATGTTTGTGCGATGAACATCGGTGTTTGCACTCGAGTCATGGATGTTTATAAAATATTTAAGTATGCCTCTCTCGTTCCCTAGCATATAATGCCATAGTACTAGCTTCGAGATTAGTTTGAGGTCAGGCATTGGTGTGTTATTCCTAGGTTTTTTTTAAAATATTCGCACTATTTGGACTCCAGGGGATTTTGATTGGGAGACGTGCCATACTTACATAGAAGGAAATAGCACTACACCTACATATACAGTACAGTACACCTGTATACTCCTCACGTTTAAAACGATTTACTGCCTTGGCAGAAATCCAACAAGAAGAACATTTACAAGTACAAGGCCAATTTCAGAGAAGGTATACTACCATGTCTTCGACAGTTTACTATCAATTTATTGATTTATTTATTTCTATATAATAAAAATACCCTCCGGTCGTTTTTGGGCTATGGTGGCCGATCTTACGATCAGCCAGTTACGCAGGGCATTGCACAAGTGAGTGCGCAAGCACAGGTGCACTTCATATTCCCTCACTCTCATAGTTTGGCGGGACAGCAATCCGACACGACCTTACAGAGATCAGACGCATTACCAATGCCTTCTTAAGCACGGAAAAGCTCCTGTTATTGCGATATAAACGACATACAACAATAACATTTATCACACGATATCTTTTAATATAATTCCTATATCATAATTGTTTCAATCGTTTACCTAGCGAACCAATAACACCTCAATTGCACCTACGATTAATTGAATCATTACAAACTACTTTAGATAACAACCACACATCTTTATCACTGATAACTTAACCCTTATCAGAAATACCTACTACCCGTTCATGAGTTCCTGGGACCAAAAGGTTTGTTAATTAACTTTTAATCGTACCTTAATTAAATTCTAATTACATCTATTCAGATTTATATGAAGATAACAGCCACTATCGCATATTAAGATGGCTATCAGTTTTCAATGTTTGTATTTATTTTATTGAGATAACAGTTTATGTTCTAATTGGTATGGGAGTTGGATGCTTGTTCTATTGCATTGATGGCTGAGATTTCAGATCGCTCGTTTTGGGTTTCATAACATAATTTAAACGGATAATAAGTACACGAATATAGTTATGAAGGAATTGAGCTTAGAATTTTGGTTCAATAAAGAATTTGTTCATTTATTATTTAATAAATATTCTAGTTTTGACTTAAGCGATACAGCAAGATTGCCGAGTCAAAAAGTGGTTATTTAAGAATGAACTAATGAAACGTATTACCAATGCATAAAGTTTATTTTCCAATAATAAATCGTGTTTTACACCTGTCGTATGTAAAATATATAAATAAATGTTTAAATAAAGAAAATAAATAAATAAATGTTTTTGCGAAATGTACGTACATTTTTTTATTATACATTCACTAATAAGTTCGTTTTTTTTTAGATTTCGTGTTGGAGGCTCGCCTAAAGATAAGCCATACAGGTTACAAATCCAGTAATGAAATGTCCATCCATCCCCCGAGTAAACTCTTTATCAAAATAACGTTTTAGTATAAACAATTTACCACTAAGTATATAATGGTAAATAAATAAACTGTAAAAGTTTAAATAAATAAATAAGTTTTATGTATAATAGTACCAGGCGCCCATAAGTTATAGGTAAGTAGTTAGTAAAGTCATACTATATAGTTCTTAGTGTAGTGATAAGACCTTGCCTGCGCAATATGAATGAATCGTATCAATTGACATTACGTAGGTATTTTGCTCGGCGTATGCCGTACTAGCGATAAAGGAGTGATTTATATAATATTACATTGTAAGGTTTGATTTATGACTAGCTCGTCACTGTATTAAATTTCCAAACGATTGGCTTTAGTGATTTTTGTGAAGACAATTTGGTTGAAATCAATTTGGTTTTTAGGAGTATAAATTTTAAAATCCTGAACGTCACGTTTATATGGAAACATTAAGTTATAGAACTCAGAAAGTACCTCAATACATTATCATAGCGTTTTGATAAAACATTTTGAGCAGGCATTTCTTTTTATTTATTTTGCAATAAACATTAGGTGTTAGAAAACGAGTCTTGCTCAAAACATTTTATTATAACCTTATACATGAGACTGAAATACTAAAATTGCATACCGTCAAGATTAATTTTGGAGAAGCATTCTATTAACCTTTGATTTTGGCCTTGATGACTAACATTTGCTGGTGAAATGGGGAAAGTTATACCAAACTGCTCAGAGATCTAAGATCAGACAACGATCACGACATTAGGTCGTGTTACTAATGATCTAAGGTCGTGACCTGGACGTAGAGATCTAAGACTCATAGGAAAATGGCGAATCGAAATATACACGGATTAGAATATTCTGGGCGGTTGACAGTTTTTGTAGAAGGTTTTGAGGTTCATGTTCAGAATGAAATGTGAAGAAGAATATTCTGGAAACGTTGATTGTGTCTGTAGAAATTTTTGAGTTTCAAATCAACCATCCAGTCAGGTTAAGTTACGGTATGTATGGCAGTTCATGAAGAAACAGTACTACACTGTTTTTGTAAGAAGCGACTAAGGAACATATCCGAGATGGGCAGCAGTGTTACCCTGTTCTTATCATTCTCACCATTTTGCGTTGACCCAATCTGAACGAAACCTTTCATGGGTGAAAGAAAGTAGTCCCGCAGCTAAACTTTTAATGCTCGTCTGAATTTATCGAATATTACTTCTTGCAACTCCTAACAATTGGGGAGAGAAGCACAGGTAAACTCGTTTTGAAATGGACCATAGGAGAAATTAAATGAAGGTGATCACATTAGCAGCTATTCAGACATTTCCACAACAAAATATATCTCTCTTAAGCCAGGACACTTTAGACATCCTACATTAACCAAATTTTCGAAATTCCGCCTGCAATTTCGCCACATTAAAAATAGATTTAGAAAGACCAAACTACGTTACTATTATGAATGAATCACTGACTTCTAATATTCGTCATTTCGACCGCTACAACTTGACCTACATTTGGCACGAGTAAAGAAATTCGTCGGTCGTCGACCTATACACCGTTTCACTCTTTTTTTAAACTAATAGCAATGTAAACAAGCATTCACTGGGCTTTCTACGGCGGCTTCGTCTACCGCCGCGCCCGCTTCGCCCACCAAAAATTTGCCTCTCACCACTCCCTCCTCTCACGGAACCTTGCAAAACCTAACGACCTTAACCTTCTACAAATAAAGTTAAAAATTGCGTGGCAAAATTCGCGTGCATTCAAAAGACCTTTCTCTAACTCATTTTCTCCTAGTACATCTTATGCGATATTTTTTTTTTCACGAGCGCAGTCAAATTCGGCGGTCATTGTGCCAGTTCTTGAGTTCATTGCCGGTACCGTTTGCCGACCTACCTCCACAATTCGCTGGCTTTTATTTTGGGCGGACAGTTACCTTTTATGCGGCATTAAAATGCTGTGCAAGAGATCGCCGTTACGATAACTCGACATCGAGTATTGGTCAGGTGACGTATGAATCCCGTTGCGTTATGTCTTAAGAGTCTGGATATACTTTTTATCCGATCCGATTTCAATTTTCATTATCGTTAGTGCAATGTTGGAAAGGGTATGGGGTCTTAAAGTCAGGCAACGCATTTGCGACCCTTATGTGGTTGTCGTGTATGTCTGTCATATGTGAGGCCGGCGGTCAAACCCCGGTCAGGCACGACGCACCTCTGGATTATAAAAAATCTGTGTGCGTAATTTCATACCAACTGTATGGTGACATACAATATCGTAAGGAATAGTGTAGGAATAGGAATACGGAGAAGGCAAAAGCCACTTTATTTAAATTGCCAAGAGAGTTGACAGGGGGGGGGGGGTACCCATAGTCTTCACTATGTTCCCTAGTCTAGTAGGTAGTCATTTTCCGACCTGCACGGATAGCACTATTCTAGACTGGTACTACAACACAAGTGTAATTTACAAGACACGTGAAATACAAATACGTATTTAACTTAATGTTTGTTGGTATTAATAATAGTTTCCGCTTCGCATTGGTCTGCGAGTGCGAAGTGAGCGTCGGAACTCGGAACGTATAGAAAGTCAGCCGCGACCATGGCCGGCGAAAGCGCTATTCACTTGACCATTAATTAACTCAAACCGATCGGCTTGTTCACTCCCAATATGCAAACCGCTGCTTTTGGTCTCCCGTAGTATTATTATTAATTTTTCATAATAATAGTTCTTGTATTTTTACCACAGCAACATTGTGGTATTACCTACTGCTACGTAAAGAGCAGACACCTCGAAGAAAAACATTCTTATACGCACTATGTCAATGGACAACAGTTGCGGTCTATTGTCGTATTTTTTAATAGAAAAAATGCAGTCTTGTGTTTTAAAAACATGTACAAATCATTACAGGACGAAAGAAAAGCTAGTGGTGTGTCATTTCATATATGTATAAAAAGACAAAAAAAAAACACTACATTATCCGCCCCCTTTCCCTCCAAGTTGACGCATAGATTTTGTTCTCAATGTCCATTCTGTACGAAGTAGTAATACCTCAATGCAGCAGGACAAAATTAGCGTGCTTACACTTATATTTTTTAATTAATTATATACAACTAGCGGCCCGTCACGCGGTTTCACCCGCGTCCCGGGGGAACTACTTCCCGTACCGGGATAAAATATAGCCTATGTTACTCTGGGTGAATGTAGCTTTCCAACAGTGAAAGAATTTTTCAAATCTGCCAAGTAGTTTCGGAGCCTATTCAATTCATACAAACAAACAAACAAACAAAAAATCAAACCTTCCCACGTGTATCAGTATAAACGATAAACTAGACCATAAAAAAATTAAATGATGTCTTGATTTGGATAGGCCAATGCCCTGTAGTAGAACACGATTTTTTTATTGAACTTGTTAAAAACAGGAACAACTTAGAATATTTAAAACCAATATTAAAAAGAAAATTTTATTTTGTCTCTAGTATTTAATACGCCGTAAATTAAATTAAATATGCAAAAAAAAATTGGCACCAAAACATCCATCTAAAATAAGAAACTATCGGAACGCAATTTGAATTTCGAACGCGATCCGTCATCAAAAAAATGTCGTTCGAAATTCGGCCAGTAATGATATCGGTGTAATCGCACTGATGAGTCAACGGCCGGTGAAATGAGGGGGTCATTCACCTTTCACCCAATTTGCCTAAGTCGGCGCATGAAGTGGCATCGGATTCGGCGACATGTTGAACCGACCGTAGTAGAGGATTTAAATATGTAGTTACATATGCCCCGACAAACAGAAAACTGTGGCATTCGTGTGTATGACATGACGTTCACTTAATCATGCTGTCACTGCGATAAGAAACGACAGTCGCTTCAAATTTTAGTGTCAATTTCAGAGCGGGTACAAAGTCTAGCGCCATACCTACAACTAGGGAATGCAATCTCGCGAGATTAGGGCTCCGGCGAGATCTCGCGAGTTTACGAAAGACGATCTCGCGAGATCTTGTCAATTACGAGATCTCGCGAGATTGCCAGTTTGAGTGTTAATTCGTACTGAAAATCACATAATTTCCAAGAATTAGGAAGAAAATAATGAAAATATATAGTTATTGTGAAATCAACATTATTTATTACGACTTATTTTATTAAATTTTCATGTGTTTAACAGCTTTAAACGTATTAATTTACGTATCTATTTTATATCAGTCTTCGTTTTTAATTATATCAAAAAAATCACTACTCTGCTCCTATTGACTGTAGCGTAATAAAAGTATCCTATGATCTGCCCAGGAGTATGAACAAAAATTGAACCAAGTGTCGTTAAAATCCGTCGAGTAGTTTTTGTTTCTATAAGGAGCATACAGACAGCAAAAATTTTACGATTGCATTTTTGGCATCAGTATCGAACAATAATCACCCCCTGAGTTATTTTGAAAATATTTTTCATGTACAGAATTGAACTCTACCGATTTATTATAAGTATAGATTTTCACACGTAGTAGGTGTGAAATTAATATTTATTGACTCAACTGGCCAACTTTATTCAGTAAGTTGCACGTGTATGGCACTCTTTTCTGTCAGATTTGATTTAGAAATGGCAATTTACATACGGGTATGTACATTTTTGTTTTAATTTATCATATTTCTGAATGGAAACCATGAATATTATGCAGCATTCGCCTTTTGGTGATGACGAAGAATCCAAGTTCAATCTCGTAAATCTCGCGAGATCTCGTCCATTTTCGCCCGAGATTCAATCTTGCTAAAAAAGGCCGAGATCTCGTAAAAACGAGATCTCGCGAGAACGAGATTGCATTCCCTACCTACAACTTTAAGGCTCGTATTAATAAATCGCACTCAACTCTGGGCTCGATCTTGAGCGCGAACTTGAGGTGCTGTTTTGTATGAGAATGACATATATAGTTCCACTCGAGATCGAGCTCAGAGTTGGGTGCGATTTATTAATACGATATTAAATCTATGAGTAGAAGTACATTCGTGTCAACAAGCACCTTAGGCCATTGTGCGTACCAACAAAGTTCGATAAGGGAAATTTTTCAGCGTTTTCCGACGCGAGGTCAACGACCGGTGTCGATGTCCCAATTTGCCCGCCAGTGTTTTGTTCGCGACTACATATTTTATCGCTTTTAGATAGAACTAGCGGGCGCCCGCGACTTCGTCCGCGTGGATTTTGGTTTCTATATCAACTTTTTTCCCGTTAGGGGTGGATTTTTTAAATAATCTTTGAAAGGGGATGCCTACGTCATATTATCTTTATGAATACGAAGTCTTAGCCCGATGGGTTAAAAATGACAAAGTTTCATACTAAAGTTTATCCCCTATTTTACCCGCTTAAGGGGTTGGAATTTATTAATTATCTCATTAATTAGGCGATGCCTACGTCATAGTAGCTTTATGAATGCAAAATATCAGCCCGATAGGTTTAAAATTGACAAAGTTTCATACTACCGTTCATCCCCTATTTTACCCCCTTGGGGGTTGGAATTTTTCAATCTCATTAATTAGGCGATGCCTACGTCATAGAAGCTTTATGTATGCAAAATATCAGCCCGATAGGTTTAAAATTGACAAAGTTTCATACTACCGATCATCCCCTATTTTACCCCCTTGGGGGTTGAATTAATCAAAATCCTTTCTTAGCGGATGCCTACGTCATAACATCTACCTGCATACAAAATTTTAGCCCGATCCGTCCAGTGGTTTGGGCTGTGCGTTGATAGATCACTATGTAATCAGTCAGTCAGTCAATCAGTCAGTCACCTTTGAGTTTTATAGATATAGATAGATAGATAGATAACGTTTTTATTTTTAGAATACTTTTCGAGTGTTTAACTAATATAATCGTTGGTGTAATTGTTTAGGGAAATGTGTCGAATGTTTATCTGAAATATTCCGTGAAAACAATTCTAGCTTGCACTAGGACAATGCTTAGAATCCAACCAACGTTTTATAAAAATTAAAGTCTCTCATATTTTATATTATTAAAAAAATCAAGCAAAATTTTACAGGTATCAAAAAAATTGGCGTATTTTATATTGATGGCTTGGTAAGTAATTAAATGATGAAAAACCAAGGGTCGATGAGTCAGCCATCACGCATGCTGTCGTAAGCGCAACGTAAGAATTTGCAAATCAAACACACTGCCACTTTCGCAATGTTATCGTCAACAGTTCAAGGAACGAAATAGTGTTTTCCTCGAATTTGTATCATACATTTTTTGTGTATTTGAATGAATGGGTGTTCTAGAATGAAATAGGTATCTGCTAGGTGGCGTAATTTATTAGAATTTTAGTTTTTCTGCTATTCTGAAAAGTGCCGATTTGTACTTTAAGTTCTTTGTGACATTATAACCATCGGTATGTATAACTTGCACCCTTGTTGTCTAAGGTATTAATTATTTAAATTGTATACAAGGTTTAATTCAAAGCACACGTCTCACTTAATTTTGTTATTGATGTGCGTTGAATTGTTGGTCCCATTCTGAGATTTTACAGAATTCTTCTCTAACTCGTGACATTTTCTATAGGGGCTTAGAAAGGACCACCATATTTATATGTCATAGATGTCCTCATGCAACTGAGGAATATATATAAATGAAATAAACGAACACAACAATTGGCTAGTCCCAAATACTTTTATAAACATCGATGACTCGACTACAAATGTCGATGTTCATCAAACAAACATTTGCCCCTAGCGAGATTTGAACCCGCGACCCTTGGTTTACCACTAGGCCAACGGGCCTGTCAATTTAAATTAAACACTTAAAAAAATTGAAATTCTGGTGATGACATCGAATTCGTCGAGTGATGTGATATCACGTACGTTGTCTGTCGAAATACACGGCATTCACGAATTGAACATTTGCGTTTGCGAAATGGTTTTAGTTTTTAAAAGGCGGAGAGGTCCTTGCTGGTCATGGATCAATGAAATAATTTAATATTGCCCATCTTATTAAGAACCTTTAGTGCTAAGGCAGTCAGATGCTAATAAGGTGAACTAAATATATATAAACAAATTCAAATATATTCGTTGGACTAACACACCAATAGCCTAGCCCCAAACTAAGCTCGAAGCTTGTACTATGGATGCCAGGAAACGGATAGACATACTTAAATACTTTTATAAACATCCATGACTCGAGTACAAATGCCGATGTTCATCACACAAACATTTGCCCCTAGCGGGATTCGAACCCTCGACCTTTGGTTTTGTAGCCAGGGTCACTAGCCACTCGACCAACAGGCCCGTCTATAATATGAGATGGATACTGCTGCAGTGTGATCACCAAACTGCATTAGGCAAGCGTGGTGATTAAGCCAAAACCCATTTTTAGTATGAAACATAATTTCAATTATGGAGGCCTTTGCCCTGCAGTGAGACATTAATAGGCTGATACTTTACTGCTGAAATAGAGTCAAAACGTAAAGTGCAAAAGTAAATGTCGATCGATCCTCAAAGCAGTATACATAAATTGTGATTTTCTGACGTATGTACATATTTGTGGAAGAACTACAATACTACAAATATAAAATTCACGCAGTGACTGTCTGAAGCCAACCGCAAAACTTTCAAAAATTATCCCAAGAAAGTGAGAAAATTTATTTTAGTTGTTCAAAAACATATTATGTATAATCATCATGATTTTTAGGGTTCCGTAGCCAAATGGCAAAAAACGGAACCCTTATGGTTTCGTCATGTCTGTCTGTCTGTCTGTCTGTCCTGGCTCGTTCTCCGCCGCTTCTGAACAGATTGCCACGAAAATTGGTGGAGAGATGTATAGTGATAATTCAAGAATTGGTTTTTAAAATAATCGAAAAATAATTATTTTTAACCCCCTCCCATACAGCGAAAAGTAAATTCGAAAAAAAAAAATTCGACTTACCCCATCGTGTGTGGTATCGTTAAAAAGGTATTTTTTAATACAATAAAACTTGCCTTGAAACCATGTGGATCAAACACCCCAGTCACGAGATATATTAATACAAAGTTAAAATTAGAGCGTCCCCCCCCCTTAACTTTTGAAATACTATTACAATAATTCTGAAAAAAAGTGTCCTTACTTGGAGGTAAAGCACTTTCAACGAAAACTATAGCGAACTCTGTATCATACATAGTTATTTTTATACAACTCGACCAACTTATGACGTGCAGTTGCCCTTACTAAATGGTGTCTTAAGCGGTCGGAACCCTTTCATGGGCGTGTCCGACACGCTCTTGGCCGGTTTTTTTAACATGTAATGAACATATTTGTTACAAATATGTGGTTTAATTAACACCTTAGTATGAAGGATAAGGAAAATGTATGTGTATTTAGACATAGCACTTTTCCCAATGGCTGGTTTTTAAGGCGATAGTTGTGAAATGCGTGGCGTGATAACTTAACTACATCACACCATGTTTTTGCGTCACGCATGATAGTAAATCGAATTTATTTACATCAGCCATTTATTTTTATCTTTGTAGAAAATCAGTGGAATAGTATCTTGGGTCTCCCCAAATACTATTTACTATACTATTTTATCTATATAGATACTATTTACTATAATATTTATAAGATACTATTTTATCACAAACCAGCCCTCGATTAGAGAATCATAGACATTTTTAAGTCGATTTTCGGAATATCCTGTTCCGCTAGTTACGAGGATCCTGACTTTCATATCCCTTGTTTGTCATAAATGAAAGAAAGAAAGGAAAGTTTTAATTTGCCACTTAGATCACACGAAACACAAAAATAAAATAAAATATGTTGTTGTAAAAGTTTTTGTTGTTGCACCAAAAAGGTTAACGCTCAGCATCATAATATGACGGAAGACCATGTGACTTCATGACCGCTTACGTTTAATTAACTGCCAACAACTCCACTCTTCTAAGTTCTCAATCGAGATATGCATCTGCCCACGTCCACTTCAGTGAACTTACTGACAAAAATCCTTGATAAAATTATTAGAATTAGTGTTGTAACCGACACTGACTAACCTTCCGCACCGGAACAACTAACAAAGGCTTCTGAGATTCTCGAAAATACAAGCCCAGATGCAAATTGAGTTGTGAAAGAATTTTTGCATCAGCATACTTCATTCCGTTTCATTCATGACTTTCCGTCATTCAAGCAAGTGAGTCATGGGTTACGTTCTCGATATGTCGTAACTCCCGATGTAAACATTTACAAATCACATAGGAATTTCGCAATGCGTTTGCTTGTAAACAAGATTGTACTGTCGAAAACAAGACTTGCGGTTGGTTATGCGATAGATTTTTCCTGCTCTAAATACATGCTGAAAATGCCCTTCGACAAAACGGTCGTTAAAAAGTGCATAGTTTTAAGATCTATTGGGGCAGAAGTTTCCATTTGTGGCGGTAATCAACAATCTGCTGAAGACTACTGGTAGAAGGTCTACTCTGGAATCTGTTGAATCTAGGCATAACTGTAGGGGTAGGGTTATATGTCCAGATTGACTACGCTAGTAGTATGATGATGAATAAATTTGTCACGGTGATGGTGCTCGTATTCATTAAGTATATATTTGCGTACTTTACTCTGTCCAAAATAGTGATTGAGTATTGAACAAATATAAATTTGTTCAATTTGAGTTCTAAACACCATTTATCTGCGATAAGTGAAATTCGAATTAAAGAGCATTTTCATTCAAAAGACTAAAACGAAAGTGGAGACTTCCGAGTTTCCCTAAATCATTTGTACCGTTTTCAGTCACCAATAAACTACTGAATACATCAATAACTATCCAACAGGAAATTACTCGAACACTTAACTATTTATAGGAAATAAAATTTACAAAAATAATTTCCGAAAGTGGTCATCAACCTCATCTTTTAAGAGCTGCAAAATTCACCAGGAACTCGGATAATGTAGTGAAATGAGGTTTTAAAAGTCTAATCAAAATAGCCGTATAAGCGACATAACTGGACAATGAAGCGAGCAATATAGTCGAAAGAAAAGAAAGAAGTCCCGTAGACGCGGTATAGTCACAGAAGAGAATATTTTATTGACAACTTATACTATTTTAGACTAATGAAACGTTAAGAAACATTTAATTTTATTGAAAATTGTTCGAATAAAAATTTATTTGACAATTAGCGGCCCGCCTCGACACGGGTGCAATGGTGGTACTAAAGTGACCTTTCTCTTTAATCATTCTATCCTATTAAATAAACTCATAATTTTTGTTGCATATTTTAAAAGTTATAAGCATACCTACATAGACAGAATAAAGCGACTTTAAGCAACCCAGACATATTAAATAATAAATAATATTGTTTGTATTTGATATAGTATTTTAAATGAATTCGCATACCGGCCAATTCCAGTTTTTGAGAAATATAATTTTGGAGCAGTTTTAATTAATATCTCCTGAAAGATCAGCTTAAATGGTATTGGCTGGTTTGCGAATTAATCTTTTTCACGCCACACTTTTTTCGAAAGTCATCCTCTGGACGTCTACAAGTTTTTTGTCTGTTATATCAGTCGTTGGCGTATTGGGTACGGAAATAGTTTGTCTGATATATCAGACCTTGGCGTTGAAAGGGTTTAGGTATCGATATGTAGTTCCTCATGTTACCGCGGGATTTCTTCCGTTGAACGTACTCAATTGACCGCTCTGCGCGGGCGCCGGTCTTCCGCTTGCGCCAAAAGAGAAATAGGTGAAGAGTCTATGACCGAGGAGGTGGACAACATTTGGCTATTTTATAAAATAGATGGATAATAAAGATATGATGTAAGTGCAACTTTTTGGTGCACTTACATCATATTGCAATTGGAGACATTGAGAATTAATAAAATCAGTTCCTCACACCTACTAATTGAGTCCAGGAACACAGCTGAGTGGCCAATATTATTTACTTATTTAAAGAAAAAAAAAAGTTTACATTTTTTATAGGAAATACATTCCATTATAGTGTTATTGATACGCTACTCACGTAAGTAGGTCAAATTGTTATTTTATTGAGGAAAATCTATTATGTATCTTTTTCATAATAAACACTTTGTTTTAGGGCTTAGGGAGTTCAACACATTCAAAAAATTATAAAAAGAAAGGACACCCTTTAAAAAATTGATGGTAAAGATGTTACATACAGCCTTTTTTACTCACACTCTTTCACAAACACGTCATAATTTCACCATTTCACAGTTTTCCCCCATTACTAAAAGGTTGCAAACCTCTGCAGTGATTTCCGATCAGATCACATGTCTGGAGGTCATTAACACTCGAGATTTCGTACACCATCGCGTTTCAGCATTTTCTGTCTTATCTCCTTTAGTACAGAGTTCAGAATCGTTAGTTTGGCGATATTCAACTTTCTGACGTCTATGAAAGCTGCCCAGTGCCCACCTATACGAATTGTAAATAGTTTTTACCATAGATTTTCTTTGTTCGTCTACTTTCCATTGAGCGGTTTTCTCTTCACAGAACACCGTAGGCCGATGCCCAGTTTGTGGTCAGTTGTCATTTCCAATGAGTTGATGTTTATTATCATCGCAGTCGATCAAGGATGGGATAAGTTTGCAAAGATACTCGTAATCGTAACTCTGAGCGATCGGAAATGGTGATCTGTTGTTTTCTCATTGCTTAAGCGTTTAAAGATAAGTTCTATTCATGGTACTCGTTTCCCTTTACTTGTGATTGGATATAATCGAAATAAAGTTTAAGCTATCTATTACAAGGGGAGAGAGAAACATTCTTTAAAAATATGTTGGTAAGAAAACTGTACAATGTCAAATTCAAAAGCTCATGATATCAAAGGCCTTGTCGTACAGATATTCGGTCATTTTTGGCCATGGCGACCGATCTTACGATCAGCCTGGTACTCAGGATACATTATGCTCCCTCCCAGTCCTTCCAGAGCATTATCTATTCCCTCACTCTCATAGTTCAGAGAGACAGCGATCTGAAACGACCGGAGAGAGACCAGGCGCAGGAGCAACAGCTTAACGTGTAGCCTTCCGAAGCACGGAGAAGCTCGAGATGATTTTTTTCGGTCACCCATCTGATGACTGGCCTCTGCGAGACTTGCTTAACTTAGCAATCGCAGGACGAGGCTTCCCTAAAATACTAAATATGCCCATAGTCATCACGCGACGAAAGCTGGTTGGTGAAAACGCTTAAAACTAATATTCGGGTCTACCAAATCTTGGGTCCTTCTGTATTATTATTATTATATATTATTAAAAAAGTATACTCTGACTTGATCGACACTCAGAGCTCAATGGAAGATGGCAGTAACTTACAATCAGTAACTTACATACCTCAAAGTTGTCTACTTTCTACCTTATAAAAAATTCTTCTGCGCTAAACATCTTATTAAAGATTTAAGCACAGCAGTTCAAAAATCTAATAATGCACTTGGGAACAACGCTTAATTATGTTTCCTCATCAAAGTTCGATTGCAACGGGTCATCGACCTATGCACAGCAGATTTGGCTACCTATGTCGCGGTCAATAGCACGATCAGACAATTTCACTACTATGGATTTGAGATTAGGAAGATTTTGTCTAATAAGTCGCTTAGCAAAAATTAAGTAATTTTTTTGCCTCAAAAGTTCTCCAAAAGGCAGTAAGCATAGATTTTGATTTAGTATGGATTCTACATCGCGCAAACAAAATAATTGTCGTCCGCTGTTAGACAGTACATTGAACCCTGAACATATTTAATATAATGTAAGTGCAACAGCTCAGACGAATCTATCAGTACAATTTTTGTTTTAAGTTTTGGATTTATTTGATTGTATTTAATTTATTGCAAAATTAATGGGCAAGAAGTTTCCGATTTAATTTGAAAATACTGTTACTAATTTAATAAAAATAAGCATAATTTTTTAAATGTCTAAAAATTACAAACAAAAATTTTATGCAAATATCACACATGATAGTATTTCTTTTGTAAATATTACCTGCATGTTATTTTGGCTCCACTCTTCCTGATGGTGAGTAAATCTGAAGCCCTGATTGCCATGACGACGGATGCGGTGTCATTAATATTATTTTAAATTACGAATAAGCATTTAAAAACGACTATTAAGTTGACCAACAGCTATTTCATGAAACATTTTACATACTCCTACTTCACAATTTGGCTGCAACGTATATAATACGTGACGGAATTTTTTAATTGTCTCCCGTTCTCGCATTCGGCTCTATGCTTAAGTGCGAGAGGGACAGACGACAGGTCAACGCTGGACATGTTATAGCAAATATTCTGGTTAACATTTCGGCTCGGATGAGTTTCCTAGAAATAATTGGCAATCTGCTGTCTGTACTAGGGATCTTAGGGACTGTGTTTGGTCTACAATGTTGCTATGATTAAGTACATATAAGGATAGTTGGGATAAATATGACGGAAAGAGGATCGTAAGAAACAATAGCGGGGGATGGACAGCGTTTTGAGGAGTGAAACCTTCGCAGATTGTCCACATTCCATTCAATTAAAAGAAATCGTTGTTCATTTTTAAAAGCTCGTCAATTATTTTATGTTGTGAAAATTTCTTGCATAAATATATAATTTATTTATTATTATTAAATTTCATTTTAAACTGGCTGGAATATTTTAATTCTATGAATAAGACCATGCCGACATATCAGCGTTCACATCTATGTAGTAGTTACCTACAATTGGCTAATGATGATAATGCTCATTGAAAATAAAAGAATTGAAAGAATAATAATTAATTTTAATTAAATACCGATGCATTCATTTAGCATTTTATTAGTCCTCGTGTTCCTTTGGACGCTAGGAGCTGTACGGTATTCAATATACATATGTAGAGGAATATGCTCTAAAGATAATACCAGTGATTTTTAACATAAACTATTCCAATATAAACTCCAGAGGGAATATTATTGCATTGATTCGGTGGCTGTTTACGTCACAGCTGTTCCACGATCGATTTTGATAGTCAATATATTTTAAATAATACTGTACATAACATACATTTTTATTCTATGTATAATGGCTGCCGAAATACTGCTTAAACTGAGTCTAAGGTCTTATGTATAAGCTTTTTAAGGAACAGATTTACGCTAGAAATAATAAATGGATTAAGGAATTCCTTGGACTAACACACCATTTGCCTAGCCCCAAAATAAGCTCGAAGCTTGTACTATGGAAGCTAGGGAAGGGATTGACATACTTCAATACTTTTATTAAACATCCATGGCTCGAGTACATATGCCGATATTTATCACACAAACATTTTCTCCTAGTGGGATTCGAACCCGAAGAAAGGGTCTCTGACCACTAGGCCTACGAGCCTCATTATTTATAACACTTAACACTTAAGAATATTTCTTAGCAACTATAATGGAGTTTATGGGGTGGCTAAGCATTTTTATTTCGAGCTCCTCCTTGCTTCGGAAAACATGTTAATCTGGTTAAATTCACCATGAACATAATCCTAATAGATAAACGAAAATAACTTTAACATAACCAGTGTTTACCATCTACGCCGCGATATCCTGTGATGCAATACAATTTTATTCGGCGACTATATAATTTCCTTCTATTAAACTAAAATGACCGTTTATTGAACTCTATAGGTAATATCATTCCGTCTTCGCAGCCATTTACCATTGCTAACCAGATCTAAACTGAATTATAAGCGGTTTTGTTTTGTTTCAACGCGGTGACAAGGCAAGGGTATCAGTTGTAGTGCTGTAAAGATTGTATTCGTAAAGTTACGGTTTTCCGATTAATGTCGAAATTATTTTTTTTGAGATTGACAAAAAATAATTACTTCATTAAATAACAAAAAAATGATTTACAAAAAGTGAATAGTCTGATTTTGCTTTTAAAAGACCTAGTCAAGTAGAACGAGTATGTAGCTTGGTTAATTTTATGATTCCGTAAAAATAAAAATAAAAATTTTAGTTATGCCCCATGTCCATACCATTTTGTACATGACTGGTTTGGTTGTTCACAATTGTTTAAGTAACTAGACATATTTATAACAACAGAGTTGATATTCCGATTTCTGAAGTAAAAGTCTTTTTTTATGTTATAGGGAGGCAAACAAACAAGAGGGTCACCTGATGGTAAGTGGCCACCGCTGCCCATGGACATCAACAACCGCACAAGGGTCGCAGATGCGTTGCCTGCCGTTAAAGCTCCATACCCTCTCCATCTGTGCTATTTCCCTGTGGTCGTCTGTAAGGTGGAGGTACTTCATCAGAGGAGCGGGTCACACCAGTGGAAGTTCCACTAAACTCTACCTCTAAGCTACTTATCCCAGTATCAGATCAATGTAGCGATGTTGTCAATTACTCATTTAAAAAATATACAAAAAGCCCTCCACACATCAGGCAGCACTAGTAATGTCTCTGGAACATTGGGATGACAGGACTTTCTAAGGACGTAGGTTATGCCGACGGGACAAGGTCACATCGGTAACACTGAGCTTGTTTATAAGACATTCCGACATTGGAATCTACATTTGTAATCATACTAATATGATATATTTGAAAGTTTGTTAGTTTGGGTATTTGTCCGTCAATCACGCTGAAACTTCTGAACGGATTTTGATGAAATTTGGCATATAGGCAGGGTATGGACTCACTTCGGCGATAGGATACTTTTTATCCCAATAAAATGCTCAGAATCCCGGGCTGTGTTCAGATAAACCGAAACAAGTTTTGCGTGATCCAATAATCGAATACAGGACCTCGAGACCACGGCCCGATACTTAAACCACTAGACCAACAATGCGTTTGTTTAATAATCAAAACTTATGCTTAGTACTAACCTATGTTTTGTGTAAAAGAAAACTTAAATTGTAGAATATCTGATTCTTTAAAAAGCTAAGAATAAAAATCAATATAAGTTTCTAAAGACTTTAGCCAATTTATCGTTTATGGGTTTCTAATCTTGATTAATTTCCAACATTTATTAAGGCGTAGGTACCTAGCAGTTGACAATTTTTATAGTCTATATAAGAAATCTAAAAACATAGTGATATAAAAATCATCCAATATGTATTATATTCTTTTTCACGGTGATTTCATCCACTATCTAATTTATTAATCATCTTTTGTTGATTTTTCCACATGCTTCTGAAACAATTTTGAAGTCTGATAAACTTTTCAGTGTATTTATGATTGTCAAGAATACGCCGGGGTATTTTTTTAAACAAATAATTCGGTACATTTTTTATTTGATATGGGAACTTAAATCAAAAGTTTACAACCAATTCTATCATTCCCCTTAAGACTATTATGTTATACATTTACGAATTTCACATTGGAATTTCATATGGAGGGGTCAACCGACTAATTTTAAATTTATACAGGCACAAATGTGTTTCTTCAAAAAATAAAATCGCGTTACATAGAGACATTTGCATATCATCTAACCGGTATTGATATCCAATTTATTAAGTAATAAAATGTTAAAATCACCGCAATGGTTGCAATCTTATCAATAATGACAAAGTTTTCTAAAATTTGTGTCGCCTTTAGACGTTTTTTTAAAAAGTTACTTCATTGTTATGAATCCATATTCCTGGCTACTTTAAATAAAAGATAAATGATTTAAAATTCAAAGAGTTTCCGAGGAACGACCACTGTAAAATTTCACGCAATAAAATATTACAAAGTGCGCGTTGTTTTACGAAAAAATTGTCAAAGGTTTTTGTCTGGCGAGTTTGCCGGTCGGACCACTGTGCAGTTCAATAGCGGTGTTTGTTTGAGCCCGTTGGCACAGTGGTCCCGCAGCGTCGTAAATTTAAACAAAAATATAATGAACGGGATCGTTTGTGAAAACTGTACTTAGGCGATTTTTTCTTACATTTTTTTTGACAGGAATACCGTGATGACGTTGCATTACTGTTTATGTTGTGAACCGCCAGGGATGTTTTCAACCTTAATTTAAACTAGCGTAAAGGATATTTTTCAAAATCTGTAGTGGGTGTAATTTTTGTCGCCACATTTGTCATTCGGGAACTAAACATTCCGTTAGTCATCCTTTGTTGTCAGTTTGAGTGACAATATTATTTAACAACAGTTTCGGCAAGTAGTATCGCCCTATTACAATATTGTGAAGTATACAAATTAATGGTTAACTTGTGAGTTATTAGTATAAGATTAATCACTGTTTTATTGCACATTATAAGATCGTATTTCATCATTATCTCATCTCTTTCGTGGATTGAAAGATTTTGTACATAATAAACTGTTTGACAAATCTACAATATATGTTAAGCAGGCTACAACATTATTTATTAGGATTTAATTAAGGTCCATATTTCCCAGATAGTGTTATACTATAGCTTAAAGCTTTCCTCGACTAATGTGCTATCCAACGCAAAAATACGTTTTCAATTCGAACCAGTACTTCAAACCAAAAATCAAAACATTAGTATGGATAAAATTTATTATTGAAATAAGTTAAAACTTTTATTAGCGGCATGTCGTTTTGGCGAAACTCTAGAAACAATTGACGTCTTCCTTCACATTGTTTAAAGCGTCACCAATTCTAATCATCTCTGTTCCTATACAAATGCTTTCATAAAACTTTCGGTAGCACTTTTACAAGGTGAAAGATAAAGGACAATTGGATCAGATATTCTCTAAAACTGTCGTAAAAGTCCTTTCAAATACAATAGCCATTTCTTCAGTAGCGGGACAAACCGAATTGCCTTATGAATATGTAATTACGTCTAAGAAAATGCTGCCGTTATGAAAAGAAGGGTTAGCAGTATAAGGGCTGTAAATCAATGGAGAAAGGGTTCGTAACGGTACCGTGGCCAAACTTTATTTACCACTAGATAGAATTGTGAGGACCGTAATATAGATTTACTAACAAGTAACAACCCGGCTTCGCACGGGTGAAACTAAAATTTATCATTTATAGACATATCATATGGTGTCAAGAATGTATGTCGTATGGGTTATGGATGGTCTAGCTAGTGGTTTAGGTAGGTACTGGGCCGTGGTTGGGTTCGATTCCTGGTTCGTACAAAATTTGTGTTGATTTTTGAGAACGTAGCCCCGGTATGTGATCATCAATCTGACAAGCAATCAATCCGGCAAAATTTGGCTAGCGTGGCGTTTCAAATGATGGGGGCCTTTGCCCTGCAGGGATCATTAACAGGCTTATACTTTAATTGTTTACTTTCCTTTTAATAGTACATCCTCTTGAAGTTGTCTGCCTCTTTATCTGATAAGAAACTGCATGAAAATTGAAAGATTTGAAAATACATAGGGACGAATATAAGAAGGCACTTTAGTTTTACGAGTAGGTTAACTATATAGTGACAACGTATGCCCAAAGGAGATTATAGGTAAAGTTTACGTGAAATCAACATAATTATAAGACTGCGATCGTGTTATAATTATATTCCTAGTAAGATAATGATACGATTTCCTATAACTATGTTACGGCATATAATTATATGCCTAGACATATTATGCCTAGGAATATCGATGTGATAGTTTTATCTATCATAGTACGACATGTTAATGTCATACTATGATAATAAGACTGAAAACTTTTTTTTATCAAATTATTAAAACCGCAAAGTTTTAAGTAACGCGTACTACACGTAGGTACATACCAATAAATTATAGACACTACCCGTAGAAAAATAATATGGCAATGGCAGCTTTATTATTAAGTTTTATGCCTAAAATCTGATGCCGAGACTATTGGTAGTATTGACACCAATCTGCATTTGGCAAGCATGGCGATGAAGTACCCTTTTTTTTTTTTTTTTTTTCGCAGGAGAACGCTTTTACGCGCCATAGCTACAGGTCAGCTAAACCTGCAGCCGTGTGTGGGGCTCAGAACCACTACCCACTAAACTCCTGCGGTTTCCTTCGTACCCGAGCAGGGAGGGACCGGCACCCGCCTTGTAAGGCGATAAAGGAAAGATAATAACAAGTCATGTTCCTTCCAATGAGACTTTTTTCGCTGTAGTGAAACATTACTCGGTCGATACTTTAAGTGTTAGTTCTGCATATATAACTTACAGTGCCGAATAAATTGGCCACATTATCCTGTAGACAATAGTATTTACACATTTTTTAGACAACCGGAAATCTATCCCCTTACGTAACTTTAAATTTTAACTTCGAACAGCGACATAAGTATTCTTCCTAAATAAATACAGCGGCAAACTGGTTATGAAAATCTTGAGTTTTTTCTTACAGTTTATTCGTATTATAAGTAACTTTCTTGTTTCATTCATGGTCGGATATATATCGAATATAGACTCGGCTGATCGTTTTACATACATATATTATGTATGAGCCGTGAAAGCACAAATAAAACTGCTAGATCCGTTTACCCGTGAAAAAGACTCGTGTAAAGTTATTGTTGGATTAGAAATCATTTATACGGGAGTGATATCGGTTGCTTTAACTGCGTTTGGTTGTGACCCTGAGAAATGTAGGTTTGAATTACACTGAATAATCCTTACTAATATTATAAATCGGAAAGTGAGTTTGTTTGTTTGTTTGTTCTGCTTCCACGCCGTAACTACTGAACCGATTGCTTTGAAATTTTTCAGTTAGAAGTCCGGGTTAAATAGGAGGGTACTTTTATCCCGGAAAAAATAATATTCCCGAGGGAAAACCCAAAGTATTGGTTGCTTGAAGGCCGAATTCCACGCGGGCGAATCCGCGTGCGGAAAGCTAGTACTGAATAATATGAAATATGGATTCCTTAAAGCGAATCGGAAGAAGTATCTTGTGAGCCGGTATGGCGCCGCTAACCGATAGGTTACCACTTTGGTAACGCATCCGTTGTCATGGCAATATGGGCTCCTCTTTTGCTTATCAGGCAGAGTGGTGGCAATATCATATGCGTGTTTTTTAAAATATCACCGGATAGTTCTCAGCGTTATATTCGAACTATGTATATATAGGTGTGTAGATGAAAAACTTGCTAAAACTATTAGACACTCAATTCGCAATGATTCTGATATGACGTATAGACAGAGTTATGAATATGTCTAAAATAAACATTTGTATTTACTACGCGAAGAGCATTTTATATTTAAGTCTGTGTTATAGTTAAAATGTTGTAAAGGAAAACATCGTGAAAAGACTGGCAAGCTCTACGATTAGTATGTGAAGTGCAATGGAGAAGACAGTGGCAAACCATTGCTATCGCCAAGAAAGTCGTCGTCATCATGTGTTCCATACCATGGAATGTGTAACATGGAAAAGGCAACAATTCCCAGATTGCCCAGAGAATCTTTGCGTGTTTCATTTCATCCAGCGATCGTCACCTCATTAATAAGGGATAAGTCTAAAAAGAGGGAGTGAAAAGTTACATTAACATTTATATGAAGATGTTAATTCATTCGCTAAGGTGAACAGACGAAGCTATCACGTGCCGGCTTTTCAGAATAGATCACGTTTTCTCGTTTTCTGCGACGATTAAGTGGTATTGGCAAACTATGAATTCGGTCATTATGCCAAAGTTTTGAAAATATTATCCTTAACAATAATATGTATTATTTGTTAAGATGGAGGAATGGTAAAACCCTGATCACTGAAGAGAGTAGATAAAAAGAAGAAAAAAATACTCTTTGGTTCCGATCTATCTATGTATTTGTACGGGAAAATCGATCATTTATGGGAGGAACTGCGTCATAACCTTATCGTATCCATCCTGGTGAGTATACAGATTTCAATTAATATTATGAAGAAATGAATATCTATGTTGCAAGTGACCGTAATCATAGAAGAAAGAAAACAAAAGGCATCAAGAGTAGAGCTGAATGTAACTTCCACTTTATGTAAATGAGCCGCTCGTCTGGGAAAGGACCTCCCCTTTACAGAATACCACAGTAAAACAGCACTTCGTAACTGTTGTGCTATGTTTCTGCTGGTGTGTAAGGACCCCAAAGCTTAGTTGGGGTGGGTATGCAGTCTTAAAGATGGCAACGCATCGGCCATACCTCTGGTGTCGCGGATGTCTATTGGCGATGGTGATTGCTTACCATCAGGCGGCACGCTAGCACGTTTGCCGCTTCTGACCAAATAAAAAATATTGCAAAAATAGAACATAACACGAATCACAGAATCGACCGCAGCATTGACGTTGATTTCAACCTTATGTTTTTTTAATGTGAAAAGAATACATCAATTATAATTTAAATAGTATTCGCTTCCTCCCGACTGAGGAGACAGTTCACTGAATACTATTAACTGTTTTCACTGGATTTGAAGGGGATTTTGAATAGGCTTTTAACAGTAATAAATCTTCTGAGCTGTTAACTAAAATTTGTATGAGGAGCCTATCTAGTCTATAAGGAGAGCTTGTCGCTTGTGGCTCGTCGCTCGTCTGAGGAAGTACCTCCATCTTACAGAAGACCGCAGTGAAGTAGCACTTCGTAACTGTTGTGCTATGTTTCTGCTGGTGAGTAAGGTCGCCAGAGCTCAGTTGGGGAGGATATGGGGTTTTAAATGGGAGGCAACGCATCTGCGACCCTTGTACGGTTGTTAATGTCCATGGGCAGCGGTGATCACTTACCATCAGGTGACCCACTTGTTCGTTTGCCTCCCTATCATATTATATAAAAGTATTTATAAAAGAGTTTCTTTTACCAAGAGAACTAAGCATAATTTGATCTCAGTAAATCGGACCGTGCTGACCTGGTGACTATGGGCATATCACTTCATAGGGGGAGGACTTTATGCAGCAGTGATGATGAAGATGAGGATTAAATCATACCCATGTCCTTTAATGTTTATTTGATTACATAACAGAATATGGTGAAAGCGAAAATGTACCAATAGATAGTACATAGCTTGTATTTTTATTCATGTATCAAAAAAATATCAATCACAACCCATACTTATACTACTTTTGATAAATCACCCTCAGTTGAAAAGTGATAAAATGGTAAAAAGATGCTTAGGATCTTATCACTTTAAAAAACTAAGGAAGCGAAGACATAAAAATATTAGAAGCTAGCACCTTTGTTGCGTCGCCATAAAAATAACATTGTAACACCGACAAAGGGTACTTTTTAGGTAAAAAAAATGGACTCCCATCAACGTTTAAACAATGTTTATTTAAACCATTTTATCATATTTGCATAAACATTGTTTCTTAACATTAGTTTACTCCAGTTATGGGTTGTGACAATTTTAAAACTATTTTAATGAAAAGAGTTATATTACTGGGAGAAAAAAAATTGTCTTCCTTCTGAGTAGGATTTTCGGCAGGATTTTTATTAGTGCTCTTTTAAAAGTTTTGTTACCGAATATTTAGTGGTCATGTTATGGTTGAATTAAATATTAAAATGTCATCTTTACTACCTACTGTAATAGGTATTATTTTATAATCGTCTAGTGTTTAATTTTTTGAATTGAGAACGGAGAACCTACGTACTCGTTGTAACGTTTTTTTAGGCATTGCCTTGGAGCCCGGGGTACGCTGTTCGACTATGATCCTGACTTGATAAACCTGGAAATTATATTGGAGCGACTGTAGTCTAATCTCAGCAACCCACACAAGGGCAACCAGACAATTTAGATCATAGTCGGGACCTACCGAAAGTGTCTTCCGAAGCACGGAATCATCATTTATATCGGACAATCAGGTGATTCAGTTTCTTGAAGAATCCTGCGATATTCTAACCAAACTGAGAAAACCAACACAAGTAGAGATTCCAACCCACGACTTCTGCGGTTCTTTAAGCCCAGCGCTCTAACCACTACACCTCGGAAGAAGATATAGAAACTCGTAACTTGTACAAACTTGTACTGAAGTGTAAAACTAATACGGCTTAAACTTCGTAGCTAATTCGTAGTCAGCGTAGCACTAATACCTACCTACCGATATCTCAATTGTAGGTGCCTACGTTAAACTCTAATACCCCTCCGGCCGTATTCGGCCATGGCGGCCGATCTTACTAATAGCCAGAATATACATATTATTAAGCACAAGCGCAAGGCAAACACAGGCACACCATATTCCCTCACTCTCATAATTTGGTGGGACAGCAATCTGACGCGACCGTAGAGAGATCAGACGCAATTATATTTCCCAGGCGTTAAAACAACGCTAATAAAGTTATTAAAAAGTACACAAACAAAACAATGAATAAAATAAAACGCAAACTCTATACAAACTTTTTAAAGCGTGGCAAAAAAATGCTTTCCCAGAAACTTAGAAAGTCGGGCCCTACGAGAACCTACGTACTTTCTAACCATAAAAATTAAACAAATTGCAATTTTTAGCATTTACGTTGCACCATGAGATTGCAGTTTGGGCGGTAAAAAACTCCGCGCCGTTTCGGCTATTGTAAAAATATTAAAAAATATCGTCGTAAAACGATTTATCTAATGGTAAGGTAAGCAATTATTCGTTTACAATAACTTGTGTCTTTACTTTAAGTTTGCCAAGTTTTTTAAATATACAGATCGGGTTTTTTAAATGGTTACCAAAGCCATTTTAATTTATACATAGTAGGTAGGTATATAAAAATACCTTGCTTTCATTCAAACATATCCGAAAATTTTAAAATATTGTATTTTGTTTTGGATAGTCCATTTGTCAAAAAAGTTTTTAAGCTATAGTATAACACTACTAGCTCGGGGCGCCCGCTACGCGGTCGCGCCCAGAGCTAGGTCGCTCCGCGACGGGGCCGCTCCCGGGCTTCGCCCTCCGCGGCGCTCGGCCTTCGGCCTCGCCGTGGCTCGGCCTGCGGCCTCGCAAAATTACATGGCTGGCTTGGACCGTCCGTCAGCGGGTTCCTAGTCCTTTTTCGACGCCCTGAGAGCCATCAACTAAGACCTACTGATTCACTTTATGCCGCTTCGGGCTTTGCCCTCGCGGCGCTCGGCCTTCGGCCTCGCAGATTTATTTGCTTTAACACCTTTTCTTTTCATTTTCAAAGTAACTTTGTATGATAATGTCATCAATATAACTAACCAATAACTGCTAATTACTACAGTTTACTTAAAAAGACAAATACATAATACAATAAAATGAGTAAACCTATTGAAATATTACCCTTTACAATTTAAAAAAGCATGCCAGTCAACGCGTAGCAGCTATGGCTTCTGTCACGGCTCCGGCGCTGCGAGGCTCTGGCGGTCCCACGCGAGCTTAAAGTCGCAGATGGTTTACGCTCATCACCGCAGCTTCGGCTTGTTGGCCGGCTCGGCCGGCCAGCCTCAGCCGCGGCGTCGAGCTTCCAAACCACCTGCTCCTTAGCTCGCGGGCCGCCTCGCCCTCCGCGCCTACGCGGGCTTATATTGCACTCTAGGGGTAGGGCAAACAAGACTACGTGGAGTCGGTTTTGGCAGCGATTCGTTTCTACAAACCAAACATACCTCAAATGCAGTCCTTACAGCGTTAACTTACTTCTCCAACAAGTATTTCAGTACCACTAAACAGTTTTCAAACACTTGTAAAATTTCCATACAAAGTCACAGTACCGCGTGTCCCATATAAAGCTCGATCCAGTACAAAATGTATGGGAAAAATCGAAAACATTTTTTTTTTTATTTCAAAGTTAAAAGTAGAATGAATAAAAATATGGCCAAAATGGAAACAAAAGACGACATTTGACAGTTCCTCATACAAATTTTTGCCCAAAAGTTGATACTTCAAGTTTTGACATTTTCCCCTAGAACTCGAAAATTACCCTGAAAATGGGGTAAATTATTTTACCACATTGTAGATCAAAGTCTACTCTACAATAAAGGGCATGCAATATTTTCCCCTATCACGCCTTTATCTACCCGAAAAATCAGTTTAAAATATTTCTCAACGAAAACTTTTTACAAAATGGCCGCTAGCCCGTCCGCCATCTTGGTTGGAATTTTTTCTGTATTTTTCCTTGAAACAAATCTTATGTACGCAAATTATTGCATTTCCACCTTTCTTCTACAAATCGTGTTGACCCCTCCAGAGTTCCTCAAAGACACCCCTTCCGAAAAAGTTTGAGCCGTCGTACCTCCCAGTGTTGCCAGACCACTCTGATTAAAATAGTCAAATGTCATTTTAGACCTTTCAATCTGTCACGCCTTGGGAATGAATTTTCCGAAAAACCGTTATTTCTATTTTCGACGTTTTCGGGACACAGCTCAAAAACTACCAAAATCTTCCAAAATATTTTTTCACCTGGCAATACCTCACACTAAAACACATAAACGCTTAATACATTTGATAATCTCATTTGGTTGACCAAGTGCCCGAAATTTCAAGTTGAAAGTTTTGAAAACGTGAAAATTTCACAAAATGGCCGCCAGCGCGTCCGCCATCTTGGTTTTCTGTCGTCCCGTATTTTTCCCATATACAACATTATATACCGGATCAAACTGCATTTTTACTTTTTTTCTCCGCCGCACCCAGTTGGCCAAACAGGTCTTGGTAGATGACCATGTCGAAAATTTTCTTTTGATCCTCACGCCCGGTGTTGCCAGGTGATTCTCAATTTTCTACCCTAACGTCATTGGGGACTCTGTATGCCACAATTGCTCGTACTCAATTTTTCCCCAAACACCGTATTTCCATTCGACCCATTTTTGGGCCCCTCGGCCAAATCTACCAAAATCTACCAAAATATTTTTCCACCTGGCAACAGTTGGCACTTGTATAAACGTAGCCGCTATACAAGCCAACTCTGTCAGGTGTTGCCAAGGTCGTCAAAACCGGGTTTGAAAATTCCGAAAAATTTTACTTTTTACAAAATGGCCGCCAGCTCATCCGCCATCTTGAATTTTTGACAGCGCGTATTTTTGCCATAGTCTGGACCATAGACAGCGTCGAATGTAATTTTTACTTTTTTTGTATTTTGAATAATGTGGCCTCGAGAGGTCAGGGAAGTCGACGATGTCCCAAAAAATTCAAAAAATCCTCACTGCCAGTGTTGCCAGCGTAAAGAGACAAAACTACCAAAAGGTCAATAGACACCCTCCGGACTACGGATTCGTGGCCTCGATTTTCCCCTGAATTCAGTTTTTCGATTCGACCCTTTTTGGGCCCCTGGAGCGAAAACTACCAAAAACTACCAAGATTTTTTTCCCCCTGGCAATACTGGACATTGAGACTGGCAAAGCCGCCCTACAACACTTTCGCGTAGGGTGTTGCCAGCTACCCGAAAAATCAAATTAAAATTTTTCGAAATTTTTTCATTTCACAAAATGGCCGCCTACGCGTCCGCCATCTTGGGTTTTTGACAGCCAATTTTTTTAATAAAACTCCATCATATACCACGTCGAATACCGTTTAAATTTTTAACCCACATCACACAGTGTTGCCACACAATTTTTTCAAAGTCACCAGGTCCGAAAAAACGATTTTTCCCCGCCGCTCCCAGTGTTGCCAGATGATTTAAAAAAAAATACCGAAAGGCCTTTGACCACCAAAGTTGCCACCAAACTGCATACTCGGATTTCGGCCAGCTGTCAAAAAGTCATTTTCTACTAATTGGACCAAATGTCAAAAATCTACTATGAACGTGGTAGAAGGTTTTCCCTTCTGGCAACTTTAGGATAAATACTCCACCAAAACTGTAAAGAACCAAATCTATCAGATGTTGCCATCCGCCAAAAAAATGGATTAAAAAAATTGCAAAATTTTTGACTCAGACAAAATCGTCTCTTCCGGCGCCGCCATCTTGAATTTTTGCATCTAGCAACACTGGGATTAAAATTGACTATATTTCTGACGAAACACAAAAAACAGCAACAAATTATCTCTGCCCCGCCTAGAGACACAGCCCCGCAAAAAAGGGTCGATTTTCCGATTTTCAAGCCAAGATGGCGGCGCCGCCATTTTGTTTTTCTGACATTTTTCTTTTTAAACCCCAACCGTTCCCCACAGACTACGACCCCTGAAAATTTGACAGCTCCAGAGGCTATAGTTAGGGAGATGTAACCACCAACATGGCCGCCATCTTGGATTTTTGAAAAAAAGAAAAATTTCCAGATTGATTGGCGATCCGAACAAAACTCCCATACATGTAAATCGAGTCGGAAGCTGGCAACACTGCGAAAAAAGGCCCCGATGAATGAGTGAGTCAGTGAGTGGTAATCGAGCTTTATATATTATTATTATTATTATTATTATTATTATTATATTATTATTCGCGGTCGCGCCCAGAGCTAGGTCGCTCCGCGACGGGGCCGCTCCCGGGCTTCGCCCTCCGCGGCGCTCGGCCTTCGGCCTCGCCGTGGCTCGGCCTGCGGCCTCGCAAAATTACATGGCTGGCTTGGACCGTCCGTCAGCGGGTTCCTAGTCCTTTTTCGACGCCCCGAGAGCCATCAACTAAGACCTACTGATTCACTTTATGCCGCTTCGGGCTTCGCCCTCGCGGCGCTCGGCCTTCGGCCTCGCAGATATTTTTTAGTATTTTCTTCAACACCTTTACATTTTTAGTGCAAACTTTGTATGATAATGTCATCAATATAACTAACCAATAACTCTATATTGGTCCAGTCTGCAATAAAAAACGTTTGAAATATTTCACATTATTATTTAAAATCATGCAAGTAAACGCATAGCAGCTATGGCTTCTGTCACGGCTCCGGCGCTGCGAGGCTCCGGCGGTCCCACGCGATCTTTTCGTCGCAGATGGTTAACGCTCTTCACCGCAACTTCGGCTTGTTGGCCGGCTCTGCCGGCCAGCCTCAGTCGCGGCTTCGAGCTTCCAAACCACCTGCTCCTCAGCTCGCGGGCCGCCTCGCCCCTCCGCGCCTACGCGGGCTTATACTGCACTCTAGGGGTAGGGCAAACAAGACTACGTGGAGTCGGTTTTGGCAGCGATTCGTTTCTACAAACCAAACATACCACAAATACAGTCCTAACAGTCAATATTTCAGTACCACTAAACATTTTTCAAACACTTGAAAAATTTCCATACAAAGTCACAGTACCGCGTGCCCCATATAAAGCTCGATCCAGTACAAAATGTATGGGGAAAATCAAAAAACTATTTTTCGATAATTTCAAAGTTGCAAGTAAAATGAATAAAAATATGGCCAAAATGGAAACAAAAGACGACATTTGACATTCCTCATACAAATTTTTGCAAAAAAGTTGATATTTCGAGTTTTGACATTTTCCCCTAGAACTCGAAAATTACCCTGAAAATGGGGTAAATTCTTTTACCACATTATAGATCTAGATCTACTCTACAATAAAGGTCGTGCAACATTTTCCCCTATCACGCCTGTGTCTACCCGAAAAATCAGTTTAAAGTATTTCTCATCTAAAACTTTTCACGAAATGGCCGCTAGCCCGTCCGCCATCTTGGTTGGAATTTTTTCCGTATTTTTCCTGAAGACTTATCTAATTTACGCAAATTACTGCATTTACAAATTTTCTCTACAAATCGTGTTGACCCCTCCAGAGATCCTCAAAGACACCCCTTCCGAAAAAGTTTGAGCCGTCGTACCTCCCAGTGTTGCCAGACCACTTTGATCAAAATAGTCAAATGTCATTTTAGACCCCCCAATCTGCCACGCCTTGGGAATAAATTTCCCAAAAAACCGTTATTTCTATTTTCGACGTTTTCGGGCCTCAACTCAAAAACTACCAAAATCTTACAAAATATTTTTCACCTGGCAATACCTCATACCAAAACACACAAACGCCTAGTACATTTCAAACCTCCGTTTGGTTCACCAAGTGCCCGAAATTTCAAGTTGAAAGTTTTGAAAACGTAAAAATTTTACAAAATGGCCGCCAGCGCGTCAGCCATCTTGATTTTCTGCCATCCCGTATTTTTCCCATATACTACATTATATACCGGATCAAACTGCACTTTTACTTTTTTCCTCCGCCGCACCCAGTTGGCCAAACAGGTCTTGGCAGATGACCATGTCGAAAATTTTCTTTTTCTCCTCACATCCGGTGTTGCCAGGTGATTCTCAATTTTCTACCCTAACGTCATTGGGGACCCTGAATGCCACAATCGCTCATACTCAATTTTTCTCCAAATACCGTAATTCCATTTGACCCATTTTTGGGCCCCTCGGAAAAATCTACCAAAATCTACCAAAATATTTTTCCACCTGGCAACAGTTGGCACTTGTACAAACGTGGCCGCCATACAAGCCAACTCTGCCAGGTGTCGCCAAGGCCGTCAAAAAGAGGTTTGAAAATTCCGAAAATTTTTACTTTTTACAAAATGGCCGCCAGCTCATCCGCCATCTTGGATTTTTGACAGCGCGTATTTTTCCCATAGTTTGGACCATAGACAGCGTCGAACCTCATTTTTACTTTTTTTGCATTTTTTATAGTTTGGGTCAGAGAGGTCCGGGAAGTTGACCATGTCCCAAAAAATTCAAAAAGTCACCACTCCCAGTGTTGCCAGCAGAAAAAGATAAAACTACCAAAAGTTCATTAGACACCCTCCTGACTACGGATTCGTGGCCTCGATTTTTCGCTGAATCAGCTATTTCGATTCGACCCTTTTTGGGCCCCTGGAGCGAAAACTACCAAAAACTACCAAGATGTTTTTCGACCTGGCAATACTTCGTACTAAAACTCGCGATGCCGCCATACAACACATTCGCGTAGAGTGTTGCCAACTACCCGAAAAATCAACTTTAATTTTTTCGAAAATTTTTTATTTCACAAAATGGCCGCCTGCGCTTCCGCCATCTTGAATTTTTGACAGCCAATTTTTTTAATGTTACTACATCATATACCACGTCAAATACCGTTTCAATTTTCAACCAACAACGCACAGTGTTGCCACAGGAATTTTTCAAAGTCACAAAGTCCGAAAAATCGTTTTTTCCCCGCCGCTCCCAGTGTTGCCAGATGATTTAAAAAAAAATACCGAAAGGCCTTTGACCACCAAAGTTGCCACCAAACTGCATACTCGGATTTCGGCCAGCTGTCAAAAAGTCATTTTCTACTAATTGGACCAAATGTCAAAAATCTACTATGAACGTGGTAGAAGGTTTTCCCTTCTGGCAACTTTAGGATAAATACTCCACCAAAACTGTAAAGAACCGAATCTGTCCAGTGTTGCCATCCGCCAAAAAAATGAGTTAAAAAAATTGCTAAATTTTTGCCACTGACAAAATTCTCTCTGCCGGCGGCGCCATCTTGAATTTTTGCACCTGGCAACACTAAGATTAAAATTGACTATATTTGTAAGCAATAAGAAAAAAAAACAACAAATTATCTCTGCCCCGTCCAGAGACACGGCACCGCAAAAAGGGTTCGATTTTCCGATTTTCAAGCCAAGATGGCGGCGCCGCCATTTTGTTTTTCTGACATTTTTCTTTTTAAATCCCGACCGTTCCCCACAGACTACGACCCCTGAAAATTTGACAGCTCCAGGGTGAATAGTTGCGGAGATGTAACCACCAACATGGCCGCCATCTTGGATTTTTGAAAAAAAAAAGAAAAATTTCCAGATTGATTGGCGATCCGAACAAAACTCCCATACATGTGAATCGAGTCAAAAGCTGGCAACACTGCGAAAAAAGGCCCCGATGAATGAGTGAGTCAGTGGTAATCGAGCTTTATATATTATATATATATATATATATATATATATATATATATATATAACACTATGTGTGCAGAAACCAAAATTCACGCGTACGGAGTCGCGGGTAATTAATATGTATTTGGTAACATTCGTGTCATGTCAACATTCATTAACAGTGCACATAGTAAAAAATTACAGCCGTAACTAAAAGTTCACAGGAAGAACTAAACGGAATGGACAGGCCCGTTGGTCGAGTGGTCAGAGACCCTGGCTACAAAACCAAAGGTCGTGGGTTCGAATCCCGCTAGGGGCAAATGTTTGTGTGATGAACATCGGCATTTGTACTCGAGTCATGGATGTTTATAAATGTATTTAAGTGTGTCTATCCGTTCCCTAGCATCCATAGTACAAGCTTCGAGCTTAGTTTGGGGCTAGGCAATTGGTGTGTTAGTCCAAGGCATTTATTTATTTTAAAACTGAATTAATCTGCTCAGCCGCACTTTATTTGTAATTAGATTACCCATAATTGTAATATTGAGATTTGAAAAAAGGAGTAACTGCTAAGTTTATTCGGGAGTCTCTTCTCAGCAGCATGCCATTCACGTCGAGGCAATAATAGGGCGAAAAAATATTCTAAACTAGCGGCCGCCCGCGACTCCGTCCGCGTGGATTTCGATTTCCAATATCCTATGTGTTATTCTGATGTATGAGCTATATTGTGGTAAAGTTTCATTCATATCCATTCAGTAGTTTTTAAGTGAAAGAGTAACAAACATCCATACATCCATACTTACAAACTTTCACCTTTATAATAGTAGTAGGAAGTATCAGCCTATAAATATCCCACTGCAGGGCAAAGGCCTCCATCATTTTGAAATCATGTTTTCGTTAGAAAGATGGGTTTTGGCTTCTCTTATTCTAAGTGAATTAAATTGCTGAATTATTAAGTCATTTAAGTAATAATATTTTACCTACTAATTCAAACCCTTTAGGGCATTGTTGTGATGACTAATATAAACTAGGTCATTAACGTAAGCATAATTTTAAATGTTGTTAGTTAGCATTCTTACGTAAACAACGATTTGAGCTACCTAACTTGTTATTTTAATTCACTCTTAGAATTTTAAGACAGGTCTTTAATTACTCAGAAAGGTGTGTCGGTACATCTAATTATATCATTCATTTTATTGCTTTCTATGATTTATTAACCTAAATCTAAATAAAACATTAAGTGTGGGAAGAGCTATCGTCGTTATTTATTTCAAGCACAAAATTCACATGCTCTTCTGAAACAAATTATTAGGTTTAGAAAGTTAAATCTTCTTCTTCTTCTTTTCTTTGCTACCGACAACGATAAAAAAAATGATAATAATTATTCCAAAACATCACATACATTGATCTGACTCCGTGTTAAGTAGCTTAAGCACTTGTGTTACAGATATCTAATTCAAAAGTGGTATTGCTAATATACTTAAAATTATACATATTATAACACCCAGAACGGGACAATCAGACATGCTCATTATTGCTCATAACAAATGATCGTCCTATGCGGGAATCGAACCCGCGACCTCTTGGTTTAAAACTTCATGATCATTAAACCAAGCGGGTCGTCAAATATTTCATTAGGGTTTTGACATAGTCAATTTATCAAGAGAGGAGCAGAGAGAAATTAATTGATTTATCAAAATGCTTGCCAAATGCATTGTTTGAAAGATATTGAGTCATACCGGCTAATCACCTCAAGCCAGACCTTCTTTCGAAGATCAACAGACAACGTACTTAAATTAATAGCAATTAAATTAACTTACTCTACAAGAAAAAAGTTACATATTTTACTAGCTATGTGGGAAACCTAAACAACATTATTTCTTATTTGAAATGTTATTAATGTGACAAAAGCGCATACCAGCTAAACGCCCGCCGCGGCTTTGTGTATAATCTATTAATTAACAAATAATTTATGTATGTATATTGTACATAATTTAAAATATTTTATTCTTTATTGTAAAAAGTGTTTGTGTAAGATTTTAGACTCTCTGAAAACATGTCAATACTAACATTGATTAGTATACATGTTCTACATAATAAGTGCTATATATAAATATTATGTAGTATTTATAAGTGCTAATCTGAAGCCTACCTAATAAGGAATGTTCTATCTTTTAAAATCCAATTTATTTATTGTATATCACATCATTACATATGAGGCCTTGACGTTCCAGTGTTTTAAGCAAAACCTCGTGGTCCCGAGGTTTTGGAATCGGTTCCTGGATCGGGAAAATTTTGTGACGGTTTATCCATTGTTGTGACATTTGGCAAGCGTGTTGATTAAGCCAAAGCCCATTTTTTTAATTAAAATATTACTACAAAAGCCTTTGAAATAATATATAACAGCCTATTAATGGCAATGCGGCGGAACATTAATAGGCTGATATTTTACTTCTTGTATATCACAGTAGGTTTCATAATTTATAACGTAGTTCCTGAGATACTCCATATCAATTTGAGAAAAGACTTAGACGTGAACAAATCTTAGTATTTACGAAAGTCTTTTATTTAACCGATATGTCCAGGTAATTCGTCCTTGAAGCCTATTGTTTACCTATAGTCCTTAATCCGTTCTGAATGAAAATGGTGAACCAAATTTATACCGCTACCGGATTATTTTTAACTTCAATTTTTAATCCACTTTTAATGGTATGAAAACAAATGTTTACGTTGTCACTTGTTTTCTTTCATATTCCGATGTTTATGGATAGGATTTTAAGCCGGATTAAAAATATTCGTAACGACATTTTTTCTTAGTATTTAAGCAAATTCTATTGTAAATTGGCTGGGAATAAATGGATTGTTTTAGATATGGTAATTTTTGCAGCAACCGTTTTATGGTATTAAATTAAACTTAGAGGAGACAGCATAGTTAAAAAATCTAGGCAGAATCCAAACCAACGCGGCATTTCAAAGACAAATAATTACACTTAAAAAACACTTTAAACGGAACATGTCAAATAATAGTAACATGTACTTGTTTAAAGGAATGGACACATTTGCCACAAAGTTAATTCGTTACATAAAAATGCACCAGGGTATTTGGTACGGATCTAACAGATATTGTGGCAAAGAACAATAGTCAGTTTTAAGTTCATGTTTAATCATGATAGGAGGATCAGCAATCGCAAATGACATGAAAATGCTTGTTTATCGAAAGTAGGACATTATGGATATTACTTAATATTTATCTTTTGAAGTTGTGACGTACATGGTTCGTAATCGCCGAATTAACGTCACCACTAGTACAAGTGTAGACGTCCAGAGTTAATTTGTAAGTATCCTTATTAGATGTTACTCGTTTCAGTCATAATAATAGTGAGACTGAATGCGATACTTTATTTATTACTAGCGGACGCCCGCGACTCCGTACGCGTGGATTTCGGTATCCGCATACTCACTCGTAGTATTTAACTATAGCTTAAAGCCATCCTCGTCAAATGGACTATCCAACACATTTTTTTTTTCAATTCGAACCAGTAATTCCTGAGATAAGCTCGTTCAAACAAACAAACAAACCCTCCACCTTTTAACATTAGAAGAGATAGAAGAGACTAGCGACCGCCCGCGACTACGTACGCGTGGATTTCGGTTTCCGCACACACAGTGTTATACTATAGCTTAAAACCCTCCTCGTCACATGGACTATTCAACACAAAAAAAAATTTGCAATTAGAACTACATAGTAGTTCCTGAGATTAGCACGTTCAAACTAACAAACATACTCTTTAGCTTTTTTATATTAGTATAGATTTATCCTTCCTTTAATACATAATAATTAGCTACTTTAATATAACGAATTGTCGTAATATTGCGGTAGATAAACTTTAACTAATTTGGTATGACGAAAATTTTCAGTCACCAAGGCATGATTACCTAATTAAAAATTACATGGGTTAGTTTTCCTCTTGAAATTAATGAATTCAGGAAGATAAGAATTAGGTACGTAATTGTAAATTTAATTCAGGAAACTAGGTCATTTTGGGTAAAACCCAATTATTAAAGGATTTTACAGTTGCTTGTTAATTAATAATTATAAAATATAGTAAATCGTACATTTAAAAATAAGTGTAAAGGTTCCGGGTTTGATTCTAATTCTGGATGGGTATCGAATCACTTGCAACAGGATTTCGGAATTGGTCTGTTATTTCGAAAATAATAATATTGATTCTAAATGTTTTTGCCTATACAGAAAGATTAATAATAGATTGTTGTAGCGTATAAAAAATAAGCATTTCTCGTTTCGTCCACCTACGAATAGATGACATCTTTATTTAACTAGATTGATGACAACTTGACCCTAGAACGAATAGTTCGTTGACTTTGTCATTTCTTAGGACAGGATTAACCGCCCGAATTAAAAAGTGCTCACCAGTCAACTCACTTCTATTATTTGGAGAACATTATAATTCGACAACGTTAAATTCACAATATCACAGCTTCATTCATTTATATACTTTACGGAAATTATGATAAAGTTCACTTTTAGATAACAATACTTTGCGAAAGACTGCACTTTCTTTTATTCAAATCGATTTTCAGTGAAACCAATAGTATATATAGAACCGACGTAGACATTATTAATATTTATCGACTAGTTTATGGCTAGGCGAATAGTCATTAGTTTATGAGTCATGAGATGTGTCTAGAATAGTATTCGCTACGGAATACATATGTGGCATAAAAGAGGCCGCTGCTATTACTTAATCAACAATGAATTTTGCAGAAGAAACATTGAGTTAAGCAAACTGCATATTTAGATGAAAAATACACTTTTGATAATGGACGTAAATAATATGTAATTTCATGTGTCAGATCATAACATATTCGATAAATATTCAATTATATCGTCCTATCTGTTTTAGACCACGAAGGCCGATCTTACAATTAATAAGTCAAGTACGCAGAATAATTATAGTGCACAATAGAGTGCGCATGCACAGGTGCCCTCCCTATTCCCCCACTCATAAAGATCGATGGAACAACAATCTGACACGACCGTAGAGAGATCAGGCGCAGGACCAAACGCTTGACATGCTTTCCGAGGCCCGGGGGTGTAATAACACCATCTGTATTATCACAACAGGAAAACATAAACGCAATTTCATCGGTCTGACTCGGGATTCGAACCCAGGACACTGCTACTGCGCCACGGATGCAGTCAAGTTAGCGCTATGTTATGTGTATTATAGCAGTACTTAAAATATGACCAGTGATTTTAATTCATACCAATCAAACGACATATTGAACTCAGGCATTTTATTATTAAAAAACTCATATTATTATGTATCAACATCTCGAAAAGTCTGCAGTAGCGACTCAAAGTCTTCTTTCTTTGAATACGTCATTATCCTAACCTTTCTCTAACTGTGAGAATAAAGCAAGGGTTGGTAATAAAACTGTAAATCAAAAGAGAAAGACGAACGGGCCAGTGGCCAAACTTTATACTGGTGGTAGATATTTTTATATGACCCTTTTAAAGGGATAAATAACTTTACAGTTACTTTTTGACCGTTGGTTTTCTGAATGGAATTATGTATTCAACAAGTATTTTCGTGTTCTGTTTTTATAATATCCCTTTTCAGTAAATATTTTGGCTATGTTTGAAATAGGTACCTAATTTGGAACTACGATAGCAGATACAAAAAATCAATAAAAGTGTACATTTATATACTAGAAAAAAAATCTTGTCTCAGAAATCAGGCAGGATTTGAACCTGCCTCTCGCAATCTGGGCGAGTGCAAAATATTTTTTTGTTAATGAAGATAGCGAAATGTGATTGTGTAAAAAGTCATTCAACAAGCTTCAAACAAGCAATCTCCAAAGGATGAACATTAATAAAATATGAACTATGAGCAGTGTTTACAAGCAAAAAAATCCACGCAACATTCATAATAGCAGGTCAATATAATAATGCAACAGCAAAAACACATTGCGAATGCAAACATAGGGCCAATTCGTCTATTGTCCGTCCTTTTACCTCCATTATGACCCTAAAGTGATAAAAGGCCATTAAAGAGGTCCACTGTAATTGCTTTACGACCTACATACCCCATTTGCGCAAATACACCGAAGGTCGTAGACATTTTTTAACTTTTTTGAAAGAAGAAAGAAACACGATTTTATTTGCCGTGTTTCTTTCAATTTTATTGCGACTTTGTCCGTACTTTTGTGCAAAATTGCGATTTCTTTTTAAGTTTTTTACGATTAGAAAGCGTCAGAGGGCTCGTTTTGAAGTCTTTGTTTGGCTATTTTTTAATGGGGTGGAACTATGAGGATACAAAGGGAATATAATCAAACGTTAACTTTTTATCTTGTCGTTTTCAAATGGTTTGTGAAATTATTTGCAATAGATATTAAGTGTAATGGTATATTTTTGTTGGCCAGTGTACTTTAATGATTTCTTAATAACCTTATGGCAGGCCAAAAAAGGTAAAAAATCACAAACTAAAAAGTTCACTTTAAAAAAATGGCATTATTTGGAGAAGGGTTTTAGACAAACTATATAATAATATTATAAGGAAGTATATAAGGTTGCTTTAAAAATCCCTTGAAGGGTCAGCTCTTGTAATAAAATATTTCTTGTAAATGAAGGCACGCGTCATTGCATATTATCAATTATTTACTTATTTCAAGTCGGGGCATTTGACTAATAAATAAATTAAACTAACTTGACATTTAAATATCACTTAATGAATAGTTCTTAACTTGACGAACGAATGAACTTTAAACTTATTCGTTGTTTCTTAATCAGTACCTAGCGAATGTACGTTTAAGTTATGTATTTTCTTGATTGCTGTCAATAATTAACAAAAGTTTAAAGTTGTCATCTTCGAGTTGGTTTCTGTAAAAAATGCAAGATCTAAATAGATTTCGTCGCATGTCTGACACAAGTTTGAGCCGCGGCATTAAAGAAATATTTCTATCGTTAGCTTTTAAATTTTAAATTTTGTAAACTGTTTTTTTCTTTTTTATATGATAGGGAGGCAAACGAACAAGCGTGTCACCTGATGGTAAGTGATCACCGCTGCCTATGAACATCGACAACCGTACAAGGGTCGCAGATGCGTTGCCTGCCTTTTAGAACCCGATACCCTCCCCAACTGAGCTCTGGCGACCTAACTCACCAGCAGAAACATAGCACAACAGTTCCGAAGTGCTACTTTACTATGGTTTTCTGTAAGGAGAAGGTACTTTCCCGGCTCATCCAAGTGGAAGTTCCACAAAGCTCTTTTAAATGTATCGTAATCGTATGTAAAACGTTGGAAGGAAGAATCTTGTGGTTACCAAATGAAGTAGAAAGACAGCATTTCTTCTAAGCGGCGTGAATGGTTTGTTATAACTATTTGCGAACGCACTGTCAAATTATAATTGGAGGCAGGAGACGCCGCTCAATGGATCAATTAATATTTAAGCCTTTAATGGATGGCTTTACTATCTATTAATTAATTCGTTTATTGCGAAACAAATTATGAATATTTAATCTGATCTCTCAGTACTACATTTATTGCCAAGGAAATCAATACATAGTATAAAACAAAGTCGCTTTCGCTGTATGTCCGTATGTATGCTTAGATCTTTAAAACTACGCAACGGATTTTGACGCGGTTTTTTTTTAATAGATAGAGTGGTTCTTAAGGAAGGTTTGTATGTATAATACATGTAAGTAAGTACCACTGGCGAAGCCGGGTCGGGCAGCTAGTTGTATATAAAACGTTAGAAGGAAGAATCTTGTGGTTACCAAATGAAGTGGAAAGACAGCATATCTTCTAAGCGGCGCGAATGGTTTGTTATAACTATTTGCAAACGCACTGTCAAATTATAATTGAAGGCAGGAGACGCCGCTCAATGGATCAATTAATATTGGCGCCTTTAATGGATGACTTTACTATCTATTAATTAATTCGTTTATTGCGAAACAAATTATGAATATTTAATCTGATCTCTCAGTACTACATTTATTGCCAAGGAAATAATTAACATATAATTAACATGCATCATCTATTATTTATTAATAATGTATTTATTTAGGTAAAGTATAGTTATTTTGTATATGTATGTATATATGTATATGTACCTATAGTTTTTTTTTTTTATTTTTTATTTTATTAGCACTACCTACTTCACTTTCTGATTTGCCCTAAGGTTGACTGGTAGAGAATGCCATGAGGCATTAAGTCCGCCTTTTGTACAATATTTTATGTAGTACAATAAAGATTAAATAAATAAATAAATAAATAAAAAATAAGAATGAAACAAATATCACTGAACTAAGAAATTCTATAAAATAAACACGTGGTTCATAACAAATATTCTACACCTTAATTTTCTTCACTGTCAATATTAAAGCTTAAGTTTTATATTATAAATAACTTTATGTATGCAAAATATCAACCCGATAGGTTTAATGTTGACAAAGTTTCATACTAACGTTCATCCCCTATTTTACCCCCTTGGGGGTTGAATTAATCAAAATCCTTTCTTAGCGGATGCCTACGTTATAACATCTACATGCATGCCAAATTTCAGCCCGATCCGTCCAGTAGTTTAGGCTGTGCGTTGATAGATCACTATGTAATCAGTCAGTCAATCAGTCAGTCACCTTTGTGTTTTATAGATATATATAGAATATAGATATAGATAGATAAAATAATCTCTTTCTTTTTTAACATAAGTTACTAATATGGAGTTATTGAAACGAGGATAAATTTATTTGAAGATTATATTTTACGTAATTTTTCATGTACTTAACTTGGTTAATTAATTATTTTAAAAACGTAACAAACTTTATGAGGAAAGTTAATTACTGAAATTTAATGTACCTAAATGAACTTATCACTTTACACATGTGCTTGCGGCTTTCAAACTTTTACATATTTGGATTTGTGGAGTAATTAATACAAATATGGTCATTATTAGGTTTTATCAAAACATTCACCTGTTTTGATTAGTGCGAGGCCACATTGGACATATTTATCGTTGTAACTTTGTTTCAAAATGTATATGATACTAGCGGCCCGCCCCGGCTTCGCCCGTGGTACTTGTCCACTATTTAATGGATGATATTATACATAAAAACCTTCCTCATGAGTTACTCTATCTATTAAAAAAACCGCATCAAAATCCGTTGCGTAGTTTTAAAGATTTAAGCGTTCATAGGGACATACAACACACATAGGGACAGAAAAAGCGACTTTGTTTTATACTATGTAGTGAAGTGAATTGAACGAAAGTTGAATGCATTGCTATTTTCATCATCAGTCTTCTGCAATTCATTGCTAGACGTAAACGTCACACTTGATAAGGATTATGTCCATTTAAAGTAAATGTTACATAGAGTCAATTAAATTAAAACAATATTGAATAAGTTCCCAATTTAAACAAAAAAACACCTAAGTTGCTAAAATCCACTTTTCTTAAGTCAGTTTTAACAAAATATTTTTTTATAAATAATCTTTATGCATTGTACTTAAGTTTTAAAAAACACATATTATGAAAAAATATGTTTTAAAAAACACGTACATATTTTTAAAAAAGTCACCAATGTTTATCGGTAAATAATTTTTGTGTCGTTTAGTTATTGCTAAATCATAATAAAGGAAACCATTACAACATATTCTAATTATTTTTCTTTTAAGTTTGGTAAGACCCTTAAAATATTTTTAAAATCGTTACCGATATGATCCACCATCACCTAACTCGTTTATGCAATTAGTCGCGACTCGCGACGTATTAATTAATTCGTTTGGCGTTGCGGTCACCCTACGCGCTAACTTGCTATCTGCGAAATAAAGATTTGTGGTCAACAAAGAGTTTGATATGCAAGTCGTTTATACACACGATGAGCACACACGTCATATACCTAGTTAACTTTATGTGGAAAAATACAAATATACTAGAAAATTACCACAGCAATTCTCGATAGATGACTGTTTTCCGAAGTCTGAGGTAGAATTTTAGTGCAATGTAAAATTTATTGACGATTTGTAAGTGCATCTTTAAAGCCTACGTTAATAAGTTATTATTCTATTTGAATTTTTGATTTTAAATTGTGGGGTAAGGGTGTTGAACATTATGGCTAAGCAACTTTACTTATTTGCGAGTTCGAGTAAGCTTTTTACATTGTATCTACAACAGCACCATCGCATTAGGTATTTCCTGTAAATTATTATGTATGTGTGTTAGTTAATAAATAAATAAATCAAAGATCTAAACGAAAATATACCCCTCTTACCCGAGAAAATCATAATTTAAATTAAGCGGTCACAACGACGGGTAACTAACAGGCTTAAATATCTTCAAAAAAATTACTCCTTCAAATCGTCCTCAGGCATTTACCTTCAAGTAGAAACTAGTCCGAAACTCAGCAAAGCCATTTATTGCCACCCGCATGTCGGCGAAATAATCCGTCAGTTACATCCTGCGACAATGTCGCAAAACTATGCGCCAAAGCGCCCGGGTATTGTACTCTTTTAATCCCCTTTTAATACCCTTTTAATCCGCTACCCGGATTTTTAGGAACATTTGTCGTAAATTAGCCACTGTTTCGGAGGCGCTATTGTTTTCGGTAATGTTGGGAGAGTTAGCCTTGGCGGTGACTCTGTGGGATTAAGATGATTTCATTAGAAGGAAGTGAGGCAGAAAATATAGGGGATCTGTCAAGATGACGTCAGAATGTGGTAAGTAAAATACAGAGTGCGTGCCAATTTTCGATAACCATCGCAATAAAAAAAAATAGTACTAATTATTTTTATAATTTTAAAACATCATCTATTTAAGTCATCCACAATTCGAAAATGATGTTATGTCATCGTACTTTTCTTTAGTCAAGTTAAAGGCATAACTTGATTATAACTGCATTTTGTTGTCCATATTTATAGACAGAATTATATATTTTTTCTTTTGATTTAAAATTTCAGCGATCTTTTCACTCACCGCGCAATATTAAATGCAGGTGTTTGATGGTAAATATCCGAAAAATCCAAAAAGTTTGTCTCAAGGGAAAGTATTTAAAAGACGGTTAATTCACATTTTGTTTCAATGATAGTTAGTTTAAGACTCCTTAATTCCAATGCGACAAAGAGAAGTTTCCTATCTTAATCCTCTGCTAAATGTCAAAAATATTCCACGACTTGAACAAAAAGCTTGTGATAAATTTTGCTAAAGTAATTGTTTAATAAATATCAGTAGCAGTGTTTTGTTTCGGCGGCGACTCTGTGGTATTACGATGATTCCATTATTTTGAGACCAGGGGATCAAAAGTCGGTAATGTAATTACAATAGGAGGGTTTTTCGAAAATTGTGTCCAAATGTAGTTAGACTGTAGTTCGTTTCTTTTGCATTTAGTGGTATATTTAATGTAAATTATTAATAAAATAAGATATTAATATAATGCTTAAAATATTTATTAACGAAGTTTATCATTCATATATCAATAAATCGAAATACTTTAAGTTACAGATAATAAAGTAAAAGTTAAACCTGCAGCCATAAAGATATTTTAAAATGTGTACCTAAATAGATAATAAAATATATCGAAAAAAAACAAACCAAGCCATATTAACTTTTCCATATTTTCGAAATAAGGGCAAACACATTTCTACAAAATATGACGAAATCCTTAATATAAAATACACGATTTCATACCTTATTTATAGAAGACTATGACATAAGAATTTAGGCAGTGCTGTCTATGTGTGTCATTGACATTGGTGGAGCAATGACTTTAGAGTTTAGCTCGATCGGTAGGAAGGAGTTTTCCGAATCACCTGATTTGATATACAATCTGTGGGAAGTTCAATGAAAGGGGTTTTGAACGTTTGAATATGGAATTTGGTAGTCATTATTCTAATGTCAAATGTTTGTGTATGTTCTATGTATATTTCATTTTGTTTTTCAGTATTTTTATTTTAAACAAAGTTGGTATTAATATAAAAAAAAAATATTGAGTGTCTTCTTTTAAATTGATTGTACGACTGAAAGTTTATTATACGAAAGAAGAGCTAATTTGGAAACCTATGCTCTTATTATAATTAATTACTTTGCGTCTACTGTTGACGTAAGATCGTGTGAAGGCATATTAACTCTGAACACAATCTAAAAAATACTCCTTTCTTATACCCTAACAGGGAATCAAACCGACACACCCTTATACCTAATTCATAGAACTCAGCACATTACAAAGGTGATATGTAGTTTTTTTTTTTTTTTTTTTTCATAGTAAAAAAGTTATGTTAGTAAAGTAAGTAGTTAGTAAAGTTATGTAGTTTAACGGCGCCGATATCCGACCACAACTGACGAGACATAACCTCATCATTGTGTGTCGCGACAAAACATCAACCACTTATATTGCAATTAAATTAATAGACATTGCAATTATTTGTAATTAATAGCAAATAGTATATTTCCCCACTTTCATCGGTCAGAATCTCGGCTTTCACTGGATTAGTTTATTAAAGTACTTTCTTAGAGTTGGAGGTTGGGCTTTTTGGATTCGTCGTCTCGTATTATTTGTAATTGTTTTATATTTGTATTTGTAGTTTGTACCCGATTTTCAATATTGGGATAAGTACAGTAAAATAATTTGAGCTTAAAATAATTTAAAATCTATGTTAAATTAACATCAGTTATATTTTTAATATTTATATTGAATTGTGGATTTACTTATTTTATTAAAGTTTATATTGTTGGTTTTAACTTTACATCAAAAAATAATATTATTTGATTTTAATATTCATCCATTCCCAAATATCACCCAATATCAGTTATAAGACATGAACGAAAATCATATTAAATGTTACCGGTTCCCACTTTTGCGTTTTATTGTAATGAATCATAGTCTTAAAATTTATAGTCATCATGTTCAAACTGCAAACTAATTTACATTAATCTGGTTAAACCGCATAAGTTGAATTATATAATAAATATTTGCCTACTTAATTAGTTTTTACATAATAAGTACCGACTGCATATTTTAAAATCACATTACCCCAAAATAATAAGATGGTAAGTTTATATAAAGTATCGGTATGTTACTATTCTAGTGTGATATAAATGAGTTTCTTATTTTTAATACTAAATGATGTATTTTTTCATTCCCTTAAATACATATTTTCTAACAAAATATTTGTTTACTGTCCCGATAATAAACAAACTTGAACATTTAGCAAATTAAAAAACATGAATTCCCAATTAATCTATGTAAATAAAAAAAATCGACAAACTGTTCGATCAGATTATTATCTGCGGAGCATGTGCTTGCTGGCAGCATGGCATTTTTTATCTTTGCCTGCAAAAAGGTGTGGAAAAAAACAACGCAAGGGCGGGGGCGCGGACGCCCACCCGGCTGAAAGCTTCCAAATTCAAATCGCAAAAAAAATACGCGACCGTGCGCGAGAGCCAATATAAAAGGTAGGCACGTGGTGGCGGAGCCATCAGTCGATAGACGCTCCTCGCGCTGAACGCACGCTTCACCTCGCTACGCGCGCGCACTCGCTCTCATCGTAAAAAAGATCGATCTCTCAAGTTCATTCGCATCTTCAAAATGGATAAAGTTCTCGACCCCACCGGCATCTACTGAAAGCTGCAAGTTCAAGTGAATCTCGAATTGTCGAAATCTAAATATTTAGCAAGATTTAAAAATTTTGAATAATTGCAAAATGTTCGGCTTGGACCCCACTGGAGTTTATTGAAGATCGGCGATTTTTCGGAGTTTTCCACGAGTTTTAACAAAGTGATCAAGATGTTCGTGCTCGACCCCACCGGTGTCTACTGATTTTGGCGTGTACCGCCGAAATTCATCTGCAACTTCGTTATCACCATTATCAGCATAATCAATTTCATCGAAATTGCCAAAATGTTCGTGCTCGACCCAACCGGTGTTTATTGAAGATATTTGTGTGTGAAGAAGAACTCAGTGCATCAAGATGTTTGTGCTCGATCCCACGGGAGTATATTGAAAGACTATTTTAGTGTTAAGTGTTTGTAGCTAAAATTTTCAAAATGTTGATTCTTGATCCTACTAACGTTTACTAGTTTAGGTTATTAGTTTAGTTATTTTTATTAACTTCTCTCAAAATGGCTATAGTTTTAGATCCCACGGGAATTTACTAAAATTACCCAATTTTTTTAATATTTTTAAAGTAATTTTCATTGCCTTTCCTATTACTGGAAAATTTTCTTAAAATTTTTAAATGTTAATTTTGTTATTTTAAACAATATCAAAATGTTTGGTGCCTGTTGTTGCTCCTCAGTTCGTCACAAATTAATTTCCACGAGTAGAAATGAAGTTTCGTGTAATAGAAAGAAAAGGAAAGCATTTATAAATGTGACGCTGACTAAATTGTAATTATGTATATAGGGAACCAAAGACTGTTGTAACTGCCTGCCTGATCATTATTATTATGATTGTTTATAAGTCTGTTCTGAAGACTACGGAAGTTATCAATTTAATTTATTGAAGTTACCTTAGATTAAGCATTATTTATTGACTAACACTAGGTGGATAGTTTAATTTAATTGAAATATTGGAATTGTTCTGTCAGTGATTTTTCTTTTTAGATGATTTGCCAACATTTCCAATGTTTGTTGATGTTTTCCGTTCAGTTGAAATGTTTTCTAACATTTTGGTACCCGATTGCATTTCTTTATCTTTGGCAGTGATTTTATACTCTTGTAAAATAATAAGACTGTTAGATGAATACTCTAGATAATTGTTGCCAAATAAGCATTTAAAAATTAGAATAAAAACTTATGAATTTAAAACCGTATTTGATTTATTTACTTGAACCCCTTTAGTATTAATTACGTGAATCATACTGACTGCGTTATCTGTGCATCAATTTGCATAAATAACGATTCAAATTAAATTGCCATTAGTGATATCAAAGTTTTTCCTTCCTTTAATTGATACACCAGTTTACTAATTTGCTACCGTTTTAATTGCAAAAACATTTTTTAAATTCTTTGTGACATCTTTTAAATGTTGCTCAGTAAAAAACATCCTATTATATTTTCTGGACTTCAATTGTAGGAATAAGAATGCTACATAAACTTCAATCTATCATTTTTTAGAAAAACTACATCTACAATAGTTCTATCTTGGAACTGTTGATGGTACTAGTGTCAATGAAACACTTTTAAAAGTTTTTTTTTAAATAGGTATTTATGCTAGATTTTTTAAAATGCAACCTTAGTATGACGAAAATATAGTATCTTCTTATACAACACATATTTCGACATATGGCTTAGGATATCTGTTACAAAATTGCATCAGCTATGATTGAAGGTCTCTATGGAAGGGACGGTAATTTCAAGACCATTTCAAATTCTTTAATTTCTCTGCTAGTTCTAATAAAAGAGATATTTATAGAAAATAACAGATATGTACTATTCCTGTCTATCTAAACCACTCATTTGAATTTATTGTCTACACTACAATCTGGTTCCTGATTATGATAATTCTATAATTTTGAATGGGCATTTGAAGAATTATTGAAAATGTAGTGAGTTAAACTTAATTCAAATATAAAATAAATATTTATTTAAACTATGAGAATGGGAACATTTGCTCATTCTTTTTAGCAGGCTCTACACAAAGCAAAAATCAGTCAAGAGATATTGCATGTAAGTACAAAATTTCTAAATATTGTCACTTGTAATTGAAAATTATATAGCAGTCTAAATTTTTAACACTCCTACCATTTAGATTTCCATTTCGTGCATACCATCTAGCCACAGATCTTTAGTGCCTACTCATGCTGACTACATTGTATTATGACGCCTGGATCTAGGGCATTCCCTGTAACCTAAGTACTATATGACGTAGGATCGACACCTTTTAAGCCCCGGACGATCACCTTTAACCAGAAAACTAAAAGTCGTCACACACTTGTGGTTTTACTATTTGTCATAGTTGGAATTGGGACTGATTCTATAACGTCGATCGTATTCGAAACATACGTCACATTAACGTATCGTTGAATAAAAATGCACTTGCAATTTACTAGCAAACGTTTTTACCTCTTACATCTTCTAAAGTAATGAATCATAGTTAATATCAATATCTGTTTATCGTGAACATCCTTAAGCATTCGATTTTAACACTAACAATGTCTATGGAGAACATGGATTAAAACATGTACACGTAGGTATATAATAAATAATCACATGTTATCAAAATTTTAATTACTCGTATAAAGAAAATTTGCGTTTTTTGTTAAAAATCGACCCAAAACGCTATAAATCAGCATACATAAAGACTATTCTATTAATTAAAGCAAGAGTAATAGCATACAAAAATAATAAAACAGGGCAGAATATTGCACCTTGCGCTACGCCGGTAAAAAACTTGTCGTAAGTATTTATAACTACGGTAATACATTGTATGGTTTTAACTGCATTTATAATAAATATAGGCACAATTACATTCGGAACTGTTGGCGTAGTTTATAGTCGTTTCGATATTTTATATCGTCCAATGCATTGGCAAAATTTTAAAATTGTGTGTAGCTATATTTTTTTCACGATTATCCAAGGCAATATGTTTAACGAGACGGGGACAAATTTGATTCTTATTTATATTACAGCCCGTATAAATCACTTGTAAAGTCTTAAAGACTCATCGACTCAGATGCAGATGCTTAATTTTGACTATTAATCCCCTTTTTTGTTTTAATATAAAGTACATAACCATGCGGCAAGCGCTGTTTTATTAACGATTTTTATTAACATAGGGCTTGGAGTAGTGGTCAAAACGTTGACTATTAGACCAAGACGTCGCGGGTTAGATCTCCGCACAGGACAAACATTTGTGTGCATGAACATGTCTGTTTGCCCTAGTCTGGGTGTAATATGTATCAACTAGCGGCCGCCCGCGACTCCGTCCGCTATATTGTGGTAAAGTTTCATTCAAATCCATTCAGTAGTTTTTACGTGAAAGAGTAACAAACATCCAAACATCCATACATACAAACTTTCGCCTTTATAATAGTAGTAGGATTTAAGTGTATTTAAGTATGGAAATAAATAAATTTTGTGATACCACTGTTGATTCTGATATCAGTAACACAAGTGCTTAAGCTACTTAAAAGATATTTATTATTATCATTTCATTTAATCTCTACATGTAACCTGTTTAAGTTGTATTTTTTTATTATTTTAATATGATTTATTTATATAGTCACAAATAAATTTGCAATGAGGTAACCTTGTGACTTGTGATTTACTAGCTCCAACATATTGACATATCAAAGACATATTTGCCAAGCCTTCTTTAAAACGCAAATTCGATTGTCCTAACACTTCGGCCTAAAGGTAACGTGTCGGCGATCGCCCGGCAACCCGCTCACAGAATGCATTATTATTTCTCAGAAACTGCACTAAACTTAGAGTAATACGATCCGACCACGGCATTTGCATGCGGATCTTGCAATTACGATTTGGAGAACGCACCAAGGCCCTTCAAAAGGATCTAATAATTAACTAAATAGATCATGTTGGGTATTTACGCGCTGACGGTCTGTTTTATCTTTGATATCATGTATATTGTGGTTATGAGAAACATTTTGCTTTTTGGAAGAAGTACAATCATTGTATATTATTTACTAGCGACCCGCCCCGACTTCGCACGGGTGCAACTAAGTTTATTAGTGTTTCTCTACTATATTATGCATGTATGATACATAAAAAACTCCCTCTTGAATCACTCTATCTATTAAAAAACCGCATCAAAATCCGTTGCGTAGTTTCAAAGATTAAAGCATATTAAGGGACATAGGGACAGAGAAAGCGACTTTGTTTTATACTATGTAGTGATTAGCAATTTAATTATGATGATTTCAATTACACAGCCTGATATCTATTTACTAGGGGCCGACCGCGACTCCGTCCCCGTGGATTTCGGTTTCTTTCCGCACACATAGTGATATACTATAGCTTCCTCGACAAATGGCCTATACAACACAAAAATAAATGCACGATTCGAACCAGTAGTTCCTAAGATAAGCGCGTTCAAAAAAATCTTCAGAAAAAAAAGCTCAGCTGTAAAATTGATAGAAAACGATGGAATTATCTGTTTGAGGTCGTCTGAAAGAAATTTTGCCATGTCCAGTTACATCGGCCGAGCCCTTCTAACTCAAGTAGACAAATTCGATTATTGCTATCGAGCACTAGCTCTATAATATAGATAACTATATCAATAGTTACTACACGCAGTTATCCTTATATTTTTCCGTCACTGCCGAACTAGTATTACTCTTAACATACTATAAGTGCTTTCCTAGACTGGACCTATCAACCTACATGTGAAATGACATTAGCAATTAATGATTGCTATCACACAGTTAACGACATCTTATGAGCATTAATGCTTTATTTCACCAATTGAATGGCTTATAAAGTCGAAATGCGGAGAAAGCGTTTCCATTCTAATTTTAGCTGTGAAAACTCGTCCAATGTCAATGTTTTGATGTCGTTTTCTCTCGAAGCAATTAAATAAGTTCCCGTGAGTTTTATGCACGGAAACTAAATTTTCTCCTTTCACTCTTGTTTCGAGAAAAGTCACGGATGATGAAAGAGCATTGTGTGATGGTGCCATTTAAGTTGTTTCTAATAAGATTGTTGTTATTCGATGTTAATAACTTATTGGAAGTTTGTGTCATTGGAAATTGTACAAAGACTGTAAAATTTTGGACACCACGTATAGAAACACACTAACAGGCCGTAAAAAACGCGGCCTAAGTTCCTATACAATATTACACGACGTAATTTCGGCATGGTGGCATTGCAGGTTTAGTCATACTGAACTTTGGTGTGTTTCTAAGCGTTCAAATTGTATGGTCACACAAATTTCTTCATCTTTTGTACAAAATTGACAAAATTATTGCATTTCTAGCACACTGGGTATCGAACTCGGCAAACTCCTAAGAAAATAGGAAGATTGCGCACATAAAAAATGATACCTTATACATTCAGACCAAACACGACGATCTAACTTACCGACAAATAAAGAACCTAAATAAGACCTACTTTCTTACTTTTTGATCTCCGATCAGCCAGTGGAAAATTTGTACCACATCGCGAGACTATTAAAGGTAATACAGTCTCGCATCGACCATAATAAACATGGTCTGTGACTGACATATCTAGGTCTACACTCCTGTTAAGTGAAGAACACAAAGACACTCAAACTCTTCCGTACAATAACAGGTTGACTTAATTTGGCCAGATATACAATTCGTTCACAGTTCTTTTATTTTACCTCCGACAGCTCACTTTCTTTCAGTTACTTTCGGTATAATTTTTAATACTATGACATTTGTATTGTCACTGAAAACCAGAAAGCATTGAGAACTTGTAACACCTATTGATTTGAAGCTTCACGATATTTATAGGAATGGAAATCGAAATAAATAATTTAATTTTAGGTTAGGTCACAGGTAAAATAACTGTGAACGGATATAGAGAGTTCGCGATTGCTTTCATTTCGTCGGAACTTGTTCATAGTGAAATGCGCCCACTTTTGAGATGTTGCTTTGTCTTGTTTTTATCTTTAGACTTGCGTGAGAGAAGTTTCCTCTCCATCATTGTTCTAGATTGTCGATGGTATTTTGAATTGAGAAATTATGACTCTCTTTTGTTTTGGCTAACTAAATTGCTTGACATAGATTCGCCTCTATTTTAGGCAATTTAAATTCAATTGGTGGTACAGACCAAAATTATGTTTATAATATGTATTAAACTACGCTATGATAGCAATCACTAGTCAGACAACTTACAAGTTAAAACTTACAAACTAAAAAAGTCGACTAACACAAAGGAGGCTAAAACTAACCATTTCAAACGTACATAGAATGCGTCAATGGTATAACGCCATATGAAACAAAATCGGGACATCTTTGTCATTGATAATTTTGATATCGAACAACACTTCTTTTTAGGAGAGCGCTTAGAATCATGATAATTTTATAATGGTAAACTTAGATTCAAATTCGGAATATCTTTGTCAATAACCATTTTGAATTCTAACAAATTAATTATGAAGAAAAGCTACCCACACAACTACACAGACAAACAAACAATTCATGATCGTGAAGGTGAAAAGAAATAAATAGGATAGTACTATTTTTGACCTGTACACAGTACACGGTATATTGAAGACCAGCGGCCGCAGAGACATAGTGTTATAATATAGCTTAAAGCCTCCCTCAACAAACGGACTGACCAAAACAAATATTTTTTCAATTCGAACCAGTCGTATCTGCTATGAGCGTATTCAACAAAAAAAACAAACTCAATCGCTTTATTATATTAGTATAGATGTAGGTAAGCTACCCAGTGACAATTGGTCAGAATGATCCAGAAACAATATGGCGGACAAGTGAAAAACAATGTGTTTGCGATCTAACGCGGTGAATGTCTGCTAGCGATAGGAGAGAGCAGGGGCATTTGCGATGCGACACCGAGCTTTGTTAGATGCATTTCTGCACAACGACGATCGTGGAGTCGACTGTTTCTTTTTTTTTTTAAGGCAGAGGCGGCAATCTAGCTGGCGGGTCGCTTGATGGTAAGCAATCACCGCCGCCCATGGACATCCGAGACACCAGAGGTATCGTTGATGTGCCGGCCTTTTAAAAAAGAGTATGCTCGTTTCTTGAAGGTCTTCATGTCGTAACTGTGATTCGGTATTTTAAATATCAGCTTCTTCACGTAAAAAATATCAATTATGTTGTAACATATGAAACTGTAGATAAATAAAATATCCAAATCTGGCAAATTCGAATTCATGACAATTATCTCTACAGTCTTAATAATATGTAAAACTCAAAGGTGAATTATCAAACATGTTGTAACCTATGAAACTGTAGTTAAATAAAATATCCAAATCTGATCAAATTCATGAAAATTATCTCTACAAGTTTTAATATGTAAAACTCAAAGGTGACTGACTGACTGACATAGTGAACTATCAACGCACAGCCCCAATCCCTGGATGGATCGGGCTGAAATTGAGCACGCAGATAGATGTTATGACGTAGGCTAGGAAAGGCTTTAATTTTTAATCAATTCAACGAAATTTGGCACAGACAATCTTTAGACCCTGAGAAAGAACATAGGCTACTTTTTATGAAAGAAGGGATCTAAAATCAACGCGGACGAAGTCGCGGGCGGCCGTTAGTGTTTGAATATAAACGTCCCACACAGCAGGGCAAGGCAGCCATCATTTAAAATCATGTTTTCGTTACCAAAAAGTGTTTTGGCTTATCACCAGGTTTACAAAATGCGGGTTGGTGTTCACAAACTCAAAAATTTTTTTTAAGCGGGTAAGAGGTTTAACTGGACTGGACTGGACGGATGATATCCTGCAGCATGCTGGCATTAATTGGTTGTCTGTGGCAGCAGATCGTCAAGTGTGGAGAAGTAGAGAGGAGGCCTATGTCCGAAGACGGACTCTGCAAGGGCTGCAATGATGATGAAGGTTTAAAGAGAAAAACGTGATAGACGGACTGAGCTACTTTCGCATTTATAATATTAGTAAGAATTTCTTCGACGCATGGCGACTCCACTCCACTGCTGTTAGCGATGTAGGTCAGCGCAAGAAAGCGTCGAGCGACGAAGCTTGGCACCGCTGTTTTGCATACTGACGCGCTCCCATGATGCATGTAAACAACCGGCCCGTGCTATGTAATATATACAACATGTATAAATATGTGATACAATCAATGTAATGTAGAGAAATTAGAAGTAATTAATGTCGGTGGGTAGCGTTGTTACTCTTTTGTGGATATATCCAAGGCCGTGGTCTTGAAGTCCTTTCGGTTCCCGGTTAGGAAAAAATTGTGTCAGTTTTCCCGAAAGCAGCACGGGTCTGTGATCGGCATTTAGCGGATATGTGGTGATTAAGCCAAAACCCATTTTTGTGATGAAAACATGATTTCAAATGATGGGGTCCTTTGCCCTACAGTCGGACATTAACATCTTTTTATTTTCGCAAAAAAGGTCTAAAGATTGTCTGTGCCAAATTTTGTTAAAAATAGGTTGAGAGGTTTAAGCGGGAAATCGAAACAGACAGACAGATAGAGAGACAGGCAGACAGACAGACTTACTTTCGCATTTATAATATTAGTAAGAATTTCTTCGACGCATGGCGACTCCACCCCACCTCTGTCAGCGATGTAGGTCAGCGCAAGAAAGCGTCGAGCGACGAAGCTTGGCACCGCTGTTTTGCATACTGACGCGCTCCCATGATGCATGTAAACAACCGGCCCGTGCTATGTAATATATACAACATATTACAACATGTATAAATGTGTGATACAATCAATGTAATGTATAAAAAATATCCGCCTTGGTGGTCATGGCATTTTTTTTTAATTAAAGCTACTTGGCAACACATTTTTCAGGGTTCCAATTATTTGAGGAATGCGTACGCATGAAAAGACTGTTGAAAACATAACTATTTATAAAAAAGCGTTTAAATGCACTCTTAAGTACGCTGTCTGAAATCAACGATTTTTATAATCTTCTTTTTTTAAACATCTCCATTAGTGACATTAAAGAGTAGCTCATAATTTTGAAGATTTTAAGGATAAAATAAGTTTGAATTATTACAGCAGTTAAAAACCTCGTAAGTCAATTATTTTAAGCTTTTATCTACGCATCTTCCTGTTCAGTATACCGCGGGTATTAATTCTTTTTTTTTTACTAAATAAAAGTGTAGGTAAGGATTCAGTCCAAATCCCCTCAAAGGGCCGGAGGTCAAGCTAGCCTTTGCCTATAACACACGTCTTTAAAAAAAACACGCCACGCTATGCTCGTTCGAAGTTTAAATTGCTCGAAATAGCGAAGCCGTCAGCTGACAATTAGTGACTCGTTGCCTAGCAACCGCAGTGCAGGTATTGTTCAAGGATACTCAATAAACAACGTGTCTTGAAGCGCGTGCGCACTGCCAGCGCCACCTGCCTGATCGCGTGGTTATCTTTCTCACTGGGAGAGTATGAGCGTTTCCACATAAGCTGAGCTGCGCGGAGCTGAGCAGAGACGTGTAAAAATTTCGCACCGTCTTGCGAATCGCCCAAAATACAGTTAGTAATCAATAACTTAACTAAAAAGTTCAGAAACAGGATTTTTTCTTTAGGAGTTTTTAAAAGTCACATTACGAATTAGAACCAATAACGAAACCAATTAAGCTAACGCAAGCGACTTGTAACAAGTTAAAAGAAGTAGCTTATTTATCCTTCTCTTCCTTCCCAATCAAAACAAACACTTCTTAAACAAACAGTCTGGACCAAAGTTTTATTTATACGTCCATTACCTTAGGAGACATCACAAAATTACCTGAAACAAAAAGAAGGAATTAATTAATATACTCAGTATAATTATGAAAACAATGTGGTAAAGAAAAACCATTCCACAGATTCGGTGAAAACTTTACAGAAAAAATCCACTAAATGGTCCGTTGAAGAACGGGCTCACCTATCGAAACCTTATTATCAGAGGTGAGCCCGTTCTTGAGTTAAGTGACAAAGGTAAATGCCACTAATTTTTATACATTTAGTTTAGTAAAAATATTGAGGAATCCCAGTAAGGAAATACCTATAAGATGCGTGCGCCGACCATTGTCGCGTTGCGAAGAGACATCTTTGCATATGACAAAAACAAAGAACTTTTATACTCACAAATTGTTCTACAGCATCCGACTGGCTATCCGGTGGGATCGATTGTATGGTTATTTTAAACGACGTCCAAAAGAATATCTATGTAAATCAAATTACAAAATAAACTAGGTACTTTGACTTTGACTTTGAAACCAGTGATCTGATACAAGTAAAATAAGGTTTCATGAAGAATGGGCACATATTTATTGTGAGTTTCGGGTATATACTATTAAACAGACTTTTATAAAGTAGTTACGTCTACGTAAAATAAACGCTTAGACCTTAAAAACTGCGCAACTGATTTCATAATTATGTTTTAGCTAATACATTTATGAGTACTATCAAATTGACTAATGCACGATAGAGTGAAGACCCGCTTCTATATGTATTTCGTATTCATTAACTCATCTGAGAGAATATCTCGTGTTCGATTGTTGTTTAATTTTATTTAAGGCATTTTAACACGCTTAATTTTAATTTCCTACTTTCATGTAATTTACGCCTCATGTGTTAAGGAAATAAGAGTGCTTGCCCGGGTTGCAAAAGGTGCTTGGTTCAATCCCCCGTCTGGGATCTGATTAATTGTAAAAAAATATCTCTTAGTTGCTTTGTAAAACGCCCTCGGTAAGAAATGGGGCTTACTAATTCTAGGCCAGCAACAAGACACTATACAAAGGGTATCTAGTAAATAGCACACAATCCGCATTAGGCCTAGTATTCCATAGACTTAAATTGTTTTTAAATGCCCCGACACCAAAAATCTGCGGCATCATTTTGTTTGCCATGTTGTACGTCTCAATATGGAATAAGAGAGACTGTCGCTTCGAATTTCAGTGGCGACTTTAGAGTGGGGTAAAGTATGGGGAGGGCTTACAAAGTATTGAGTGTCCCAGCACGCGCTAGGCTAGGCAATGATGCATTCCCGTCGCGTCCACCTATGAGCGGATGGTAATGTGACCTAGACATAATAATATGCAACTATTACGTGCAAGGGAAAGCATTCCACTTAGTTGTTTTGTTTTAGAAGTGAACAAATGCACACGGATGTCGGCAGAGTTGATTTTGTACTAACTACCTTTGTTTCTGTGTTGCAATCGTGTTATAGATAAGTTATTCTGCAAATCCCGTTCTCTTTTTCTCTCTCTCTCTCTCTCTCTCTCTCTCTCTCTGTTTCGTGGGTTGAAATCCCGCCGGGAACACTTTCACGTTGAGTTAGTTTTCCAAGTTTGGTCAGGATGCCGGTTTGAATCTTCTGCTTGCCCGATAAATGATGATGCCGTGCGTCGGAAGGCACGCTAAGTCGCTGGTCCCGGCTATTATCCAAATTAAATAGTTTCCTGTAAGGGTTGTGATTAAGACAAGCGTGGTGATTAAACCAAAAGCCATCTTTGTAACGAAAACATGATTTCAAATGATGGAAGCCTTTGCCCTGCAGTGGGACATTAATATAGGCTGTTATTTTACTGTAAGTGTTACGGAGGTCAGACGACAGGAGGTCGCTCCACTGTAATAATCCGGCTGGACAATTTAGGATGTTAGTCGTAGCGTACCCTGGGTTTCGAGGCAAGGATGAAACCGGGATAAGCACTAGAATGACTATGAAGATGATAACATCAAATCATTCTTCAAATCACTGATCAAACCAGCCCGGAAAGACGCAAAGATGACTTGTTCAAACATACATATTCCAAGTTTGTAATTAAACCTCTAAGATATCGCCTACGTATCGGATATCAAGTGTCAAGATACAAGAAAGCAGTTTCACTGGTCTAGGAAGTACCCACTCTCATAGATTTAAATCTATACTAATAAAGAGCTGAAGAGTTTGTTTGTTTGTTTATTCGAAAGCGTTAATCTCAGCATCTACTGGATCGAATTGTGATTTTTTTTTGTGTAGGACAGTCCATTTGTCGAGGAAGGCACTCTATATAATATGTATTGTGCGGTAAACGAAGTCCACGTGGACGAAGTCGCGGGCGGGCGCTAGTCGTTAGATATGCCCGAACTGTATAGTTCGGGTACTTAAGTCACGGATGTTTATATTCATATGTTTTTTTTTATGTCAGAGGCGGCAAACGAGCTAGCGGGTCGCCTGATGGTAAGCAATCACCGCCGCCCATGGACATCCGCGACACCAGAGGTATCGTTGATGTGTTGCCGGCCTTAACCCCATACCCTCCCCAACTGAGCTCTGGAAACCTTACTCACCAGCAGAAACATAGCACAACAGTTACTTCCCCAGACGAACGGCTCATTCGAGTGGAATTTCCACAGAGCTCTACCTCTCTTAATATATGAATATGAATATAAACATCCGTGACCCAAGTACAAATGCCAATGTTCATCACACAAATATTTGCCCCTAGCGGGAGTTAAACCCACGATCCCTGGTTTTGTAGCCAGGGTCTCTGAATACTAGACTAGACCAACGGTCCCATCGAAACAAAAATACCAATATTTACTCCTAAAGCAGAATTGAATGTAATTTTACTCATATTTTATTATTTACTTCATTTACACAAGTTAAAACCATAACCCCATTTTTATCTCACCGTAGCGTGGCTGAGCGCTATGTGTAGGGGCACCTGTCAGATAATTTACAAGTTTCGGTAATACACGGCACGCAATGTTGGTTAAACTTAACCAGACAACATACCACATTCATTTTCGTCTGTATTTCAAAGACTTAAGGTTCAAATTCGCATGGCAATTATGGCACCTTATAAGGGTTGTTCCATATTCACATGTGAGCCCGCGGGGTAAGTCTAAAGTGTTTTTAAACACTATTGATTTATACTACAGCTTTTAAATTGTGGTGTTGCCATACTAAAATTTGGTCGATATGTGTTATTAACGGATTATCAATTTGAACTATTCCACGTTTTGTCTACTTTATTAAACTGAGTTTAAATCTTGATAAGCATTTTATCTGCAAATAAAAACTGTTGGCTTCTTCATATTTTTTTAACACATGTCAGTGTCCCAAACGGAAATCGAATTTGTGACCTGCAAAAATGAACCAGAGTAGCGCGTTGAAGTCTTTTGTTGAATTTCGAACCTACTTACCCTGCCTTAATATGAAAATACCAAATTGAATCTCACTCCACTTTCGAAAAAACATAAAGACCATTGTTTCGCTCCAAAAACTTCCATGACACGGCGATAAATATAAACAACCTTTTAATTGTTAATTATAAATGCACTCGAGGCGATTGCCGGTCGGTTCGAAAATGTCACCGCAACGGAAAAACAATACAACTAATTGGTCGAGTAAATAACCCATCAGTGTCATATAATATGCTAAATATATGTGTGTTGCAGTCAAAAAGAAAAATTCGTATGAAAAGAATAAAAGGAGAAATCCGTTTCTCATACAAACGGGGGCCTGGATGTGCACGGCTACAAATTGGTCACCGATTAGAACACTTCAAAAGATTACATTTGCCCAATTTTAATAGCTGAATACAACGGCCAAATATGTTAAAATCATGCATGAATATTCATTATTATTGCCATATCTATATGGTGTGACATCAAGTGACAGGATTGACATTGACGTATGACGTAAAACCATAATGCACTGATCTATACATAGACAAGATATAGGTCAGTGCCAAAATGGCTCCATTTCAATTGACACTGATCGTTTAATCGATCAATTGTTTGATTTTATTATTATCTTTATTATGAAGACGTAAAAAGTAGATCATTATTAAGATATAACGAATATTACAAATAATAAATGATTGTAGTTTTTCAAAATGTAGCAAAAACACACTGGAACATGATGCATTTAATTTAATCTCCGCTTATCGATTTTCTCTAATCGATTATTTAATCTGTCATGTTATTAGGTGCGTTTTTGAAGACAGTTAAAAATTAAAAAATATAGTGCTATGTCGTTTATAAAGTATGTTTGATAATGTAAAATATATAATTATGCAATTAACTTAAGTTGGCCAAAGCCTATTCCGTTGTTATTTATAGAGGTTAATTAACAAAAATTTACAGTTTTTTTGGTATATAATTTATCCATGCACAATCAAGCCCAAAATGGATCGTCTCCTTTTCTGACACAATGTTCGTTTATATAGTATCTTCTTCCTAGCGTTTATCCCGTTTCTATACGGGGTCTGCTTTGACCATGATCCAGGATTTGGCAAGTCTGGTTATTACAGTGAAGCGACTGCCATCAGACCTTCGTAACCCATAGAGGGGAACCAGACAGATGGGATCATAGTTACACATTCAGATCTAACTGAACTAAAGTCAGAAATCACTGAATGTGCAGGTTTCCTCACGGTGTTTTCCCTCACCGCCGAGCTAATGGCACAAATCCACACATAGATTTCGATAAATCCAGAGTAGTTCGTTTATATAGTATATAATATAATAATAGTATCTACCCCTAGATACTTTTTCAACCACAGAGGCAATAAAGCTTAAGAGTTGGTGTGTTTGTTTGTTTGAACGCACTAATCTCAGGACCAACTGGTTCGAATTAAAAAAATATTTTTCAGTTGGATAGTTCATTTGACATGGAAGGCTTTTAGCTATGTATATTACAACATTATTTGTGCGGAAACCAAAATATGTAAACTCGGACGGAGTCGCATACGGCTGCTAGTATTATCATAAACGAATGAGCCAAACACGTCATACAAACATGGTGTCACGCAATCAACTATTTTACACTAATAAGTGTGCGTAAAATTAAGCGCGTAGGTAAACATACAAAAAAAATCTAACCTCATATATATTTATAAACATACTCAATCGGCCATTTCCCTAAAAGTAAAATCCTCAATTCAACCGCAACATAAACGTTTGCGTTTCTTAAAAAATTGAAACACACCGCATCAAGATGGCAATTTTGATAAGATGAAAGTTACAAACCGTCCCGATTATCTGCCGCCGAGCAATGTGGAAAACGGTGAATGCTACGAGGTAATCCACTTTGAACACCTAATTTTGAGAACCTGCAAGTCCTGCAACTTGAGCATATGATCTAGTCCATTTTGAGCACCTATACTTATATATTACCTGTACTTATGGGCTCGTTGCACGAGTGCTCAAGAAGAGTAACCGCCAGGGAGGAGTGGAGGCTGGCCGTCAAACGTGTCACAAAGGGGGACTTAAAATAATGGCCAGGACCGCTCTGTCAAGAGTGTCACGTTTGAGAAGAAGAGATACTTATATATTGCACCTATAATTTTAGGGAGGTATAGCTTTGTGGATCTTCCACTCGAATGAGCCGCGCGTCTGTGGAAGTACCTCCACCTTAAAGAGGAACACCGTGAATTAGCACTTCGTAACTGTTGTGCTATGTTTCTGCTGGTGAGTAAGGTAGAACGCATTTGGGAAGGGTATGAATTTGGGTCTTAAAGGCAGTCAACGCATCTTCGACCCTTGTGCGGTTGTTGATGTCCATTGGCGGTGATCACTTGCAATCAAGACAAGAAGGTTTGATCGTTTGCCGCACTATTACATAAAAAATGGTGCTCAAACCAGAATAGGCCAAATGCTCAGGTCGATGCTCAAAAATTAGGTGCTCTAAGTGAAATACCTAAACGCAACAAACTGCCGGATTGTTATAATAAAATGGACGAGTTATTATATGCGACATTATTATTCTGAATCTTACGGACAAAGGGAAATGTTATAAAAATCTTTAGTAAAAAGATGGACAATGAGGAAACATTGAAATCTCTTTCTATATCAATTTACTTAGCGAATGTCGTGTGTTATCGATATTTTGATTGGCTTGACGTTATATTTGGTAATCTTTCCTTGTGGGAAGTTCAAGTATGTACTGTAAAATTTTTACTACTCTACTAAAATAAAGAGGATAAACGAAGATTGACATTTCGCATTAAATAATAATCTCTTAAACTGATAAGCAATTTTAATTTTGGTCTGCTATTACTCTTTAATTTCAGAACCTTATTAAACTCAGAAAATAATGATAATGATAGATTGATTCTAACTAATTGATACACAATTTGTTAAATACGAAGTTTATTTTACTTACTTAAACAATTCATATACAAGAGTTCGTTTTAAAATTATTTCATAGCATCCTTATAGATACCAATTACTTAGAGTGGGAAATACTCGTGTTAATAATATAAATGGTGTAATAACTGATTAGTTGTATAATTCACGGCGTCTCCTACACGACATAATAATTATGGGAGTGTACGTGGGAGAAAAGATTGTAATGCCAGTAATGCTCCTATTATGTACTTGTTTTATGGTTTTAAATACCTATTATAGTTGCTATGGAGGCCCGTCTGATTTGAAGCCCGAATGACGTAAATAGTCTTACACGAAGTTAAGTCCATGTCATCGAAGTCTTTTACAAAAATGTAGAGTATGGAGGTTATTCAAATAAATATCCTCAAACAACAAAGAACAACCAGGAAAAAAAAACTTTAATTCATAAAAAACCTTTCAGTTGCATTTTATGTAACTAACTTAATATCTCTATGACGCATTTGTCATAACATTATTTTGACCGTTTTCACGTCATTTTGTTGCGATCCTAACCGGCTACGAATAACATGCACCTGTACTTGTGTGAGCGATTGTCTCTATCAAAATAATACGTTTCAAAGAAGAATTAGTTTATTATTTGTTATACCGATAATAACTACACGACAAACAGTTAATTGGGGAAATATAAAGAATTTTGGTGACTATTACAGATGTAACGAAGAACGTCAAGATTGAAAAAAGTTGCTACACAAAAATTGGTTCAAAATACTTAAATATGGCTCTCAACGTACCTTAAACAGTGCTAAAACTCTTTTTTTACAGTATAAGAGGCATAATTTGAAAGAAAAACATCGGAAAACTCACAACTCCGCTGTAAATTGCCTTGGAAAAATGCCGTTACCTCCGCCCGCCGCCAGATGGCAGCAGGAGACTTCGGTCGAATCATATAAGCGGTCCGGCGCTGGTTCGGGCGCATTGCCCGTCTCGACTCACGCGCGAACAGACCGTAGCCGCGTGACCGTGCAACCACTCACGAACTAAGTGTAACTGTGCTCCGACATGGATATTATCACACTGGATCCCACTGGACTATACTAAACAACATGGACGCCACACTAGACCCCACCGGACAGTACTAACATGTACAGTCTGGATCCCACTGGTCTGTACTGAAATCCTATTAGAATCACAAAAAATGGCAGTCAAAGTACTCGATCCCACCGGCCAGTACTGACTCCACCATGCTCGGGCTCGATCCCACTGAAATCTACTAACTCCCATCTTCGATGAGACAACATGTGCTGCGGAAGACGAAAAATATCCACCGGCACGCGCCCAGAAGAAACGTCATCCTGCAGGAAGAGGAGGCTTAGAGCGAGAAAGTCTACTTGACTCATCAATAACAAACTCAACGCGACTGTAAATACTATGAATAAAACGAAGGGGGACGCCACAAGGTCATCGGATGGAAATCAGCTGACTTGCGAACCGCGCGCTATCCGGAAATGTACTGCAAGAAATCTGACAATTCGCTGCAAAAACACTTCAAGCCGCGCTTCAGATGAAACAATTGACTGTAAGTATCTTTTTCATCTTTTGTTCCTTTTTTCGCTGCACCAGCATCTGTCAATGTTTTCTTTTTTTTTTATTTGGAATTGCAATTCAAAAAGTTAATAATAGAGTCTTATAGAGACAGATGCGTGTGTTGCTTTTTGTTTTTGCGTTTAAATAAGGTTGTCTAGAGTATTTTTGTGGTGCGTCCGTCTACAAAGAGCGGACGGGGCAGCTGTCCGTTGCACTGTGCATATTAAAAGTTCATTGCACAGCTGTAATCCTTCCTATTCCGGCGCCATATTTGGTCGCCGAAAATACGAACCGCGTGGAATTCCTAATTATGAATTTTCCTTGGCGAATCTGTGTAGTCGTTTGTTTTTTTCGAAATGTTACGTAAACGGCTTGGTGAGTCTAAGATTGAAGATTTTCCGTCGGAATTTCGGCCAGTATCGCGATTTTTATGGCACCGACCGCGAGTTCGTTGACCGGACATATTTTATTTCATCGCGCTCGTCCGCGCACACAAGCGCACGCGCACACAGCCACAGACTCGCACACAACCAAAGCTCTTTGCATGTTGTGGTTCGCGTAACACTCGCGCGTTTGTGTAGGAACACACTGAGCCGAAAAAACGCGACCGAACGCGGACTACTGCAATGTATTTTGAATGATTGACACACCATGCCGAAACTACGTCGCTTTATTTATATCGTATAGAAAATGCATTGCAGGTGTAGCCACGTTTAACTTCGCGTATTTTCGGCCTAGTTACAACACTTTAACTCCGTATGTGATCGCTTTTGTATAATTAATTATCATTATTGCACTACATAATTTGCTGGTTACCTTAACTTTTAAAAACAAGGTTGTGAACCTTTTTGTACCTAGTTTCGGACTTAACCTTCCCGGGCGACTTTGGTATTCATTTCTGGTTTGCCATTAATGATCTTATTTATTTTCCTGTACTGACGTAAATGTACTTACATAATCTTCAAGTTTATTTTTATTATAAGAAGGTGATTGATTACGACGGCTAGGTAATTAAAAAAGTATATAACTATATGTCTCAAAGGCTTTTAAGAAGCAGCTGTTATTTACCAAACAATAAATAATATTACATTACAATAACAAATAAAACTTGTTATCATGACAACAATATTATCAATCGCTGGACTGGGGTGAATGGACTTTGTTATAAACAATTTCGTTTATGAATATGGAACATATTTTTTACTAATTTTAAATAAATAAATATTTTACAATAACACAAAGGTACATTGATCTGACTCCGTGTTAAGTAACTTAAGCACTTGTGTTACAAATATCAGAATCAACAGTGGTATTACAAATATACTTAAAAAGATATATATAACACCCAGACCAGAACAAATAGACATGTTTATGCACACAAATTGGTCTAATATTCAAATTCATGACTATTTCACCAAGCGGGTCGTCAAAGGTCTTTATTTACAACTCATTGCAGTTACAGGTTCCATGAAGTCAATTAAAGTTCGAAAGGTGTCAAAAACTTTGTAACCATCCAACCATTGTACCAAAGCTATTTAAAAAATCAAAATCAGAATCTACTTTATTCATGTTGGCCTCTGCAAGGCACTTAAAAATCGTGAATAATATCACAATAGAATGACTCTATAACCGATTAGGTTGGGTTTTTGGGTAGGTACATTTTTAACTTAAATATCACTAGTAGGTACCTACTGGACAATCCCAAGACGCCCCTCTTCACTCGCCAATAAATAAAAACCTGGGGCGGTTGATTGTTAAAATAAAACACCGAAATCGATGGAATCAATATTAGCGTCTATTTTTTGTCATTAAGAGCTTCTTCAATTATTTAGGAAAATCTAAATATGTACATATATTTAAACTCAAAAATAACATTTTCTCATTAATTTTTTTTGAGCCATCTCCTTTGACATACAAAACAAAAGAGAAACAAAAATTTAAATAGAATACGCTCCCTGTCATTTGTCAAATGAACGTAAGATGTTTATACACGTACATAGTCTGTAAACTGCGTAATTCGGAACGTGTTCGGGCACGCGTGGAACGGAGCGTTTGCCGAATTAATCCAGTTCAACAACCCGACCGGGTTCAAATAGACGCGGCAAGACGCGCATGGCGACTCCGTCTGGCGGGCACGAGTCCTGGGTTCGCTTCCAGATCTTACCTAAATAAGATGATGCTGGAATTTGTTTTTTTTGTATTTTTTTGTTCGCGTTTGTTTCTGATTCGAGTCCTTCTGGCGGGCGCGGGACAAGTCCTAGGTTCGATTCCAGACCCTACCTACGTAGGGCGTTGTTGGAATGTTATTTTTTGGGGAGGTACAATGTGATGAAAAACGCCTTATTTAATAAAACCTGAATCGATAAATGTACTGAAATGAGTTTTGTGTTTATCAATTTCATCACAATCAAGCTTATTTATGAGTCTTAGAAAGACTCATAAATAAGCAAGTTGCCCAAATCCAATTCACTAAAAACCATAGCTTTTGAGATTCATAATAAATATGTGACCATATAAAAAACATTGTCACGGGTCTATTATTAAATTGGTGTGAGTGAGTCGTAGTCAAATCATGAATTTAAATGATTAAATACGTGAGTCAAATGTTGTTTCGATGAAAAACATCAAAATAGTAATGTAATGACATAATCCGTCGACTCGAGCGACGGATATGCCCATTGCTTATGTCATAATACATCCTTTACTTTTTTGTTACGAAATAATTGGCAATAGTTATTAAGTCTAAGTCTATGAACAAAAAGGATAAAAATATGACAATTGGAAAAAAAAACAAAATTCATCGTTGTCCAACTGATGGTAAGGTTCTGCTGGTGAGTAAGGTTGCCAGAGCTCAGTTGGGGAGAGTATGGGGTCTTAAAGGTAGGCAACGTATCTGCGACACTTTTGCGGTTGTTGATGTCCATTGGAAGCGGTGATCACTTACCGTCAGATGACCAACTTATTCGTTTACCTCCCTATAACATAGAAAAGTGTCTTCTGTAAGTTTGAGGTTCAATTTTGCATCTGCTCAGCTTTGCTCACAACCATCTCAGTGAACGTCCACTGTGCTCAACCTCTCTTTAACGTCTTATTCGGGGACGTGTCGTTATTAGCCAATAGGGTTTTGGCCTTCGTGACCATCTTACGGCACATCTTCGTTCAGTTCGCACATCTCTGATTTGCTGGCTTTTCACCCTGAGCGGTCTTCTGTAAGGCCCTATCCGCACTAGCAGCTAGTTAATCTAGTCACAAACAAAGGGTCCTTCGACACCACGACGGGCCCGCGTGGTTCGTATATTCGCAATCAAATGAACCTCCTTGACCCCGCGCCTGCAATGTGGTTCGTTTTCGGCGTTGCGTCATCATAGGTCACTCACTCACTCCCTATTCGGCCATTTTTTTTTTGCTCATAAACTTATGCGAGGCACGTTGTACTCTTCCTTTGTCAGTAATAGCTAGGGCTGTCGATGGAATACCGGTTTGTAGATTTAAGTTTTAAGGTGGTCTTGATTGGGAAGATTCCGATCGGGAAAAAAGTATCTACTTTCGGCTTATAAGACATCTTCAAGGAAAAATATTGCTCTGCTGACATTATAGTTTAGGCGGAGACAGGATTTACTTAGTATAGAAACCCCAATTCCTATTATGACCTACCCAATGTTTAATAGTAAGCTTAAGGCATCCTTCAAACAATACCTCTACATAATTTCTTAACTCCAATAATATGTAAAATAACCAAGCTTAAAAATTGCAAGTTATCATCAACACCTAAATCTCAAAATTTCAAGAATGGCTGACGTTGTCCACTCTTTAATACGGCAAAACTCTATATTAATAAATGTCCTTAGCTGGCAACCCTAATCCCACCCGAGCCTCCTATTTCGGTAACTTAATATATGGACAGACGCGTAATTTTGTTGCTTAAAGCGGCGTAATTTGATTGTGATAAAACTTCACCATTTTATGTTCTTTTTAAGGGAACACTAGTCATAAAAAGAGCTTATATGGCGCTCGAGATATGTTAATCGTGATAACTGGCTCTCTACATCTCTTTCGTATAGTTAAAAATACAAATGACACTCCATTTTCATCTTATACATGAAAATTAATCGGTATTTATTCGCGTTCGTAAATATTTTTTATCTGTGAGTCTAAAATCGGTAAACCAAAATTTTCATTTTTTCCCCGCACTACTCCAAGTACAAACGAATTGACACGGTCAATAAATAACCTTCGTATCTCAAATACATAAAAATTACAACTCCAATTATAAAAAAAACTGCAGTCACCAACAGGTGAGACAAAACTAGTATTGTAAAAAAAACATCAACGTTTTTTAGGATGCAATTTTGCGAACGCTCTTAAATATTAAGCATCTTGTATTATCGCAATGAAAAAACTTATTTCCATATCCCTCTATCATCTTTTTATAACTTCGAGGCCCGGCCATTGAATACTAAAACGATATAATGGTAAATTAAAAAACAAAATTTGCAGACTATACCTACGTTTAACGCAAACTGTTGAAGTATGAAGTGCTTACCCAGTTTAGAACTTAATCTACTTAAACTGACAGCTGTCAAAGTTAGGTGAAATATCGACTTAAATACATTCATGAGCGAAATAGTAACATTGACGTTGAATCGTCCGCTCGAATCGCTTAAATGACATATCTGTCATTGCGAATTTACAATGATTTTAGACTTTGCTTTGAACACAAGACGTGACAAAGTATAGGTACATATTTTCTGGGAATATCACTTGTCAATTCAGGATCATAGTCGCAGCATACCCTTTTATCCGAGGCGATGGGAAACCAAGAGAGGCACTAGGATAATGATGATGATGATTTTCGAGGAAATTAGCACGAAAAATGTGTCTAAATTAACCATTAGTTAAACATACAAGTAAAATACACAAATATTCAATTTTTATCGTTGACAAATTTGGTTAATAAAATTAATAAGCCGACTGACTATCCACTAAATTAATATCCAACAAAAAGTCTGAAGACAGAAGAGGTTGTATTACAATTATCTTCAATCAAACAAGCATGGAATAATGCTAAGACTCAATAGAAGTTTACGACCGTGAAAAGCACCTTTGCGTCGCTAAACGTTTGTATTAAAAAGAAAAAGTTATTTCCTAATGAAAGTCACAGTAAAGAATACGTCATTGCTATAGGATATTTGTGTTACAAAGCATGTATTATTTGAGTACGGAAAAGTAAGATTTGTAGTTTTGTCTTAAAGCTGCATGATAGTTTTATACTAATTATGTTTTAGCATACTTTTAAACAGCCTAAGATGTTATTATAAGGCTTTTAAACGAAGAACAAAAGCCCTTTAAATGCTACACTTAACGTTGCAATAATTTTAACTCCTGAAATTAGCTATCCAATAGACACAAACGTATGCAAATTAGATTAATAATATCATCCACGTTAAAAATGTCAACAAAGAACTCGAGATCAAGTTGTTTGCTGCACATTCGTTGTTTTTTGAGCGCAAAAACCGCGCATGAATTGAAGTGAAAATGTGCATTTTTTGCGATGCAAAATACAACATGTCGCATTACAAAGGTGCAATACAAGGTCGGACGACAGCTGGTCCGTCTAATTACAGGTTTTATGTTTAAATAATTAAGTGTACAGCACTCTAGGCTAGCAGGTGCCCAGGCCCACTGTTTATGCAAGAATAAAATCATTATTTACCTACGGTCGTGCCAAATTACGAACATTTATAATTTCTCGACGTAACATTATTGCCACTGCTCACGACACATTAATCGTGTACCAATTGCTGAATTTGAATACAAACTATTTTGTGGATGATCATTTTTGTGGCTGGCAAACAGGTTTGGTTCGGACGTCAATAATTTCTTTGTGCGATAATCGCGCGGTCGTTTTTCTTAGTAATATTCGTTTAACTACTACGTACAAGATGCAACTATTTTAACTCTTGAACCCTAACCAGACACTCTGAATATTCAACAGATGATGTACAAAACTTATTGCAAGTAAGTGTTTAAAGAATTTTACTTTAGTTTGCAGGCTCCGTATAGGGTAGTTCATCTTACGAGTATAACAGCTTATCCAAACTAAAAGAAAATTCAAATGCATTATCAAAAGTTCTTAAACTACTGACCACGGAGACAGATCAATATATGTGATGTGGTCAGACATATTCAAATGACAAAGTAAAGTTAAGTCGAATTATTGAACTGGACTGTAAAAGCACCAAACCACACACCGGCAAAGATTATTAAAATTATTCACAAAGCTATGACTTCCAACATGACCATTATACATTATGGACATGAGAAGCCACAATAAACATAAGAACGGCATGTTTCTCTAAAATTTAATAGAGTTCCGAGCTCTGGAAATATTTGTCGGAGTCAACAAACCTCGGGAACAGGTTTTTGTTTTGTTTGAACACAAACATAGATTCAAATTGTTAGATGGCTCGACACTAGAAAACTGAGGCATATTTTTTGTGTGACATGACGTAGGTTTCAACACGCTGTCACAGCGATAAAAAGCGAAAGCCGCTTAAAATTTAAGTGCCAATTTTGGAGCGCGTCGAAGTATAACGAGGGCATTTTTAAAGATTTAAATCTATGAACACAAGTATATTATTTGACCGGTGAGCCGATGTCGTCTAATTTATCCGATTAGTGCTATCCTGGCACCGGTTTTCTCAGATAAACCGGATTTTCCGAACCGATTGGATTTTCCGGAGGCCAGACATTGTTAGTTATCGGTTTCTGGGGACGTCGCCTTTTCTGTGTATAGAAATGCTTTCAAGACAATTCAAAATTCACATAATTTAAGAACAATTAATTACTGAAATACGTAATAGGATACCATAACACAAAAAACACAATTAAAACTACTAGGAACTACTTAGTTGACTTTTTACAATAATGTACTAGTTGATTTCGTTGTATTAAAGGTAAAACCCTTTCAAAGAGTTTCGATATCTAGAATTTAAATTTCGAACATCCAATCCAAAACTCAATGCAAGAAAAAGAAAAAACCAAACCTCTATCGTTATAAAGTTCAAACGGTTGCAAAAGAGTTCAGGTCTCAACCGGCCAGTTTCAAAAGAGGCTGGGCCGCAAAAAGGTTGCAGTTAGTAGGTCACATAGACGCACTGCAGCCTTGCTGTATCCAAGTTTAGTTGCATCAGCACTTGCATAATGCTTCGTAACATCCGCCTTGGTTGGAATCTAACTATCGTGATAGAATGTGCTGGTGAATTATCTGTGCTTGTGAAAAATATTGCAGTTTGACTTTTCGTAGACATAGGTTTAGTCAGTTTAGTTAGGCAGTTCGTATTTGAGTTATTGATTAATGAATTGTTGCCAATAAACTTACGTATGTTTGTAATTGTAAGTGTATTATTGCTTTCATTAAAGAATTGTGGCATACAGGTAACTCTGCGCTTTTATTTATATACGAATGATAAATGAATAACGTCAAGATTTCCAATTACAATAAAAATGTTGTTAACAGATAGATTGAAACACAGCATCATATTAAAAAAAATTATCGAGATGAAGGCAGATCAATAAAAAATACATTTTCTTCAATTCAAAACATTTGTCATCAAAATTATTTCTTGAACAAATTGTCAGCCGCCATTAAAACAAAAAATAAAATCAGTCGCATTTTAAATGTGCATAAACCTTTTTTACTGATTTTCCGTGCGTTACATGACGCGATGGCTCTTCGCTTTTCCTCACACACACACACTCACACACACTCCCACCTGTCATAGACTTATATGTCACTGTCATTGTTCTCGTATAAATACACACATACATTTGTGTTCACTTCAGGTATACTACTTCCCCCTTTCTATCCATTTGTGTCTAGCAAAAGCTGTTAATTATTGTGTGTCTAGATCTGTTATTTGCGATATTGCATTGTTTTTAACGTAGCAATATATTGAATGTTTGTTTTTATAATTTTGAAGGGCCCGTTTGTCTAGTGGTCAGACCCTGGCTATAATAAAAGGTCGCGTGTTTGATTCCCGCTAATTGATTCATGGATGTTTTTAAAAGTATTTAAGTATGTCAATCCATTCCCTAGCATCTATAGTATAACGCTTCGAGCTTAATTTGGGGCTAAACAATTGGTGTGTTGGTTAAATGAATTTATTTTAATTTATTTATGACTTTATAAGGACTTAGAATGTTGTTTTTAATGTCTAATGGCTTAGGGCAAAAAACGCCATAGAGCCTTATAAATCACATGACAGAACTGATGAAATAAACACCAGATCTTTTATGTAGGCTTCTACAAAAAATAATATCTTTGCTATTAGCAGCCAAAAAAAAAGAAAAATCAACAGTTCAATTTTCATTTACAACATAGGTACTGTCCTTTTTATAATCTTATTTCTCGTAATATTCTAATTTATACCGCGTAAAGCTGTTCATAGTTCGTTATTCCATTACAAGCCGCAAAGAACTCGTAATTTGAATAGCAACAAAGGTATATTCATTCGATGTGCATTAAGCCTTACTTATAGGTAAATTAGGCAGGTGTTTAACAATCGATTAAGTATTTTTAGTCTGTGGAAGACATCACTAGCGCTTGTTTTATTTTGCCACCATTTAAACTTGGAGCAAATGGGGCTGGCATAATGGAATGCCTTGATAAAAAAGTATTTTCAAAACATTTGAAATAAAAGAAATAACTCTAAAAGAGCTTTTTAAAATATAACTGCCAGGATTTGAATCCTAGAAAGGAGACAACACAAAAAAGGATAGGTTAATAGTTATAGTTAACCTCAAAATGGTTCTCTAAAATTACAAGAAAATTAAACAATCAATTTAAAAGCCAGAGTAGTTTGTGAGCCGCAGATAGGTACATGCTTAACTTAATAACTTCGCATCTATCAAACTATATTCCGCCGCCATAAAAACTCTAAACTCGTAAAACTAATAAAAAACGACCAGCTTTAGAGGTTATTCGCAATTATAAACAGACGACCCGCCAAAATGCCCGACCACGTGGTCGGATTCGTCATCCGAGGAGTCATTGACACCGCTGCAGCGACGGCTCATACTAGGAGATGATGAGCTCCGGACAATCAACTCTAGTGCATCCACCCTCCGCGACCCAACACCAACCTCTCAACACTTCCGCGACTCGTTCAACTACAAAACTACCATTTAAAACACAAAAATATACATATTCAAACGCGTTTTAGCAAACGTTGTACCCGTATTTCTCGTATCAACGACATTACGTTTTCACCGATAAACAAAACAGATAAAGAGTATTAGATAACACCATAACGCACACAAACAAAATTCACGCTCGTTGCTAAACACGTGCGTGCGGTGCCATCTAACCTCCAACGATATCATGTTCCCCTGGTACCCGAATCATAGAAGCGGCTCACCAACGAATCTGAAAACACAATATCAGCAGCTTTCACATGTGGAAAATTGTATACAAACGAGCCACATGCACAGCGCATGCTCGCATTTAGAAACGTCTGTATTGAAATCGCTTCGGTGTGGAGAAAATTTCCTAAGCGAACACTTACATACGCGCCTATGTACGTACTAAGTGGCAGTATCTCATAGCAAAGGAACGCGTGTTAATAGCAAAGTTGTGTTTCCGCATAGGCAGTTCTTAGAGGCAACGATCACGAGCGTGCGAGGCGTGCCCCCGTGTGAACAAGAGAGCGTCAACCTTACGAATTAGAAAAAAAGTCGCTTTACGCCACTTGCCTCGACGCGTCAGCCCAGCGCGATGCGATAAAAACTTTTTCAAATTTGGAATTTACATTCGCTTGCGAATTAAGCGTTTGGTTTTATCAAGTGCCAAAACTTTTTAAGAAAAATGTATTTTTGTAACACTAATTAAGTAGATCGAGACAAAAATAAACATTTGGGACGAATCGAAACGCGCCGAAATGTCGTCAGTATTTTTCGTGATAGTGACGCGGCTACACGCGCTCACCCACACTATGGCGCGCGCCCACACCGACCGTCCGTATAACAACATCGAAACTAGGTACGTCACAAGTTGGCCTCTCGCGATCTCTGCGAGCCTGGTACCTCGACTCCCCGTAATAAGCTGAAGATAACTCGCTTTTCTTGATCTTACAATAAAGGAGGCATTATTTATTAACTTCCGTGTATCTCTACCTATCTTTTCGTCTTCAGTCTTCCATTACTTACTGAGTCGATATTTATGGCGGATTAGATACTTAACTCAAGCAAATCATCGTTGTAAACTTTGCTAGAGTCGATCAGAAAAAGCTTTATTAATGCAGGCTACTTTATGAAATGGCTGCTTATTAATATTTCAGTGTTGCATACATTAAATTAATCTCTCGGCTTAACTCTACCGCAAGATACATCGACCAAACCACAGGTCCTTTCGTAACACAAACACCGGCATCACTGGGTCTTCAGAAACACACAGAAGGCAACCGTATTTCGAGTGACGCCTACCGCGGCATTTCAATCTCTACGTAACTCATGGCGCCCTGGTACAAAGTGTTCTAGTTGACGATCCATGCAATACTGAGATGACGATGAAATCGGGTTATTTTAAGATTTTGATGAGCAAATCTCATTATTCGGCTTATTTGAATTAATATAGAGGAATAATAAAATTAATAATGTCGAAAAAAACTTGTTACAAAAATAACGTACAGGTTGCGCCATCTGTTGTGGACTGGCGTTAAACTCGACCGTACGGACGCTGAAAAATTCAATGCAAAAAAGCTAGGAGGGCAACAAGCGTTCATTTTGAGGGATTATTTAAGGCAATGTGTCGCCAGGTTTAATTGAAGAATGACAGGTGCTCCGGCCAAGGATGACCAGTCCAGCGGGTGTGCTCGACCGAATGGCGGCAAATATTGTCTAGTTTTTTGCTTTAGGACATTCGAGATACAGCGTACGCTTCTATTATAATTAGCAGCGTTATCGGGATATTGTAATTGCCGTCTGGCGTTAAAAGACATATCCTTTGTCCGTTCTGGTCGGATGTGACGTAATACATACTCCTAATTGGAACTCAAGCAGGTTCTTACACCTGTACATTTAGTTATTTTAATAAAATGTGTTCCATGGAACAATAAAAATTCAGTTACTTAAATCATAATGTTCAAAAATATTTTCTTGTGTCAATTACAATATTTTAAGTCATATCTCAAGAACAGGTGTATGAAACAATAGCTATACATTGCACTTTGTGCTCTGACTTATTCAAGTATCCAATTTAAAATGGCAATAACTGCATGTATTTTTACTATTTTAAAACATACGAGTACAATGAATAAATTTTTGAATGTGTCCATTGACTATAATGTTTGAGATAACTTCCAAATTAATGGGCCAAAGCCGTATTTATTTTGCCTGTTATTTAATAACTTTAACTTTTAAATTTTGCCATTAATTGCAATCGTGCGGGTAGATTCATACATGGACATTTTTCATAACACCATCAAGCTACAAACTGCAGTTGTTATGTCAAAGAGTTTTTTGCTATCGTTTTGTCATCTTCAATCAATACGACAAATATCCAACTAAGGAAGTTTTTGTAAATGTTTTTTAATGCCTTCGATATTCCCTACACGTAACATTGACACTCATAAAACACGCCAATCGCTTTTAGTAAAAATTTCAAAGTATTCTAAATAATAAAAGACGTTACAATGGCTAGTACACCGTAAAATTAACATTGCGCAAACGAAAAAAGGAACGAAAACAAAAAGATAGTTTTTGCAAACATTACCAATGGTTAAAAAATTTGTTTGACGTTGCAAAAAATATTTTTAACCATCGCTGGCCTTGGACTTAGTAATTATTCCTTTTGAGTCGATGGTATAGGTGGTCGCGAGTTTTTTGTCCATTTTAACATCTTTTGAAGTCTCATTGTCAAATTTATCAAAGGGCGTTCCGACTTTTGTTACAAGTTGTACAATTAGGAAATGGCCTTTATTAGTTATGCAAATATTGGGCGAATAACTATATAAATTAAAGAATAATTTAAAAAAGTACTCATTATTCGATATAGGTAACCATTTTATCTTCAAACAAAGGCAACTTTAGTATTTTTTGATAGGAGAATGAGATTTCGACCAAAAAGTTTGGGTTTAATCAATTTCTGTCTTAAATAAAGAAGTGGTTGTTGACAGACCGTAATGACCAAAAATAAACTATAGGAAGACAGGAAGAATAAAAAAAAGCCTTCAATATTAGCGTAACTTACACAGATAAAGTCAAACGATAAATATTCAACTAAATTAAAACCGGCCGTGACGGAAAGGGTTAAGGGCGTGCAATCAGCACACTAGCGCCTTCAATATTTTTTCTTTGTTTGTAATAAATTTAACCTATTGAGATAAAAAAACACACTGTAGTGCACTAAATACTATCATTTATGATTTTATAAAAGTAACTTTTATTACATTGATCGACATTAGGTACTCATAATCTATACTTATAATAAATCTGTAGAGAGGTCAATTCTGTACATGAAATATATTTTCAAAATAACTATCAGGGGGTGATTAGTGATCGATATTGATGCCAAAAATGCAATCAGTAAAATTTTTGTCTGTCTGTCTGTCTGTCTGTCTGTCTGTCTGTCTGTCTGTCTGTATGTTCCTTATAGAAACAAAAACTACTCGACGGATTTTGACGAAACTTGGTATAATTATTCTTTATACTCCTGGGCATATTATAGGATACTTTTCATCACGCTACAATCAATAGGAGCAGAGTAGTGAAGGAAAATGTTGGGAAAACGGGAGAAATTCCTCCATTTTTAAAGCTTCTGTCGCGTGTGCAGCCTTACTGGTTAAAGTTACATAGAAATCATGTAAGACGGAAATATTCTTAATAAAATTGCCTAAAAAATATCGCTTGACAGCATATACACACATCAACAAAATCTAGGGATATCTTAATTGCATATTATAAAATACGTTATATTGTTAATTCTATATTATATTTATATGAAGTTTATATATCGATTGAAAGGCATTTTATTAAATTTTTATAAAAAAATATTTTTTTATAGAAAAACAAAAGAATGGCAAAAATTATTGGTAGTTCCCGCCACACGGGAAAAGTGCATGAAAATTAAATTAGTTTTTTTTGATATTTTACTAAAGAAAAGTGATGTTTTTTTTAATTCTTTTTTATGAAACTTGTTGAGTGTTCTTTTAAGAGTAATGTGACGGCATCATTTGAGTTGAAATGAAATGTTGCGATCCGTGGACTTGTCTAAAATATTGCTAAAGATTATGGCTATCTTTAGGCTAGAAAAGTTTTGAGTATATAGTACAAAATAATCATATATTTTATTCTTAAGTGCTCTAAGAGACCGTTTTTTAATCAAAATATCTTAAATTCATAACATTGAAATAAAAACGAATGCCGACGCTAGTGTGCGGACTGCACGCCTTTAAACCCTTAACGAAGGCTAAAGTGACAAAGGGATTGCACCTTTAGCGCATTATCTACTAAGTTACACGCTCTGTTTTATTACGCATGCAATTATACACTTTTAACAAAAAAAACTATTAAGAGCTCGACAGGACACCGTGGCCGAAAGCAATTTTATAATCATTATAAAATTTTCGCCACAAAAGTTGTTTCTGTTTTAACTAGAGCATGTTGGAGCGGGTATAAATAAAAAGAAATATGTAAACTGCCAGTGACCACCTGACGGCATGTGCACTTAATACAAGATATTGGCCATTGAAAAACCAGTCATGTTTAGACCAAGTATTATCTTACATCGGGTATTATTTAAAGCAATATGCTCGACCGACAGGAGGTCAGTTGGCAAACTTAGTCAGTTTTAACACTAAAACTAGTTTATGCTGTCAAAGACTTCTTACTTAGAATTCATTTTTTTTATATTTTGACGCACTTGACTTGATAAGATGTGAAATGTTTTAAGAACAGAAATTTAAAGACTAAAAGCTGCAGTTGATATTATTTATTTTACAAATCTGACTGTAGTTTATATATAGATACAGGTTTATATATAGATACAGGGTTGAAATCCCCGTCAAACTAAAGCAAAATGTACTTTTGTGGAGTTTAAATACGGTAACCTGATAATTAATCGGGTGCTATCTTAAGTAATTCATCAACAATAAATTACCATTACTACAAGTTTTGGGATAAAGCTACAAAAGTATTCGCCCAAGTCGAATTAGCTTTACCATACTCATTTGCCACATAGCACTGAACCTTTTTTAATAAAAACACATGACTAATAAAATCTTTTTCTTTCTTTCCAGATAGCTGCAACAACGTAACGTCAACCTTCTGCTTCACACGTCGCTACGCCTCATCATCAGATTCGTTCATCACCCATTTCATCATTCATCATCTTTCATCATCACCCATCATAGTTTCATCCCCTATAGTCGGACCAATACAAATACTCACTAGCATCTAGATTATAATATGACTGACTATACCCTTATCTTTCATGCATTTGTTTTTTTAATAAATTATTTAATTGTAAGTATAACAATGCCAATATTACTGATGAACTGCCTATATTATAATTCCTAAATTAATATTTTTTTAATAGTCATTGTGTCGGTAAATTGGCATTTTAGTGTTAAGTTTAAAGACAAGCAAAAAAGAGGCAAAAAAGGTTTTTTTGGACGTCGTTCTTCTTTTGTTTTGTATATTTTTGAGGAACCGTCAAAAAAGTTTTCCGTTTTATATAAATGTCGTAGTATTTAGTTTTTAGATGTTTTTGAACCCCGATGTATACGTAACTTCCAACATAATTCGAGTTACCATGTTTCCTTGCGCTTTTGTCCGTGTAAATACGTAGAACTTTCTCTTGCTTTTCAGATTAGAACTAGATTTTCAGAGCGAAAGGTATAATTTTAGTATGAAGAATATTTTTAATAAATAATTTAAGGTACCTATAGAAAAATTGAGACATATTTTTTTAATTTTAATGCTTTTATCACATACGCGTGAATCACTCATTCACGCGTGAAATGAAATGAACTATTTTTTTTAGCAATTTGATTCACTTAGTAAATTCGTTTGCACGTCAAAACTTTACGTGTTTTTTGTATACGTATAGTTCTTATTAAAGTATGTTTGTACCACATACTATATCAACTTTGTAAGTCACTACAAAATATAAGTGCAACACTTATAAAAAAAAACAAATGTGTTCCTATCGTTGACCACAATGACCAGTTATAAATAAACATAAGTCCTCGGTCAATGATAGGATTGCACTGTTGCGTCTAAATTATACCTCCCGCTCTTATTATAGTAATAATAAATTCGACTTTAATCTATAGTTTAGTGAGAATAAAAATTCTAAATTTAATTCAGTGTTGCCTGTAATTAAGACTGAATATAAGCTCTTTGCTATATGCGAATAATCCCCTATTTCTCGATAAAATAATGGATCCCACCCTAGGATGTATAATTAAAAAATATTATTTGTAAGTAAGTAATTATGGAATAAAAGTAATGGGACAATAAAGATGTTTTATATTATTTTTCAATTATAATTGACGTTTTATTTTATACCCGTTTTAATCTAATGTCTGGCTGCAAACACTATTTTGTTCTGTAGGTACTCAATTTACATGATTCTACTACTATTATAAAGGCGAAAGTTTTTAAGTATGGATGTATGAATGTTTGTTACTCTTTCACGTAAAAACTACTGAATGGATTTGAATGAAACTCTACCACAATATAGCTTATACATCGGAATAACACATAGGATATTGGAAATCGAAATCCACGCGGACGGAGTCGCGGGCGGCCGCTAGTTTGAGATAAAATACTGAAGTATACACATAGAGGTAACAATCAAAATCCTATAGAAGAATAGAGGTAGAAAAGACTGAGTTTGAAAATAAATTGGATTTTTTTTAATACACATTTTAATCAACAATACATATGTGGCCAGAAGAAGATCAGAAGAATTTTAGTACCTACACATCAGATTAACAAAAATGCTTAAGACGCGACAGCCGAAAAATTAAGAGGGCACAATCTTTTACATGTTGCAGGTTTAGTTCGAAACCATTCCTATTCGTAATATTTATTTCATCTTTGAAAAAGAATTTAAAAAACTTTAAGAACTCAGACTTCTCACAGTTCATCAATGCTAATTCTAAAAATTTATTAGACATAAAAGTTCCATTTGCTATCATAACTTGTGCAGACAACCATAGCAGACGATGGGTACACTTTTGATTTCGTAAAACAGCTCTTACGCTAGTGACATAAGGGCTACTTTTGAACTGAAAGTTTTTAAACTTGACGACGAGCAGCTGACAATAAAAATAATCTTACGACATAATATGTATGCAAAATACTTATTTAACTTTGTTACAATAAAATAAAATGTTCTTTATTTAGTTTGAATGTACTGTTGGACAGACACAGTTTCAAAAGAATAAGACCGATTAACAACCCTCCCGACTAAAATGCCTGGCTAGTCCCAAACTAAGCTCGAAGCTTGTACATTCATAATTATGTACATATGTTAGCTCAGGATCGGATACACATACCTAGGACTAAAATTTATTTACTCTGAACTGCATAATAGTATGCATCTACCGAAGTCCATAAACATTTGAATCACGGGATTACAAAGGATCTGTCTTTAAAAATTTTAAAGCCTCCGGCCTCACACATTTAAATTACCCAAAAAAACTACGCTATCAATTATCATTCGAACGCCTATTCCATTGTTTGTTACATATACAGTCTTCTTCTTCCTAGCGTTTATCCCGTTTCTATACGGGGTCCGCTTTTACCATGATCCAGGATTTGGCAAGTCTGGTTATTACAGTGAAGCGACTGCCATCAGACCTTCGTAACCATAGAGGGGAACCAGACAGATTGGATCATGGTTACACATTTAGTGTACACATGTAGTGGTGGGCCAATGTAAGTACGACTTTTAAATATTTTTAAAAATATAAAGTTTATATGTTTCCTTCTTGCTTGGCCTGGTTTGTGATCAATGATCACCAATCCGTATTTTGCAAGCGTTGTTTTGTAACAATAATTGATTTCAAATATGGAAGGCTTTTGCCATGCAGCACATAATATAAAATAAAATAATATATTTAAATTAATTCATATTTTTTATATTATTTACTAAGTTAGTTCTACTGCATCTTCACTTACCTACCTTTAAACTAACTCGAAGTTAATCCATCTGTAAAAAAGAAAAACCAATATTATCAACTCTGACCGATGACTAAACATCCTTAACAAAGTACCAAGGCCCCATAAACCGTAGGAGGTGACAAAGGGCCGTTAGTTCCAAATTCCATGGCATAATCGCGCGATAAGAGCGTACTTTAATAAGCTATTACCGAAGCACTAGCTTTGATGTATCGTTTAGCGGTACCTATGTAAGCTATGTAGGGCTGGGACCCGTTAAGCGTAGGGATGGGGCGTTGTTTTGTCGATAATGGTCTTGGAGTAGCTTAAATTAAACAAATTATGTGGAAACTATTACATATTAATAAGATAGTATTGTTGCCCTGATTGACCAGGATCTTCAATTTCTAACTCTGAACTTCTTAAAGCGGGTTAGAGTTTTGTGGAACTTCTACTCAAATAAGCCGCTATAGGTAAGTAGAGTACCTCTACCGTACAGAAGACTACAGTGAAGTAGCACTTCGTAATTACTGTTGTGCTATGTTTCTGCTGGTGATTAAGGACGCTAGAGCTCAGTTGATGACGGTAGTCATGGGGTTTTAAAGGCAGGTAACGCATCTGCGACCCTTGTGTAGTTGTGATGTCCATGGGCAACGGTTTTTTGCATCCCTATCTATACTTTCATTTAATAAAGCTGAAGAGTTTGAACGCGCTTATCCCAGGTACTACTGTTTCGAATTAGGAAAAATCGACCTCGGGAAATACTGGTTCGAATTGTTTTTTTTTTTTGGATTGTCCATTTGCCGTAGTATAACTCTATGAGTGCGGAAACTGATATCCACGCGAACGGAGTCGTGGCTGCTAGCACATAAAAACAACTTAACTTGGGCTCTATAACAACAATTGCACACTTTACATCAAGCAATTGATGGATCTAGGCAGCAGACCATTGGCAAAATCGATAGGATTCATGACCGTCATCATTAGGGTACCGATCAAGAAGAAGAAGATATCGATAATCGATAATAGTCGATAGTATCGATAGATCTATAGGACTACCTCCACCTTACTGAAGATCATAAAAGAGCACTTCGTAACTGTTGTGAGCACATATCAATAATCGCCAATCATCAATACTATCGATAGATCCTTGGACGGTGCAGGATCAGGGACTACCTTCACCTTACAGAAGATCACAGTAAAGTATCACTTCACAAGTCTTGTGTGCACTATCGATAATCGATAATATCGATAGTATCGATAGATCCTTCGCCGCAGGATCAGGGACAGGCGGGCAGTGGAGCAGTGGGTCGGCGGCCGCGCGGAATGCGGAAGGCGCAGCCGCCGCGGGCGCACGGATTTGTCCCGAGTTAGATGCGCGCGCCCCTGTGTTGTATGTATTGGAAGTGCTGCTATGGAGGTTTTAATTGCACGAATCTTTTTTATGAAATAACGGTGTTTTAATCGTAGGTATAGTAAAGCAATTCTTCGGGCTACGTCTTCAGATATTTTTGACGATAAATATCTCAAGACGTATAATTTTTTTTTATTTTTGAAATTTCTTTTTTATTTTTGGTTTACGTGTCTACAATGCTGGTGTAGTTTAGAAGGCACGACAGTCACTGCCACCTGTCATTTAAAATGAAATTAGCTACGTATATAAAGTATTAATTAATGTAGACGTCAATAAAATCGTTTAAGAAATCTACATTCCGTCAGATTTAAATAATGTTTAGTCTTTTATTTTAAAATTGGTTTAATAAATATACTTTTATTAGTAACTAATTCAATCTACATGAGTTTTTTTTCTGTGAATGTTGTGTAAACATGTTATTGACATAATATACTAGAGCAATACCAGTATGTCCGTATCGATGTCAATGTATTTTAATGTGCCGTTGGTGTGCCAATAAATAAATAAAAACCTATATCAACATCTAGAAAATCATTGTAAACACAAAAACCAAAAATAAAAGTAATTCCAAAAAATATAAATATACACATTTATCCCGTAATAGATATCTCAAGACGTATCCCGAAGGATCGCTCCCCGTGCAACGAACTTTAACGGTACCCATTTAACAAAAATCGGGCGCTAGGAGTACGATAAAAAATGGCCCTCTAGCGACCAACTAAAAAACTGTTGGTCCTGTTACCCACAGGGTACTGACCCTAAGCCAAGGGTGGAATGACCCACTTAAGTTGAATGGGGTCATTATAGGAACCGAGCGGGCGTGCGTTTTTTTTTCTTAAACCTATTTGTCAAGTGATTTTTATCTGTCGCCTTTATTAAAAAGGTTGTACGGTATGTCATCGATTTTCGATATTTTAATAATGAAGTAGTGTTTTTATTTAAAAAACTATACAAAATTTTACTACAATTTTAGAAAAAAAATCTTTCTTTATTTCTTTATGATGTTATTTGTACCGGCTGACTTGATCAGAATCACGATTTTTGTACATTTTTTAAAGTTATTTCATCAAATTCGGGTACTTCATCAAATATAACTTTGAAGAACATATCAATTTTTACCGTCTAAAAATAACTTTGTGTCCCCATAAATATACGCAATATATCTATGACTAGCTCTATGTCCCTACACAGGGTGGAATTTTGAAATGAGTTTTGAAGGGCAGCTACATTAACCGTTTTAGTCACAAGAAAACTAGGCTTAGTCCTGTAAAAATAGCTGTAAGAGTTTTAAAACGTTGTTAGGCAACCAAAAATGAATCAATCTATCACTTTTTGAGAACACTTTATCTGCATGTATGGGAAAAGTTTTTATGCTATTTCTGACATTTTGAGTAGGTACTCAAACATCAAATGGAACCCATTGAGTATTTTCAACCTTACATGATCGACTGCCATGAAAAAAAACATTCATAACCTTTTCAATATTCCACCCTGTATATCTATCTATGTAAATAAATAAATAAATATCTCTGGACATTATTCACACAGCGCCATCTAGCCCCAAACTAAGCATTAGCTTGTACTATGGGTGCCAGACAACGGATAAAAATTACTCATATAGTTTTTTTTTTGTAAATACATACATATTCATGCACACAAATATTTGTACCGTGCGGGGATTGAACCCGCGACCTTTAGTGTAATAGCCGACTTCTCGACCATTGCACCAAACCGCTCGTCAAAGTGTATCTATGCATGTATGACGTTCCTGTTTTCTGTAAAACATACACAAGTAATAAATATTTAGTGAGAATGGATTGGAGGCCCTGTTTTGATACATTGACACCGAATTACTTACGCAATGGGCGTTTATTTTTGTGCCAATACCATTGATATTCTTGTCCAATATTTTGTTTATTTATTCATTCTTTATCACTACAATAGGTAACAAATGGTAGACTTAGTGCCTCTTGACACTCTCTATAAGTCAATGATTGGGCTAAATAAATAGTAAAATATAGGTATTTTATTATTTATTTAGCTACTAGGGTAGCCAATAGGTATATAAAATTGACGGAAAACATATAATTGAATGATAAAATAAATTATTTACTTAATAGTAATTATTTAATAATTAATAAAATAATTACCATAGTTATTTATTTATTAATTTAAGTAAGTAATTTTTTATGGTATTTGTGTAGTAATACCTATCTATTCTTAAGCTACAGTAACCTAACTTTTTGTATACTTCGTATGTTTCAGGTAAAAATCAGAAGTGAGTTTTATCAACTATGTAGTATCGATCCCAGTTAGTGCCAGGGGAATAGTACAAACCCATTTCTTCCCGTGGGTGTCGTAAGGAGCGACTGGGGAACATGCGTGGGATTGGGCAATAGCATTCCCCTGAGTTTTATCGTTTACCTTGCCAAACGAAACCAAATATTTAGATACTAGCGGCCGCCCGCGACATTTTCCATACAAACTTCCACCCCCCATTTTAGGGAAGTGGGGTTTGGATGGGTCAGTCGCTTCAATTTTTATGCCGATTTTAGAATTGGTCGTAGTATGGCGAAGGCATATGTTACAATTTAAATAAATTCTTTGGACTACCACACCAATCGCCTATCCCCAAACTAAGCTCGGAGCAAGCACTATGGAAGCTAGGGAACGGATAGACATATGTACTTAAATACTTCATAAACATCCATGACTCGAGTACAAATGCCGATGTTCATTACACAAACATATGCTTCTAGCGGGATTCGAACGCGCGCCCTTGGTTTTGTAGCCAGGGTCTCTGACCACTAGACAAACTGATCTTGCCCGTCACATTTGTTTACACTCTATTGCATTTTTCAACTAATCATAATATACGCATTCTATACCCTCTTTGACTTTAAATTCGTAGACTAGATTATTCGTATCTAAAAACCTAAGTCACACCGAATGTTTTATAATAAATTAACATACAGTTAATGTTATATTCTACAATGTAACTGAATGCGTCAATGGGATGTTTTAAATATTCAAAAATTCTGAATTTGTTATTGTCAAAACGACTATTTGTTCTAATTTTGTTTTTGTTACGTCAAATGATAGATAAGGTGTAACAAAGAATATTCCTAGACATTATTTTATATAATAGGTAATAACCTTTTCTTAGATTTACACGTCTTAATATTATATAAACTAACCGCAATTTTTTATTCCATTCTAATATTAAAAAGCGGAAAAGTTTGTATGTTTGTACGCGCTAATCTCAGGAACGACTGGTTTAAATTGAAAATTATTTTTGCATTGGATAGTCCATGAATTGAGGAAGGCTTTAAACTATACTATGTGTGCGGAAACAGAAATCCATGGGGAAGAAGTCGCGGGCGGCCGCTAGTAAAAATTTTTAACACTAAGGATGTGTTTTTAAAATAATGAAAATGAAAAGAAGAAGACTCCTCTTAGGAAGCTAGCTACGTGAAGTTGGGTATAAGTTTCCTCATTAACTGTCTCAACTGTTAGTTCCTAAAAAAGTCTTTATGGTGTTCTTTTATGAAAAGTTAAAGCACTTTTAATGTATGGATGGAAACCTGCGACTTCAAACGTTCTGCTTGTTCAAGTGTGTTTTAACTTTTAACCAAACCATAACCTACAAAAAATCAGCAATTTTTTTTTACGAAATGATATTTTATACAGAGTCCACAGTTAATGAAACAATTAAATGGATATGAAAATAAGCTGCTACCATAGCAGTGTTATTAATATGGTTCCGCCCAGCTTATTAATTCAGCTTACTATTAAAGTATCAGCTCATTTGCATTTAATAATACGCCATATTCGAATGCGAGTACAATGTGTAGTGTGAAGATGAGGCGAAAATTAGCCATCGAATAATTACCTACTATAGTAGAAGTGCCACATGGTGATGATGATTGAAAATGATGATGATAAAAGAAGTAGTGTTTTGTTTGTTTGTTTTGTAAAATGTGTAAACTGATCCTCACAGGATAGGCTTAGCCTAGTGTGGAGACCAGCAAAAATTGTTAACCTTATACATAAATGTTTTAGGAAATAAATAAATTTTGAATATGTTTTAAAAACATAGGCATCATAGTATTAAAAATCCTTTGAAGGAGCTTCTCATCGATGGGCCGAGTACTCGGTAAATACTCGGTAGGTACTCGGCGTATTCGGCGTACTCGGCAGGTTTTTGATACTCGGTACTCAGCCGAATAACTCGGTTTAAGAAAAAAGTAAAAGTATCATCCATTAATGTCCCAATGCAGGGCAAAGGCCTCCATCATTTGAAATCATGCTTTCGTTACAAAGATGGGTTTTGGCTTAATCACCACGCTTGCCAAATGCGGGTTGGCGATCACAAACCCGGGCTGTGTTTAGAAATGTCAACACTACTTTTGCCCGACCCGGGAATCGAACCCAGGACATCGAGATCACGGTTTAAGAAAAGCAATACATTTATATTCTATTATACTTCGTAGACATTACCAGCCTCCGAAAACAATCGCTAGCTATACACGGACATAGAAAGCAGTTACTCGGCCGAGTACTCGGTACTCGGAAAAAAATTACCGAGTAAAACTCGGTACTCGGCAAAATTGTTACTCGGCGCATCTCTATGGATAATTCTTCAATGTCCATCGTACAGTCATGAGCACCAATATGTATACACATTACATACACATCGACTCTTATGTCATAGCAGTAAAGTTCATATTTGAATGCGTTTGTATACATGTTGGTGCTCATGCTGTACACCTGCTGAACGCATTACACCCTGGCCACAGCCCACAGCGGTGCGACTTGCGATGCGTCTTGCGCCAGCGAAAGTGGCGAGCGAAAAAATCAAATAAAGGAAATTGTATGAAGCATGCCACAGCTAAGGCGGCGGCGGCGAGATGCGCGGGGCGAACGCGCGGCGGCCATACCCACGACTAGGGCGGCCGTCGCCGGCCTCGCCGCGCCGCTCGCCGCGCCGCTCGCCGCCGTAGCTGTGGCTAGACCCTTAAAGTTAAAAGGATTTGGCGCCCACGACAGCCGCCATTACTTTGACAATGTTTTGCAGATATTTTCAGTGCGAATACATAGAAGTTAAATAACTAATTTCGTTTACGAAAGTATTTTAAACAAATAATAATAATAAGAAAACGTTCATTGGTCTAACACACCAATTGCCTACGCCCAAAATAAGCTCGAAGCTGTGCAAATATCGATGTACGTACATCATAACATAAACATTTGCCTGTAGCGTCAAAAATTCCCTATGTTCACCGGGGATAGTGTAGCTAGCCAACAGTGAAAGAATTATTCAAATCGGTCCAGTAGCTTTTGTGTTTGTTCGTTACATACTCAAAATCACAAAAAAAGTACTAATCATTTCTCTTTAGCATTAGTAAAGATGTAGATGTAGATGTAGAAAATACAAATCTTTCCTCCTTTTAATATAAGTGTAGATGTAGATAGTGTACTTAGACAACTTGCGCGAACTTGAATCCCTATTACCAAACCTCAAGACAAAAAGATCCTTCAAACGTGACGCTTATTAAGCAATATTCAGATCAGTCGACAATCCACGTGCTATGTCTTCAGGAAACGTGTACGACACGCCAGTCCACACGTGGCCGCTCGGGATGCGAACCCACGACCTATATAGCACCACGTGATCGCAGGGTTGCTAGTTACGGAGTACGAGTATACGACGTACGTACGTGCGTGTCTGACCGGATTTGAACCGGTGACCTTATGCATGTGAAGCGGAGCTCTTACCACTAGGCTACCGAGCTGTAAAAACAACTACTACCATGCTCGTAAGAAATAACCAGATACCACCTTCATAAAATAGAAGCAGATTACATATAGAAATACAAGCACCTTTGGAGGCCTTTCCTTGCTGTGGGACATTAATAGGCTGAAACTTTTTTACTTTGTTCACAAAATTAAATGATGTTTTCTTGACTTCCCTCTATTGAGGGATATATCAAACCGGTAGAATTGGGTTGAGTTTGGAACCGAAGTGCTAAACCTACCTTAATTTCAAACAAATAAAAAGTTTAATTCTGGTCCTACTTAGAGAAAACTCCTTTAAGTTGATAACCCTATCCGTATTCTACGATACCATGAGTAAAAGTATGGCACAATAACGACAATCGTTTAAATTACAATTTTAAACAGAATACATACATAAGGTGTTGACTGGCCTCAAAATAGCTAAAAAGGTCAAAAAAAGAAATCTTTCATCGTAAATATATTGAGGTTAAACAAATTCGAAGCATGAATATGTTACACTACGTAAGGTATTTTGAGAAAATAAACATTGATCATCATCAGCATCCTAGCGCTTATTCCGGTTGCATCCTTGGCCATTGTCTCGGAGCCCAGGGTACAACTATGATCCTGAATTGTCCAGACTGGTTATTACAATGGAGCGATTGTCTTCCCTTACGAGGGAAACCAGACAATTTGGATCATAGTCAAGACCAACGGCTTAACGTTCCGAAGCACGGAATCATCATGCTTATCGGACAATCAGTTTATTCAAACTGCAATGTCCTAAATAAACTGGGGAAACCAACACAAAATTAGTGAGACAAAGTAAAAATTGGTAGGTATTCGGATTATGTGATTGTTAGTGAAGACTACAAGGAACACAAACTAATGCAATCTTTCAAGAAGTAGGGCCTATGGTAACCCCATTCAAACTGAGCACTGAGTACCCGTCTTACAAACTATAGTCCATGTCAGCTTAGATGTAACTTAAAAGCAAATTAAGGAAAACTCGTACAACTCATAACGAAGAAATTTATAAGTACCAAATCATGTTGTAGGGTTAAATGATCTGTTCTGAATGTTATGACCGTACAAAACGAACAGGACACAACTATGCAAGCGAGTAAGTATTAAACGCGTCGACGAGCTCTAATTTCCCACAAAACCAGGTTCAACAATCCCTACACCTAGGAGTAGGAGGTCATAACAAACATAAACCGAACAGTGAACGCACCCGTTGCGTCAGCTATGCATTCCCAAAATAACAACCACGACTCCCTAGTTCAATCAAGCTTTTAGTCCTTTACCGGCCCAATAAAAACTCCTATTAATTGCGTAAGCGTAAGTAATAAACTTTTGGATTGGTTAAAAATATCCGAGCTCACCACCGGCCCGGAGTAAATTCTTAAAAAACATATAAACTCCTTGCTGGCCGCTAATAAAAAATAACGACAAACGCAAACGTCAAAATTTGAATTTCGAACTAGGAACAACCCAATACGAATCATATTGGAATTACCGCCAAAACTTACGTATGACGTTTACGTTCGGAAATGGAAACTGAATGTCTATGATTAGAACTGGATTCTAACGCACAAAAAATAGAGTTTACTATACATGTTTGGTGTAAGTGATGTTGTTACATTTGGATGGCGAGTAGTCCGGCTAGGATATAGGTCATTGCTCCCCTAAACCTGCGGAGTAGTCAGGGCAGTTCACAAGTACTTCCATGTTTAAATTGCCCAACTTGTATGTACCCTCTGTACAGGATACCGCCTCGGTCAGTAAGTATGTACCTACTTATGAAGCGGTCGACCAAATCGTCCTGATACCATCTAATTTTGGAACAATTCCTTTCCGGATTGAAATCTACATGTGATTTAAACTTGTTGATGATTGGTTCACTAATTTCTTATTAATTCAATGTTTTCATTTAACATGTTGCCTTACCGATATGTGGACTAGATGCGTTGCTATGATAGACATAATTGGGTATGGCGTAGTGGTTAAGTCATCTTCTGCTACGCCAGAGGTCACTGGTTCGAGACTTACATAAAAACGATCGTTAGTGTACAGAAGTATCATTTTAGTTTTGGCGTTATTTTTGTTATTTGAAAATACAAAAGTAACACTTGCCTGCTTTTAATGAAGATCGTTGTTCGAGAGAATTGTTATTGATTTTGCTATATAACATAAATGGCAAATAAATTATTATTGATATCAGTTTTGGCCTTTGTATTAAGAGATTTGTTTTATAAAATGGTGAGTGAGCAATAAGGGTGCCAAGGTCTTTAAACACCAAAACTGTCTCGCGTTATGGGCATTAGAATCAGACTTTAGAGTTCGCACCCAAAATAAAAAAAACATTAACAAACGTGTGACACTTACGTAGGAATGAGATCAAACTTTGGTTTATGGATTCAAGATTGTAAAGATCATTGCCTTTGCGTGCATGTGATTATTCGCATATGTTAGAATAATCCAGGTCAGACTCTAACCTGTTGGATTATTCAAATATCATTAAAGATATTTTGATAAATTGAAGTTTTTCAATTACCAAGTCAAAAACTATCTAATCTGATACGTCATAGATTAATTTATTGACGTAAGAAATTACGACCACAGTATCATATTACCATCTTCCTACTACGATGAAACGTTTTGCCAACTCCCATTATTACTAACGAAACCTATTGCATATTAATTCCTTCGCCATCGGCTAAAAAACCTATAATTTAAAAAGTGAGCTCTCAAGAGGTCCACAAAAAAAGTTTAGATGCGTTTCCGGGTGTGAAATGTGGCCGGCCCATTTGGTTTCTGAACGCATTTGGCAACAGAAAAAAAACGGGCAAGCTTGAGTCGGAGATGATAAATTAACTGTCTCGTAGATATCTATTTGTGATACTAATAAGCTACAGCTTGAAAATATGAAGTATAATCATGTTGCTTTATTTTAAGTAAATAATTACATTTATGACATGTTATTTTATTTTTGAATTTAATAATTACATGTAAGCCTAAACATTAACATATAACGCATAACTCAACAACGCCTAGACCATTTTGGCCTAAATTAATTATTACTTTCTTTTAAGTCCAGGGATGGTTTAACAGTCAAGATAATTGACGGCTAGACAAAGGAACGGGACGAAAAACCTATGTTAAGCAGTCGACTACAACCGACTACAAACATAACACAACAATTGTGCGGTTGATGATGTCTATGGGCAGCGTTGATCACTTATCATAGTGACTCCCTTGTGCGTTTGTCTCCATATAACATAAAAATACGGTTATGACGCGCTATTAAACTGAGGTCCGATTCACTAAGCGCAAATGTCATAAAAGCCTTGGTCGCAGTGGCGATGTAATCGGTTGAAGGTTTCTAATCGCTCCTCTGTGGTCTTCTGTAAGACGGAGGTACTCGCCCAGACGAGTGGCTCATTGGAAGTTCTTTTACCACCTCTCTACGGACCCCTGCCTAGTTTCGTAACTGTCAAGTTGTCTTCCCGTAGCGGTACGACTTTTTGCTCCGCCATCACGTGTGTTTATGGCCGAGCCCGTGAGAATTTCAATTGCACCTATTCTAATCATGTTGTTTCCCTATGGACGAACAATGTACCTTTGTGTACAGACTGTTCGCTGGGATCTCTAATGATCTAGGAATATTTATCGCGGTTTTTATCGGCTGATTTGTATGTTGACTGTTTTGAGGGAGTTTGTTTTGTTGTGCTGGGTTCCTGGTTGTAAAGCTTTTTCTCTTTTAATGGGAAATTTTACGTTAAGTAACTCCTCTATGCAAAGGGTGTCGAAATCACTTAGCCCTACTAGATAATGCGCCATGTTCCTCATAATTTGCCCTAACAGGGTCCATGTCATCATTAGGTTAAGGCTATTTATGTGATAGCATGTGCATATAAATAAATAAATAAAATTTTAATAATCAGAATTCTTAATAGCTTAGGATTTGCCCTGCAGAGGGATATACTTACCATTTAGAAATAAAACTTACCTGATAGACCTATTGCAAATTATTTCATAAGGTATTGACCAAAATACCTTAGTTAGTTATTCACAACACACACGCTTTGAAAGAGTCTTTGCCAGTCTTTCCCTACTAAGATCATAAAATAATGTTTGGTCAACAAAAAACAATTGCTCAATAATACTTAATTTAAAAGACGTAGCCAGCTAGCCATTTAACTCTATTTCCTCTACAATGGACTATTGGACCATGAATTAATTGTTTGCCTTTATCAAATAGATAAAACACCTTTTGCATCAAACTATCTTTCTATAAATCATGAGTAACGGCTGCATCTTTTTGTAAAATTTCGCGCTCATAGATGCTATCAGCAGGAAGCTATGATTAACGACCCTCAGCAGATGATGTTTTATTTTTAAAAATCGCTTTTCAAAACACGTGACACGTACGATTGTAAAATGTTTAATCGGTCGCCATCTTTTAAATTTCGGGATCTTTTTTTTTATTGTTTTATATGGCTTTGCACGGCTGTCTGTTTTAGCCAGAACCAAGTTCGTAGAAGTTTAAAAAGTTACGCGCATTTTAAGTGGATACGGCTTGTCTTATACTCTTGTTTACGATAACTCTATGTGCCAGAAATAATTTTATCAGCACTTTTTTCTCCAAACAGTCTTTCCCTAAATATCTTATAATTAAAATAAATATACATACCTATATGTATAATTAAAGGGTCACCTTATTTGCACGCTGATTATTAAAACATTAATATGGCGGAATAAAAATAACTTTATTCCTAATAACAGTCGCGAACCTTTAGCTAAGGTACATGTGCACTAATTACATAACATCTACAATAAAACTCCATACATCGACGATAACATCAAATACAGAACTCCTATTCTTCAGTCATAAAACTGAACTATTCGCAAGATCCTAATCGATTAGTTTAATAATATCGATAAATAGCGCAAAACCAGTCTGTCTCGATTCAAGGTGTATCGGAATATTGGCTGGCTAGATACGATCTAGGGCGGCCATCGGCTGTCACCAAGCTGCAGAAAATAACCAATTTATATTAATAACCTACTCGTGCATACGACACAATGAAACGAATTGGTTCTTTGAGGATTTTCATGCCGAATTCTAACACTCTGATGAATGAAAAAAAGTGGAAGACGACTTGAAATAAGAACAATGTTTTAAAAAAAAATGTTAATAGGTACATAGTTACTATCGAGTGTTTTGTTTAAATGTCATTTGAATTATGGCCAGATCAATAATTTGGAAATGGAACATTGAGATTCTGAAATCATCAAAGAATCTCAATGTTACATTTCCAAATTGAAAATTGAGTCGTTATTTCCCTAACTAATTACCTATTTTTCATTACTACCAGTGGTTTATTCTGGTTCTTATTTGAAACTTTAAATACCTACCTACTTACCTATTGTTTCGAAATAAATAAATAAATAGTGTTGTCAAAATTCTAGTAAAGACATACTGCAACAAAACATACTAAATCCGTACATATTCATTGAAATGACCTATGATCCTTTCATGAACAAAAAAGACTCAAAACTTTTTTAATCAAACTAACTGAAAGACAATAAATAAAAGAAATACTATTTAACGCCATCTCTTTTCTGGTTCTAGTACTAAGTAATGAGCGCTTGCTTTCTTAGACAAGAATGCCGCGCTGGAACGCAACTTGATTTGTATAATTAAATTACCACAATCAAATCTAATACTATGCACTATTGAAATAAAGTTCAATTTCCTTTGAATTATTAGGTTCGTCTCATAACCGGCAACGCTAGTAAATGTAAATGAAAATCAACCTTGTTTCTAGTTAGCTACAGTATATATTTCTATGAATGACAAAATGTTCAGATAACTCCTCAGTATTCATGGGCGCCTAGTACTTTGGGGCACAGATATTCCGTTTGTTCAATACCAAAGGGAGCGGTTGACGTCACTGTTTCGTAGGCATCCCAATTATTGACATGGCTGCTGTTTCGTTCACTCTTTATAAACAAACATAGCTTGTTCTAAACTGTACATATACGTACTATTTCATTCTCACACAATAACCTTCATGATAAGACTAAGAGAAATTATTAAAATATTATCTATCTAGGTATAATATAAAAATGAATCGCAAAATGTGTTGGTAAGCGCATAACTCAACAACGCCTGGACCAATTTGGCCAATTCTTTTTTAAAAATGTTCGTTGAAGTCCAAGGATGGTTCTTAAGGCGAGAAAAATCGAATAATTGCCGGGAAAACCCTAAAAACAGCCCTGCCAGATTACAATTTTTTTGGCAGGACTAAGTCTGTCGGGTCGGCTAGTCACTAATTTAAACAAATAAGTATGTATTCAAAACTCCAACAGAAAATATAAAATAAAATAAAAACAGTAGTTATGCGAAACAAGTGCTTGTATATTTCTGTCAACGAATCTGATTTGTTTTATGTCATTGGGCATTACGAGTATTCAGAGTAAAGAAAGTCCCTAATTCTTTTTCCTTTATTATGGAACTGAATTATTAAATAAATAAAACCAAGAATCTAAATCTTAAAGAAAATATTATGCCTTATTGTTTTTATGTAAAACTTATTGTAGCTGGTCATATTATTCTATCAGTTTCAGTTACCTACAATTTTCAAAGTTCTATCAATTGTTGCGCTCTGATGCGGTCGCGAATTACACCATATTAAATAAATTGTTTCAAACTATGTAAATCGACTATAGACAACGAAATGGTCACAAAACCTTTTTCAACTTTGAGGAATTTTCAATAAAATACTATAAAATAAAACGTAATCTAAACGGATGCAAGTAATTAGAACATTCTAATAGCCAATGATTAGATCCGATTATTCATGTACAAATAGTTGCGACTATGCGAGCCAGTGGCGACTGGAAGGAAAAAACGCACCTCAACAGGTGTATCAAATCAACAGGTAATAGACTGATTTTGAAGGGACAAGTGACTTATAGAACAGGGACTACTGTGGAGGGGTTACCCTTATTTTTTTTATATATTGGTATCAGATACAGGGCCGCCTTAATAAGATTAAAAAATAAGAACAAAATGAGCATAATTTATTATTAAAACTGCTTCTATTATTAAGTTCTTGGGATAAACCACAGATTACTTAAATAGTAAAAACTGGATTCGTTACAAAAAAATTTGCTCAATCTGAAAACATTAAAAAAACACTAAATACATTACATATTGTATTAACATAGATATTGTGTTTTTGACAATCGTAGCAAAATGTTACAATTTAGAAAGCTAAGAAACTTATAATTACCCAGATTTGTTAAGATAAAACCAAGTCCTTTGTAAGCTATTATTTCACGAGTATAAAAGATTGGATTTAACAAAATTTGTAATTTTGCTTACTCTTGCAATTCGCATATAAAAGTGTGTAAGTATATACTGTTTATAAAAGTACAATTATAAAAGTATGTCTACCCGTTCCCTAGCTTCCATAGTACAATCTTCGAGCTTAGTTTGGGGCTAAGCAATTGGTGTGTTAGTCCAAAGAATTTCTTTATTTATCATGCATTTATTATACAAGGGCTGATATCAGAAGCACTTAAACTAAAAATATATAAAGAAATCCTTAGATTCTCCATTCCTTTCTCTGTTCCACAAAGCACGTGCCCAAGAGCATGTGCTAAACCATAATTGTAACTACTGCACAACATGTGCCGCGGCAAAATTGTAACTATTTCTGCGTACGCGCTTCTCTATCCACCCAACCCTTACACCCTTCGAAATTAGGTTCATTTTCGCAAATTATACAACAATAAGACTTGTCAGAGAATCACCTGTGCCAATTAATATTGCGTTTTGTGTCATATGATGATGCATTGGGGTTGAACGGTGGCGCTAAATGTATGCAGCTAATAAATAAACGTGCGTACTTCAAATCACTAGGTGCGTTATTTAATGTTCATAGAATACCTACATTAGAAAACAATGAAAATCAACCATTCCTTGATATTGTGCAATTTGAAAATGTAAAAAAGGTTATATATAACAAAGTCAATATTTACTTGGATTTTAGGTACTTATAATAAATCTGTAGAGAGGTCAATTTTGAACATGAAATATATTTTCAAAATAACTATCAAGGGTTGATTAGTGATCGATACTGATGCCAAAAATGCATTCAGTAAAATTTTTGTCTGAATGTCTGTTTGTCTGTATGTTCCTTTTAGACACAAAAACTACTCGACGGATTTTGACGAAACTTGGTACAATCATTTTTCATACTCCAGGGCAAATTATAGGATACTTTTCATCTCGCTACAATCAATAGGAGCAGCGTAGTGAAGAGAAATGTTGGGAAAACGGGAGAAATTACGCCAATTTTAAGCTTCTGGCGCGTGTGCTGCCTTAATGGTTAAAGTCTCATAGAAATCATGTATGACGGAAATATTCTACATAAAAATGCCTTAAAAATTATCCCTCAACAGCATATGTCTGTCTTTTATGGTTGACTCACAATGACACGTTACTCCTGAGCCAGATTGGTTTGAACGCGCTAATCTCAGGAAATAGGCACTGGTTCGAATTGACAAAATCTTTTGTGTTGGATAGTCCACTTACCATTTGTCGAGGAAGCCTTTAAGCTATCTATAGAAACACTTTGGTGGAAACCGGAACCCACGCGGACGGAGTCGCGGGCCGCTAGTTTATCATAAGAACTAAACACATGGTTCACTTAAAATGAGATTAAAGCTTTTACTTACTTTCTAACAACCAAAATGCACGCAGCGCGGTAAAAATGGCGGTACAATATCACGTTCTCACTGCACTGATAACACAATAAACACGAGCACATTAATTTTAATCACTACACCTTTAATCTCTAGGGTACTAAGCAACATACAGTCACAGGTAACCAGTACATAACCAAAATAAGACACGAAAACCTCACGCACAATACACTCACAAATTAACTAAAAATGTCCCAACGTCCGTCAACAAGCGATAAAATAGGAAGTTGAGCCAATCTACCCGTCTTTTACAAATAACGAACAGAGATCCATTGAGTCATGTTTACTTATAATTATTTTAATTTATTTTATTAATGCTTGATATGATGACTCAAACCCTGAATATTTATAAAATATAATTTGTGTGATCTAATTAAATTAGGAGGGAGGGAGGAGAGATGGCGCCACTGCCACAACATCTGCTGCGTATAGGTATGCTACGGATAATAAATAAATATTGAATTTATAATATTGAATATTGAGTTATGCTACGATGTGGAAATATCGATAATAATTGTAACGTATCATACGTTAATATGAAAAATTGGCATTTGAAGACAACTTAAACCAAAAATTGTTTAAACATCTCCTTCTGAAGTACATAAACATCTAAAGAATCAACAAATATAATCAAAGTTCATAGCTGTACTAGTGTATGCCAAATTGTGATGTGGGTTATTAATACCTAGAAGAAAAAGGCACGACCGTAGAGAGATCAGGCGCAGGCCCAACAGGTTTACGTGCTTATTTAAGATACAAAATATTATTATCTATTTGTCTTTCAGGGTGTATTCATCATCATCAGCCTTTTGCAGTTCATAGCAGGACTTAGACCTCTCCTAACAGGATTTGTACTTATAGTCACCAAGCTGAGCTAGATAGGATGAGAAGCAAAGAGTGATGGTGGCCTAGTGAAGAGTGATGGTGGCCTAGTGGTACGGACGGCGCCTCACATACGTAAGGTCGGCGGTTCGAATCCGGGCCCACGCCTCTGTATTTTTCGAAATCTACGTGTGGATTTGTGCCATTACCTCGGCGGTGAGGGAAAGCACCGTGAGGAAACTTGCACATTCAGTGTGATCTGTCTTTAGTTCAGTTAGATCTGAATGTGTAACCATGATCCAATCTGTCTGGTTCCCCTCTATGGGCTACGAAGGTCTGATGGCAGTCGCTTCACTGTAATAACCAGACTGGCCAAATCCTGGATCATGGTCAAAGCGGACCCCGCATAGAAACGGGTAAACGCTAGGAAGAAGAGTCACCAAGCAGCAGAAATATAATAACAGATCTTTGAAAATGAAAGTAAAAATGCAGTAAATGCATATGGTGCAACAATGCAAGCATCGGGGTGACCCAGAGCCCAGAGCGTCGCCATGCGCCACTTCCGATGCGGATGCATGTTGCATAGAATAAGAATAGCAGAGAAAGAAGGGTAGAATAACTAGCGAATTCATTTGTTTATCATCTTCTTCCTTATAAAACAAAGGAAAGTATTAAGTTACCATGTAGGACGCAAAAAAAAGAATTTTAGCTTGCTTAGGAAATGAAAAATCCGAAAAGAAAACAATATTACTTTTAAATGAACAAGAAAAATGATCCATTGGTTAGCCTGTGCCTAATTTTAGCTCAACTTATTTTTAATTAAAAAAACTACTTTGCCATTTTATGACAACTTCTATACCAATAGGATTGATGATAGGTTCACTACACTGGGCCTTTATTTGCGTGCGTGAACAATTGAACATGTCTGTTTGTATTAATCTGGGTGCCGTTTATATTTTATGGATTACCCATAACTTAATTAATTCAGTAATTTCATTCCACTCTTATCTCAGTGAAATTAGATTACCCCAGATTCTAACTAAACTGGGCTAACTATAGTCAGGTCGATGTAAGTATTCAATATCGTCAGATATTCATTCATTGGCCTGTACGTTTCTTACAGTAACTTTAGCCATTACTCTTCGGTTGTTATTCTATGGGTTGCGATGCATATCAAATGATACGGAGCATGCGTTATGCGCGGGCGCCGATGGCGGCCGTCGTGACAACGTATTGACGTATCCTGGAGAAAAAGCTGTAGCTTCCTAACCGGGTTGTGATGTCTGGCAAATCAACTGCAAATATGCTTGTAGGCTCGTGAAATAAGGTCATTAATAATAACTTGACTTATGGCCACATACAGTGGCCTAGTGAAAGTACTTCATGTTTGGTGGGTAGTCACATCCAGCGGAATTGGATTGTGTACATACTATGATCAAAGGCGAAGATTTGTAAGCCTTTACCAAGGATAAAAAATGCTCCCACACAATGACACGAAGTTCATAAGCCATCCTATACCGGAAATCAAATGTATGGACTGACTAGCGGCCGCCCAATATTACGTTGTCAAAATTTACGACGATAGCCGAAACTAAACTAACTAACACACATTAGGATTAGTTTTAGGTAGCCGGAGAAATTTTCACACTTAGGCTCCAATGTGGGCCATTGTGCGTGATTAAAAGTTTACCTTATAACCTTGTGCAAACCATTTGAGCTCCAACCAGTGGTCTACAATTCTTGAGGCTTCGCCGCTGCCCGCAGAGTCTCGCAGTCTGGAAGTAGTCGAGCTCGTTGTTCAGCCACGCTGCTGCATCGGAGCAGCACGTGGGCTGGTGTCTCCTCGGCTTCCATGCAACCCCTACATAGCAGGCTGTCGGTGAGGCCGATGTTGTGAAGATGCTTATTAAGCATGCGGTGGCCTGTGATTATGCTTATAGCATGGCGTAGGTTCTCCTTCTGAGTCGCAGTTATCGGTGCGATAGTCGTAGGAAACATTATTCGACGACCCGCTTGGTGTAATGGTCAAGATGTTGCCTATTACGCAAGAGGTCGCGGGTTCGATCCCCGCACAGGACAAACATTTGTGTACATGAACATGTCTGTTTGTCCTGGTCTGGGTGTTATATGTATGTATCTATTTAAGTATATTTGTAATACCACTGTTGATTCTGATGTCTGTAACACAAGTGCTTAAGCTACTTAACACGGGGTCAGATCAATGTGTGTGATGTTGTGAAATATTTATTTATTTATTTATTATTCCAACAACGTAGTGTGAATAATAAGAACAAAACTAAACAGTGGCAAGGTAACTTAGCCGCGTCAGATGTTTGACTGTTCCTGCCGATACCTCCGGTCGCCGTCTAAGGCTAAATAAGGCATTGTCGGAGATTCCGTGATTTGTACACTCCCGAACACAAATGTTTATAGAGATATCCCTAAGATAATTGATTTTGGTAGGATAGTGAAACTATTCTCTTGATTAAAATTTAATCATACTAAACTAATATTATAAATGTGAAACATTGTTTGTTTGGATGTTTTTTCGTCAAGAAATTTGGTATATAGGCAGGGCAGGGCAGGCATGAGCCTAATTAGATGATAGGATACTTATTATCCTGATTATATGCTCCCACAGGACTCTTGATAACGCGGGCAAAGCCGCGAGTGAAAACTTTTGAGTTTCTTGCGGCGTCTCTTCTCAGCAGGATATTCACGTCGAGGCGCTTGTAGGGTAAAAAAAAGTTTTGACGTGCAAAAGAATTTACTAAGTGAATCCAATTGCTGAATAAATTATTTCATTTCAGTTCAGTCGAATAACTTCCACTCGAATGAGCCGCTCGTCTAAGGAAGGACTTCCAACTTTCCGAAGATCACAGTGGAATAACACTTCGTTACTATTGTGCTATGTTCCTGCTGGTGGGTAAGTTCACCAGAGCTCAGTTGAAAAATGTATGGGGTTTTCAAGGCAGGCAACGCCACTGCAACCCTTGTACGATCGTCGATGCCCACTTCCCAATACGCAAACAAACAATAGGGTAATTTGCCTCCCTTATACATTAAAAAAAACAAAATTCGTCTTTTCTATTAAATGTGTTAACCCCAAAAGATAACGCTTAAGTCCTTGACTATACCAATACATTTATGGCCCCGTCTCGGAGCGGCAGATATTCACCGGCGGATAATGATTGAAACAATAGGACTACAGCGCTGAAAGCGATTTGCCCTTTTTGCCAAAGCGCTTTACCCGAAACGCAAATACCGAACTGATTGAGTGCAATTTAGCTGATATTGACAGTACAGTTGTCGACATTGGTAATTTGTCGCCAAGACAGGAATAGCTTTGGTGAAGTTGATATTCAACGAAGAGCACAGATCTGAATAGCTGGCGTGAATAAAATATGTATGTACCTATGTACATCAATATTTTGGCAGATTTAAGTTTTACCTAAAATTGTTGTTTTAATCTTAACTTGGTAATGTTCAGAGGCAATGATCAGTGACGATGGTAGTTTTAAGGTATAGTTTAAGGATAACGGACCCTTTTCAATAAGTAGTTACTAGAGTGATGAATCCCACCCCAATTAAACTAATCAATAGCGGACGCCCGCGACTTCGTCCGCGTGGTTTTTAGATCCGTTTTATTCGCTATAATAAAAGTTAACCTATGTTCTTTCTCAGGGTCTAAAGTGGGAAACCGCAACAGACAGACAGAGTTTCTGTCACATTTACAATATTAGTAGGGATTAGACCCGCGCGGTCACCTCAGCATTTTCTTATAAAACGACGAACAAATGATTTCTCAATGTCACCGAGCGCAATTAATCACAAATTAAGCTCCGATAACTAAAGATGAGCCCAAAAACTGGCGATTTAGAATTCACCGTGGGCTTTCCCTTTTATCTCCGTACAAGGATAGCCGATAGAATTTACGTCGCATGCCGTAGTAAGAAACGACCACTATGAACGACCTCTCAATTTTACCATTCGGACAAAATTAAACCTTATTTCGAGGGCAATAAGATAACGAAGGATGTAGGAGGTTTAAATTAAAGATCAAGAATCGGTGGACGAAATTCCGGATGGGCGTATGGCGAACAATTTTGATCGGTTTTTGTAGTTCAAAGGTTTGCGAAGGACGAATTAAAGACGAGGATTGCGCTCACAATGTTAAGAGTATTAAGACTAACAGTTAAGAATTAACCTTATCCTTTAATAAGGCCTTAAACTTATTTACTACAAAACCGTAGTTAAAGACACAGGTCCAATATGATACTCATTGTGCAGTTTCCAAGATAGCCTGATAAATGCGTTCAATGAGATTATACTCGTATTTATAGAAATTAAAACGACATAACATTAGACATAATAGTATAAGTATACCTACTCATATATTGCTAATATCGCCATGTGTGAATAAGAGGACTGTGTCCTCTTTGGATCTTAGGTAGGACTATTTTGATCAACATTTTTTGCACTTCAAACATTACTTAGTTTTAGGCTTAAGCTACAAAACAATTACAAAACAGTGATTTTTTTATGTATCATCAAACTTCATATATGTTTGCTTCGCAAGACGAAATTAGCCTGATACATTAGAATATAGTAAATCTTAAATAATTTTGACGACCCACTTGGTGTAATGGTCAAATTGTTGCCTATTACGCAAGAGGTGGCGGGTTCGATCCCCGCACAGGACAAACATTTGTGTGCATGAACATGTCTGTTTGTCCTGGTCTGGGTGGTTTATGTATCTATTTATGTATATTTGTAATACCACTGTTGATTCTGATGTCTGTAACACAAGTGCTTAAGCTACTTAACACGGGGTCAGATCAATGTATGTGATGTTGTGAAATATTCATTTATTCATTTATTTATTTATATAAATAGTGATAGAAAAAATGCCTACGTTTACCATTACCACTGATAACCACACATACTTCGAAATCGCGTGATTGGCAACTCGCGTGATGGTGTTGCCACCCGATTATCCGAGATTATAATCAGTAATCACGTAATTACCCTCTTACTGAACCGTTTACACAGAAACGATTGAACGGTCTGTCTGTTTGCATAAATTGATCGGTAGGGCGTAGTGGTTAGAATGCTAGAGAAGTAGCGGATTCGATCTCTCGTTTCTAATAAGAAAAAAATATATAAAAAGTTTTATATCTCTTAGTCAAAGCATACATAGATGGTTATAAATATGGTAAAGAAATACATGTAAAATCCAGGTAGCAATAAAATATTGAATTGAATTGTGAGAAAAAAGTCAAACTTGATAAATTTTAATGTAAGATATACGTTTTGATAGATTTAAGGGATATTTTCTATAGATATATGACCATAGAAAAACATTTCAAAACCACAGATAACTTTTCAAAATAACTATGAATGGAACTAAAAAAAAACCGTCAAAATTTTGCCATGGTAATAATAATACATGGAAAATGATCCGTCAACCCTTAGAACCAATTCGATTTTGCGTCCACCAAAAAAATTCAATGCACCAACAATAAATCATTTAAATCGTCCTATTTCCAATACAAAACCTAAAATATCGAACTAAACGATTGAAGCAAAAGTCAAAACGATCGTCCTAAGTAGTCAACCTCAGACGGATTTCGCGGAAAAATTAGATATTTGGATCATGCGAGAGGAGAGGTTAATAAAATAAAATATAATTGCTATTCAAAAACAAATAATTCGACTGGCCGGCCACGGGCACAATCAAAAGCATTTCAATTTGAATAAATCAAGCCCTTATAGAAATGCATTCATATACAGGAGATTTGGAATTTGATGGACGCTCGCTTTTGACTACGGCTTTGCTTGCTTAGTCGAGTTATTATTTTGACATAAGGCATGATTTTATAAATTTATTAACAAGAAAAACACTGTAAAACTGTGTAAGAAGTAATTGGGGGCGTTTGGCAGAAAAAAGCGCTAGGAAGCGCTAACGATTAAATAAGCAAAATGGATGGCGGACTGTGTCAGCGCAACTGAAGCAGAGACTGAAGTTAGCAAACATGTCCTGGCCGAAAACTGTACAGTTTGTTTGACACAATCCGCCATTTTGCTTATTTAATCGTTAGCGCTTCGTAGCGCTTTTTTCTGCCAAACGCACCCATTAAAAAGAGTTCCCCATGGTTCTTGTTAATGGGTGAATCAATAAAAAAAAATTGTCTTTATACTGGCTTTAAAAATGTCCCATCGCGTTAAATTCCAAAATCAAAACTTGTAATTACCTATTCTATAACCCCAAAACCACTTCAGCAAAAGGTAAATAAATGTAATTAAAGCTTGAACTATTTAATTAGTTCCCGTTTCAATGAACTGAACACATTTGAAGTTGGAACACGCATAGAAATATTTCTAATTTCGCTGACAGCCGTACACAATGGACTGATTTGCATTCACAGTCTCAATATGGGCTGGCCAAAGGTCCCTGAATGTTAAATAGATGGACGCAAGTGTGTTATATAACTAACATTTCACTTAGGTCTTGATGAAACTATGTTATCATTAGCAAGTTTATGAGAATATATTAGTTCATCTGATATTACTTTAACAACTGAGACTCTGAGACGAAACAAAAATTATAAAAAAGTAACAATAATGAAAATAAGTCTCTTATTTTCTTTATTTGTTGTTGATCATAGAATAAAACTAACCAGAAGATCATATAATAAAACTTTGCAACGGATAAAAACGTGAGAAATAGGTGTCGATATTAAGCAGAATGTAAAAACTGCGAACATTATTTTGCCTCATTAATTTTATATACAAACAAATTAAATAACTTAAATAATAATTAGCATAATTAAAATAAACACTGATTATTAATCATAGCTCTATAAGAAAAAAATAAATAATCCTAAACGTCCAAATCCGTTATTAATTAGATCATTTGTATTAAGCGCACTTAAGCATTATTAATAATTTTATCAGAATTAATAATTATCAGCTTTGGTTCCCCCTGTGCATTGCTACGTGTAAATATCCCGCAAAGAGGACACCCTGTACCCGTGCACTTTTTCGAAACATTTAGAGGTCGTGTTTTTGAAGAGTTTTTTCTTGCGCTCTTCGGCAATTATGCACATTTTTGCTGCTAGCCCTTTGACGGCAGCTCTGCCAGGCCATCGTATACTTTTGTAAGGGATTCCATCAAATAAAATCGAGAGGGCCCGTTTTTGTTAGAGCTTTTTGCTTATTGATGTGAGGGATTGAAGATTCCTGTAGGACCCGGCATTGTGTATCCGAACCCGATATTATATTTTAATGCCGGTGAAAACGAGAGTCGGTCAAAAAACTACATTCCGCGGATTTTTTTATTCGCCTCTTATAATTCAAGGTTCTCGTAAGACGAATATTGAACGCGTTGACGCATCGACCATGTATCTGATGGAGGCGAAATATCATAATTCGTTTGAGATCAAACCAGTAAAAACCGCATGGAAGCCTTTAAATCTATATCTACCTTGATGGAGAATTTGCAAGTGCCAAATAACTGGTAGCATACCATTGTGCACATTTTAATGGTTCTATGATTTCAGATTATAAACGAATAGATGAAATCTGAGGCAACATCTTCGTCTTTTTGTAATTCCATACGATTATTTAATTATGAGTAACTAACATACGTTAATCAAACTTTAATAAGTTTAGCAACTATATTCCCAAATAGTAAACATAAAATACAAAAAAAGTAGTTGCAATATCAGTGTTATTAAAAAAATATTTAAGAAAGGTTAGTGGAACTTCCACTCGAACGAGCCGCTTGTCTGGGGAAGTACATCCACCTTACAGAAGAACACAGTGAAATAGCACTGTGGCCTTCTAACCTCCCTATAACAAAGAAAAGAACTTTACATGTATACATACTTATTAATCTTCAATACATAGTATAAAACAAAGTCGCTTTCGCTGTATGTCCGTATGTATGCTTAGATCTTTAAAACTACGCAACGGATTTTGACGCGGTTTTTTTCAATAGATAGAGTGATTCTTAAGGAAGGTTTGTATGTATAATACATGTAAGTAAGTACCACGGGCGAAGCCGGGGCGGGCAGCTAGAAGTATATAATCCTTGCATTGCATGAATCATTGAAATTAATCTGCATAACTTACTATAGACATAGTGTATTCAACTTCCATTATAACAAAAATATTGCACCATAAAAAACGGACGTTTAATTTTTATACAAACTAATCTTCTCGATGATTAATCGATTTTAAAACTATTTCCCAACCGGAACTAAAAAAATGCCGCTCTAGATCACCTTATATCCTTCGGAAGATCAAAAAAGCTTTATTATCTCTTCAAATTAATGGCGTAAAATAATAACCCTTTTACGCACAATGGCGAATTTTGACGTCTGCGCTTAACGGTTTAGCGCTATTGTTTACAGATGCGCTGCGATTTTTTACCGATAAAAAACTCCATCAAACCCTTTCTATTTGTGGACATCTGCCGAAATCGATTTTGCATTTTTCTGTACAAAAAAGTCAAGCGCGGGTGCAAAAAGGCCCCGAGTTTTTATCCCATTCGCAAACGATAACCCTTTTATCAAACATTGCTAAGTAATCAGATTTCGGCATGTGCTATCCTTTTTTTTTTCAAGAAACACGATAGTTCTTGAGTGTGGAGTGTGTCTTTTGTGGCTGTACAAATGTGTGCCTTTGCTCGGTCTTCCGCGTTTAAAAAAAATGGCACGCGCCTCCTTTGTGCTAAGATGCATCTGACACACGCATTCGTAAAGGGTTCACTCTTACTGAGTTGTTGAATGAGTTGTTATTCTTGTAATTGGCTTTTTCCTTGCACCTTTCACTGTTCATTGTGAATTCTGAAATCGAAATTATGTTTTTTAACATGATCGTAAAGTTGTAGGTATGTTACATTACATCTCAATTTTGCGTGACATAAAAACATTTTGATAAGAAAGTATTTTAGTACTTCTTGAATTTATTATGTATTTGAAACTGAAATAAATGACCCGAAACGAAAAAAAAAATATTCTCGTACCATAATTAAACGTATGGAGCTTTGTTTAACTTTTGAACTCAAAAGTCAACTGACGTCATAAATTGTTCTAAATTCAATTGAAACACTTTATAAACCATTTAAATAATCCATTATGACAGCTAAGACTCAAGACGTTCCAGCCTTTCACGATTAGACACGCGCCGTTCCATATTCAAACAAACTTACTCGATCTGCGCATGTGTAAACGCGGGTTAATCCGGCGACAATGGCACCTGTCAAAACAAGACAAGGCACAGGTGACAGGCACCTGGGCACCTGAGCTGACCGCCGGCCACCGGGCGCCGTGACCAGTACCTACGCCAATGTAATGTTCTAGATCCGAATGAGTAATCGTTTTAAATTTCGAATTGAGAACAAAAGAATTGGCGCGAGTTCGGAAAGGCGCCATTTTGATGTTCAATTTTAATTAAACTCAAATAAAATATGATGAAGAGGCAACGATAAATAAAGATGACAAAAGTATCGGTTTGAATGAAGTCCCAGACATCTTAGTTCTAGAATAAGTACAAAAGTACTATCATATCTAGTTAATAATCAAACGGGCTGCATAAATGCCTGCCAACTAAATTAAAAAAAGTATCATTAATATCAATACAGAAAATGAAACAAAGTGCGTTTTATTAAATTGCAAAATGTTGATGAAACATTTTAATCAAGATGCATGATTTTTATACAGGCTTTTGAACCTAACCTCAGCGCTTCAGCAAAAGACGAAAAAAAAGATAATTTATGGAATGGTCATTATGAATCATAGATTTATGGAGTTGTCAAGCAAAAAAATGACAAATCAAACGGTTATTGCTTAAAAGGGAGTGACGCGATGGTATTCAGGGCGGCCCATGCCTGGGCTCTTTAATTGGGGTCCTGAGTCCTCATTAGAGAACCTATCATTCAAATGTGGTGATCGTGGCACACATGTTACTATAGACGAGCTACTAATATACTTATTGTATAGCAATATTATGACGAATCAAATTATTAGTTGAAAGAAGTACATAATCACAAATTTCGAAAGTGAAGTGAAGTGAAGCTTTATTAACATTAAGATTCCCCGCGCATTTCATAAAGAATATTAAATCAGTTAGTAGTTTTTCTTGTAAACTTCTCAAAGGAAATGTTATAACCATAATTACTCTTTTTATTAAATAACTTACCTAAACAAAACCAATCTTAATACCAAATTCATTTCATAGACACAAAAGCTGTTATTTATTGCAAAATCGCAATAGTATAAAAAGCTGGTCAGATGCACAACAAAACTATCAGTCATTTAATTCAGCAACGTATATCCTATAAATATGCAAAACATCTGCCCTCAAAAAACATCTAAAAAGACAAGCAAATAAAAAAAATAAAAATCGCAATGCGCGGGAAAAAAATTGTCATCTGCATACACCAGATGGTCATTGTGGACAGATAAAAAATACATGCTAAAAGCCCGCGCGAACTAAAAAGTTCAAATAGAACGCGTGGCCTTTTTTTATCTGTCGGTAATTCCGGCGGTTTTGTAATCGTGGCATGTGCCAAAGTGCCAAACTTCCGCTATTTGAAGTTCTCTATACTGTGTAAAAAAAAGGTTTGTTTCCGATACGGAGCTGCAAATCTACATACTATTGGGAAACAAGACTATTCAAATTAACATAGAAAATAAATAATTATGCCTTCTTCATTGCTTAAAGCAAAGAATATACTCGTAGGTACCTACATATTATTTTGTTCCCAATCCTAAAGATAATTTGATTTTTGAGCAGAAAGAGATATTTTAGCCTGCCCATTTCGTAGGTGCGTAAACTCTTTGTTGCATCAAGTCATTTTACAATCAATTTGAGAATTTTAATGTAATTATGTTACTGAAACTTAAAATACATTTTAAAACAGACACATTTCAAGGATCTCATTACACATAGGTATTACACTCATAATGATGTTATATCTGTATCTCATTATAAAAGGCATAACATGGCATACCTTTATTAAGTAGGTTTAATAACTATTCAAGCTGAAATAGCTTCACCGTCAGGTGCTAGTGCAAATAATTTTGTAATAATTTTATTTCTAAGTATACACACTAATTAGAAAAATATATTTAAGACTAGCAACCCAGCCCGGCTTTGTCCGAGTGCTAAAATGATCATTGTATCAGTAAACATATACATAAACCTTCCACTGACTGGAATCACTAAATCTAATAACAAAATCTCATGAAATAGTGCTGTTTTAAAGGTATACATAAGAACAGCGACTTTGTTTTATACTATGTAATGATAATAGTGATTGGATAACCACTCTAGCTTCGATTTCACGTTGGAATGCATATTGCTGGTATTCTAATATTTGTTAATATATTGTATGTATAAACACACGGACACATGAAACACGAAGACACATTTGTCGGTATAGTAATTAAACTCTTTTGTAAAACACTTCTGAAATAAATGATAGATAGATGGAATTATCTGAAGCCTTAATATTTTGATTATGATATGAAGCACTGACATTATAAAATAATGAATAAGTCCAAATCATACTGCATCAATTGAATCTATTTCCGTTCTCTACACAAATTACCGATGTGACATTTTATTTAGTATCCAATTAACACTATTTTATTCGTTTATCGATTGGTCTAAGAAAATAACATACTAAAACTATGTCATTATTTTACTTTGTATGCTTACTACAGTAGTTTAAAAACAATAAAATCGAATCGCCCCTCAACATTGTAAGCCGTTAATAAGATGTTATTAATTATCCCCAGTTAAATGAAATAGAGCGGTTTTCCACCCCATTTCACAAGTCATTAAATATATTAATGATTAGGTACTGACCACTGGGTAAGTAGGTAATCATCACTTCTTTTTATGTAAATACTAGCGGCCGCCGGCGACTCCGTCCGCGTAGGACGCAGAACGCGGTTATCCAAGGAACTACTGATGCGAACTGTTTTTTTTTTGAGTTGGACAGTCCATTTGTCAAGGAAAGTTTTAAGCTATAAAATTGAAAGTCATAGTCAAAGTATTTATTTTGCAACTTGATTTACACTGAAATTCTTTGGCACGTCAAATATCTTTTTACCTTACTACTAATATATAATGCTGAAAAGTTTGTTTGTATGTTTGTTTGTTTGTTTGTTTGAACGCGCTAATATCAGGAACTACTGGTCCGATTTGAAAAAATATTTTTGTTGTGGATAGTTCATTTGACGAGGAAGGCTTTAGGCTATTGGAAATCGAAATCCATGCGGACGGAGTCGCGGGCCGCCACTAGTTATCAGTGTAAAAAGCACTTTATACCGACAGACTTTCCAAAAACCTGCAAATCGCACATGTTTCCCAACCAAATGGCAGCTTGAGCATTATGAACTATCACAAAGACACACCCAGCCAAATGTTTCCGTAAAAAACGAGAGTTAGCACGAGCTACGGGGGTTTTTACGCAAGGAGTTTTTTATCGCACATCATAATATGCGTCTAAAGAAAGGACAAGAGGCTCAACAATTGTTGTTGATCATTTGAGAAAAAAGTTATCATCAAATTTGGTGTTGGATTTGTGTGGATATAGCAAGGATAGTTTAAATCTAATGTAGTAAGATAAATTAAAGGCTTCACAAATGAAAGTTGAAATATTTATGGGTGAGAGATAGGTAAAGTACCTACAACTCAGTGTATTTCATGATAACACTAATATGATAAATGGGAAAGTTTTTTTGTTTGGAAGTTTGTCCGTCAATCAAGCTAAACTGAACTGATGTTGTTGTAATTTGGTATTCAGGTAGTTTTTGTATGGACTGACTTAGATGATAGGAAACTTTTATACATCTTGATTATCATCAATCACGCCGAAAGTACTAAACGGATTTTGATGTCCTAATTCCACGCGGGTAAAGCTAGTTTAGACTGGCTACACGAAAAAAATATTTCAATTTGCTTTGCAGACATTCATCTATTAAACATATTATCAGCAGCTAACATAATAATAGTTTAATGAATGACCCGTGCACATAGCAAAGTGGCACCGAAAACAAAAAATATTATGCCATTTTACTTACGCTTATTTTTACTTTTTACAAATATCAATATGAATTTTATTTTACTTGTTTATTTTATTGTGAGTAAAATATATTGAAATACTTACATATTTTATTTTTTTATCTCAAAATGCGTACTTAACATCATTGATCGTATAAATGATCTCGATAAAGTCTATTCCACAGTATTCTCTCCGTATTCGCAACCGCGGAAGTGGCCACAGCACGCCACCTCTTCCTGTCTTTTTGCCTTCCGCCAAATTGCCGCTTTTTACCGCGTTTTTTACGTTTTTTCACAACAATTAAGAGAATGGGACGTATGGCTCGTGCTGCCTCCAGCTGCCGACTTTTGCTTTCGAAGCTGTTGCTGTCGCTTTTTGCATAGGTAATTGTTAGGGCGTAGTAATTTTTTGAGCCCTGTTGGTCTAATGATTTGAGATCCTGGACCTGAGACAGACCTACACCTATGACAGGCCCGTTGCTCGAGTGGCTAGAGGCCATAGGTCGCGGGTTTTAATACCGCTAGAGCAAATGTTTGTGATGAACATCGGCATTTGTACTCTAGTCATGGATGTATTTAAGTAAGGCTATCCATTCCCAAGCAATCATAGTACAAACTTCGAACTTAGTTTGGGGCTAGGCAGTTGGTGTGTTAGTCCAGTCCAATGAATTAAGCCAGGGGCCTTAGGTTCGCATCCTCTTTTTGGCACATAGATTTAGTGGTTTCAAGTGGACCGTGCGTCGCCACAAAACCGGAGGCAGTGGGTTCGTGACCCGCTAAGGGCAAATGTTTGTGTGATTATGATATGTACTTGATCAATAAATGCCTATAAAAGTATTTAATTAAATTTATCTAGCATCCATAGCAGCAAGAATCTTAGTTTGGAACTAAAATAAAACCCTTCCGGCCATTTTCGACCTTGAAGCCGATATTACGATCAGTCAGGTACGCAGGATATGTATCATAATGAGCGAGTGAGCGCGAAAACAAGTGCACTCCCTATATCGTCACTATCATAGTTCGGTGAGTTTGGTTTGGAGATTTGGTTGTAAATTCCACAGAACAATGGTACGAGTTCAGTTTCAGTAAATGGATAACTCTGATATGGACCATGGACATCATCATCATCATCAGTGAATGTTTAGGTTTTTTGGTCTAAACCAATAATATATTATTCCCGCTATTCAAGCTCTTTTATCTGCTCCGCAAAACACGACATCCATTTATAAAACATCCAATTTCCTAATACGAGCATTATTTTAAGGATCCCGAAACTCTAGCCAAATGGTGTGGAACAGAATTGGTAAAAAACTGCGATCTCGTGCCCGATAATTAAGGCTTTTGAGGAATCATTTCATTGGAAAAAAAAGATTCGCCTTACCTGAGCTATCAAATGTTACGTGTGTACAGGTGGTGCTATTTTAGACGGCGATAAAATGTTATCAGCCTGTTTATTTTGCTTTGAGGTTTGAAAAAACTTACTGTATGGTAAAGTTATATGCCTTGTCGATCAAGTTGTTTAAAGTCTTAATTATTATCAGAGTCCTGGTTTAGATTCGTGGACAACGTAATTTAAGGCCCTCCAGAATTAATCATTAGTTTTCAAAAAATCTACGCAAATTCATTGAACTGCAGACTCTAAGATCAATGCCTGGTATAAAACCACTAGCCAACGAGGCGAAAAGAGCAAGATTCATTTTACCAATTGGTTTAATTGTCAAATACATAGGTTGACGTTAAATTAATACGAGTAATTAATGTTCATCGTTTTAGCTTTTCCATTGTATTCGGTTATTCCTTTAATCAAAGGAGAAAGCAAAATCACATATTTAAATAACCTTCATAGAGCGTTTTCTATAAAATATTGCTAAGACAATAGACTCATACGTGTTTACAGTTTCTGAACACACTGTATGTGCCTATATGGACGTCACATACCCTGTCCGCGTATCCGATATTGTGATACTAAAAAACGGACCCCCAAATATTCCACCGATCTAAAGAAATTCACGTAAAAAACGCGATTTCGCAGATGTTGGTTTTATAAATTTCTTGCACGTGTTTTGCTTTTTTCTGACTTGTGCCCTTTTTTCTCGCGGCCGCGGCCAGTCTCATATTCTCCCTTGAAATTTCAAAAATGGTTAATTTACAATAAACTGTGGTATGAAATTGCAGCTGTCAAACCTTTGCTAAATTAATCCACGTTCCACTTAAGGAACTTTTTTTTTTATGTCAGAGTCGGCAAACGAGCTAGCGGGTCGCCTGATGGTAAGCAATCACCGCCGCCCATGGACATTCGCGACACCAGAGGTATCGTTGATGTGTTGCTTGCCGGCTTTAACCCCATACCCTCCCCGACTGAGCTCTGGCAACCTTACTCACCAGCAGAAACATAGCACAACAGTTACGAAGTGCTACTTCACTGCGGAACTAAATGCAAAACCATTTTAAATTGGATAGGAGACCAATAAAATATATAATAATAATAATGTTTATGTAACCGCATATTGTGTTGTCAATCTTTATTCATACAAAACTGTCATTTTGTTTCATGAGTTTCCATATCACTAGTTCAACGGTATCACGTGGCGGTATTATATAAACAAACATACAGGTTATCAGTGGAATGAAAATAAAAATACAATGTTTTCATAATATCCCTAGAAGTATACGTTTACTACCTTATTATTCTTTTTTTTTCTGCAAAATACTGGGTATCAAATATTAAATTCAAAATACATATTATAAATGGTTTAAAAATACACACACAATGTATCTTAAGCTATGTAAATCAAAACTAGATTTTTGTCGTCATGGTAAGTAACGCCAGCAGATAAAATTAAACAAAAGGAGATCCGCCCAATCCCATACAAAATTACCCCAGCTCCGCTGTCAATAAAATATATATTATATTTTAGAGTTAAAGAAGTGAAACTACGCACAAAATCGATTGTCCACCTTTGTTGAGCAAGTTCGGGTTTCGCGTTCCGGCTAGATATCCTCGCAGCACAGTAGCCCCTTTCAGTCCACCTTTTCGGCGAACTAAATTTGGAGCGCACTCTCCAGTTGCTAGATTGTGCAGGTTGGTCAATGCATTTAGCGACTTGTGGGATATTCACTTTGAGTCACCTAACAGCCTCCGGACTCATTTATACAGATCAAACTTTGTTCAACAGTAGTTTCTTTTTAGTGTTTGTGCCTAGTAATACATATTTTAATTATAAGATTGTCATTTTTGTCTTTTTTCAACATTCTTTGTAATGTTATATATACTATGTGATATTGTGTGTCTAATTTTGTTGTGTTTTATTTGTTAAGTTCTTTAGCCATGCTGTATCCTACTACTATTATAAAGGCGAAAGTTTGTATGTGTGGATGTATGGATGTGTGGATATATGGATGTATGGATGTATGGATGTTTGTTACTCTTTCACGTAAAAACTACTGAATGGATTTGAATGAAACTTTACCACAATATAGCTTATACATCAGAATAACACATAGGATATTGGAAATCGAAATCCACGCGGACGGAGTCGCGGGCGGCCGCTAGTTTACCTATAATTATTTGTTGCACTTAATTAAGTATTTCATTGTATATTTCATTTAAGAAACAGTGTAAACAAATGTTGGTATTTCAATACAATAAATAAATAAACTATCCCAACTAATATTATAAATGCGAAAGTAACTCTGTCTATCTGTCTGTCTGTCTGTCTGTCTGTTACGCTTTCCAGCTTAAACCTCGCAACCGATTTTGATGAAATTTGGTACAGACAATCTTTAGACCCTGAGACAGAACATAGGCTACTTTTTATTTCGATAAAAAGAAATCCACGCGGACGGAGTCGCGGGCGGCCGCTAGTTATAAATAATCCCTATTCCTAAATTCCCATGCTAACATATATTTTAGCCCGGATAAGTTTCATAGAAACTATGTAAAAATTACCTTTCGTGGAAAATACATCCTTTGAAGTTTCTTATCATTAAATAAAATATATTTACTTATGATAACACAATAGAAATAAAATGCTGAAACTAAAACACTTGACTTGATTTTTATGGGTACTTCATACAACTTATTTTTCTGCTTAAATAAAAAACTGAAATACCTAAGTAGATATAAAATAATGCATAAGAGTTTCTATGAGAAACTTCAGCGGTCGAAAAAAATATGTTAGCATGTTAATTTAGGAATACGGATTATTTCTAATAGGTTCACTAATCGTACTCTGAAAACTGATAATTATTTTTAGCGCCGGAGCTGGGGTCATTATGGCGGATATCCTTTCTAATACTTCACGTGAAATAAAATAAATCAATTTTCCACCAGTATGCAACGGCTTATTACGGTATGTAAGTTATGTGGTTGCATTACAAAAAATATAAGAATAAACAATTAATTGGCGATATAAAATATCCATAGAAAAGACATATTTTTCATTTTCCCGGATTAACGAGAGAATATTTTCCCAACCTATTTTTTTTAATGCGCCATCTAGGCAATGTGCGTAGAACTAAAGCCGCTCTCACATTTATCATTCTTGATCGCGCTTCCTACAAGTTAAACCAAGTTTCACTAGATGGCGCTAAATCAAACTTGTATGGAACAGAGTAATCGCAAATAATTTTACGAAAATGTTACGAAAACATTACGAGAAATAAATTTACTTCTTAGACACCAATTCATCGTACATATTCACAAAGTTTGTATTAGCGTCTGCTTGTCTCACGCAGTTGAAATGTTCTCCTGACACACACACTGGTTGCTTGCCGTCGAATTTAACACTATTGTAAACTATATTATAATTTTTAACTTCAGTAATTATATCCCTCAGGCAAGCACACTGCCACGGATTATGATTGAAATAAAACTTAATCAGCATTGCCCCTGAGTTATTTAATTCTAAACAGAAATTATCACTCAAATAGCTGAACCTGTTATCAGCTAAATTTAAATTCTTTAAAGGCGAACCTCTAAAAGAATTCACTGGTACAAATTCAATCAAGTTGTGTGACAAATCAATATTAATCAACTTCGGAATATTCCTGAATAATGAATCTGGTATTTGCGTCAGCTTATTGCCTCTTAAAACGACTGCCATCAACTTCTTTAAAGGCATGAAAATGTTATCAGCAATGCTCTCTATTGCATTATCTGCCAAATTTATTATTTTCAAGTTTGTCAAATTAACAAACACCGTAGGATTGTCCAGTCTTGTTATTTTGTTGGTAGACAGTATCAACTGATTCAATGTATGCAAGTTTTCTGTTGTCGCGAACTTAGGAATGTTTGTCAAAAAACATCTTTCTAAACCTAGTAATTCTAGGTGTTCAAAATTGTGAAGAAGAATATCCGGCGTCTCAGACATGTCATTTTTGGAAAAATGTACTTCCTTTATAAGAGGACTTTGATCAAATATGTATGGATTCAGTAATTTACCCACTATAGCGTTGTCGGAAATATCAAAATACGACAGTTTCGTCATTGGATCTAATATTCCTAGTTCAAGGTCTTCAATTTTGTTTCCTTTTAAATCTAGTACGAGCAAATTAGGTTTCTGATCGAACAAACCTAAAGGAAATCCTTTAAGTCGATTGTAAGAAAGATTCAAAGACTTCAGATTTTTAAATTCGTCAAAGACTCCTAGTTCCAACGTTTGAATTTTGTTTAGGGATAAGTCGAGATGTTCTAAAACTGGTAGTTCCTCAAAAGACTCCAATTCCACTTCAGTAATCCTGCAAGCTCTCAGGGTAATATTCACAACTCTGTTGTTGTCGGAGACGAGACCTCTTTGGAGGCGGTAATCTGAAGAGCCCGCTGTGCACACAACATTTGTGTTGTGTTGTGTGCATGTTGGTTGTCCGTTGACCACCCAACATGATGTCAGCATCCACACAAAGGTTAAACGATGCATGTTCGGTCGATTTTATTACCTGAAACCCAAATATGAAAAAAGTCTTTGAATCTTAAATCGTGCACTATACTATCACTCATAAAGTGTAAGTGGCTATTATTAAGGGCTTTTTTATATAAGGTAATTTTTACTTTTGTCAAAACACCTAAGTAAGCTGTTATAATTTATTATTTTATATGTATCATTTACTTCTCAACAAACTACCTTCCTTACTACATATTTTGTAAGTTTCCAACAATAAATTAAAATAAATAAAAATTATGCTAAGTAATTTAATATGTTTAATGAAGCTTTAGTCGGTGATATTGCTAATCACATTAACTGTACTTCCTAGCCGGTTGTCGTAATTAGTATAAGGATAACACTGCGAAATATTACTTCCACCAACATTAATAATAAACAGCCAATCTTACAATAACAACATTAAATTAACCATTTACTTTTCGATTAAAACTTACCTTCTATATAAAATATTCCACTTAACGTTAGATTTACTTACAATACACTACATATTGAACAAAACACGCAAAGTTATAAAAAATATACCTATCAGTTTCATTGTTACTTGAATTAAAACCATGTAATTCGTGTATTTAAACAGGTCACAACAATTAATACGCCATGTTTTTATCGTTTTTATCTTTAGACTGACTCAGATGCGCAAGAGCCGGTTTTTGAACTTTGGTGAACTCTTATTGGCAATCAGCTTAAAACTTGCTAGGTATAAAAATTAAACAAATAAATTCGTGATAGTGGGTGGGTGATTTTAAAATTATTGCAAATGTTTAGTTACATTGTGTGATAAAAATTGGTAGGTACTGCTTTCCTACCTATAATGTCTTAAAATAAAAAATATTAGCTGGTAAAATGTATTTTTATTGACACATTATTTATCCATAGTTAAATAATTTAATCTCTCACACAGTTGAAATTGTTTTCCTTGACTACGCACACAGCCTCCATGCCATCATACCTTTGACTGTTATATATCAGTTCGAGTCTCTTCACCTCTTCCATGAGCTCTCTCAAACACGAACATTGCCACGGGTTCGGTACGAACAAAAACTTTGTCAGCCTTCCTCCGCCATCAATCAATTTCTGGCAAAAGTTCTCAGGCAAATAACTCAACTTGTTCCCAGAAATATTCAAGTTCTTCATCCTTGTATTCTTAAATGGGGTTACCTCAATCTTCTCTATGGCATTAAAAGCCAAATCTACGCTTACTAACTTCGGCATGTTTTGAAACAACTTTTCCGGCAACTGCTTCAAAAGGTTATGTTTCAATACAATAGTTTTGACTTTCTTCAGAGGAACAAAAACATTCTCAGCCACACTCTCAATAGCGTTGTAACCCAAATTTAATATTTCTAAATCGTCCAAATTATTGAAAACAGTTGGATCATCAAGACTCCTGATTTGATTTGAAGACAATTCCAACAGTTTGAGTGACCTCAGATTGGCTCTCGTAACAAAAGTAGGAACTTCTGTGAGAGAACATCTATCTAGTTTCAAAGCTTGTAAGTTTTGCAATTCCAACAATAGATCTTCTGCTGCCCCTGACATGTTATTCCTAGAGAAATCAATCCCTTTCAATTGTTTATTGTGGTCAAACAAATGAGAATCAAGCTTTGAAAATTGTAAAAGGTTGTTTGATAGATCCAGATATTTTAATTTCGTCAGTTTATTGAAAAAGTCTGCTGGGATGGTATTTATGAGATTTTCTCTTAAATCTAGCGTATCAATGTTTTGAGCTGTATCGAACAATCCACTAGGAATATCTGAAATTCTGTTAGATGACATATTCAGGACAGTCAAAGACTGTAAGTCTTTGAACGTACATGGCTTTAACTCTCGAATTCCATTATTAGGGAGAAATATCCCAAATAATTTTGGTAAACCATGAAAGGCTTCACATTCTATCTTAGAAATTTTGCAGTTTCTTAGAAATATTATATCGGTATTAATGTCGTCAGATACAATACCTTTGGTTAGAACATTTTCAGATTCTTCACCTTCGTGAAGACATTCTATGGCAGTATGTTCATTGTTAAATTTGCATATTAGTCCAGCATGTATAGTTATAACTGTCATGAGCAAAATTATCGGTTGTATCCGCCACATTTTTTATTATTCTGAAACAATAACGTTATATATTTTCATTGACGTGAAATTTTTCAAATTATTATTAAAAGGGAAGGTATAATTGTCACAGAAGTGTAATAAAATATTTTTATGATTTATACCAAAGTCCAAACACAAATAACTCGATTGGTACATATGATAATCACTTCATTTTAACAAATAAAATTATCTAAATAAATAAATAAATAAATATTTCACAACATCACATACATTGATCTGACCCCGTGTTAAGTAGCTTAAGCACTTGTGTTACATACATCAGAATCAACAGTGGTATTACAAATATACTTAAATAGATACATATAACACCCAGATCTAAGAAACTGAGTTTTTTTTTCAATTCTTTAATTGTATTTGTATTTGTAAATTTACTAACTACCTGATAGATGTCATACTCTTAACTATTAAAATCCTACTACTATTATAAAGGCGAAAGTTTGTATGTATGGATGTATGGATGTTTGTTACTCTTTCACGTAAAAACTACTGAATGGATTTGAATGAAACTTTACCACAATATAGCTTATACATCAGAATAACACATAGGATATTGGAAATCGAAACGCGGACGGATACGCGGGCGGCCGCTAGTTGATAAATAAAATGGATTGATCGTTCAGTTTTGTTTCAAAATTAAGGCATTTAGTAAGGATTATAATTCTACGTACCAATACATGAATTCCAAAAATGACAATTATCACGGAACTAGGAGCCAACTTTTAAACAACCGTAAGATCTGAATTAGTATATAGCTATAAAGGAGTCAATATCTAGAAGTGGATATTTATAGTACCGTGGTCCGACGTATGTTATTTATCTCAAAATATTGTTATGAACTTATGACTGATTCAATCGACTTTACAATTCATTTTATTTTGTAGAGCTTGCTTGCTTGAAAATATCATCTCCCTCCCGATTGGCTATAAAGTTATTTAAGTATGGAATGTTTAATGAATCTATGGTTAAAAGAGAGCTGCACATTAAACTAACCTTTCTTTATACTTTTTACGAAGGAGAAAAAATTTGGTAGTAGGTAATTGCAATTTCATAGTTTATATAATGAAATAATTTTCAATGTATATAATTAATTATACCTCTATTATTAGTAAGAATAAATTTCAAATTTTTACCCTTGAATTTCGATTCTTAAAAGATTAGTATTTCTCACGTTGCAGTGATTGAGCACTCAACTCCAAACGGTTTTCCCTGTTCCAAACAAAGCAACGATTCATGTTTATCTTGTTAAATTCTGGAAGTCTGAAGTGTAATGGAAAGTTTTCGACTTCCTTGGATTCTAATTTTTTTTTGGATGTAGGTATAAGCTACAGTTCTTTAAAGAGATATACACCCGGGCTTGCACACTCACTATTGAATTATCTTGCTGGTTGGGCAAGGCTTAAATAGCTGACGAGTGGCTTAACGTGCGTTACAATAAAATTGATTTTTTTAAGAATATTTGGTTTCTAATAGGTACCATAAAAATGCTCTGATACTTCTTTTTAATATTATAAATATGAAAGTTTGTTTGTTTGGATGTTTGTCCGTCAATCAAGCTGAAACTACTGAACGGATTTTTTATACCGGCAGCGTAGGGGCTAACTCAGGTGATAGGTTATTTTTTATCGCGATTAAATGCTTCCAAGGGATAAACCAAAATCCACGCGAACGAAGTCGCGGGCAGCCGCTAGTAAAACAATAATTTGACAAGTGCTCGTAATACAACCAGTGACAGCATTAGAATGTGTCCTTGTGATTTCGTGAAACGACTTGCATTCATCATTGTTTGAACAGTGTGGAATTTGCACTACGTCATATGAAATGATCTCAACGCCTTAATCCGGCAAATATGCGGTAACACATTCCTAAAAGATACAATTGTTATGATACCGTTTGATATTCGACATTTTTAATGTGAAATAGTGAGTCTATTAATGGACAATGGTTAATTATGGAAAATGTGAATTTTATTCCATTTATTATATACATGAGCAGACGCTTTCATCTTAAATGTTTTTGCCGTAAAAAAAGTAGGTGCTGAATAACTGTTTTTCCAGATACAATTTGTAGTCATCAGAACCCAAAAAATGTGAAAGTATATTTTAAAAACGAACCTACAAAACCGGTATTGAAACCCCAATACCACAGTTATTTTGGATTAATCTGGGAACAGAACCCTGTACCTTACTTTGGTAGAACTTAAGCTTAGTGTTAACAAGGTTACATTACAGCATATTCAATATTTAAAGCAGGTGCTCATAATCGTATAAGGTAAATCAAATTCCTAACACTTAAAATGCCGCCTACAGACACCTACATTTGTTTAGACTCTGTCAATATCAAGAAATGGCTAACCTTGACCAAATTCGATGACATCTGATAACTTTATGCTGATTATTCAATAGAATATGCAAAATTGAGTTGATAAAAAGACGAATATGAAATAAAAAATTGCGTAAGTTTTGTATTTTATTTTGTATTCTTTAAATTATAATGGCTCCATTTATTAATGCCAAACATTACATAAACAGCACTTAACAAGAGATGCTCAGATAAAAGATACCTACAGGGAACGGAAAAAATAAACTTGAAAGCAAAGTTGTAAGACTTTTTTACTCAATACACGTTTATGCACGTAGTTACTACATACATTAAAATAATTAAAATATTAGTGCCTAATACAATTTACGTTTTAATCATTAACAACTTTATCAAACTGCGTTGGACTATCAGACGATTGCTCATTGCTATTTCCATTATCTGCGTCATCACCAACATCTTTGTCGGACAAATCTTTCGCGTCATCTGTATTGAAATCAACCGAACTGTTCTTGGAGACATTAATATCGCTTTGTTCCATATTATCCGTTACATTCCTAGTTATGTCCAGTTCACTTTTCAACCGCTGTATCGCTTGAACAACTTCATTCTGAAAATTCATGTTTACTTTGTACAACTGTTCCGAATGCTCTTTCTCTCTTCTTAACTCGTTCTTCAAGTGGGTGTCTTTAAACTTCTCGAATTCCGTCATTATTCTCACTTTAGACTCGTACGTATGTTGAACCATTGAGACAAGTTTGAATAATTTTTCTATGACCTTTTCTTTGACTTCTTTGGAAATGTTCTTGTCTGACTCGAGATCCGTTTTCGCGTCGAGTGCCAAGTCGTTTGCCGAAGACGGGAAGCCTAGTAGGGACTTTGATCCATTCGTGTTGCTGTGTTTTGGTTGCTCGACTGGTGCAGGTGACTTCTCTTTACTCGGGGATCTTGACGTGAAGGCGCCGTGAGTCACAACTTCAGTAAACACGCCCGAACTGGGTTTGTTAGACTTGTACTCATCAGTTTTCTTCGTCACCTTCTGAATGAGTTCATTTTGTTTTTCTTTCTGCTTTTCAAAGTTCGATTTCTGTAGAACCTCTTCATGTACGACTTTTGTTGTTTCTGTGGAAGGTTCTTTGCTCTTGAATGGACTTCCTGTTCTCTTGCTGAAGTTTGTGACGTTGAGGCGTGACATCCTTAAATGGCTGGCCGGATATGGTCAATGAAAATATGAGTATAATTAGATTAATTGGGTTGATGAACTGATTTTTTGTCACTGTGATAACTACCGTTCGCTGTGAAGTCACTGGCGCACTGACGAGTAGCAAGGCCTCGCCCGTGTGGGTTTCGCTCCATACTTTTGGTAGTGCCAGCGCTTCCTAGGCATGGCAATGAATTAATTAATGAGCCTCCTGCGATTGCAGTTTGCATTGAATATTGTTGACGTTGACACGTGGGGAATTTATGATCCGTTAGACGGTGCTATTTTGTGGAAACTTACTCATTATATTTCATTTTTGCCGACATTATTTCGGTTATTAGCCTTTTAGATAAAAACGAATTGTATTGGTACTTACATTTTTATGTAAACATTTTAAGACACTGAACACTTTTAACGATATTTTGATACAAATTATTTCGGTTTTAGTCATTTTAATTGTATAGCCAGATGAAAACTAATGTTTGCTCTCACGGGCTGTGGGACGCCTCGCCTCCTAAAAAGCTGGACTTATCAGAGGCTGGAACTTTTCCCTTACTGGATGTAAGGGAATCCGAAAGCCTTTAGTGGGCGGGACATATTCTGCTCGCTAAATCTGTGCTCTTCGTCCCGTTAAAAGTCACTCCCAAGTCGATGCCACATCATCTGTTCCATCCACCCCCTTAAACCTGCAGGTCTGCGTTAGTGGGATTGTTAGCATATTTTCCCATCCGACACGATACCAAGATGGAACTACCGAGATAAATGTAATTTACGCATTACTTGAATGAAAAAAGCAGTCGAAATGAAAAATACCGCCTTCTTTTATCAATCAGACTATTGCTGTCCACTGCTGACCATAGGCCTCCACCAAAGTGCGCCAGCCATCCCGGTCCTGTGGGATTCGGATACACGCCACGCCATTCCCGACAACTTTCTTACAATCAGCCTATTGCCGACCACTGCTGAACATAGGCCTCTACCAAAGTGCGCCAGCCATCCCGGTCCTGTTGGATCCGGATCCACGCCACGCCATTCCCGACAACTTTCTTACAATCAGCCTATTGCCGACCACTGCTGAACATAGGCCTCCAGCAAAGTGCGCCAGCCATCTCGGTTCTGTGCGATCCGCATCCACGACACGCAGTTCCCACCACATTTTTTTTGACGCTGGTGGAATGCTGCCCTCCCGGCCGAGGGGCTACCGGGAGGGCGTGGTTCTAGGTATTAAGACCCCCTTATGAACGCCTGACTGAAGGGGGTCGGTTGGCCCTGCCCAGGGCACTCAGGCAGTGTGGGGCTCGCCACTTCTTAAGTCGTACTCCCATCGTGCGAGCCTTTATTTAACTCTGTTAAAAAAGGACAAAAAACGTAGCCTTGCCTTGCAAGCGTAACTTATAATGAAACACGCACCAAGGCTTTACAATGGTTAATTACAATCACGTATTCTCTTTCACAATTCCAAAAACCTAAACATATTCCATGGTATTTATTCGTAAGGATCACTTTCTCCTGCGGACCGCTAAAGGTCATCGCATTTGTATTCACTAGGGATCTCTAACGCCGGATCAATAATAATAGGCTGCCCGTTAACTTATGCAAGTTATTTGGGACACATTAAACTGTCGAATTAAACGTAGGGAATCGCCATTTAATTATAACAATGTTTCACCAAAAACCCGAAGTTTTTCCGGCTGCTTTTCGGCAATCGTGATTAGGGAATGACAAAAATAAAATATTTCATAAATTAATAAATGCAATATTCTTCTTCGAGATGTTTCAAACAACAGTTAAATGTTTTGCATAATATACTTATCGAGCTTTATATATACTTACATGAATATCGACCTTTCTATCAGATATCTAGTCCAAATGACTAGAGAATAAATCTATAAGCATACATAGAAGCCCGACGTTTCTTCGCCTGCTTTTTAGAAATCATGACCAGATCAATCACTAAAAAAATAATATTTGATATTCTAATTTAAACATACTCTATCTTCAAAAATTGTTCTAAAATTTAAGAAAATATGGATGTTTTAGAAAATTTAGGTAGCTAAATATTATTTACTTATTTATTATTACCTTACTCTAAAAGTCTCTAGACTAAATCTAATGCTTCATGAAACCTAACATAATTATGTCGTCATGTGGGTAGGGCTAGACATTTTCTTTGGCATTGCAACTTACTTGACTTAACGTCCTATGGCCTTCAGGCTTCAACAATGCTCCGTTTTGGTATATCAAGTTCGGTTTTGGGTAGTAACTAGTACGCCTCGCCATAGTAACTGTTAACAAAAATATCAGATTTAATAAAAGTCAATTAGGTAATAAAAATCAATGAAGTACCTAAATGTATAATCGTTAGTCTTGCTACCGACTTGACATATTCGAGGAAGTGCAGGGAAAGTTTGAGTGATACAAAAATATGAAAAACGCTAGATATCCGAGCTATGAAAGTGTAAGGAGTTGACTTCACCTGTGCCTGCGCTACTCACTTATAACACTATAATATCCTGTGTAGTTGATCGTAAATATTGTCTGCCGTCGACCATATTCAGCTTGCTCATGCAAATCTGATCTGAAAGAGCAGTAAGTTGTAACAGTTTATGAATGGGAACTTCAGGGAAATGAAGTCAAATTAATGTTAAACCGCTTGACGCCATGTCTCCTAGCCTCTACTCGACTTAACTATTTGATGTTAATTAACCATTAGCCTAAATGTAAACAAACATCACCAACAAGCAATTAACAACAGTGAGAATTACTTGATTTCCATCACAAAACTTCGTTCAGAACCAAAATGAATCTATAGGCTGTTAATTCAATCATAATTATTAAGTTACATAACTTTCTATTAGTAGGACTTCATCATCTAATAGAACAATTAAGAACTTTACTACTTCTACAAAGTCAATGTTAATGCGTTTATCTCCCATGTGACAAGTTCACTGATAGCAATTTAACAAACATTATGTATGCGAGCAGCGCGTGCGTCGCGCCTGCTCCTCCATAACAAACACCTCACTACTTCAGACACTCGACGTCCCTCTCGCACCAAAGCCAACACTCGTAAGACAGAAAGGGACAGAGCAACTGGATCATGGCTCTACAAATCAGGGTACGGTGTCAACAACAACAGAAAAGGCGCTCAAATGCTTCCGCGTGCCAAAACGTCAACTGCCGACCATTCGCCTAAGAACATACGCCTTTCTTCGCCTGAGGTACTGAAGAGGATTCGAATCAAATAGCTTTCCCTTACGCTCAGATCCTGCTGAGTCCAAAACGTCGCAAGTCCACCCACAGCTGGTACGATGGAAGACAATGCGTGCCGGAACTGCACCATACGCGCTGAATTTGAAATAGCTGTATAAAAAGCAGAGGTTCCTTGTCGAAACTATCACAAACTAACTAGCCTTCGAGTAGTGAACACCGGGAGCACAGGAACAAGATGGTGTCGAGCAAAGTGTTGTGCCTCGTGGCTTTGGCCCTTTTCGGAAGTGCGTCGGCCCAGCCGTCGAAGCAGGCCTTCTGGAAGGGCACCCCCATGGACGGCATGGTTGAGGAGATGAGATCCGGCTGCGCTGAAGGATCCGACCCCACTGCCTGCATCAAGTACAAGGTCATGTCTCTATTGGACACCATCTTCAAGAAGGACACATTCCAGGTGAGACAATAGCCAATCAAAATCTGAACATGAATATGAACATGAATCATCATCTGCTAAAACTCAATTTTGTGACCCACAGATCTCAGAAGCGGTTGAAGTGACAAAGAATGGCGCCGGCAACGACGTTACCGGCCGATCATCGGGAGACTTCCTCGACACCATCGAGAGCTACATCCAGTCGCACGACGTCACCTTCCAGATGCCAGTAGCTGACGCTAAAGTCACCGTCAGCCCCAGGAACTTGGACAACGATGAATTGAGCCTGAACATCAAGTTCAACAAAGATGGCGCCCGGTCTGTCGGAGAGGCGCGCAAAGCCAAGCTGAAGAAGATCATCGTGCCCATCCTTGTGTTCGTTCTGCTCAAGGCTATGACCCTCATCCCCCTCGCCCTTGGAGTCCTCGGTCTGAAGGCCTGGAACGCGCTGCAGCTGTCTTTCTTCTCCTTCGTCGTGTCCGTCGCTCTGGCCATCTTCCAGCTCTGCAAGAAGGTTAGTTGAAACATAACATACTTACCTACATACACACCAACCAATATTTCATGAATCACTTTGAATTGCAAATCCATGAAGTTTTGGAATCACCACAACTTTTATTGCACTATTATTCAAACTTACAAAAAAAATCTTGAAGTTCATTCCGTCTAAAAATATGTGTTGTACGTTCAAATGGTTCTTCAGCACTCCACACTTGAAAATCTTATCCAACACTACAAACAGAGCACTCTAAACCTATGCACAGAAAAACCACTGCACTATAACTTTACTTCCTTTACTGTGGGCTAACATTTCGCAACTCAACTACCCATAGCCTAACATTGTAGTTTACCCAGATTGCGGCCGACAACTCACACCCTCAGATCGCTGCTCACGGCCCGTGGGACGCCGCGTACGCCGCCACTCGCAGACGTCGTGACGCTGAGCCTCAAGAGCAAGCCCAGGAAATGGCTTACAACGCCTACGCTTAAGCACCGAACCTTTGAAATCGAAGACCCGAACCGATCAAAATGGCCGCCCCAACCACATTAAAAAATCATAACTTTTTTTTTGTCCTTGAAGACAGGCAAAGAGAACTAAGTTTATACAGCCTAAAAATAATCTTAGGCAAAGGATTATAAGCTCATACAGCCTTTAAATAATCGAAAGCGTGCCATGAGATCGGACTTAACTACAGACCAAAAAGGTTTCATGCGGAAACCGCGACAGTGTAAATACTATGTAATTGCAACTTATTTATTTAAATAAAATGCGCGTGAGTGAGTGTGATTGTGATGTGTGACTGTTAATTTATTTATGTTATAATAAAATCATTGAAAAAACTTCCTTCTTTTATTACAACCTCATCTACCTACAAAATTCAATAAAGATTAAATACACTTCTTTTTAATAAACCTGTTTTATTTCCTACTTCTGAAACACCTACTAAAATACGTATAACACTAGTTTCTCAAAATAAATAATGAAAGGAAAGATAACTTTCATATCATACAATCAATTATTGATTTAGACGGGTTCACTTACAATGTTCAAGAAAGAAATAAAAATATGACTAAAATGTGTAATTAAACTCAAATTAATCAAAAGAATAATTAGTTTAACAAAAAGAATAAAAAACGCTATCATATGAAGAAATACCACATATTATAATGTATGACATGTTAATTAAATAAAACAATGAACACACATAATGTGTTTTCATTAAGATTTTCAACCTGGTTTTCATTTATAAAAAAAGCCGTTTTCAACCCCCTTATATAAAACTGAATTCATAAGCATTAAAAGAAAATGGCGCACCTTTTAAGACGAACCCGACTTTCTCCAACATTTCTAAAATAACCGATTTCCTTGAACAGATTAATATCGCCGTTGAATATTAAATCGTTGTCAGAATCAATCTAATTGCCATCGTTAACATTCAGGACATGGCGACGACTTTCATCGGGAGAGAAGGCTACGTGATTGCAAAAGTAATTCTGACTGACACCCAATAGGAAACATTTTATTTGACTGAATCATTTTCCTTGTGTTTATTTTTGCTTAGAAATTTTACATACCGAAATGATAAGCGGTATAAAGTAGTACACCGAGAAGATAGGAATAATTACGAAAAAAAAATATTTAAAAAAAACGACAGGCCCGTTGGTCGAGTGGCTAGAGACCCTGGCTACAAAACCAAGGGTTGCGGGTTCGAATCCCGCTAGGGGCAAATGTTTGTGTGATGAACATCGGCATTTGTACTCGAGTCATGGATGTTTATAAAAAGTATTTAAGTATGTCTATCTGTTCCCTAGCATCCATAGTACCAGCTTTGAGCTTAGTTTGGGGCTAGGCAATTGGTGTGTTAGTCCAAGGTATTTATTTATTTTATTTATTTATTAATTACTAAGAGATGAGATTAATAGGATAATTACGAAGAGATGGTGCAAGGAAGACATTTTTGAGACATTTCCCTGGGAAACGTTTGGCTGAAAACATTGCATGCACTTGTACTACAGTTATTAGTTTCAACGGTGTTAATATTACACAAATACTTAAACTACTGCACACTAAAATTTGTACCAAGTAGTCATCCAATAATTTTTTTCCAATTATAATATTTTCCAGATTAAGGTACGTACCGGTTTTTCGTATATGTATAGTAAACAGATAAAGTTATCCGTATATTTTAAACTCCTCGATGATCTAGCTCGTGGCTTACGTACCAGGCCTTGGTTTCGAGGTCCTGGGTTCGATTCCAGCTAGGGAACAATTTGTGTCGGTTTTCCTGAACGGCGACCGGGTTTGGGATCATTTGGCAAGTGTGGTGTCTAAGCCAAAATTCATATTTGTAACGAAAAGATAATTTCAAACGATTGATACCTTTGCCCTGTAGTGGGACATTAATAGGCCAATACTATTCTTTATACTCTATAGGGTTTAAGATTTAGAGTAAAAGTAAATTATAAGTACGGTATACCGGGACTTCACCACGTAAAGCCACCACAGTTCCACTTCCGTTTTGTTTCCTAGTCTGCAACTAGATGGAGTTAGTAGTATAAAACAGTTTCTGACTGTTAATAAAATATTGTGCTTTCATAATAAACAGAAACAGAACTTGCTAGGACCGCAAGTTATTCTTGTAATAATTCTACCTTTCTTGTAAGAATACAAAGTTATTCATGTATTATAACTTTAAATTAAAAAAATCTTCGGCTAAGTTTGAACAAGATAATAGCTATGATATGAAAAAGAAAATATTATTATGAATATAATTAACAAAATGTAATTGGTTATAAACTTATCTAACACTGGAAAGTTATGACATCCAGTCATCTTTTTTCAGTGGACAAAAAGAGTCCCTTAAACCCACACAGATTGACATACTCCACAACAAATTATACAACAGCACCCAACAACTATCATTTAACATTCCACACACACACAACCAGACGCAAATAAATAAATCTGATCATAGAAAACTAAACCAATAAACCATATACAAAGAAGGTCCTGATACCGAGCCCTGTCGCACGCCTCATTGTAATTCAGCAAGGAGCCGCAGGATGCGAACTATGCACGAACGCATTCCGTCCATACCCTGCTGACCCAGTGGAGGACTATTAGCACGGATTTGACGCCTTGCTGGTCAATGCTGGTCCATTATATGACACTTGTTATAGTTGGAAAGCGTTACTATTGTACGAATTTGGTGTGGTTAAACGGTGAGTGTTAATGTGCGCAGAAGACGGTGTTTTGGAAGAATAGTTGTTTCATTCTTTGAAATTAAACACTAATTGCTTAGCCTAATTGCCTGGCTTGTTAATTCAGGATTATAATCGAAGCGTACCTTTGGCTCCAAGGCAATGGCCGAGGATGCAACCGGGAGAAGCGCTAAGATGATGATGACTAATTGCCTAACTTCAATCTAGTTAAGCTTAAAAGTTCCACTGCAACAAGGCAATCATGCTTGCATTTCCATAAACTGCATCCACGACAAAATCCAACCAAAATCAACCATTAAAAAATTGGCGATGTTCATCATACCAACATTTGCTCCTACCAGTATTCGAACCCGTAAACTTCCATTACGGTTCGTCGCTACTAAGCACTGGACCAACAAGCCTGTCCGAAAACTTGGTAATTCAAATAGTCCTATAGATCTTAAGATCCCAATCAAGCGTTAATAAGACGATCAATTCAATTTAAAATTAACGAGTATTACTAACGTATTTACTAGGCCTAATGTCATTATTAGATGAGCGAGTTACATTTTCAACACGTCATTTTGGTCTTTTAATAGAAAAGGACACGTATTTTAAATGCTAAAAGAGTGATTGTTGCAAGAATGTGTAGTCACTTGGAAAAAGTGTAACAAAAGCGAATTTATTCCGTTTCGCTGTTTTTGTATCACGCTCACGCGTAAGTTATCTAACAAATACTTACATTAACACAAGCCTCAATTTGGAATGAATATAAACAATCTACTAGATTGTATTTAAGATCTAGGTACTTCTCCGTTAAAGATAAGTTTCTATTCATTTAAGTAAACCAAAGTTTTCCCTGCTTTGCCCCCTTCTGTACATTTTCAGAAAATCACTTGGACTGAAAAGTCTGACACAAGATGATTGATAAAACCATTGACTGATGATTTCAAAGTTCTAAAAACAAAGAAAAACGTGTTTATAATTCTACTCTTTTGAGTACACAAAACGCAAAGTTATCCTTAATCTGATTTTTCAATTTCTATTTAAATAAAATCCCTTGAGACCCCCCAAGTGTTTTCAGTTCAGTTAAACGACGGGATCTTTAATTGTTGAAGCAAAGTTGCTTAAGAAGCCATGCAGTTTGATCTTTATTTACTTACAAAAAACAAAAGTGAAATTTGCTCTGATTTAACAAAAAGCTCGCGTTTTACTTACTCAACGTCCATTATGCAATAAGGGTCCGCCATCTTGTATGCGGCCCGTGGCGCCATTTGCAATCCGGCCGCCATGTCTGGATTGTGAAATGGCTGTTTCACTTCCGTCGAGGTGTTTAGAGCCATAGTTTTAAATCGATTGATATGCCCTCGCCATACTCTGACACAGACCCTGTAATGTGAAGCGAGGCAGCTTTACATCGCGTAGTATAGTAACCTTAGAAACCAACGTACATCTCGTCAATCAAAATAATGAAACATTTTCTTGATATCAGGGCATAATCTTACGATTTTTATCCATATTAAGAGCCGGTTAACTTGCATAAACGACTGCAGACGTGTTGATGGTGAGTTTGATCGTTTCTAGTAAAATACCCACACGTTGTTGGGTTATTATGAGATCCAACAACGACTTATGCATGTTAATGGTGTAAGCTAGTTGTAGGAACTATCATACCCAAACAATAGTGTTTCTACCACTAGTTGACGGGCTCGTTGGTCTAGTGGTCAGAGACCCTAGCTACAAAACTAAGGATTGCGGGTTCGAATCCCGCTAGGGGCAAATGTTTGTGTGCTGAACATTGACACTAATACCTACTCGAGTCATGGATGTTTATAAGTATTTAATTATGTCTATCTATTGTACAAGATTCGCGCTCAGTTTGGTCGTAGGTAATTGGTGTGTTTATTATTCATGCCTAGAAAATTACTGACACTATTAAAATTTTGCAAAATGAGACGATTTAGAATAGAGGTTGTTCAACATTCACTAACCATGCGTTGAATTGTGGGTTTTGAATAATATTAATACCTATAATCATTTCAACAATTTGTAGTTATTTTCCACATTGTAATGGATCTGTATCAGAATATAACATGGTGTTTAAAAGAACATGGACAGATAACTGTCTGAAGATCTAATTCCTTCGTAATTGGTATAATTTGCTACTATGACGCGCAGAAATTATGAAAAACACTTTCTTCTGTGTAGGTACACGGCCTCTCGTGAAACGAGAGTGACACTTTTACTGAACATATTATTTGCTTTTTCTATCTTGGTAAGAGACAATATCAAGCAGAATACCGCGTTATTATAAAACAATGCTGCCCATCCCCGGAATATTTCTTAGTCACTTCTTAGTGATCTAAACAGATTTAAAGCTTCTACGTTCCTAAATAGAATTGTCAAAAAAATATGTCTGGGACTAACAGACCAATTGCCTAGCCCCAAACTAAGCTCGAAGCTTGTATTATGGATGCTAGGGAACGGATAGACATACTTAAATACTTTTATTTATAAACATCCGTAACTCGAGTACAAATGTCGATGTTCATCACACAAACATTTGCCCCTAGCGGGATTCGAACCCACGACACTTGATTTTGTAGCCAGGGTCTCTGACCACTAGACCAACGGGCCTGTTAACAAGCCTAGAACCAGCCCGGAAATTAAGCAAAGGAATCCTTCACGGCGCCAAAGACAAAAGTTAGATAGACCTTCTCAATACGGTATTTGACTGACAGGTCAAATCACCTCCTTTTTTTAAATGTCAAAAACGTAACCTTGTAGGAAAAAAATTATGAAATATTGAATCGTGACTTCACGATGCTGTAGTGCCAAATCAATACTCTTTTAACTTCAATTACCTAGCTGTAATAATTTGTTAAAAGCTCAATAGTAACTGTGAGATAAAAAATTGTGCCTGTTTTTTGATTCCGTCTTTAATCTTAGAATGTCATAATTTATTTCGTATGCAGTCAAATACCCAATTCTTCCTCCCTTTCTCCATGGTGCCTCCCTCAAAAGCCGAGTCATCTAACTATTCTTCAGTTAGATCTGTGCTTTAACGTGCCAGTTGCGTCCTGCAATCGCAATTCACATAACAATGCGTTTGATTTATTGCAGTCAGCCATCGGCACGCGGTGGTTTGTCAAACAGGTGCATTTGTAAACTACCAATCGATTTTTAAAAGCGTGCCTTGTTTGAGTAAGGTCACACTTGTATTGGTGAAGCTAATTGAAAGCTACATTTCTGCTGGCAGACTCGCAGTTTTTCTAATAGGAGTATTATAAACGGGACAATCTAGACAAAAAAAGATAATTTGTCTTAAGGATATCTAAAAAATAAAAAATCTCCATTTAATTAAAATTCAACGAAAATCCTATGCATTGAAATAAGTTTGATTGATGATTCAAAGTTGTGTTAATTTAGCGCATTTAAGTAAACTCATATTTTTTATTAAATAAACTCATATTTTTATATTAAGTGATAGCAGCAGCCACATATTCCGCCAAGAACTACTATTGTTTACAAATAAGAGGGTAGGTAAATACATTTTTTTTTTCTAGGTTTCCTAATTCTCACCTGTAGCGTTGTCCGATGCGATAAAATTGATTTGCATCTATTGTAAACACATAGTAGTAAGAAGCGATACAAGTGATTAACTACTGGACAATGCACCTGCCACTTAGTAATTCAATCGGCTCGTTCTGGCGTAATATCGTCGCAAGTCCACAGGTGATTAATTATCCGAGCTAAAGGAACTAGACGGAGGAGAAAACCAGGAAGCAGGACTTAGGTTTAAGACGTTGGTATGAACGTTTAGGTGTCTTCGATTTTTTAACATATGTACAGGTAGGAAGTTATTGAAATACTATTATTATTAAACAAATGGTTTTAGAGTGCTTAATTAATTAAAATGTTAAGATTTATTATGTAGGTCAAAAGTAAAGATTTTATGTATTTCTTGCGTGTTACTTAGGTACCTTCTATTTAATATCATTAAAGTATTGCAGAGTTTATTTAATGTTAAGATGATCGATACTTAATTTCTACCTAAGGGAAACCGAATAAAAATGTTTGTTTTGCGTTAAACACAGGAAATAATATTGAAATTAGTATATTTACGATGACAATTTTTTGTCCATAAAAAATATAAATGAGCAACAAGCCTTCATAAATACAATAAAAACATTTTTGATTAAAAAACATTATTATTCTGTAAACGAATACCTAAATGATAAATTACAGTGAAAACATCTAAGCTTCAATAATTACTTATAATCTTCCCCTCTTCTAGTTGCTGTGCCCTACAGGGCCCATAATGATCCTTGTTAGTGTTAACACTATATTATAACACCTGTAATGTACATTATGGAGCAATAAATGATTGATTGATTGATTGATTGATTGATTGATTGACAAATGAACGATTTATTGTTTTATGAATTGATGCAAATGTTAGCTTCTCATTATTATTTTCATTGTATTCTGTAAACAAACGGAGTCATTTTCACTTATCATACAGAGCGTTTTTACCTACATATTATTGAAATTGGTAATATACCTACGAGTATGACTAAAGTTTAACGAAAATATATTATGTATCCATTAATTTCATCATTTTCAAATGAAAATGTATGAATATTATATAACTTTTTAAATCCCAGTTCTATGCAGTTATCACCAAAATAAAACTAAGAAAAAGAAGATTTCATAAATTGAAGAAAAGTTTATTACCTACCTACTTGGCAACTGAGTATTATACCTAAGGTTTATCTTAAACGGACCTGAATTATATTCTAAAAAAGGCTGCATTTTTATTTTATAACTTGTTTGTTCTTCCTTTATTACTTATATCAAAAACATTTCAACGACAGCGCCTACAATTCACAAGTACAAATTACGTCACAGGCCAAACTAAACGAACACAGTCAATCATAAAAAACTGAACTCACTCTCACCACTAGGACTTTCTTAAATGAAAATAAATACTTTGCCAAGTATGAAAGCGATTGCTATTCCGACCACGCGCCCCTACCGCGCGCCTGCCCGCCCAAAGGATCACGTATAAAAACCAAGCCCATTGGAAAAATTAAATCATTGTTAATGGAACACCGGGCGCGGCGAACGTCTAATTAATTAAATCTAATGTCAAAAGTTTAAAAAAATGAAGTGGCTGTATATCCTCGCTTCCTTTGCGCTAGCGCACGCGTACACGATCAAAGAAAACGAAGTGGAAACTGCTAGGTTGAGTACCAGTGATGATTTGTTGGACAGTGTGATAAGTGACTGTTTCGCGGATGGCTCGCCGGAGGGGTGCCTTAAAGTGAAAGTTCTGTCGTTCCTGGATACGAAGTTGGGAATTTCCTCCGAATCTGCGCGGGCGTTGGAGCCGAAACACATTGATAAGGTGATCCTGGACCGCGTGGGAAGGGTCCTGGAAACCCATGAGTTCAGGTTCCGTCTGCCTGAGTTCCTCTTCCAGAGCGCGGAGGTGACCTACAGAGCTGATCGTGGACTTGACATCGACTTCCCGGAGACTGACAACGAAGATGGTGAAGGTATGATGAATCACCCCTCATATAAATATTAACTTAATGCATATTAAATAAAGGAACCATTACAGGCACTTAGTGTCTGATTATATGAACCCTAATCCCCCTTAAAAATAATCAAACTAGTGCTGATGCTGTTCGAACCCAATCGAAAGCATGATCAAATTTCATGCTGAAAACGTACGTACGTAAAACAAATTGTAACAAGATTACATACATCGACTAAACAGTTCCTCAACACCAAAGACAAACTACAGTCTGACCTTCCTTCCAGCTCGTGGTATCTTGAAGAAGAAGCTGTTGCTGCCGATCCTCCTCCTCCTCAAGTTGAAGATGAAGGCTCTGATGCCGATCCTCGTGGCCATCATTGGCGTGAAGGCGATCAAGGCGCTGATCCTCAGCAAGCTGGCTGTCACTCTTGTCATTGGATTCCTCGTGTACAATCTGCTGCAGAAGAAAGGAGGTAAGTAACTAATGAGGTTTTCGCTAGGTAAACAGATTAGACAGGCTGGTCAATTCAGGATCAGAGGCGTAGCGTGCCCTGGGCTCCGAGGCAATGGCCGAGGATGCAACCGGAAGAGGCGCTAGGATGATCATCAAAGGTAAACAGATTTACATAACCAAGGAGGTATTACAACTGTGACGAGAAATAGCAGCGGATCTACAGACGATTTTCACTTTCACCAACTTTTATCACTTTAGGTTTTACAAGCAATTAACTGTACCTACGTAGATTTTAGTTCCGTTTAATTGCCTTTACCTCATCAGCAGTAGCTTAATGGAGTGTTAATAAAACACATAACGAGTGAAATTGAATTTCCCGCAAGTATTTTTAGTTAAGATAAATAGCTATCATTATTGAAGTATGAATATTCAAATTCCAGGCATGCCAATGATGATGGCCCCCACCGAAGTGGTGCCGACGCCTCCAGCGCCGCAGTACGGACCCCCTGCCTCGCAATACGGACCCCCGTCCACCGCCGCCGCGCCCCAGGACTCGTACGGACCCCCCCAGTGGGAGCCAGCCTCCTCCAGCCCTTACGCTCGCGTCTGGGAACCAAGCCAGATGGCTTACAGCTCCTACTTCCCTGACGGATCCTCCGACCAGTCGCCGTCTTACTCAAGCGTCGCTTCCATATCAAGTTCTGTCTCCTCATCGTCGTCATCCCCCAACTGAGCTTTATAAACCGTTAGATATGCCCTTGCCATACTTTGAACTGCTCCGAAATTGGCACTAAAATTTGAAGCGACTGGCGATTCTTATCGCAGTGACAGCATGATTAAAAGTACGGAATGACAAACAAAATAAAGCCACGATTTTCTGGTGACGCGGCACATCTAATGATCTAATTCTATGAACTTCTACTTCGGCACAAGGCTTTGTAAATAGCACGAACGATACGGCTAGAGTTTACGTCTAGTTAGGTATTTATTGACGGTATTTAATATTATTTATTGAACACAATAAAAACATTATGTTTTACGTTGTGAGAGATGGAGTAAAGCATTTAATTAATTTATGCAATTTGTTTTTTAATCACCCCTTTTCCTAGAACCCAATAGGAACCCACTTAAACAAATTAAGTGGGTAAGCATAAGCAATCAACTTATTAATTATTAAAATCATCAAGGCCTCGAACATTTGAAACTATGCTTTCTTTACAAAGATGTGTTTGGCTTAATCCCACGCTTGCCAAATGCGTGTTGGTGATCTTGGGCTGTATTCGAACCTAGGACCTCGACACCACGGCCCGTTAATTAAACCACTACACCATCGGGGCGAACCAAACAAATAAACCTTTAAAGAAAGCATGAGACAGTGCCAACGTACCCTAAATTTATGTATTTACGTACCAACCGGTGACGGTCCGCTTCTGAACTCGAAAACTTCAGGTGCTCTGATCCATAAGGACCAACAGCGAATTTCAGACAAACTGAAAACAGAAAAGAAAGGTTTGTTTTAATTGACATGAGTCAAACATGAGTTAGAAATATTATATCCTAAATGCTGAGGGTATATGCTTTATATTTGAAGAAACCTGGTTTCCAAATTTATTTTCGTAAACTGTTTTTTCCGACAAATGTAAGAATCACCTGCACAGCGGTAAAGATAACCGTGAAAGTCTCAATTTCACGCCAACGCATCTGGCACCTGGCACCTTACAACAATTAAACGCAACTTGCATGCGTGCAAGTGCAAGCTAACGTTAAATAAATCACTCATTTGGACAAGATGTAAAAACATTGAAACAAGGTAGGAAACCGAAGTGATTTGATTCAAAGAAACACAATATACTTTACCGGATATTGATTTATGGCGGGAATTAATACTGAAATCACCACAGACTAAACAAAATCGCTTCTCGATGTCTATCTCTATGAAGGTAGGTATGAATCGAGGTTTGTCTCGTTTCTTATAACTACCTTACCTTATGATCGCACTGATATTATGTAGAAACGCGATACAGACTATAAAGTTACTTTACTCTATGCTATAAAGCGCGAAACCGGGGTCGCACTAATTGTGTGTAAATGTGTTATTATTAATAAAAAAATGTTATAAATTTGTTCATGAATAAATTTAAGTAATATATACTACCCACCTATACCTATATTCAACAGTATGCGCTAAATTATTAGAAAAATATCGTGAACAAATAGGGTAGTTGAAACCACCAGTAAATTGACTTTCTTTTAAACTGTCAAAACGATTCCAAACTATGAAGTTTGTGTGGGAATAGCACACTATGACGTCACTATTTTTGAAGCCAGCTGAGTAATTTTAATTGTTTAAAAATCCTAATCTTACATTTATACAAACATAAAAAAAAGAAAAATATTATACCTCCTCCTTTTTTGAAGTCGGTTAAAAAAACAAACCAATACATTAAATGCTAAAATAGTCTTCTTTTTGATGATTTATCTAGTAGTCATGTACTACGTAAATAAATAAGATTCGGGATTAGTTCCGAAAATGTACCTACTAGTTTGAAATCCAATTAAGTAGTCAACTGTGTGTCAAATGGCCGTTCCATTAAGGAATGCTTCCTGATGGAGTACCAACCTATTCCACAATGGGCTACAGTGAAAGCTTACTCGTAGGTAGGTACTACCTATCGAGTGACGAGTGACGAGAATTACATATCCACTTGAATAAGCCGCTCGTCTGGTCCCTTACACCCTGGCCACAGCCCGCGGTGCGACTTGCGATGCGTCTTGCGCCGGCGAAAGTGGCGAGCGAAAAAAACAAATAAAGGAAATTGTATGAAGCATGCCACAGCTATCGGCGGAGAGATGCGCGACTAGGGAGGCGTACAGCCGCAAATCACGTCGCCCGCCTCATCGCACCACACGTCGCGCCGCTCGTCGCCGTAACTGTGGCTAGACCCTTCCAGAAGTCCACAGTGAAGTAGCACTTCGTAACTGTTGCTATATTTCTGCTGGTGAGTGAGGTCGCCAGAGTCTAGTTGGGGAGGGTATGGTGTCTTAAAGGCAGGCAACGCAGCTGTGACCCTTATGCGGTAGTTTATGTCCACGGGCAGCGGTGATCACTTACCATCAGGCGACTCTCTCGTTCGTTTGCCTCCCTTTATAAACATTAAAAAGTACGACCATAGAGGGTAGACCTCTATGGTCGTACTTTTTTGAACTTCAATTTGAACACGACGAGTTCTAAGTAACCCTACCTATTGCATATTAATTGAACAATAAACTTGCACGATGCTCACACGTATAATTTTCACTTCCCCATAGATATCGACCACTGTGCCACGCAGTGCGGTGACCTGAATATTAAATTCTAGGCAGGGCAGCTAGGGCCTATGACGTAGAAAGAAAGTAGGAACAACACTTCCACGATATCTTATGTAGTACAGTAGGATTTACGAAGGATGGCCAGATATGGTGACTGTTGCTTGGTACCTACACAAATGTAGAATGTCTTTTAAACAAAAAAACTTATTAATTGATCAAAGAATTAAAGAACGAAAATAGTTAAGGAGAGAATTCGTAGAATTTCCACTTGAATAGCGGCTCATTTGGGGAAGTATCTGCACCTTACAGAAGATCACAGTGAAATAGCAATTGATAACTGTTGTGCTATGTTTCTACTGTGTGGTCTCCTGAGCTCATTTGGAAAGCGTATGAGAATTTAAAAACATCGGACAATCAGGTGATTCAAACCTGCAATGTCCTAATCAATCTGGGAAAACCAATACAAATTGAAAGTGTTCCCCGCGGGATTCGGACCCACAACAATCGAGGTTTGAGCACAGTGCCTTAACCATTACACCACGGAGGCGGTTGTGTCATGTAAATTTTAGCCCTATCGAATTCCGTTCGAGCCTCTCACGGGCCATATAAATGGACTCAAAAATGCGTTCCTCTCAACAGTCAACTTACATGGAACTTAGTATACTAACCTCAAGTTAGGTAACAACTTACGGACCTAGGACACTCTTAAATTCACGACACGAGTCGCAATACGCAGCTTTGTTGCGGTATGTCTCTGATGTTTATTTATTCCGAATTTGATTCACGTAAAAATGGCGTAATGAATTGAATGAAAGTACGTTTAAGAATATTAAGACTGAGTTGACAAATGTGCAACGTAACAGAAATTCGGTACCTGCGGAAATTAAATTAACGGAATTTTAAACTGTTTCTATAGTCCATTTCAGCTTAGATGATCTGGGTCTTTGCCTTCAACGAGAATCAACACTTTTTCTAAAGTAGGTAATAAGACTATACCACACTATACGGAAAATCATAAAAAAACCTCGTGAAACTTACAATACCTATATAATATACGGTTTATGAAGTAGTACACGTTTCACAGCAATCATCAGAATTGAAATGGACTATGGGAAAGGTTTTTTAAATACTTACCAGATTATAAAAATGTTACACAAGTAAGAATAAAGAAAGAAATCTTCATGCAGAAATAATAAATTAAAAATAAAAGGTTGGCTACAAAGTAATATTCAAGTTAGCACGGTTCAAGAGATATTTATCGGTGAGGTTTAATAAGATGTTAATTAAAAATCGAAGTCCCTTTAAGTGTTTTATTCAATAACTTGATTACATACCGGATGATAGTGTTACAAGTGTAGAATCGAAATGTCCGTAGAGCTAAAGATACTTTCCATAAATGTGAAAAAGTGGAAAAATATGGATTCAATAGGGTGTCATGAGGTTTTGTAGATTATTGTCAAGAATGCATGAGAGTTGGTTGGTTAAAATTCGAATAATTAAGTTCTTCAATATTTTAAAGCTTATAAATCAGGAAAAAAAACTGTGACAGGAATCAAGCGGGAGTCGAACCCGCACCTCGGCGCAATCGGAGGGAGTACCTTCACTAACCATTATTCAACTGAAACCTTACTAAACCAGACGATGTTTTTCTGTTCTTCATTATGTTCATTCATGTTGTAACATTTATTTATCATTTTTATACAAAGGTTGAATATTTAATCCATTTAATAATTTGGCTAATTTTATTGGGACAATAATATGAATAACGTAGCATATTGAAGAACTTATTCTTCGAATGATAAAATCGATATCTTTACAAGTAGATACATAAATAGGTTCACTAAGTAAAATTAAATACATGTATAAAATATAAATAACATCATCATAACCTACCTATGCTTATTTTTGGGAATTACGCAATAAGGGTAGATCACTAAAATCATTTGAAGAATAAATATTTTCACACACTTTTTCCGTCGAATATTTTGATCACTCTAACTATATGTAAAAATGTTAGTAGGTATAATATACGTTATATAAATACAGTACAAACGCATAATATACATACATAGAGATAGCGACTAATGATATAAGGTAGAAATTGTCAAAATATCAAATGCAATCAGCTTCAGAAAGATGTATGATCTTGTTGAAACTGACTAAAGTTTATCTTAGAGTAAGATATTTAGAACGATAGATTGGTATTAAGATTTGATAAAATTTTGTACTTAGGAGGATTTTTCTAAGGCATGGAAATACTCATTGGTTGCTATATAATTATTAATCGTATTTTGAAGAATATATAAACATGTTATGTTGCTGCTAATCAGAGTATGATGAAAACTGAAAGCAGAAGGTTTTTAGAATTCTATACTCCTAATTGTACAGTAGCTTTAATTCAAACAAAAAAAAATTAAAAATACAGATCGGTTAGGTATAGCAATAAATTAAAAAAATGAGAAGGGCCCGTAGCCATGATGCCGCTTTGACGAATTCGCCATACGCTTTCGTCGCGACTTATATTGCCCTCCCGCACACGAACTATTTATGTGAGCAAGACGGAGATATAAGTCGCTACGAAAGCGTATGGCGAATTCGTCAAAGTGGCATTCTTGGCTAGCCTACAAGGTCAATTATGGAAGTGGAGAATTATCTAATTGGAAAGGTTAAAGCTATTATCTCACAGCCTTCGACTAAGGAGTGCGTCTATAAGTATTTGAATGAAGTAACTAACATTACTTATGAAAGATGAGAAAATGGAAGTTCAAGAGTAGAATATAATGAGAAATGCATAGATGTAGGTCCATATGAGTTGTTTCAAGTAATAACAAACATGTTTACATTATATGTATAAGTTACTTATATTTTTTTATAAGAGACGAACTTCTTAGCTATCCATGGATTCTCTGCCGGGTCCATCGCGTGGAACAGAGAGGAATGTCAGTCGGCGCCTGGGACTTGAGACCCAGCGTGTAGGTTTAAGGTGCCCCTTTATAGTATACTATCGATCACCTCCACCGATAACATTTCTCTCCCTTCCCAACCATATTTGGTACGAGCCGAGTAAAGCGGCTATAGTTGCTCTTTCCAGTAAGGAGCTAATATTAGTAATATCAGTAATGAGTTAAAACAACTCTTACTTGAAACAACTCTGTAGGAACAATTTTTTTACAAGATTAGCTAAGAATCATACTACGGTTCAATATACTTTTAAACTGTGTAGGTACCATAATTTAATAATAATTATGTATTGGCAGTGTTGTGTCGTCTTATAATTATAAAAGTTAAGTTAGTACTATAGTTTGCAATAGCATATTTCTATTCTAACATCAAAATTGTAGTGATAAACTTTTGGTGCAGATTGCTCATTTTAATCCCTCTTCCAAGTCAATATTGTTGTTACTTTTGTATCAAAGTTATTATGTCTCCAATACTTAATTTAGTGTTTATGTTACCGGCAATCTGTACAATCCGGCATTATACACAATACCTAGGCAATGAATAGAATCCCAAAAACGTATACTTAGGTGATGTATGAAATATTGTGTACTTTATACTTTGTCTAGGTATTCTATACAATACAATAGAGGATAGTAATGTTGGGTATCGTTCGAGAAGTGTCGAAACGATTAAATATTAGTCTACCTTTAGTAAGATAGAGGTAGTTTTCATTAATTCGATTTCTATAGCATCAAAATGATTTTAAATATAAAATATTTTAAAGGGTTTACAAAAAAAAATAACCCTAACCTACTTTTTAGGGTTCCGTAGCCAAAATGGCAAAAAAACGGAACCCTTATAGATTCGTCATGTCTGTCTGTCTGTCTGTCTGTCTGTCTGTCCGCCAGTCTGTCACAGCCACTTTATTCCGAAACTATAAGTACTATACTGTTGAAACTTAGTGAGTGGATGTATTCTGTGAACCGCAACAAGGTTTTCATACGAAAATAGAAAAAAAACTAAAAAAAATGGGGGGTCCCCATAGTCAGAACTGAAACTCGAAATATTTTTTTTCATTGAACATATACGTGTGGGGTATCTATGGATAGGTCTTCAAAAATTATGTTAAGGTTTCTAATATCACTTTTTTCTAAAATGAATACTTTGCGTGACAGACCCTTCCAAAGTGGAAAAAAGTGTCCCCCCCCCCCCCCCCTCTAACTTCTAAAATAAGAGGATGATAAAACTGAAATAATTATATAATGTACATTACCATAAAAACTGCCAACGAAAATTGGTTCGAACGAAATCTATTCAGTAGTTTTTTTTAATACGTCAAAAATAGAATTTGTACGGAACCCTCAGTGCGGGAGTCCGACTCGCACTTGGCCAATTTTTTTTATCAATCAAGTTAGTCTTCCGTCCCAAAGATTGTAGGTTAGTTAGGTTTTTTTTGCAAAACATTTAAAAATAAAGACCAAGATCTATTCATTTCCACATTGCCTGTGCCACAATAGGTACTCTAAACAATCCCTTGTCATTGCATAGATTACCTCGGTAAAGTATGCAATGGAAAATATAATTCATAGTATTTCATACATTGCCATAACGCCCCAGGTATTCAATTTCAATGCATTACCTAGGGAATGTATAGAATACCTCGATTACATGCTTTGCCGGTAACATTTATATTAAGTGCTAAATATAATATCGGACCCATAATTTAACAGTTGATTGTATTTTGGATCTTAAGACCATGAGCGTCGACTTTTTTTGTATAAAAATCAAAACAGTTTATAGTGAGTTAGTTTATTTATACCTACTGAAATCTTTTCGTATATGTATAATATTGAACCGTGTAAGAATATTTGAAGAGTAGGCACATAGATGCTAAGTAAGTTATTATTATATTTTTTTTATTGATTAAATTGTTCCTAGTGTAATGGCTTGACACAATTGGAGTACATCAAGCAACAATCTTTCAGATACATTAGAAACAATTTTAACCAAGTCTTTGTATATCTTCGTAGCATATAAACTATATTTCTCTTATAATTCAGTATAATATCTAAGTCGTGTCTATTAATATGGCATGCTTTCAAATACTTTCTTATTGTCACACGATAAGTACTCCACATTTCTTGGCATTTATTGTTTTTGTAAAAAAACTGATAGAAACTTGATAAGGTCTGATCTGATTAGACAGGACGTGCACTTATAATTACGATGCATGTTATATGCGTTTGGCAATATACATATTTCTAGCATATTTTTGTAGTACTTGAAATTGATAATAAGTTAAAAATATTTTGATTAATCAATTCTGAACAATACCGACTTTCCTTGATATCGGTATTATAATTAGGTGCCGCCTACCATGCGTACCATTAAAATTATTTCTAAAAAAACATTTGGAGGTGTATAAGGCACCAGGATATCATTAACCTTATGCATTTAAACTTAAATTGTTTTCAATTCGAAGGTAACCATGCATTTAGCGGCGAAAACGCGACTAAACTTTATTCAAAACTTTCATCGGTAAGAAATCAACATGCAATATTGTGTCATAATTGACAACATTTACAAAAATTTCATGTGCTGTTTTTATTTACTATTCTGAAGATTTTCAAAAACTAAAACTTACGTATTTTTTCTTTTTCGTTTATTTTCTTTCCTTTTTGTAAAATAAATTATTTAAAAACGACTTGTTCTAAAAGAGCGTAAGTCAATGTCATGGGATGAACGAACATTTTATCTTTGCTATTTTAAAAAATATACTTGAATGACGGAAGTTCACATAAATGTTGCCAGGAGACTCTAGGGTAAATTCATGAAAAATGTTGTCCAAGTACCTAAAGTGCCACTTAAGTACCCAGTTCGAACTTTAAACTTACGTAAATAATGTTTTAGTAAGATTGCATACAGCTATAAAATTCAATCTGGTACATCAACTGAGTTATAATTTTTTCGCAACATTTTAAATCTTGGGTTTTCCCCGATTGGCCAGGAGTTTTGCCCATCCGGCAACACTGTATGATAAATGTACACACACACATGTACAGTTTTCTGTCAGATTGACAAGAAATTGTGTCAAACTTGCGTTTCTTTTTTTTAATTCACGGTGGTAAAAGCGAGACCAAGACTGATTGTGTGTAGATCCGACGAGCATCGAATTTGGAAATTTTTCAAAATATCTTTTGTGTTACTGAATGAAAAAAATTAAAAACATTTTTTCTGTGTTAATTAAGCGATAATCTCGAAATGTTTTTTGAATTATAGTACCTTATAAAAAATTTAATGTTGTCAATTGTAGTGTTTTACGGACTATAGTATTGTTTCATCTAAGATGAAACAATTATAATTGACAACATTTATTTTTTTATAAGGTACTATAATTCAGAAACCATTTCGAGATTTTCGCTAAATTGACACAAAAAAAATAATTTTAATTTTTTTCATCCAGTAACTAAAAAGATATTTTCAAAAGTTTCCAAATTCAATGCTCATCGGATCCACACACAATCAATCTTGGTCTCGCTTTGGCCATCGTGAATTAAAAAAAAGAAACGTAAGTTTGACACTGTTTCTTGTCAAACTGACAGAAATCTGTGCATGTGTGTGTACAGTGTTGCCGGATTTGCAAAACTCCTGGCCAATCGGGGAAAAACTCATGTTTTTGAATATAGCGAAAAAATTCAAATTCACTCATTGTACCAAACTGTTTTTTTATAGCTTCATGAAGTATTACTAACACGTTTTTTACGTTAATTTAAAGCACAAAAAGGGTACCTAAGTTGCACTAAAGCTACTTGGACCACATTTTTTCATGAATTTTCCCTAGAGTCTCCTGGCAACATTGATTTAAACTTCCGTCATTCAAGTTTATTTTTTAAACTTGCAAAGATAAAATGTTCGTTCATCCCACGACATTGACTTACACCCTTTTAGAACAAGTAGTTCTTAATTAATTTATTTTACGAAAAGGAAAGAAAATTAGCAAAAAAGAAAAAAATACGTATGTTTTAGTTTTTGAAAATCTTTCGTATTAGTAAATAAAAACAGTACATGAAAAAAATTAAATGTTGTCAATTATATTTATTATAGATTTTATACGATATTTTACTTCTTTATATGATTTTCCATAGGTTGTTAATACTTTAAAATAGTGACGATTTTCCTTCGAACCGAAAACTGTCACCGGTATCATCTTAGGTGAAATGAACTATAATAACTGCTTGAAAGCTATTGTCTAATCTTAGGGAAATACTAAAAGCAATGTCCATGCAGGTCTTAAAATAAAATAAAAAACGAAAATTAATAAAAAATGTTTACTATCAAATAAAAAAAGTAACAACCTTATCAGAACAACATAAGAACGCTGATTGCTTGTTCAGGATTGTCGTTGATAGCATATTTGGTTTCTGGATTGAACACTCGAGCGTTTCAGAACATCACTTGCTGACTGAATCTAAACGCCCCTAAATATTGATACTCGTATACACACTGTATTTTTGTTACAATGGATCCAATTACATACTAATGATTAAACATTAAGTCCCTAAAACTCCCTTTTTCACGATCTTATATCTCTTCAATATAATCACGATTGAATATAAAATTGTTGCTCACAAATTTTAGTGTATAACCAATAGGGAAAGATTACTGACCCCATTTTCAATTCGTTTCATTATAGCAAAGGTTATAAAAATCGGCAAGCAATTACGTTGGACCGACCGCCATCTTACCCCATCTTTCATTGTGTCCATGCTATAAAATACAGTGTGTATACCAAAACCACAGCAAACTAAAGGGGGACACTCAACACCCGGTTTTACCTACGATTAGCTAATCTAAGCAAACTAAATTAAAATAATGTTAGTACTTTCAGTCTGTCAATCCTACATTTAGATTGTTAAAGGAATTAATTGGAAATAATAGTAATTATTAGGAACAATGGAAGATTAGACAGATTTAGAAGGTCGGTTGATAAATTCAATTATTCTGATTTGATTAACATATTTTTACATTAAATTGTCAATTTATAATAATAATAATAAATTAATAAGATACAAATTCAGTGAACACTTTGCATTATTGCTACTCTTTGATTGTTTTAACATAATGAAAATCAATGTTGTTTTTGTCAAACGTTCTGACACATGAAATAGTAATCATAATATAAGTTATACTAAATAACATTATTAATAACAAAATGCCGTCACGAATACAACACATATAACATACTAAAATGTGCGTTAATGATTTAGCTAGCTAAACGTAAGAATATTAGCACTTCTACTAAAGAACATAGTATCACCATCATACAAATGATTTCCAGTTTATTACAGATCTAAGTAAAACTATGTATGGGGACAATACAACTTATGGACAATTTCAATAACGTGTATCTCAGTAAATATTGGCTAACCAAAGTAGCTGCCAAGATAAAGAGTTATTTGACTTCTTAATACAAAAATATCTAGGCATTATACAATTGTAAGTCAAACTTTATTTACTGAGAATAGCATCATTGAAATCTGTCAATAATAGTCGTCAAGATTATTCATTTTTCCCAAACACAAATATTTAGAACGACATTCAATTAATATTTTAACCATAATGATTTCAAATTACAATATATTTGATGTTAGCACTGCAAAATGTTGACTTAAATGTAATTATCCACATTATAATAAATCTCAACCACTTTGTACTAGCCAATATATAAATATATTCTATATACTTACAAACTTTAACAGTATGTATAACTTTACATAGCAGCATGTATAATATAACTGTATTTGTTTATTTCAAAACGTAAAATACAATATTGAAATAAGCAAAATTACTTTATATACTAATAATATAATATATGTTATTGAGCAACATAATAAAAGCTAAATAATAAAATTCATAGTAATGTAGTCGAGACTCATTTCCTTTCTAACAGTTTTTATACAATGGATATGTATATTATAATATGTTTTATTTGTTACAATATAGATATTGTCTAGAAGGGTTAAGTAAACAGGTTGTGTATACATCTAAATAAATGTTGTGTTCGGGATGAACATAAATTAAAGATGACTTGCTTAAAATGAATATACTTGAGATAATAAGTAGGTTAACAACAACAGATTTGGATTATGCACCACGCGTGTGTCCGCGGCTGCGTCTGTCGGCAAGTGAGGTGGCGGCGCGGGCGACGGCCCGGCCAGCTGATGCACCTCCCTTCACCTCTCCTCTCCTCCGTCCCGCGATCATAGTGTGAATGCGTGAACATGTTGTTTATTTGACAATACATCCTTTTATCTCATATGGAATTAAAAAAAAACGCATTCACATGCTTTTGTATTTACCACAAGTACAAATAGCTGACATAACCAGTGTTTTTGTATATGCAACCAAACATTTATAATTTTATACTTTTATGCACAGGGCCATACTAAAAGTAATTATCCTACCTACTCAACCCTCCTTGCCATAATTAATTTAATAACTCGTCCATAAAACGCTCAAGCAAAACAACATTAGTATCATTAGGGTTATAAAAATAAATTACTAAGTAATATCAAGCTAAAAGCCCTTATATAGCACTTATTCATTTATATAGCACTTTACATATACATCAAATAAAATAAAAATTAAACAAATATGACAGACTCAAACGAAATAACCGATATATTATTTTAAGGGTTAACTTCGCCACTCAGATAAGTTTCTTCTAGGGTCTATGTCATATAGCATATGCATAGTAACATAGACTATATGTTAGAAAGCCTATATGTTTCACCACTAAGTCTCTATAGACTTAGTGGTGAAACATCTTCTTAGTATATAATGTAACAATAAACATTTTATCAATCATTCTCTCGTCATAAATGTCTCATCATACATGTAATGGGCACATTATGTTCAAGTAGATTTCAATCAACTACTTTTAAGAGTACTGGATCACATATGTGAGAGGTAAATTATCACTAATTCTAAACAATTATTTAAATAATAAAGTTTAATTGAATAAAATTTGAAGTATGTAGTCAATTTCAGTTCTTCAAACTTATTTTCACATTATTATTGTTTGAAATTTGAATTTGTCTGGTCTCATAGTTGGGCAATTTGAATAAAATGAGTGCCAGACAATTTCAAGCATGGAAACAGGATATTTAAATTAAAATAAATAATAAGTTTATAAAGAACTGACAATCAACTATTATATATATTTGAGACGATGTTTGCAATCCTTCATTTGGAATTTAAGCCTCATCATTTGCGATTATACATATGTATTTAAAAGAAATAAATAATCGCAATCAAAACAAGTCGGTATCAAAACCTCAGAGATGTCTCTGAATAATTTGTCTATACATTCGTCTATATCGAGTATATGTCACTTAACTATACATTACATCAATGTATGTATGTTCATTGGCAAGTGCGACGATCACAATATTACTAGTATATTCTAGTTACATTGAGACACTTAAACTTGTCTGTGTCCCCGAATGCTGTGTAAAGGCAAGAGCGAGAACTTACTATAGATTCAGTCCCTTTGAATCACGTCAGGCATCCACTGTCGAACATATTTGAACAAGCAACAAACAACTTTGTATGTACATGATTTTTCTTTCTAATAACTTACAAATTGTATGGATAAAACCACATAAATTAAAATAATTAAATATTGAAAATATTCAATGTTGCACACAAAACATTGATGCTCAGTCATATGCAAATTGGAACGTAAACTTACGCATAACTGAACATGCAATTAAAGTTAAACTTGAAAATGTTCACATGTTTTTTCCATTCAATCAATACAAACAAATTCGTTTGTTGCATGTTACGTCACAATCATAAAACTATTCGAAGCCCGTCTAGCTTGGAACGTCAATAATGTAAATAATCTCACTCACTTTAGTGTCATTGTTGAACTCTAGCGTAGCCGGCGGCAGGCCTAGCGCTGGGTAGCGTATCACTATTGATCCTAGCGCTAATCCATCTTGCACTTATGCTCCTAACGCTAATCCATATAGCGTTAATGGTCATAGCGCTAATCCATCTAGCGTTAATGGTGTTAGCGCTAATCCATCAAGCGTAAATGGTCATAGCGCTAATCCATCAAGCGTAAATGGTCATAGCGCTAATCCATCAAGCGTTAATGGTCCAAGCGCTATTCCATCTAGCGTTAATGCTCCTAGCGCAGGCTAGCGTAGCACTTTTGGTCTTAGCGCTAATCCATCTAGCGTTAATGGTCCTAGCGCTAATCCATCTAGCGCTAATCATTCTAGCGCTAACCCGCCTAGCGCCAGCCGGCCTAGCGTCAGAGGCTCTGCACGAGGAAGTTCCACGCGGCGTCGAGGTAGCGGGCCGTGCGCTAGATGGCGCTGAAGTTGGTCTCCACGATGATGGGGCAGACGCGCGTGAAGACGACGCCGGCGAGGATGCCCGTCGTCAGCATCGCGGCGCCGATCATGCCGGCTGTCGGCGCGTTCTCGGGCGCTACGGTGCTGGAATATACAACGGTTTTTCAGGAAGGCGCTTCGAAAGTTTCAATGGCGGAAGGTCATTTACTTACTAGTCTTTAGATCCATTTAGATCTATACTAATATATAAAGCTGAAGAGTTTGTTTGTTTGTTTGTTTGTTTGTTTGTTTGTTTGTTTGTTTGTTTGAACGCGCTAATCTCAGGAACTACTGGTCCGATTTGAAAAATTCTTTTTGTGTTGGATAGTGTATTTGGCGAGGAAGGTTATAGGCTATAGTATATATCTATTAATTTATCCCAAGGGGATGAAAAAGGGGATTAATGTTTGTATGAAACTTTGTCAATTTTATGGGCTGGGACTTGGCATGCATAAAGCTACTATGACATAAAGATCCCCTTAGAAAGGATTTTTATGTGTTCCACCCCAAGGGGATGAAAAAGGGGATTAATGTTTGTATGAAACTTTGTCAATTTTAAACCGATCGGGCTGGGACTTGGCATGTATGAAGCTACTAACATAAAGATACCCTTAGAAAGGATTTTTATGTGTTCCACCCCAAGGGGATGAAAAAGGGGATTAATGTTTGTATGAAACTTTGTCAATTTTAAACCGATCGGGCTGGGACTTTGCAAGCATTAAGCTACTATGACATAAAGATCCCCTTAGAAAGGATTTTTATATGTTCCACCCCAAGGGGATGAAAAAGGGGATTAATGTTTGTATGAAACTTTGTCAATTTTAAACCGATCGGGCTGGGACTTGGCATGCATAAAGCTACTATGACATAAAGATCCCCTTAGAAAGGATTTTTATGTGTTCCACCCCAAGGGGATGAAAAAGGGGATTAATGTTTGAATGAAACTTTGTCAATTTTAAACCGATCGGGCTGGGACTTGGCATGTATGAAGCTACTAACATAAAGATACCCTTAGAAAGGATTTTTATATATTCCACCCCAAGGGGATGAAAGAGGGGATTAATGTTTGTATGAAACTTTGTCAATTTTAAACCGATCGGGCTGGGACTTTGCAAGCATTAAGCTACTATGACATAAAGATCCCCTTAGAAAGGATTTTTATATGTTCCACCCCAAGGGGATGAAAAAGGGGATTAATGTTTGTATGAAACTTTGTCAATTTTAAACCGATCGGGCTGGGACTTGGCATGTATGAAGCTACTAACATAAAGATACCCTTAGAAAGGATTTTTATATATTCCACCCCAAGGGGATGAAAAAGGGGATTAATGTTTGTATGAAACTTTGTCAATTTTAAACCGATCGGGCTGGGACTTGGCATGCATGAAGCTACTATGACATAAAGATCCCCTTAGAAAGGATTTTTATGTGTTCCACCCTAAGGGGATGAAAAAGGGGATTAATGTTTGTATGAAACTTTGTCAATTTTAAACCGATCGGGCTGGGACTTGGCATGTATGAAGCTACTTACATAAAGATACCCTTAGAAAGGATTTTTATGTGTTCCACCCCAAGGGGATGAAAAAGGGGATTAATGTTTGTATGAAACTTTGTCAATTTTAAACCGATAGGGCTGGGACTTGGCATGCATGAAGCTACTATGACATAAATATCCCCTTAGAAAGGATTTTTATATGTTCCACCCCAAGGGGATGAAAAAGGGGATTAATCTTTGTATGAAACTTTGTCAATTTTAAACCGATTGGGCTGGGACTTGGCATGCATAAAGCTACTATGACATAAAGATCCCCCTAGAAAGGATTTTATATGTTCCACCCCAAGGGGATGAAAAAGGGGATTAATGTTTGTATGGAACTTTATAGGTATAGTTTATACCTACGTTTGCGGAAACCGGAAACCACGCGGACGGAGTCGCGGGCGGCCGCTAGTATTTAATAAAGCTATAATAAATGGACTTATATGAGAACAATGGCTTATTGAAAACGGATCTATGCTTTAGTCACCGCTCCGCAGATACATTAGGTTGCAACCTTCGCGGCATCCCCTAGTATATGACTGTTCAGTTAAGATTAGAAGCTGTTCAACGAATCTATAGCTTTAATATGAGATGGTAGACTGTTACACTTCTACTAGACTCGTAGCCGTGTGATGAAAAGACCGGTTCTTTTAGTCTCGAATCTTGCCTAGCTAGCATATTGCGAATGTCGCGGGGGTCGTGCGTGTCTGAGAGAGTTTCTGCGAACAAATGTTCACCGAGACCTATATACCGGACCGGCGCGAGTCCAGTAGTATAGATAGATAGTAACAGTAAGTAACAGTAGTGCAGTGTACTCACCCGCCCACATACATCATGCCCAGCGAGCTGCAGTGGCCAGAGCTCCAGCCGAGCAGCACTGCGCCCGCCCAGTAGCCCCAGTCGCTGTCCACCCACACGGGCAGCAGCCGCGTCGCCGGCTTGTACTTGCACATCAGGAAGAACGGGATGAAGAGGAAGCGGAGCGTCGTCATCACTGATAGGTAACGAGGGGACGGCTGCAATGGTAAATCAGATACAAATTATATAACGATAAAATCAAGCTTCATAATACCCTTCGGCCATATTCGGCCATGGCGGCCGATCTTACGATCAGCCAGGTACGCAGGATATATTATAGTGCACAAGTGAGTGCGCAAGCACAGGTGCACTCCCTATTCCTTCACTCTCATAATTCGGTGGGACAGCAATCTGACACCACCGTAGAGAGATCAGGCGCAGGACCAACGGCTTAACGTGCCTTCCGAAGCACGGAGGAGCTCGAGATGAAATTTTTCGGTCACCCATCCGATGATTGGCATCTGCGAACGTTGCTTAACTTTAGCAACCGCAGGCCGAGTGCGCTAACCACTGCGCCAACCACTGCACTATCGAGCTCCTCAAGCTTCATATAGTAGGTGGGTAAAAAGGGATGTTGATACGCAGTCATTTTGACTGTCAAAACTTACAAATTATATTTTGAGATAAAGGTAGAATAGGGATAATGATACGCAGTCATTTTGACTGTCAAAACTGTTTGTTAACGTTGAACGCGCAGGCGTTTATTCCAAAAAGATGAAATAGTACGCAAGTGCTCAGGTCGACCCGCGCGCGCTACATGAACAAACGCGCAAGGCATTTTGAGCAAGAAAATGTGGAAAATTCAACATTTAGAGGTAGATGACAACATATTTAAACTTGATCTTCATAAAGTAACATTTTATACCAATTAAACTTGGCATTAATGTATGAATAATTTAGACCACCTAAATGGCTAATTAAATTACTGATATTAGTTTAAAAATTGTAGCAAAGCTTAGGTGCACATTTGCTTATAGAAAAACAAACATGTGTTTTAGAAAGCGTTGATATACCCACTGAAAAAATGTGATAGCACTATATTAGTGAAATCACTGCGTTGGAAGTGGGAGAAATTAGATACAACTAAAAGTCCATTAAACACAAGTCTGAAGTTTTGAATTATTTAGAAATGATATTAAATTTCATTTTTCATTGTCATAGGAAATTAAACCATGAAAGATTTTAAAATCTTCACCATAAAAAATAACCATTAAAGGTTTTTAAAACTACAGCTTTATCAGAGATCAAACCCTCGCATTTCACTTTTAAAGTGAATGCACTTATACACTGCAAAAAAAGCAACAATGCATACTGACATTCGCTAAGTATAGTAAGTGTTTACTGTTTATGAAAAGTTTTGAAAATTCAAGTCTGATAACTATTAACCTATTTAATTTTTGGATAATTCTAATTAAATAAAGTAATACTCACGAATTGGAACAAATTAGCCGTGATATTTCCAATCATGGCCGTCACGTTGAACGTCAAGAAGCAAGTTATCGTCATGAAGTCCCTAGGAGTACCTAGGAATCCAGGCTGCACTTGCTCGATGTCTGAAAATGAATAATATTTCATGATTTAACAATCCAAACACTGAGTACGGAGAGCATATCTGACTATACTTAAGCGCGTACTGTTGGTAGAACTTTGTTCCATGGGAGAAAAACATTCCCAAAGATCACGCGTTTAAAACAGATAAGTATTACGACCAAACCAACGAGATAACTAAAAATGGTTATACAGTACGGTTGTATGCTGTGGAAGTGGGTGCGAGAGGTATACCAGCGAAATCTCTCTACAACCTACTAAGGGACTTAGGATAACCAAGAGATAATATTAGCTCCATACTGGAAAGAGCAACTAAAGCCGCATTACTCGGCTCGTACCAAATATGGTTGGGAAGGGAGAGGAATGTCATCGGTGAAGGTGATCGTTAGTATACTATAAAGGGGCCCCTTAAACCTACACGCTGGGTCGCAAGTCCCAGGCGCCGACTGACACGGAGAATCCATGGAAAGCTAAGAAGTTCGCTCTATAGATTTGCAAATATTTTAAAATTTATTCTTTAATGTAAAGAGTTTCATAATTAATTTTGAATGCAGTCAAATATCCAATTACTATGAAGCAAAACATCAAAATACATTTTGACTAATAATAATCACTACATAGTATAAAACAAAGTCGCTTTTTCTGTCATGTTGTCCCTATGAACGCTTAAATCTTTAAAACTACGCAACGGATTTTGATGCGGTTTTTTTTAATAGATAGAGTAACTCATGAGGAAGGTTTTTATGTATAAATAGTGGACAAGTACCACGGGCGAAGCCGGGGCGGGCCGCTAGTAATAAATAAGACAAAGATAGAATATTTGTAGCAGAACTTAGGTGCACACAAATTTATAGTAAAACATGCGTGTGTTTTAGCAAGCATTTATATACCCAATTTTAGATAATGGCAATACTAAAGTTAAGTGTTGCCACAGCGTTTATGGGATCTTTGTTATTGTTTCTTTATTCATACAAAATTATACTAATGAATTACTCATTTAAACCACACAAGGTCATTTTCCAACTTATCAATCATCAACAGGTGTTGTTGTGTTGTTTATATTTCGTGTTTTGTAAAGGGTTACTACGCGGAAAAGGTCAGTGATTATAAAAAATATTCGCATCGGCCGAGCATGATACCAATTCTTGCTTAAAAAAGCTATTATGGGTAGGATTAAAGCACACTATATTTTTAACTAGCCTTCCGTCGCGGTTACACACCCGCGCGCTTAATTACTTTTTTTTAACATACCCCCTTCCCACGCATTTCCAGGATCAACTATCCAACAGTGAAAGAATTATTCAAATCTGTCCAGTTGTGTTTGTGTTTATTCGTTACATACAAAAATTCTCATATTTCCTCTTTATAATATTACTAGCGGCCGCCCGCGACTCCGTCCGCGTGGATTTCTTTTTTTCGAAATAAAAAGTAGCCTATGTTCTGTCTCAGGGTCTAAAGATTGTCTGTACCAAATTTCATCAAAATCGGTTGCGAGGTTTAAGCGGGAAAGCGTAACAGACAGACAGACAGACAGACAGACAGACAGACAGACAGACAGACAGAGTTACTTTCGCATTTATAATATTAGTTGGGATTGGGATTGTAGATGTAGATAGTAATAACTCACCAGAATGCACCGAAGGGAATATCGCGAGTGTCACAAAGAACACAATGAATATATTGTACAATTGCACCCAGGATTGCTTGAATATCGTCCCGTAAGGCACCCGCGGTTTCTCCGGCGGCTGATTGGTGGCCGCCAGAGCCGGGTTCACTCGTAACGTCCGCTGTTGCAGCGAGTCATGGTAGCGGAAAAACCTCTGGAAATATTAAAATATGTCCAGTGTAAGTATAGTAATATTTCAAAAGTTGACCAAGGTACAGAAGGCATTTTTAGGTTCTATTAAAGACCTATTAAAAGTACCCAAAAATGCCGTCTATGCTAGCTAGGTTCGGCGCGTGGAAAAAAGCAAATATATGTCGTAAGCAGCCAATAGGATTTAGGCATTTACACGTGGCCATCTCTGATTTAAAATCCTATTGGCTACTTACGGCACATCTCCGCTCCGCTTCACTCGTCTCCGCTTTGGTTTTTAATCATCATACTGTTAAAGTCCACTGCTGAACCTACAAGATATAATGCGAGAACCGAGTAAACTTTTGGATACCAACAACTAGGAAGAGCTACTATATGAATGTTGCGAATCTTAGGTGCACACTAATTTATTGATAAACTAGCGTGTGTTTTAGTAAGCTTTATTATACCCACTGTATAAATGTGGCACTGCTATGATGAGCGAGGCCACTGCGTTGGAAGTGGGAGAAAAATTAGTTTATAATATTTCAAGTTTCGGTAACTTCCCGCTGTCGGATGACATCGTGAAACACATCAGATGCGACAGAGTGGAGGAAAGTAAATAGGACTACAGCCGTATAACGAACAAGAGGGACACCTGATGGTAAGTGTGTAGTGTATGACACACCTCCCTATATATTAGCCTGCATGCTTATTAATTAGGACAGTAATTACACGGACGTTGCGCAAGAAACAATCCTTTTATTTGACTCCCGAAGCCTGCACATTGCAAGTGATTCTCGCTGCCCATGGACATTACAACCACACAAGGGTCGCAGATGCGTTGCCTGCCTTTAAAAACCCCATACCATTCCTAACTGAGCTCTGGCGACTTTACTACAGCAGAAACATAGCACAACAACAGCTAGTGTCTCTGAACACTAAACCAATGGATCTGTCAACCTTAACTGTCATCTATTCAATCTATTTCGTACTAACATTGAGCGGCAACGCGAAGTACGTGTCGAAGCATATGAGCAGCACGAATATTCCCGTGATGAAGTAGTAGATGGCGGACGTGCGGTAGTTGTGGAACAGCTGGTACGCCTCCGATATGAACAGTCATGAGCACCAACATGTATACGAACACATTTAAATATGAACTTTACTGCTTTGACATAAGAGTCAAGGTGTATGTAATGAGTATACATGTCGGTGCTCATGTGTCACCATCGTGCCGCAGATGTTGGAGCCGAGGACAACCGCGCCCGTACTAACTGTCATCTTCATCCTAGCGTTTATCCCGTTTCTATACGGGGTCCGCTTTGACCATGATCCAGGATTTGGCAAGTCTGGTTATTACAGCCAAGCGACTGCCATCAGACCTTCGTAACCCATAGAGGGGAACCAGACAGATTGGATCATGGTTACACATTCAGATCTAACTGAACTTAAGTCAGAAAGCACTGAATGTGCAGGTTTCCTCACTTATTTTTCTCTCACCGCCGAGCTAATGGCACAAATCCACACACAACACGTACTAACTGTCATCTAATTAATCTGTTTCGTACTCACATTGAGCGGCAGCGCGAAGTACGTATCGAAGCATATGAGCAGCACGAATATTCCGGTGATGAAGTAGTAGATGGCGGACGTGCGGTAGTTGTGGAACAGCTGGTACGCCTCCGATATGAACACCACCATCGTGCCGCAGATGTTGGACCCGAGGACGACAGCGCCCGTGTACTTGGCTGGGAGGCGGGCGGCTACACCGTAGACGGAGTTTTGGAAGATTGCGTTGAATGCTGGAAAGGACAGTTTATTGGGGTTAATATTTAGTTACTCTTTTCCTTGTTGATATTAGATACTAACACAATAAATACTTCTGGTTCGTTAATTCTCCCAAAAGACGTAAGAGCATTTTACTCAGACCAATTTCTAACACTAACATACTTTTAACATGCGGATTCATTTACTTGTTTTTTGGATGGTTAATTTTCCTGTCAACTAAAGAGCGCAAGATAAAGAAACAACAGAACTTGCGAGTTGAAACATCAGACAAATAATTACTTATTATTTTAAGGGAAACCAAACACTTCGATAAATTGATCTGTAATTTATCATACACATTATCGTAATTAGCAGGCTGAATTTAAATGTCGCAAATCTTAGGTGCACACTAATTTATAGAGAAAGTAGCGTGTGTTTTAGTAAGCTTTAATTTACCCACTGTTATTAAATGATGGTTGCCACCAATTATTAATGACACCATTGCGTTGGGAAGTGGGAACATGTACAAAGTGACCTAACTCGGGAACCGAGGTCCATACTACATAGTGTTAGTTTCATCGTATATATACAAGTCGCTAGGAAAACTCTGCTAGCGCGATGTAGGTTTGTATGGCAGTATCGCAGTTAGTACGTGAGAGCGTGTCACCGCCATCTGTTAACTTGTATCGGAACTACTAATTGCGGCGTTGCAGTTGGGGTCGCCACAATGTCATACTTTTCAGATACACGTTTTTTGTTATCATCGGTTCATACGATTTCGAAACAACACACTATACTTAAATCTTTATTATAAAATAGAAAATCCCACAAAAACAAATGATCTTAACTGACAAAACAGAGCAATCAGATACTTCGATATTTCCCGTTACGAACGACCTTGTGGACTCTGAATGAATAATCAATCTTAATTTAAAAGTCATTACTTTAATAATAAGAAGAACAAATGAAGCATAATAATCAGGTATCTCTACATATGTACATAATTAAAATATCTTATCTCTGGTTAACATTTACGGCGTACAGTCGGTAGTGAACACAAACATAACATGGATTTATCGTACGTGGTGTTATCTCACGTGAGTAGGATAATAGCGCGTCCTTGAGCAAATAATAACTGATCGTTATTGTCATTCGCATCGCCCATTAAAAATGGATAAAAATATTGGACATTTCTATTTTCGAATGTTTTTTTTTTATGAAATTAATTTCAAGCTGGTGTCTTATTAAAATCCCTTCTACCGCTTTGGTTATTCATAGCGATAGTCGGTAGTGATCGCAAACATAGCGATCACAAATATATCACGCATAATATAATAAAATGTCTCATCACTACATAGTATAAAACAAAGTCGCTTTTTCTGTCATGTTGTCTGTTGTATGTCCCTATGAACGCTTAAATCTTTAAAACTACGCAACGGATTTTGATGCGGTTTTTTTAATAGATAGAGTAACTCATGAGGAAGGTTTTTATGTATAATATCATCCATTAAATAGTGGACAAGTACCACGGGCGAAGCCGGGGCGGGCCGCTAGTGCTAATAACAAACCGATACTGCCATTCGTATGCCTAAGGCTAAAATAGCATTTAATTTCGATACAACAACAATTTTAGAACTACTTTGGTTTTTTTTTATAATCAAGAACATACAGAAACAGTTATCGAATTAAAATCTCTAATACCGTATATTTTACATTCATAGTCGGTAGTCGATAGTGAGTGCAATCATAGCATTCACAAACATCTCACGCATAATATTATAATAACGGGTCTCGTGCAAATATCAAACTGATACCGCCATAGACATACGTAGGGAAAAGTATAGCATATTTTTTCGATATGACGGCCTATTTGGAACTTCTTTTAGTCTTGTTTTTTTATTAAGAACTAGCGGCCCGTCACGCGGTTTCACCCGCGTCCCGGGGGAACTACTTCCCGTACCGGGATAAAATATAGCCTATGTTACTCTGGGTGAATGTAGCTTTCCAACAGTGAAAGAATTTTTCAAATCTGCCAAGTAGTTTCGGAGCCTATTCAATTCATACAAACAAACAAACAAACAAAAAATCAAACCTTTCCTCTTTATAATATTTGTATAGACATACAGAAGCAGGAATCTTATTAAAATTCCTGATGGTAGTAGGTAGGCATAGGTAGACCCTACTGGTATGTATTGGTGAATTTTGACCTGACATTGACAGATACCTATGTCAAAATTCACCAGTGGCATAGCAGTTAGACCTCACGCCTACGTATTGCCATCTAGCGGATTTTTCAATCGCAAACACCCTCATTTTGTTATCATTTACAGAGCGTTTAGCCAGCAGTGAACAACAAGCATGGGCTTATCTCACGCATGATATGATAATAACGCGTCTCGCGCAAATAACATCCCGTGGGGCATGGCGGTTATTTTAAGATCCTTTGATGACTGCCATTCGCATCGCCACGAACAAATATAGCGTTTTATTATCATCGATCGGCTTATTTAGAAACTTTTTTAACGTATTTATGTTTTTGGAAATCGATTTGTTTCTTTTTTATAAGAAACTAGCGGCCGCCCACGACTTTGTCCGCGTGGGATACGGTGTCCGCACTCATAGTGTTAAACTATAGCTGAAGACCGTCCTCGACTAATGGACTATTCAACGCAAAATTAATTATTAATATTGAACCAGAAGTTACTGAGATTAGCGCGGTTAAACATAAATATCATTAGTTTAGATATTTAAAGCATTTAAGGAAGTCCCCTTTTAACAGTATAATTTGTTATTGCAATAAATACTGCTTTTTCATAAAGGAAAAAAGTTGGAACCGGCATTACATACATAGCTCTTGTACAACATTTCCTGTCTAATCAATTAAAAATATTTTTTATAAATAATTTAAAAAATAATACTTGTAGGTAGTACATAAGAATTAAAGTACTAAAAAATGACGATGTAGATTGTAACCATAACCTAACCAGGAAAACATCGTAAGGCAATCTAAACGCATCGCATTCAAAATGAATAGAAAATGTTGATTGCATCTATTTCTGTAAAGCACATTGATGCTCGCCGCATTATGATATTTATTATAGTTTTATTGTTATTCATACTTATTGGTGATTTAATGCGTTCTCCGATCTAACGAAAATAGAGTGAACATAAATACTTCATAAAAGTTCTATAGGAATAGCAAATGCATCAAACTAGTTATGCAGGATATAATGCTACTTTAAGTAACTTATCCGATCCGTCTATTTAGGAAGTAAATTAGATTACTGGATAATAATATATTATACATAAGTAACATTTTGATTGATAAGCTTCGAGAGTAATGGACGATGAATGGACCGATTTTAACCGCTCCAACCTCACAAACCGATTTTGATGAAATTTGGCAGAGACAATGTTTAGACGCTTTTTTTGTTCGAGACTGTGCATCTTGGGTTTTTGTATATCAATGAATAGCAACACATGTTTTTCAAGCGACCACACGATTCATTACTGTTTGACCACACTCACAGTTCATAAGCAGCACGGAGACCATTGTTATCCAGAAGAATGCGACCGGCCACTCGGAGCTGTCCACCATGGCCAGGACGACGGTCACCACGAAGATGCCCACCTCGATCATCAGCGACCACACGCTTAATTACTGTTTGACCACACTCACAGTTCATAAGCAGCACGGAGACCATTGTTATCCAGAAGAATGCGACCGGCCACTCGGAGCTGTCCACCATGGCCAGGACGACGGTCACCACGAAGATGGCCACCTCGATCATCAGCGACCACACTATTGATTACTGTTTGACCACACTCACAGTTCATAAGCAGCACGGAGACCATGGTTATCCAGAAGAATGCGACCGGCCACTCGGAGCTGTCCACCATGGCCAGGATGACGGTCACCACGAAGATTGCCACCTCGATCATCAGCGACCACACTATTGATAACTGTTTGACCACACTCACAGTTCATAAGCAGCACGGAGACCATTGTTATCCAGAAGAATGCGACCGGCCACTCGGAGCTGTCCACCATGGCCAGGATGACGGTCACCACGAAGATGGCCACCTCGATCATCAGCGACCACACTATTCATTACTGTTTGACCACACTCACAGTTCATAAGCAGCACGGAGACCATTGTGATCCAGAAGAATGCGACCGGCCACTCGGAGCTGTCCACCATGGCCAGGACGACGGTCACCACGAAGATGGCCACCTCGATCATCAGCGACCACACTATTGATAACTGTTTGACCACACTCACAGTTCATAAGCAGCACGGAGACCATTGTTATCCAGAAGAATACGACCGGCCACTCGGAGCTGTCCACCATGGCAGATGGCCACCTCGATCATCAGCGACCACACGATTCATTACTGTTTGACCACACTCACAGTTCATAAGCAGCACGGAGACCATTGTTATCCAGAAGAATGCGACCGGCCACTCGGAGCTGTCCACCATGGCCAGGATGACGGTCACCACGAAGATGGCCACCTCGATCATCAGCGACCACACGATTCATTACTGTTTGACCACACTCACAGTTCATAAGCAGCACGGAGACCATTGTTATCCAGAAGAATGCGACCGGCCACTCGGAGCTGTCCACCATGGCCAGGATGACGGTCACCACGAAGATGGCCACCTCGATCATCAGCGACCACACGATTCATTACTGTTTGACCACACTCACAGTTCATAAGCAGCACGGAGACCATTGTTATCCAGAAGAATGCGACCGGCCACTCGGAGCTGTCCACCATGGCCAGGATGACGGTCACCACGAAGATGGCCACCTCGATCATCAGCGACCACACTATTCATTACTGTTTGACCACACTCACAGTTCATAAGCAGCACGGAGACCATTGTTATCCAGAAGAATGCGACCGGCCACTCGGAGCTGTCCACCATGGCCAGGACGACGGTCACCACGAAGATGGCCACCTCGATCATCAGCGACCACACTATTGATTACTGTTTGACCACACTCACAGTTCATAAGCAGCACGGAGACCATTGTTATCCAGAAGAATGCGACCGGCCACTCGGAGCTGTCCACCATGGCCAGGATGACGGTCACCACGAAGATGGCCACCTCGATCATCAGCGACCACACGATTCATTACTGTTTGACCACACTCACAGTTCATAAGCAGCACGGAGACCATGGTTATCCAGAAGAATGCGACCGGCCACTCGGAGCTGTCCACCATGGCAGATGGCCACCTCGATCATCAGCGACCACACTATTGATTACTGATTGACCACACTCACAGTTCATAAGCAGCACGGAGACCATTGTTATCCAGAAGAATGCGACCGGCCACTCGGAGCTGTCCACCATGGAAGATGGCCACCTCGATCATCAGCGACCACACTATTGATAACTGTTTGACCACACTCACAGTTCATAAGCAGCACGGAGACCATTGTTATCCAGAAGAATGCGACCGGCCACTCGGAGCTGTCCACCATGGAAGATGGCCGCCTCGATCATCAGCGACCACACTATTGATAACTGTTTGACCACACTCACAGTTCATAAGCAGCACGGAGACCATTGTTATCCAGAAGAATGCGACCGGCCACTCGGAGCTGTCCACCATGGCAGATGGCCACCTCGATCATCAGCGACCACACTATTAATAACTGTTCATTATTCCACACTCACAGTTCATAAGCAGCACGGAGACCATTGTTATCCAGAAGAATGCGACCGGCCACTCGGAGCTGTCCACCATGGCCAGGGTGACGGTCACCACGAAGATGGCCACCTCGATCATCAGCGACCACACTATTGATAACTGTTTGACCACACTCACAGTTCATAAGCAGCACGGAGACCATGGTTATCCAGAAGAATGCGACCGGCCACTCGGAGCTGTCCACCATGGCCAGGACGACGGTCACCACGAAGATGGCCACCTCGATCATCAGCGACCACACTATTAATAACTGTTTGACCACACTCACAGTTCATAAGCAGCACGGAGACCATGGTTATCCAGAAGAATGCGACCGGCCACTCGGAGCTGTCCACCATGGCCAGGACGACGGTCACCACGAAGATGGCCACCTCGATCATCAGCGACCACACGATTCGCGTCGTGAGGCTGCCTCTGTTAAGAACGAAAAAAGGAAATTAAATAAATACATGTTAGCGTAAGATACATTGGCAAATTTTATCATAAATCGGTTACGAGGGTCAAGCGGGAAATCGTAACAGACAAGCAGACAGTTACTCTCGCATTTATAATTTTAGTAGATAATTATAGGGATAATGCACGCAAATCTTTTAACTGAGCGGGATCGAACCCAAGTGGTCGCTCTTGGTGTAATAGTCTAGTCAACTTATTAGCTTCCACAGCTGATCGTCTTCAACAAATTGACTTCTGTGTATTTGTTGCTCTTGTGTTTGAGTAGGTACTTAAGTCAAGTAACACCATGATTATGTGTAAAAATACTTAAAGCGCATAATAAAAGTTCGATTATATTGTCAATTAAAAGTTCCAGCAAAATTAAGGTGCAATCGCGCCTAATTACAGTACAAACTAAAGAAGTTATTTTCCATTTAAGTTTTTCGGCCTGCAAATTCCGCATGCTTTCGAGATCGCATTTTGTGCAGTGTTCGTGTTTTAACATCGTAAATACGTTTACCGCAGTGTTTACTATAATTACTAACGTCTAGTTACATTATGGACTAAATGTTACAAGTTTAAAAATGTCGAACAATTTAAAAAAAATAGGTGACCTATAAAACGCGTGTTTTAAACGTTTCTTTGCGGTAACATTATAGGGCAGTGTTATTACTTTATAGTTTCAATTAGTTATTGTTAGAGTGCACCTAGCCTAGAATTTACAAAAAATGCGAGAGATAATAATCATTTATGTGTATGGGAATCTTTTCTACTTTTTTTTTTGGCAGAGGCGGCAAACGAGCTGGCGTGTTGTCTGATGGCATGCAATCACCGCCGCCCATGGACATTGGACATCCGCGACACCAGAGGTATCGCCGATGCCTTGCCGGCCTTTCAAAAGATATAACGCTCGTTTCTTGAAGGTCCTCCAATGCTCCCCACATAACTGTAGTTTTTTCTAAATCATTTACAAAAATACCAGCATATTTTGTAGCAAAGCTTAGGTGCACACGAACACATATTGGGAGTGTTCGCATGTGTTTTAGCAAGCAATTATATACCCACCGTTAATACGATTATGCTATAATTAGACACACCGTGGCGTTGGTAGTGGGAAGTTTACTTTAGTTTAGCTAACTACAATTAACCACAACATACTTTGATACATACTTGTACATCCATATTAACAAGTATGCATCAAACTGCAATCCGAACTTATTTCGATTGACAGAAGCAATCTCTGAATCAAGGAATATCATAATTAATTTCTCAACATTATTACTAATATTGTATACCAGAACATATGTCTATGCCTATGTCATTGTGAAAGATAGACTACCATTTCTCATGTCTTTTGCTAGTTATAGAAGAACGCAGAGTCTTATTATAGGTACTAATATTTTTGGTGGTACTACTACTGTGAGATAAATATCAGTGCCATTTGTGCAATAAATGTGCAGTTACAGTACTTAAACTAGCAAATCTAGCATCATTTATCATTTATATTTTATATCTTTGTTATTTGGTTTATATATATTGTTGAATTTTTATTGTATATTATATGTATATATATGTATATAGTTATATGTATATAGATATTTGTTTAGTTTATGTAGTATATTATGTGTTAGGTATAAGTAATAAACTTATATTTACTTAGTTTTTATAGCACTACCTACCTTACTAGTCACTTTCTGTTTGACCCTAAGGTTGACTGGTAGAGAATGCCATGAGGCATTAAGTCCGCCTTTTGTACAATTTTTATATGGTGCAATAAAGTTTAAATAAATAAATAAATAAATAAATGGTACAAATGGTCCGGTGCAATTTTTATACGGATTTTCAAAAACCAGCTTGAACTCATAAGTACTATATTTGAATACGTAGGTAACACTGTTTTTATCAATTACAACACGAACTGAAAGGGTTCCCTTAACAGTCAACACGGAAATATGATACGCAATTGTTGTTATAACGAACTTAACGGCCATTACGAGTTGTTTACCTAATTGTTATTAACATATTGTATTACTTATTTACTTCGCAAAATTAGCTTACACCTAGCCTTGTCCAATGTACAAAGATCTTCAAAGACGTAAGAAGTATGAAATCATATCTGGAAAGACGTAAGCATGGAATCATAATCTGTTGACTAAAATGCTTAGGTGTTGAATTAAACACATACACATACGTTGGGTATTCAAAACGTGTGTAGATTATTAAACGCAAAACATGAATTATGTTATCAGATTAGGTTCAAATTTGAATGAATTCAGAGATAAATTAATATGAATACTAGATTAGACAAAACCTTTGAATATACTAATTTATTAGTTACCAACAACAGACAGCCAGACCCTTTGATTAGTACCTACTAATCGTCGACCTGACAAACTTGATTTAGCTCGCATAAAATAAAATATGTCGTCTAGCCTCGTTAGTCTAGTGGTTTACGTACCGGGCAGTGGTCACGAGGTCCTGGGTTCGGGATTTTGCTAAAACCCATCTTTGAAATGAAAATACGACTTCAAATGATGGAGGCCTTTGCTCTGCAGTGGGTCATTAATAGGTTGATTGATACTTAACTTTACTTTACATTATATCCAAGAGTGGACTGAGATGCTGCTGATGGTGTAAATAATAATAAATTACCACTTATTTTTAATCAAGACACACTACCTTTGATAAGACAGGTCATAATCGTGAACTAATAGGTGGTAACGACTGGGAATAACACATAACCTTATAACGACTGGGAATAACCAACAACCTATTATTGACTGGGAATAACCAATCTTCACGACCTATTGAACCACATTAATCGGCTTCGATAATTCCAAAATGTAAACATTATCACGGTCGAAAAACATTTATCTTCTCTGTACCAAAAATAACTCATTTAATTCAATTAATCACGGTCGGTATTTTAAACTCTACAATGTTTATTCATTTGAGTACTTTTGAATACAAGCTTTTTAACATTTGATGCGGACTTTATTTCTTATACAAATTGTAAAGGAGAAACTTTTTTTTACATCGAATGAACATCAAACTGAAGTAGGTATAGAAACACACCATTACTATAAATGCATTAATATACATGTTTTTTAAATGATTGACGACACCCCATGCCGAAATGACGTCACGTTATATCGAACCTCCGTCGCGTATTTTCGGCCTGATGTGTTTCTACAAAAAGTAATGAAACTTTTTATTCCACTTGTCGTCGCTGTCTGTACCGATCTTTTGTTTAATTAGACCAAAAAAACAACCGAAGCCATCACACTGGGCAGGCGTTGACGAACGCGGTATACTTGAGGAGCTCGATGAGGCAGTGGTTAGCGCGCTCTGCGGTCTGCGATTGCGAAGTTAAGCAACTTTCGCAGAGGCCAGACATCGGATGGGTGACCGAAAAAATCATCTCGAACTCCTACGTGCTTCGGAAAGCACGTTAAGCTATTGGTCCTGATCTCACTGCGGTCGTGTCAGATTGCTCTCCCACCGAACTTATAGTGAGTCGCACCTATGCTTGCGCACTCGGTCAATTGTGCATTGCAATATATCCGGCGTACCTTGCTGATGGTTAGATCGGCCGCCATGGACGAAAAATGGCCGGAGGGATTATAATTGTATTATTTTAATGTACCATTTTCCCTTCTAAGGACACTCACGTTAACAAAATAGATTGACTTACTTGATAGGTGCAAAGATGTTGATCCAGTTGAACAGACAGTTCGGCACCTGTCCAGCCCACGCCACATACGCCAAGTAGTGTTCCGAGTAGTCCTTGGCATTGGCCAGCTTGTACTTGACGAAGTAATCCTTGGCAGTAATGAACATGTTCCATTACTAGAGTAGACCTCCCAGGTGAAGATGCCTTAGTTACCACGCTGCCTAGCAAGTTGATGCCTTAGTTACCACTCTAGACCAGCTAGTTTGTGAGCCCAGTGCGGTGAACGATAAAACACAGGGGAACGCTACTGCCCATCTCCCCTTAAGTCCCTTAGTCGCTTCTTACGACAGCCTTTTAAAGATATTCGTAAAATAGATTGACTTACTTGATAGGAGCAAAGATGTTGATCCAGTTGAACAGACAGTTCGGCACCTGCCCCGCCCACGCCACATACGAGAAGTAGTGTTCCGAGTAGTCCTTGGCATTGGCCAGCTTGTACTTGACGAAGTAATCCTTGGCAGTGATGAACATGTTCCATTACTAGAGTAGACCTCCCAGGTGAAGATGCCTTAGTTACCACGCTGCCTAGCAAGTTGATGCCTTAGTTACCACTCTAGGCCAGCTAGTTTGTGAGCCCAGTGCGGTGAACGATAAAACACAGGGGAACGCTGCTGCCCATCCCCAGAATCACTTAGTCGCTTCTTACGACAGCCTATTACATATATTCGTAAAAGAGATTAACTTACTTGATAGGTGCAAAGATGTTGATCCAGTTGAACAGACAGTTCGGAACCTGCCCCGCCCACGCCACATACGCCAAGTAGTGTTCCGAGTAGTCCTTGGCATTGGCCAGCTTGTACTTGACGAAGTAATCCTTGGCAGTGATGAACATGTTCCACGCTATGAGGGTGCCAAGACCGTGGATTATCAGGATTATGTAGATGAGGTTCCATTTGTCTTTTGGCGGCACTAGGTCCATCGCAATACCTGGAAAGAGAGGTGAATTTTAGTTGGTGTTAAGTTATGTGATGAGTCATGATAAGAAGATCTAGGAGTGGTGGGTTTTTCATGTTACAGTGGAGCAAAGAACAAAAGTGTCACGTGATTGTAAGTGTTAACCGCTGCCCATGGACATCAACAACCGCACAAGTGTCGCAGATGCGTTGCCTGCCTTTAAGACCAGCAGAAACATAGCACATCAGTTACGAAGTTCTACTTCACTGTGGTCTTCTGTAAGATGGAGGTCCTTCCCCAGACGAGCGGCTCATTCGAGTGAGAGATCATCATCTTAATGATGTGTAATGAAGCGAAGTAAGTTACACTTTTTAAAATTGGGTTGGTTTGTTCAGATTATCGGTTACAGATTTTGTGAACCCTAATATCACTCCCACTACACGAACCTTAAGTAAATTGTGCCTATTAATTAAATTACTATTTTCGGAGAATACTGAACTACTGCTGTATACTACATAGTAATAAACATAAACTTTACCTCCCCCATAAGTGAACCATCTCACTAAAATGTTACTCAGAGCGTTCATCATCTTCAAAGCGGTAATTCCAGCCTTTCACGTTAACAAAACTGACAGGACTTCAGGATTTGTGCCTTCAATTCAATTGTTACAATGGCATTAATCTTGTCATTCGTATTTCTATTTAGAAACAAAGTTAATTAATTAAAATAATATTAGACTATGTACTACTTTACTATTGTACGAGTTAAACCCTAGACAAAGTATAATAATATTGTTCATTTTTAGGGTTCCGTAGCCAAAATGGCAAAAAAACGGAACCCTTATAGATTCGTCATGTCTGTCTGTCTGTCTGTCTGTCTGTCTGTCTGTCTGTCCGCCAGTCTGTCACAGCCACTTTTTTCCGAAACTATAAGTACTATACTGTTGAAACTTAGTGAGTGGATGTATTCCGTGAACCGCAACAAGGTTTTCACACGAAAATAGAAAAAAAATAAAGAAAGTGGGGGGTCCCCATAGTCAGAACTGAAACTCGAAATATTTTTTTTCATTGAACATATACGTGTGGGGTATCTATGGATAGGTCTTTAAAAATTATATTAAGGTTTCTAAAATCACTTTTTTCTAAAGTGAATACTTTGCGTGACAGACCCTTCCAAAGTGGAAAAAAGTGTGTCCCCCCCCTCTAACTTCTAAAATAAGAGGATGATAAAACTGAAATAATTATATAATGTACATTACCATAAAAACTACCAACGAAAATTGGTTCGAACGAAATTTATTCAGAAGTTTTTTTAATACGTCAAAAATAGAATTTTACGGAACCCTCAGTGCGGGAGTCCGACTCGCACTTGGCCAATTTTTAATGTTAAAAAAGTCTGACTTTGAACCGCTACATCTACATATGACTTTTTGCCTATTTTTGTCACAAGTAACTTTCCATTACGAAGTCCTCTCTTAGTGTACGAACATACTAGGCTGAAATAACGCTGCCGAAAATAGGCGGCAATGCAATGCATTTCTGTACAAAATTACGTGACGTAATATCAGAGTACCTATCATCTCCCATTTAAAAGTTTGTCATTATCGTCAACACGACGGAACGTTAATTCAACTGCGTAAATTCGGTCGCGTTTTTTCAGCATGACTGAACTTAGCATAACGTAATCACTACATAGTATAAAACAAAGTCGCTTTTTAGGGTTCCGTAGCCAAAATGGCAAAAAAACGGAACCCTTATAGATTCGTCATGTCTGTCTGTCTGTCTGTCTGTCTGTCTGTCTGTCTGTCTGTCTGTCTGTCCGCCAGTCTGTCACAGCCACTTTTTTCCGAAACTATAAGTACTATACTATTGAAACTTAGTGAGTGGATGTATTCTGTGAACCGTAACAAGGTGTTTACACTAAAATTGAAAAAAAGTAAAAATAGTGGGGGTCCCCATAGTCAGAACTGAAACTGAAAATATTTTTTTTCATGGAACATATACGTGTGGGGTATCTATAGATAGGTCTTTAAAAATTATATTAAGGTTTCTAATATCACTTTTTTCTGAAGTGAATACTTTGCGTGACAGACCCTCCCAAAGTGGAAAAAAGTGTGTCCCCCCCCTCTAACTTCTAAAATAAGAGGATGATTAAACTGAAATAATTATATAATGTACATTACCATAAAAACTACCAACGAAAATTGGTTTGAACGAAATCTATTCAGTTGTTTTTTTAATACGTCAAAAATAGAATTTGTACGGAACCCTCAGTGCGGGAGTCCGACTCGAACTTGGCCAATTTTTCTGTCATGTTGTATGTTGTATGTCCCTATGAACGCTTAAATCTTTAAAACTACGCAACGGATTTTGATGCGGTTTTTTTTAATAGATAGAGTAACTCATGAGGAAGGTTATGTATAATATCATCCATTAAATAGTGGACAAGTACCACGGGCGAAGCCGGGGCGGACCGCTAGTAGAGTATAAAGATGTCTATCTAATTTACGTTAAAACTTACGGTAATGTGCTGTTAAAAGTACGTAATACTACATATTAACAGCAGAGAAGAGTTTTGAGACTCCATAACAGCTTATGGGGCGCTCCAGGAATGTAAGGGTGGGAGAAGAGTAATTAAAAAGCAATTATGGCACTCACAGTTCATAATTATGGAAAAACTACTCCCAGGAGTAGGTCCTTGCATATTGACGCAGCAAAGTAATGTATATGGGGCAAGGAACAAAAACAAGCCAGCCTGTTTGGTTTATTCCTCTTCGTCCGCCTGGGTGATATTACCCAGATGAATGAAATGGATGATAAGTTTACTTTGATCACCACGGAAATAAATCACCTACTTTTATATGCAATTAATTTCTACGTAGATGGTGACTTTAGAAGGACAACGTGGTAACAAACAGCCTATTTTAAACCGAATTTATTTTAAATGAAAACTGCAAACACATTAATTATCCTTCAAATATTGGATTTTATTTAGGAATATCGTTTTTCAATTTAACAACAATATATAAAAAAAAATTAAGTAGGTGTTTTATTTCCGAGGTAATCAAAGACGAATAATTAATCCCAATTTGTTCACCTGGGTAATATCGAAAAGGTGATTTACTCCGAGTTAAACAAAGTAGACCAATCAAAGGCTGTTTATTCCACTTTGTACACTTGTTGATGTCACCTTTTCTTTTCGCAGGAGAACGCTTTTACGCGCCGTAGCACACAGGCTAGCTAGGCCTGCAGCCGTGTGTGGGGTTCAGGACTAGAGACGTTCGTCCCACTACCCACTAAACTCCTGCGGTTTCCTTCGCACCCAAGCAGGGAAGGATCGGTATCCGCCTTGTTAGGCGCTATTTTGATGTCACCTAGGTGAACAAAGTGGAATAACGGCCTGTTCGAAATAACTACGATCACGCTAATTTTTAGAACGAAATTACTACCTAGTAACTGGGACACGTCATGTCACTCGATATCATGTCATGCTATAGTTACTACTGATTTTCAAACCTATCAATCTCTTTGACCCGATAAACTTTGTGATGCCTAACAGCAACAAATGAATTATTTAGATCATTGAATGTACCGTGCCGTCAATATTTTCCATTTGTCACGTCAAAAAGCAGTGGAACAAAATAATAATTATCATAATACATAATATAGTTACATATTTACTTTATTTCTTGACTTGGTGTGGTTCATATGTGATGGTCTTGTTTTATCCATAATACTCGTACGCGGATGACTGTGTTATCAATTTCATTATACATTAATAATTATTCGGGTTTGTTTGTCATCAAAATCATTGAATATTAAAAGAACCTAAAACTCCTAGTGCTATGAAATATTTAATAAATATATTTATCATTGTATACAAGGATCCATGTTTATTGTCAGGCATTTAAACAAACCCATAGGGGCTGATAAAAAGGGGAAACAAATGTCGCAATACTTAGGTGCACACAAATTTATTGAGTAAACCTGCATGTGTTTTAGTAAAGCTTTCATATACCCACAGTTTTAATAAGTGACATCAGTTACAAAACAGATCTCACAGCGTTGTAGTGGGAAAGTGCAAATACCTATGTATGTATATCGATACCTTAAATCTCAAATGGCGTAACCACCAAAACACAACTTTTCAGGAGAGCAAAAAAACAAAAAAAAAAAATTTGTTTAAATCATAACTTTATATATTTTAATACTATAAAAATGTTTTATACATCAAATTTCTTAGAATTTTGAGATGAAGGCTTCAGTTAGAACTATTTGCACCTAAATATTATATTTTAAAAAATAGAAGTCGGTTACGACTTCTGAAAATATGACAAAAAGGCGTTTACACCCTATAAAAAACACGATTTTTTTGAGATTAAGGTCGTATCTCCCATTAAATTCATAAAAAAAATACAAAATAAGAGGTATTTTCTACTTCTTTTATTGAATTAGGTACATTAAACGGGTAAGAGGATTTTAGGAAGCAAAATAAAATCTAAAAAAAGCCAAGGCCGTGATAATAAGAAGGCCTAATTCGATTAAGCAGTGTAGTTGTAGAAAAACGACCCTTATTCTTAGCAACTCTACTTATATTAATATAATATTTACGTAATTATCAACTTTAAAATTCAATTAAAGTCCTAATGGAGTTAGAAAAGATTACAAAAATTGTATTAATTTAAGAATCAATGAATCAAGTAGCTACGCCACGACCATTGCGATGGGCTCGTACCTCCCATCGCAATGGCCGACATACTTTTAATCAGCAAGAAAGACACCACGACCTTATAATGTCATCGTATCAGCTCACTCTGATTTCCTAAATTATTATTAAAATTGTGCACAGACGGTATTATCCCAAAAACATATCATGAAGAATATCACCCGCGATTACCAACAGCAGAAGATGTGCCAGATGTATTACCAGGCACTGATATAGAGGACGGAGTTACAGACACAGAAAAATACTCTTTTTTATGTTTAATTGTTTTTGATAGTTTCAATTTAATTTTTTTGACTGATTATTTTAAATTAAGGCTTTCTAAAATCTCTTACTTTTTGAACGTAGCTACTTGATTCATTGATTCTTAAATTAATACAATTTTTGTAATTTTTTCTAACTCCATTAGGACTTTAATTGAATTTTAAAGTTGATTATTACGTAAATATTATATTAATATAAGTAGAAATCATTGTTGCTAAGAATAAGGGTCGTTTTTCTACCACTACTTAATCGAATTAGGCCTTCTTATTCTCTCGGCCTTGGCTTTTTTTAGATTTTATTTTGTTTCCTAAAATCCTCTTACTCGTTTAATGTAACAAATTCAATAAAAGATGTAGAAAATACCCCTTATTTTGTATTTTTTTTTATGAATTTATGGGAGATACGACCTTAATCTCAAAAAAAACGTGTTTTTTATAGGGTGTAAACGCCTTTCAATAATAAAAATTGTGTGTGGTGTAAACGCCGAAACCGAAAAATGATGTCCCTTACTCCCATGTGTTTTTACTTTTTTTTTCACTTTACAATAATTTCTAAGGGCGTAACCACCAAATAAAGTTGGCTATGTGTGATACGCCATATTAATGTATTAAAATATCTCGTTACGCCCTGACGTTGTTCATGCATTAAATTTATAGCTGCTTACGACCTCTTTACCTTATAAAAAGTGTTCAAATCTATAAAAAACATCGGGTCGTAATGACCATTTTTTTGCGAATTTCAGGATTTTAAATATACAGATCGATAGAGAAAAAAAAACTGAATAAAACTGCATTCAAAAGTCATTTTGACCAATTTGGCGCTTACGCCATTTGAGATTTAAGGTATCGATATGGTCACACGAAATTGCTTGTTGTCTGTTCTCAAGAGACAAAAAATGTCATGGTGTTCTTAATTACACGAATACCAGACTAGTTTTCTTTTTTACGTAATTTAAAACTTGCATACATGAAGGCATGAACCACAAATGAGTTATATATATCTCGTTTTGCATAATGGCATGAAGCTTTTGGCCGAAGTAACTATATAATTAAATGCGGAATATCATATTTTTACATTATAATTGTTGATAGCTAAGGCATAATACCTATGACACGCGATTTGAGTAGAAAAAGTCAATCAGAAAAGTTATTTCACGGTAATAACACAGGTCAAAGAACTCTAATTTAAAAGATACATTGTTACGTGTGAAACACGCAACCTTATATTATTACTAGAACTCGTATGGAATACCTAAGTACCTACTAACTGTCCACGATCGATTATTACACAGCATTGCCATGATTTTTATTACAAAAGTATAATACATATTAGTATATTGGTCTTTACTTGTTTAAAATGCTAGTTTGGGCAGAAAACTAACCACAGGTAGATACTAAATCTTCTTTTACAGATAATTCAGACGTCTTGTACGATCCTTATAAACTTAGGCTCGTATTAATACATGGCACTCACCTCTGAGCTCGATTGAGTGCGAACTAGATAATGTCATTCTCATACAAAACAGCACCTCAAGTTCGCGCTCAAGTTCGAGCTCAGAGTTGAGTGCGATTTTTTAATACGAGCCTTAGCGTAACGAATGTAAGAGACCGATCCTATGTTTCAAAGACCAATTTTATTGAGTATGATACTACCGCAGAGACAATTATAATATTTTCAATCACATCGGCAGCTTTCCAGGTATCTTGTAAAGCGCTTAAAGCTGAAACAATGTCCTATTTATCGCCTCTACAACACTCCCCATACAATCAGCCGTTATCAGCTACAACTCGCAGTTTCACACGCGCCCGTTAATTCGGTCAGATATTGTTAATTAACTATTTAACAATGGCGTGCCAGGTGATTTATTCACTGTTAATCCTGATAATGGATGTTCCACGTATTATTTTACAAGGTCTCATTCTATCTGACCGATTATTGCGTGACAATCTTGAAGAAAAAGTAGGTTAGATTACATATATATTGGAAAGCATCACATAACCCACGAATTGATTCACACTAGTTTAAAAAGTCATTTTGCCATCTCGACCGCTTATCTCCAAGTATAGGAGGTTTAGGCGATTTTAAGACGAATTTAGATCTCTGAATCGTTTTTTAACTAGATATTAATTGATACTTTGGACTATTCGCGGCCGCACGCGACTCCGACCGCGTGGAATTTGGTTTCCGCACACATAGGTATATTCTAAAGCTCTCTAAATGCCTATTTTTTTTTTCAAATCGGACTGTAGTTCCTGAGATAAGCGAGTTCAAACTAACAAATAAACTCGAAGAGAATAGCTTTATTTGATAAGTATAGAAAGTATAGATCTAGAGTTCTGTAGACCACCTAGTACATTCGAATGCAACAAATCCTTCCTTGCACAGGGGTACCAGACACGATACTAAACAGCATTACTATCGCTGCAACCAATTTATTACCGTTTATAAATCTTGTAACCATCCTACGCATTGCGTGCGTAATGTAATATACCTAGGGTTGCCATCTCTAAACTTTGGAAAACAGGACAAGAGGCGAGATAACCCCGGATTTTAGAGTCCGAAAGATGGACATCATAGCTTCACCTTCATAAAATCGTCGGTTGATCGTGGCGTGCAAGCATCGTTCGTGTATCGCGGGCGGGTGTTTTTCTTTTGCTCGGTCTTCTTATGAAACCTTCCCCGGACTTCTGTATTTACTGTGCCCGGACGCACCCCGGACGCCCTCTAAACTAGGACAAATCCGGGGAAACCCGGACGGATAGCAGCCCTAAATATACCTAACTATATGTACTTGTGTCCACTACGGCACGGTAGATTACCCTTCTAGCTGAGCGTGTCATTGTGGGTTCGAGGTCCATTGGCGATTCGTGTTATGAAACCTATAATTTAACGCGAGTCAGTGCTAATCTAATATACCAAATAACTTTGGATTTAATAAATTTGATCCTATTTTAAGACAAGGTGCTTTTAAGATAATTTAAGTACCAAGGAATACGAAAACATGTCTATTTGTCTTAGGCTCAGGTCCTAAGACAAATATAAAGATAACGAGTACATTTTATGTATTTAACGATTATAGAATATACTGGAGTACTACATAAGCTTAGATTCTTTAGCAACAATAAGTGACCCTATATTACTAAATCACTTTCCAAGCCAATTAAAACATGAATAACAGAAACAATAAGGCCAAAATATCAAGAAAGTGCATGAAAATCACAGTCTTTGCTAATGGCAATCGTATGGACTTCCTGATGTAGGTATTGAAACAGAACAATTCTTACATCATGCAAGTATGGTCCTTAAATAATGTTTAAATAAAAATCAATCAAATTACCTTTCAAGTTGAGGGTGTCATTAGGCAGATTGGAGCCCTCCCACGCTGGCGTCAGCTTAACCGGCTCGTTCCTGAGGAAAGGCGCCTTCTCGCCCTCCTCGCCCCAGCCTGAGTGACAAATAAACATAATATTAATTAGCTTTTATAGAAAATACAACATAATCATAACACATACTTAGAAGTAAAATAACTATTGTAATATTTAATCTGCTGGTGAGTAAGGTCACCAGAGCTAAGTTAAGAAAGGCAAGCAAGGCAACGCATCTACGACCCTTGTACGGTTGTTGATGTCCATTGGTAGCTGTGATCACTCACCATCAGGTGACCCTCTTTTTCTTCCTTATAACATGCATATGTCTAGAATTCTAGATAATGGAATTAGAACCAGATAATCGCGAGATATATAATGTTTCTACTAAAAAATATTAAGTATTTTCCTGCTTAGGAAGTTTCCTTATGAATGGTTGTATGGCATACCTACACAGGCAGTAGGTATGCCATACAACATTTTGAACTTCTGAAATAGGTAAAAAGGCTAACTTAATTTCCGTACACACTATAATGGAATTTGCACCCAACGAGAAGAATTTTGAATACCCCCCAGCAAATATAGGTGCTTTCAGTAATTGAATTTCTGGGAACAATGTAACGAAAGGATAAGTTCTGCATAGTTTCACTCTTTATGGCTCTTATGGCTTAATTAAATGGTCTTGGTCACGGAACAAATTAAACGTAAGTAGGCATTTGCATGTAATGCGAACAGAAGTGCCGAAGACAGGATATTTTTTAATTACAAAAAGTACAAACATTGTTTTCTTTCCAATTATTGCCAGGTTAACTCTCGAATACTTTGGATTCATTTTGCTATAGGCAATTAAAAATAAGCACTTAATGATTCAGTTCTATTCACAAGGGATATTTTATTAATTAACTGCACGTTTATATTTGTAACTTAAAAAACAAAGTTACAATAAAAAGTCTATGTGCGCGTTTTTTTTTGTAATTCCATTTTTTAAACACAACAAGCATTTTACATCATTCCTAGAATTAAGATGAGTACACCAAACAAACTCCCAGAACTATATTCGATCCACTGGTGGATCATATTAGAAGATCCAAGTATCACAGGATCCACCGAGACTGTTGGTGGATCATAGTGAACTCCGGCGTGCTATTCAATCCACTGGTGGATCGAAATAGTGGATCTTATGGGATTGAGGGAAATAACCACTGTTCACACGATCCTAATAGGCTCGACTGAGACACAATACTGCCGTATCAAACCCACAATAGGCCATTATCGACGCACTTACTATAAAGTCTTTTATTTGCATCGCGATCAAAATTGGTACACTTTGAAACAAAATGCATTTCAAAAATCATTAGTCGAATTGAGAATCTACTTCTTTTGAATTCGTTTAAAATAGATCACTAGTTAGGAATAAATTAACTAGATTGTTTCACAGATATTAACATTACTTATTTAAGGCTACTTACTTTACAGGCACGACTTCTAAAAATATCAATCCAAGCAAGATTTAACCATTAAAAAGTATCTTGAACGCACTGCTAAGGTTCCTAAATAAAAATTAGCCAAATCGGTATCAACTCAAAGGCGTTCAAATTATAACTGGAACAATTGCGAAGGAATATCGACAAAACCTTTCAAGGTTTGTTAGACTTCAACCAAATCGCGTGTCCTAGCTAAAATAGATCGAAACGTTTAAGGATAGGTCTAATTGACGAGTTATAATCAAAATATATCGTAGTTATGTTAGAACCCATATTACGGTCGTCTTTAAAAAACGCTTTCATTGTGATTGAATAAAACTCTTACGGTTTTAATGGACCTTGGCTTCATACATTTTTGTACCGAAATCTGAAGCATCAGCCGAATGTGAAAGTTCTAGCCTCATCTCTTCTCTGATTCAGTACCTACGGTCGAACGTAGTTAACAGCTCTTGAAAAATATTGGTTGTTATTATTAAGCACTTATTGTAATAAACAAAAATAAAGACGCCACTTCCCATAATAATCATTATTGTCTTTTCACTGTAGGATACAATTTTGTTGTACTGATCGAATTGATCTCATTATTAACGTAACCTTTATTCCATGACAATATAATCAAGAAACCCTTTTCCGCGCAATAATCAAAATTCAACGAAGCGTATAACAAAACAACATCCAACAAGCCACAGAGCTTCTCAATCAAAACAACGTAGAATATAAATGAATTCCACTGTTTTCATTAAAAAGAGACCTTTTAAACAAACATAATTCATGTTTACGTGAAACCTTACCAAAATAAAGCTTCGGAATTATGGAATCGCGAATATAACCTACTCATAAAGTTAAGAAAGAAATATTTAAAAGTCAATGTCATAAAGTTAAACTATTTCTAATGAAAGTAGGTAGATACTTTGACTAAAATCTCCACTTATGCCTGTTCCTACTCTTGACTTGACTCATAGTGAGTGAACATGCAGGCAGACGATGATGATGATGATTTAATCAAATAAATCATCAAATAACCTAGGAACGAAATAAAATGAGATCATTGTTCAATTCTTTTAATCTAAATAAATTGTACTCAAAGGAAATATCATTTACTTAATTTATAAACACTATTATCAAATGCCAAGCAAATAAACATTAGGTATTACTAAGTAACTGAGTAATTGGTTGAACTCTCCATTAAAACATACATTATATATGTAGGTAAACAACTCACTTTTGTTATCATCAAATGTCCCATAATGTCTGGCCATGTCAACAAAACTGTCACCTTAACCTCAACACACACAACACTTTTTCACACAAATCGTTACAAAACTGCTAATACTAGTATCACTAACAGAGGCTTCTCTCCTTATACGTAACGTAACCAGACACCAAGGTCATACGACAAGTTCTTTGATACGCAAAAAAACACAAATCTTTTTAAGACTTCATATATATGTTTGTTTGCGTATATGAATAAAGATATTGATTTTGATTTCTTAACACGTAAATGCTCTAAAAAAAAAAAATCTCTAAAGGACCATTTACTCGTATAATATTAATATGCTCCTAATTTTAATGGCAGACGTCTGATTGTGTCTCGTTAAACACATGGTCTGCGATTGAATGTTGTTTACAAACAGATAGTTAACAAACAAGCCTGCCATTGGCCCATTTGACATAACCAGACTCGATAGCTAAGAGCAATAACCAGACAAATCAGGTACGAGTATTGGTTTTGTTATAATAATTAATCATTAATGTAAAGGCTAACAAACACCGTTCAAGTATACTCGACTAAAATTAATTTGGTCAAACTCGTCGGAGATATTTACTCGGGGACTGTGACGATTTTAAACATGGCTTTTTATGTGATTAATTAACTTTGTGGCAAACGTATCATAATAATCCATAAGAATACATAAAAGCCAAGAATTTAGCGTATTGAATACCTTACGAAAACATCGGAAATTCATTAACTTATTTTAGGAATACATCTATTCGTAATAATGACATTACAGTTATTATTTAAATTACTTTAATTGAGTAATGACCAAGAAAGAATTCAGCAAGATATAGTGTCATTTTATGTATTACCAAGGCTAATCATATCATCGTTGCTTCAAAGATATGGACAAGATATGGTGAGTGTTAAGCTCTATCTAAATATTTGACTTCCCCTGCATTTGTAGTACAAAGTATGTAGTTAACTCCGTACTAAAATGGTTTTCGGTAAACAGTGTATTCCGGTCAAGCTAGTTGACAAAGAAAGGTTGTTTGTCCATAAACACGTGGTTGTATGTGGATTCTCTGTTTGCACACTCGTATTTTATGAGACCGCTTATCTTGCGAATGGGTAGCACAGATTTGTACTAGTACTACATTTTTCTTTTCTTTTTTTGTTAGATTTAGTGTATTTTCTGCAAAAAATTGCGTCAGCATAATAACACAATCGGTTATTATTCTGTTCAATTAGGAATTAGTTTATCTTTTGAAATGAACACTAATAGTTTATTTTAATGTATGTATGTTCCTTTCATTTTAAGTTCTACATTTATTGTGATCTTTTTATTACGCAACAACGAATCATTTCTCATTGTATTGTGTATAGGGGAGACCGGGGCTGGATGTGACACGGGTAGGTTGTTACAGAGACATTGGCCGCGAAACAGAGAGCGCAATTTTAACATCAAATAGAGCCATATACTCTCCCCACCACCGGCTACCATGGTGCGAGAGCCAGGGTCGCCAGCGTTTTTGTGAGAGGAGCCTGCGCATGCCGCCCTTAAAATTGCAGTTTAGTAAAATTTTACTCTTTTAGTAATATTGGTTTACAAGCTATGTTTCATAATGTCAGAGGTGCCCTTCTTCTGCTATGTTTTCCCTAATGGTTTCGCTTTGCAATGAATATTCGGTTTTACAGATAAAATTATTAATCTTTTCACTACATAACCTTGTATGCTTAGATTTGGGGTTGGGGCAAAAAGTTACATTTGCTCGGGGCAGGTTGTGACTGTTGTTTTAACAGATACACATGATAAAAATGCTTAAGCACTGAGACAGAACCAGAAAAAGGTAAATAAATCCAAGAGAGGAAAGTCTGCCAAAGGGGGAAAATCTAACGGAAAGAGGGCAGATCAGGAAAATGAGTCTTATGCCAATAAGTAAAAGAGAAAAAATAACAAAAAAGCTTGCGGTAACAGGAAGATCCTACATTACATTAAAATACATACTATTAGTTTATAACATACTAATAGAATAGTTTTGATTAATGCAGAGCTATACTTATAATCTATCTATCTTACATATATATAAAACTCAAAGGTGACTGACTGACTGACTGACATAGTGATCTATCAACGCACAGCCCAACCAAACCACTTATATAAAACTCAAACCACTGGACGGATCGGGCTGAAATTTGGCATGCAAGTGGATGTTATGACGTAGCATCCGCTAAGAAAGGATTTTGATCAATTCAACCCCCAAGGGGGTAAAATAGGGAATGAACGGTTTTATGAAACTTTGTCAATTTTAAAACGATCGGGTTGATACTTTGCAATAAAAAAGCTACTATGACGTAGGCAGCATTTAAGAAATTATTTTGATAAATTCCACCCCTAACGGGATAAAATAGGGGCTGAAATTTGAATGAAACTTTGTCAATTTAAAACGAACGGGTTGAAAATTTGAATGCATAAAGGTACTATGACGTAGGCATCCTCTAAGAAGGGATTTTGATGAATTCCACTTCCATCCAATTATAAAATAGGGAATGAAATTTTGTACGAAACCGAAATCCACGCGGACGGAGTCGCGGGCGCCCGCTAGTCTATTTATAAATTGAGAAATTATCTTCATTTTGTTTTTGCGCGGTAGAAGGCCTAATATTAAATTTGTAATTTCGTTTCATTTTGATGCATTATTATGTTTTCCTTGGTATGAGGCAGGCAGGTCTGCTTTTATATGTTATGTTATTTAAATGTTATTTAAATAAAGAAAAGTAACAATTTTTGATAAATTATATCTAGTAAAAGATTATATGTACAATACGTTTGTTTTCAATTGTAACAACTTGCCCCATGTAGTGTAACAAAATGCCCCGAGCCCGGGGTTGAATGTTACACAGGTTTTTTTCCACAAATCACACATTTATGTCTTAACTATTAGTCTACAACATAACATTTATTTTGAATAAAGATCCTAGATAGTTTCCTTATCAAACAAGCCTAGACTCAGGTAAATCAATCAAACCTACGAAAAGATATGACAGTTTGAAAAAAAAATGTCACTACCGGCCCCGGTCTCCCCTACCTTAAAATCTTCAAGTTTCACAAAATCGAAAATGTTTCTATAACAGCAAGCCAACAAGGCAAGCTATAATATACACTGCATGTTTTTCCATTTTCTTATGTAAAACATTCTTAACTTATACCCACAGATTTGTCCTCACTTCTCACACACGCTGTGTTTAGAGTTTAATCCTATTACGTCGTGACGGCGAGCCAAAGCAGGAATTTCATCTTTGAGCGAACGCCTATTGTTAGCAAAGGATGTGACTGTGTGCTTGATATATTTATCCTCTATGTGGAGACAGGAATTTGCATAACGCGATAACGATACTACCGTACCGAGAAGGTAAGGATACCGTCAGTAAGTTGACATACTGGGCTTAGACCTGAGATTGATGAATACCATAGATGCTCCCCAAGTCACGTCTAAGTAAAGTGTCTTCAAAGAAACGTTAAAAAGTTACCTAGCTTTGCACCTAGTCACCTCTTTACAGTTTGGGCGGCGGCGAGAGTAGGTACGTGTGACTGCTATCTTGTTCTATCACACGACGAAAAAAGGATAGCATAAAACTTTAAAATTATTCGCTGCATCTTTTGTCTTATAATCTGAGGTTGAGTCTAAAACTGACTCATCATCCTAGCGCCTTTTCCGTTTGCATCCTCGGCCATAACCTTGAAGAGCCCAGGGTACGCTGCGACTATGATCCTGAATTGACCAGCCTGATTATTGCAGTGGACCAAATGTCGTCTGACCATCACAAGTAATCGCAATCCTTACTAGAGAAACCAGACCATTTGGATCATAGTCGGGACCAACGGCTAACGTGCCTTCCGAAGCACGGAATCATAGACACGAGGTACTAATCGCGTTTGTCTCATTTTTTCAGTGTGAGTAATAAACAATGTGTTCAAATATGTGTTTTACATTGTGCGTAGTTTTTTCAATAAACCTGATTACTCACGTATTTTTGTGATAAAATACTGTGATTGTCCATGTAGGGGTATAATTTTACAGTAAAAATAAAAGATTTTACCGCAGAAAACCAAAAGATTTTTTTTTCAATTAAGTAAACATTTCAGTTACTTATTTGTTATCAATATTGGTTCGTGACATTAGGTCATTGAACATCTTGGGAGAATGGCTGATAAAGGTTACATAATTATACATTGATTCAATAATGAAGAATGTTAATGTAAAGAAACCAAACTAAATATTTAAAATAGATAGTATCTCGTAAACATCTCTTACACATCAATTGCTTGCAGGCTCCGGTTGCGAGAAAATAAGAATAATAATTAACAGTCAAAAAACACATTAAAATATGTTATTAAATTTAAATGCACTACTTATCAAATCATCAAATCCGTTTCATGATTAATTACCTATACTAATATAACAAGCTGAAGAGTTTGTTTGTTTGTTTAAAGGCGTAAATCTACAGGTTCGAATTGAAAACATTTATCGTTTATCATTCTTTTCATTGTAGTCCGTTATTCGAGGAAGGCTTTAAGCTATACATATAATAAAACTAAGTGTGCTAATATTGCTATTAATGGTAAAATAAAATAACTCAAGTAATAAGAAAGTATTTGAATCTGACGCATCATACAAACAGTCAGCCGAAGTATAGCAACAGAACGCAGGATTAAGCCACGTGTGCAAAGCCTAGAGCTTACTACAAACATAAATAAGCTCAAGCTGCATTGTGGACTATCCCAGCCCGCATTCCTGCTGCACCGAGTGGATGCGACCGAAATTATTTACGATATACATAAATGCAATACAACTCGTTTTATCATGCGGAAAACTGTAGCGCTATTTTATGGGGGTCGGGATTTAGCGAATAAACATGGAATTAACTCAGATTTACATTGATCTGATTCCACAGTAGCATACTTAATATAAGTAAAGTAGACTTGAGATTGAGATACAAAATAGTATAAAAATCTACGCGGACGAAGTCGCGGCGGCCGCTAATATTGGCATAAATGGTGAAATAACTCAAGTAATAAGAAAGTATTTGAATCTGTCGCATCATACAAACAGTCAGTCGAAGTATAGCAACAGAACAGGATTAAGCCACGTGTGAAAAGCCTAGAGCTTACTACAAACATAAATAAGCTCAAGCTGCATTGTGGACTATCCCAGCCCGCATTCCTGCTGCACCGAGTGGATGTGACCAAAATTATTTACGAACATGAATGCAATATAAAATACACAAATCGTTTTAAAATGCGGAAATCTGTAGCGCTACATTTATTTTATGAAGAGCTGAGAATAAATGAATGGACATGGAATAACTTCAGTTTTACATTGATCTGATCCCAACGTAATATTAACGGACATAGTGCAACTATACGTAATATTAAGTAGACATACATATGTAGATGTTTACATAGACAAAGAACAAATGTAAGTCGATGAGTGCCTGCAACTTAACCACCTTTTAGGTGTAGCGATAAATCTTTGTACACTCATACCAAACATCTGCGTAAATGGGTTGTATTCAAAATTAAAATAACATAGAAGAATATGATTATATCTCACGTTATCCCGAGCTGTGTTATATACTTTACATGTACGATAACATGTGTAAATAAAGTCTCAAATATTACATCAAACATCCTTCCACAAACAGTTTCGTTTTCGTCTGTACCAGCTATAAAATCAAGCGCAGTTATAATTAGCGATAAAGGTTTACATGAACTAATACTGTATATACATGTACTATTACTGTTCTTATATAGATTTAAACCGTTAGATATGCCCACGTCATACTTCGACCCGCTTTGAGACAGATCATGTAATGTGAGGCGACAGTCATTTCACATCGCATAGTAATCGTTTTTACCAACGTACGTCACGTCAATCAAATTATTGTAACAGTTTTCTGATGTTGGGGCATATTTAACGATTTAAATCTATGATTAACTAGCAGTGGCCTATTTACCTAGTTGCCCAGAAAAGATAGTCGGGATGTAGTTTTATGAATATAGCACTGGATGCATTAGCCGGGCCTGTTAAAACTACTTAGGAATTCACTAGTGTTTTTTTATTTATATACCATTAACGGAATGCTACTTGATCATTGAAATAGTTAAAATCATGATTGACATCAAATATTATCTATTTTATGAATCACATTTATTTTGCAATTTAATTTCATCGCCGCGAGAGATCTTCTTCTTCTTCACCCGGCCTTATTCCCATTTTGATTGGGGTCGGCTCTCCTAATCGATATTTTCCACAGGTTTCGATCCTGGGTCAGCTGTTGTTCATCGCCGCGAGAGATAATGATGCCAAATCTCTGTTCGCAAAAGTTGACACAGATTTTACTCTATCCCATGATTAGACTCAGGGCCCTTAAATCCAGTTACTTTTATAACAAACTCACAGATCATTAACATTAATCACTCAACACTCGTACAAGTAAAACAAGATATTTTGAGTTGTTGTCACGTAAGGCTTGTCCCTGCTCAACGGATTGTCCACTCGTCCTAAACTGTCTGTCACTCTTGGATTGTCTGTTTCCGCGGCGTTTAACCCAACAGGCATGCTACTTGAGAACTCGAGTACTTGTACCAATCGTTGTGAATGAGATTTTTCTTTAATCTGCGCATTTCCAAATTTAAAATATAAAGAAAATACCTACTTTGAACAGGCTTAGTAATATTATTTCATCACTATGATCGATCAGTAATCATTAGTGATAGACTTTGTTCATTTTTTTTTTGACTTTGTTCAATATTTCAAGTCGAGAGTTCGATTGCCAAGTGGCCTAAACGTGTTCAGAAATTATCTTATGATGAGTACGCCTTTCATTGAAACAGATCATCATCCATCATGTCAGAAATCAGATCGCTATCCCAGAGACCGGAAGCGGAGCACCAATTCCGTTATCAAAGTTTTATGTACATTTAAAATATTTGATAAAACTGCAATCAAGATATGAGATAAAACTAATCTAGTTTTAAACACGCAAACTGTTGATAACGTTTATATTGGTTATAAAATCGGATCCTACTGAGCTACCTTTCGATAAACAATTAACGATTGGCTAAATTGTAGTATCAAAATATTTAGGTACCTAATAAAAAGATAAAAATCAAATAAATATTTTCATTCATATAAAGGCTGTTCACTAACATGACCTCACACAGGCTTATTCGAAAGGTAAACTAAATTCCAAATAATTGAACGGTACCTACTAAAATAAATAAACATTCTCATGCACTTGTGGGCATCGAAATCAACAAAGATACCGCTTACGAATGTTCTTGGGTGGGATTCGAACCAAGAATATCGATAATTTAAAATAACATCTACATATGGAAATAAGGTGACAAGGATACAATGTATACTAATATAATAAAGCATAGTTTGTTTGTTCGAATTCATTAATATCAGTAACTAATGTTTCGAAATGAAAAAAATATTTTTGTGTTGGATAGTCCATTTGTCGAGGAAGGCTTTAAGCGATAGTATAACACTATGTGTGCGGAAGCCGAAATACAGGCAGATGGAGTCGCGAGCGACTGCTAGTATACTACAAATTACCATGCACAAAACATCACAGAATCAGTGTGTATTTTCAAATTATTGACGCTTTATAAGTACATCTCTGAAGCCTACATGAATATAGAATAATATTACGTTTGCTTGTTTATTGAGTTCTATCTATTGCGTACTCTTAGCTAAAACATAAACAGTGAACGTAAAACTTGTAAACTGCTATTTCGTTTACGTTACGCGAAATCTCAGAAATATGTTATAGCCACGGATTATAGGAGGCAACGCGGAAGGAATTTCATTTCTTACCAGGTACGCAATCCTACAACTCACTTGAATCATAATAAACACAATTTGCCTTTCAGGGCTGGGGGAAATGCCTATATTTTTCCTCTTTCGTTGTGACCGAGAAAATTTTACTGTGATAATCACATTCTTTATTGTATTTGGAAAGAAATAGATGCAACTTATTGACATATCCTTAAATAACCAGAATTTCACCCGTTTCGGCTTCACACGGGTGCAATTCAGGTGATATAAAATACTTAAGAAGATGCACATACGTGTAACTCTTGAACAACTATGTGTTAAAAAACGCTTGATAATCTTTAAGGTAACATACAGATTTAAGCATCATCATCAACAGCCTATCGCAGTCCACTGCTGGATACAGGCCTCTCCTAGGGCTCTCCACTTCAAAAAATTTAATCATACATACATACATAGAAAACGGCTTTGTTTTATACTATGTATTGTTTTAAATATGACCTGCATAAGTGCTTTGCAGGTCATATTCAGAGGAAGCAGTATCGCTACATTTTATCAGTAGCATAGTAACAATTTGCAATAAGTACCAATATTTACTACTACTTATGTCTCACTATATTAAGCGTTACATAATTTACAATATAGCTACTGAAGCTATTATGTCAACAGTCGGCTCACGTCTTATTTATCTAAGCCTGTATCTAACTGAAGAAGTTCTTAAGTCTTTTGCCTCCCTAATCTTTCACAAACATTTTGATGAAGATAGAGGCTTACTGTGATATGTTAGTGTACTTACTGTTATTTTTAGATGGCGTTGTATGTTTTAATTTACATTTATTTTATAACTTCTTATTAGACTGCTTGCAATTAGTGGGAGATGTCCTGTTCCTTTTGGTATATTTACTTTACTTTAAGGAGATGTCCTATTTATTTACTTTGCTCGTATTTATATGCCAATGTCAAATTTGATTACCATAGTTTTTTCAAAGACAAACCGACGATGGAATGCCTAAAAAGGTCAAAAAGAAAGAGTTTTTTACCCCGGAATAGATTCATAAGAGACCTGGTATAAATAGGAGCACATTTTAAACAATCAAATGATTAAGCGTACAAACATTAATTCTAATTCGCATGAGACAGTTTTTTTATGGCAGAAGCGTCAAACGAGCTATCGAGTCGCCTGATGGTAAGTGACCACCGCTGCTCATAGACATCAACAACCGCACAATGGTCGCAGATGCGTTGCCTGCCTTTTGGACCCCACACCCTCCCCAACTGAGCTCTGGCGACCTTACTCACCAGCAGAAACTTAGCACAGCACTTACGAAGTGCTACATCACCGTGGTCTTCTGTAAGGTGGAGGTGATTCCCAAGACGCGCCGCTCATTCGAGTGGAAGTTCCACAAAAGCTCTACTTCTGCCCTTTTATGTATTTAAAGTCAGTACTCCACAATATTGAAGTTAATAAAAAAATTGCGGCAAAAGTTTTAAATAGGTGAGTACTCACCGACGCCCTTATTCCCCTGCGGCATGACGACCGCGTTCCTCTGGTCCGGTCGCAGAAGGCTCTCGGCTTCCGCCCCTCCCTGGTGCGACATCTCCATGCTCACGCGATCACCACCAATATCATAACCTGGATGCTGGCATCTGTGTGATGTGCGACGGGTCCCACTTGGATCTGTGGAAGAAAGTTGCGTATTAAATAAATAAACTCCTTGGACTAACACAAGAATTACCTAGCTCCAAACTTAGCTAGAAGCTTGTACTATGAATGCTAGGAAACGGATGGACATTCTTAAACACTTTTATAAACATCCATGCCTCAAGTACAATAGGTTTCGAAGCCAGGGTATCCGACCACTAGACTATCGGGCCCGTCAAATATTATTACCGTAATTGCTATTTCAACCAACATGTTATAGAATCTCTCAAGTTGCATAACATAAGCTTAGTGAAAAGTAACTTTATCAGGGATTAAGACTCTCATTTCGGCGCTAAACACTGTATGATGGATGGTCCCGAAAATTAGTGTAGGTAATGTCTTTAATTTGTATAGAAAATGTGAGAATTTTCTTTAAAAAGCCCAACTGTTACTATCTTCCGGAAATCGAACTACATCTCAAAGACATGTCAACTACGCCACCGATCAATCGATTCTATCATAAAGCCGCTTCCGTTACATACGTAGAACAACATAACACACCATCTTGTGTTAACAGTGAGCATAAAAACATTTATCGCGCTGTACGATGGGTGAATCAATCTCCATATAAACTGTTCTGACATCTGCAAGGGTTTCAATGAAACAACGTCGGACGGTGCGAATGAAATAATCGCTCAGTGTACGTGAATAACAATCTGCTTGTTATGTAAATGTCTGTCATTAGAACCAAGCCGTCTTACAATAATTACTTGGAATTGGTACAACGAAACTAAGTTTATTATTAAAACTTTTATTGCACTATATAAAAATCGTACAAAAGGCGGACTTACTCCATCATGCATCAGTCAAACAGAAAGTGAAATATAAGCTTTCTGTATAGTACTTTTCTAGTGTACTTTCCGTATTTCTGTTTAGATGAACAGACGAAAAAAACGATTAACCCAAAAACGAATCGAAGAAGATAAGAAGAAACTGACCTCATTTTCAATGTTCACATTGATAGTTCCAACAGTGTAAGTGTAAGTTGGTCTAGTTCTAGGAGTAAGTTAGTTTCAAGAGTCTATAACTAACTAAAACTTTGCTTTGAGTTTGATTCACTTCAACGCGATTCTGTATCGATGAGATGAGAATTATCGAATCCGGGTTCGATTCGATCTATGACATAATTATGACGAAAGCGAGATCTTACATCGTAGGTAAAATAATAAAGTACCAAGTTATTTAAATCATAGTTCAGTCTTGCATCAACGTCATCCTTTGCTGAATTTTCCTTCTAGCGTTTATCCCGTTTCTATGCGGGGTCCGCTTTGACCATGATCGAGGATTTGGCAAGTCTGGTCCTTTGCTGAATGACCTCTCATAAATCAATGTAAAGCTGAAACTAATTCCAACAGATGACTTTCTACGGTGACCTAGGAAGTGCCATTGTGTACAACGGTGAAAGCAAAGATTGACCATTTTCTCTTTCGCGTTTCCATTCAGTGCAAAAACTCATTACATTCCATTATTTGTAAATCATTCGAGGCATGTCAGGGCAAGCGCCCGACAGGAAGAAAAAAAAACTCTAGATTGTATATGTTTACAGTAAACAGTTAAAACAAAAATATATATGAACTAGGTTTGTGTGTTTAAAAATGAAACATTGCAACGAGTTGTGACGCAAATACAATATACTGCTTATAATATAACCATATTGTGGTTAAAGGAATCGATAATTCCTATATTTTTTATTTTGAATTTTAACTCGGCAGGTTTGACCTGGTCGAGACCAACACAGGACCGACGTGCTAGCGTTCCTTGGAGGAGGCCTATATGAAGATGGTGGTGGTGATGATGATGAATCGTAACTCGAGTTAATATACAAAATGAAAGTTGAGTTATTACAATCTACATCCTTAGAATGTTCACAAATAATACCTACTATTTTTTATTTGCTTTGTTTTTGATAAACGCATATCATATTGTTAACCAAAGCCAATACAGTCGCATCCCTCGTTACGTATAACTACCTACCTACTGTCGTGATAAAACGTGATCATAACAACTATCAAACCTTCATCTATAAAAGATGTTACTGTAATACGAACCGAAATAATATCTTACAAAATATGTGTAGGCATTTATGTCCGATAAGGCTTATATGTTCCTACAACATGACACTTCTGCGCACAACACAATCGGAACAAGATAACCTTTAGTTTCGAGCCATCAGTCCTGCCACAAAACGGTCTCTCAAGGAAAACACTCGGCAATTTCAGCCAAGTTCGACATTTTATCTTCAAGGCGACAACGGGTAGGTACTTTGGAACAAGTTAAAAAGTCCTGCCTTTTCTGTCCAGTCACTTAATTTCTTTACCGGAACCACAGTACGGAAAATAAAAGTGACAAGTTTACATATTCTTTTAAATAATAAATTAAAAATGTAATCTGTGCGTGTTGTTAACATGACCGAGTTGATATCAATGAATGATTTGATACTGATCTATCGAAGATATAGGTAAATTAAACAAAAATATTTTTAGATTTGTATATCTGAAAATCAGTAGGTACTCCAATGTCTTGTTTTTCATTACCTACTTGTCAAATTATTTAGCTAAAATAATTAAAAATTATCTTAAAGCATAAAGGAAGCATTCACGTAGCGACTCGCGACGATTCGAATCGCTTAAAGTATTTCATTTCAGCATATTCTAAAAGCGAGTCTTGCGAATATCTTGTTGAAAACTAACACTTTATCAGAAAGGTTTGGTACAAACTCCATCAGACTGGGAAAAGACTTTTTTTATTATACTCATAAGTATATCCATCCTTATAGGGAGAATGAATGTAAGGAGAAAGAAAATAAATAGGTATAAAAGTAAGTACCAGTATATCAGTCAAGCTATTTCTGAAGGCGCTTCCCTTGAAATATCGCGGGTCCAGTTGATGTCTATTATTATAAGAGAGGATGTCCCTTTCGATGACTGAGACTGGCAGCCCACATCTTCCTACTCTTTCTTCTTTACAAAAGATAATCGAATAGGAATAAAATCGAAAGTTGGTCTAGTTTTCAGAGACCCTGGCTACAAAACAAAGGGTCGCGCGTTCGAGTTCCGTTAGGGGCAAATGTTTGTGTGATGTGTCGAGTCATGGATGTTTATAAAAGTATTTAAGTCTATCCGTTTCCTGGCATCCAGTGTACAAGCTTCTAGTTTTGTTTGGGGCTAGGCAATTGGTGTTTTAGTCAAAAGAAGTTATATACTCGTATTTATTTATTATTCATTACATCCTAGCCGTGTTTTGGTAAGGGCTGCCAATCTTACTATCTGCCAGGTCTGCAGAATATAACTAAAGGACTAAAGTGTGCTGCATAAATACGTGCGCAAGCACAGATGCATACTCCCTATTTCCTCACACCCATAGGTCGGTTGACAATAATAATCTATCACGATTAAACGACAGTAAAGAGATCAGGAAAATATATTACCTCAGTAAATTTAGTATCAATGTCGCAACACTAGTTTAATACAATCAATTGAACACAACACAGATCACTCAAGTACATGAAACCAAAACCTAAGACAATGTTTATTTCAAAGCATAAAATTCACTTCAATAGTTCACTTTAAACACGTGTGGATAGCAAGACGTTTGTAATACAAGTGGCGTGAAGCAACCTCGATCATCTGACAATCGTAAATGCCTATCCAATGTCGGGCGGTAAGTTCAAGGAGCCGGCAATTATCCTACGTAATCTCTCGTGGCAACCCGATTACTGTTGATAATTGTTTATGATGGCACTTATTTTGACTTATTAAACACTTTGGACTGTTACCACAGATAATAATACCTACTACCTAGGTAAGTTAATTGATAACTAGCGACAACGCACGGGTGAAACTAAAATTAAACACATAAACCTTCCTCTTGATGATAAGATAGAGTGATCTCTATCTTCTTAAACTACGGAAACCCAAAAACACGAACTAAATCAGCTGCTCCACTTTTAAATATTTTAGCATGAATAGGGACAGACAGAAGATTATTTATGAACATTTGTGTGTAAGCATAATATCCAACTATCCTGAAAAATGTTTCCATCATTGAAATCATGTTTTCGTCATTTATTGTTGGTTCTCAATATTTCATTAGTGATCTGATCAATCATAATATACCCTAACCATGAAGACATGCATTTATACCCGACCCTTGGAACTAAGCTTCGGACCCTGAGAATGCGGCAAGGTATTTAACAAGAACAACGTAAACGTGGTGTCGTTCATAACATTTTATAATATCATATTAATATTTATTGACACCGCGGTAGCCTAGTAGTAAGAACGCCGCTTTTCATGTGTGAGGCCGGCGATTCAAAACCGGACAGGTTCTTTTGACCTCTAGATTATCAAAAATTTATGTACGTAATTAATTGCACACTATGAGTTATTATATTGAGTGAAATGGAGAAGGCAACGGCAAAGCCCTCCAATAAAATTGCCAATAAAGTTGTGGGATTCATTTCATACAATGATCACGCTCAATTATGAGGAATACGGCACAAGAAAGAGGATTTTTATCCATAATTTTCTTTGGTCAATGTTTTAGAGTGACACGGGTTAAATGACCCAACACCTTTTTCCGTTGTAGTCGTAACTTATCCTGCTACGGATGGCTGATACTATAAAAACCATATTTGAAGTCATACCTTATTAAAAACTTGGATGAGCTAATACGAGCACACAGATGACACATGCTTTGCATATTTGAACAAGACTGCGACACAATGGTGTCGCATTACAATCTGGTTAACGATGCAGTATGTTTTACCAATAAATACATAAATACCTACCTATCATCCTTACTAATCCAACTACTATTATAAAGGCGAAAGTTTGTAAGTATGGATGTATGGATGTTTGTTACTCTTTCACGTAAAAACTACTGCATGGATTTGAATGAAACTTTATCACAATATAGCTTATACATCAGAATAACACATAGGATAGTGGAAATCGAAATCCACGCGGACGGAGTCCGGAGACGGCCGCTAGTATATAATATTTTAAATCAGCAAGTGCTTTCACGCCGTAACAACTGAAACAATTGCTTTGAAATTTTTGCAGAAGTAAAGTTAAAAGTCCAGATTAAATAATCAGGTACTTGTTATCCCGGAAAAAAATTAAAATCCCGAGGGAAAACAAAAATATTGTTTGCTTAATGACCGAATGTAACGCGGGCGAAGCCAGAGGCGGAAAGCTAGTTAGAAAATAAATAATCACACAACGCTATCATTTGAAACAAAGAAGGGATGTTATGTTTAGTAAGATGACGGAGAAAGAATAAATGGACGGATCGCGTGAAAGGCTTATGAATGAAAAAGTAATGTATCAATCGATATGAGGTAGGTATGGAGGGGAGAACTAAAATGTCTAAATAAAAGACAATGTCTTAATACCTATCATAGTATTTTAAGTCACATCGTAGTTTTGTTGTTACATCATACTTTAATATGAATGTGAAAGTTTGTTCATTTGGATGTTTGTCCGTCAATGGCGCTGCAACTACTGAACTGATTTTGATAAAATCTCGAGGCAGGGCATGGGCTGGCTTAGGTGATAGGATACTTATCGCGATTAAATGCTGACGTGGGATATAGCAGGAATCATAATAACGCAGGCAAAGCATTTAGTAAACACTAATGCTTACTAAATCGTTTATTTAATGATAGTTAAGCACTCTTGTTTAATAAGCTGTTTATTGGAGTGTTGGAGAAAATAAAGGTTTAACTTTACTTTTCTAACCAGGGCCCGTAGCCAAGATGCCACTTTGTCGAATTCGCCATAAGCGTTCGTCGCGACTTATATCTCAATCCCGCTCACATAAATAGTACATACTAGTCCAGGAATTTTAGATTTTATCTGCGGAATAATTCCTAGTGAGCTGAATTTTTGTATACACCTTTATTATGATATTGTAATGATGATTTGAAAAATCGACATTGATATCGTGCCGGCTAAAAAAGTTATAGGGGTCCAAACGTCACGAAAATCAGTTTTTCGCAAATATCTCGCGATCTATTGCTCAGAGGTCAATAATGGTTTCATAAATGTTGTTTGTCGTAAAATTGTCTACAAAAAAGGTCTCTTGCAATTTTCTGTAGAATTAACCGTTTTTGAAATAGAGACTAGAACGCACTCACATATGGTATTGTATACCGTACGGCGCATACCAAGGCATAAACCCTATTGTTTGTTTTTTTTCCCTTTTTTGTTTGTGTGTTTTTTATTAGTATGATGATCTACATATAGAAATATAAGGGACTTGTAATACTAGTACAGTCAGGAAAATAGGAATATCAACAAAAAAAACTAAGTGGCAATTTTTTTTGTCACTTTATAACTCAAGAACGGGCTCATCGATCCAAACCAAATTTTCAGGGTTTGTACAGACTATTTAGTATATGTTTTATGTGAAGTTTAAACAAAATCGGTCGTTCTTTTTATACGTAGCGAAGCACGTACCGGGCCGCTAGTAATGATATAGATATGCAATGTGAATTTTAGCAATTTTGATCCACGATCTGCGGAAAAAACCCTAGTGGGCTGAATTTTTGTATACGCCTTTATTATGATATTGTGATGAAGATGTGAAAAATCGACATTGATATCGTGCCGGCTAAAAATGTTATAGGGGTCCAAACGTCACAGGACATAGCATATCTATATCATTACTAGCGGCCCGGTACGTGCTTCGCTACGTATAAAAAGAACGACCGATTTTGTTCAAACTTCACATAAAACATATACTAAATAGTCTGTACGAACCCTGAAAATTTGGTTTGGATCGGTGAGCCCGTTCTTGAGTTATGAAGTGACAAAAAAAATTGCTACTTAGTTTTTTATAGCTGATATTCCTATTTTCCTTACTGTACTAGTATTACAAGTCCCTTATATTTCGATATGTAGATCATCATACTAACAAAAAACACACAAACAAAAAAGGGAAAATAACAAACAATAGGGTTTATGCCTTTGTATGCGGCGTACGGTATTCAATACCAAATGTGAGTGCATTCTAGTCTCTATTTCAAAAACGGTTAATTCTACAGAAAATTGCAAGAGACCTTTTTTGTAGACAATTTTACGACAAACAACTTTTATGAAGCCATTATCGACCTCTGAGCAATAGATCGCGAGATATTTGCGAAAAACTGATTTTCGTGACGTTTGGACCCCTATAACTTTTTTAGCCGGCACGATATCAATGTCGATTTTTCACATCATCATAACAATATCATAATAAAGGTGTATGCAAAAATTCAGCTCACTAGGAATTATTCCGCAGATCGTGGATCAAAATTGCTAAAATTACTGGACTATACGTACGGAGGGCAATATAAGTCGCGACGAACGCTTATGGCGAATTCGTCAAAGTGGCATCAGTTGGCTTGCCTACCTGTTCGCATGAAAAAGTTATCATACATCGTCTGTAAACTGTTCTTGCCAAATACTGGACTAGACGAAGGGCGAAGAAGCCAGAAAAAATGATTTCAAATTTTTTCTTCTTTGTTCCACTACATATGGACACGTGCCATAAACTATATAAAAATGTAATTCGCGTTGAACGAAGACTGTTAACGGAAACACGGAGTAGTTCGTCCGCCCACTGGCTCCGCTGAAGAGCGATAACCTGGTCGGTGAAGGTCATAGGAACGCAAGACGACCGACGAAACCCACGACTTTATCAACTGTGTCACGTCGGTAGTCGGAATTAGAATAAAATACGTTATAACGTGTGCACTGCTGCATAAAACACCAATCATTAAATATATATAAAGAAATGAATTTCTGCACTCCGTTAGAAACCAGGTTTTGAACTTTATTTGTATCAGCCTATTACTGACCCACTGCAGGGCAAAGACCTCTATCATTTGAAATCATGTTTTCGTTACTAAGACGTGTTTTGGCTTTATCACAACGGTTGCCAAATGCTTGGATTGGTGATCACCAACCGATAAATTGATCGAAAAATCGACACAAATTTTGGCCATAGAATTGAACCCAGAACCATCGGAGGCGTTTGTTTACTTCTAATATCAAAAAAAAAACCAATGAAACAAAAAATAATTCGCGAACTTTTTTAACTTATGTACTCGTATTGATGTTTTGTTTCGTCCCTTTAATTCCTCTTCAAATTGCAATAAAATTAAGTTAGACACTTTCTTTTTTTTAATGGCGAATAAACTTTGACCTTGAAATTAATCACAAAAAATATGTAATTAGAACAGAATACATAATATCAAATTGATATCCATATTAGAGATATTGCGCCAATTCAAGGCCGAAAAGAAAACAGCAGATACTATTTTAATTTAACCAATAATTAATGTATAAGTGACCCTGGATCTATGTATCTTATCTCCTACCATAAAATGATACAATAATTATCGATGTAGGATTATATTATAAACATAAATCATAATTCATATGCAATGTAATAAAAGTATTGTTAATCAAGATTAAATTCAGATATGGTTACTATTCTAATATTAAAACTTTTATCAGAAAAATCCAAGCTTTTTAATAAGTATTTCACCAGATGATGCATGTATTACCTTTTCTTCACCTTTCAGTATAATATATAATCAAACTAGCGGCCGCCCGCGACTCCGTCCGCGTGGATTTCTTTTTTTCGAAATAAAAAGTAGCCTATGTTCTGTCTCAGGGTCTAAAGATTGTCTGTACCAAATTTCATCAAAATCGGTTGCGAGGTTTAAGCGGGAAAGCGTAACAGACAGACAGACAGACAGACAGACAGACAGAGTTACTTTCGCATTTATAATATTAATTGGGATTAAGAATTAATTAATTCTTATCGCAAAGTCGATTATTGACCTACAAACGAACAGTTTCGTAAATTGTCGACATTTTCCCTCGCTTTATGAGAATTACACAGATAACCACTAAAAGAATGTAACAGTTAATCCCGGTCGAAATTACGATGCTAATAAAATACAGGAAGCACGTCTTGTTACGTCGAAAGGAACGTTCACAAGATGGCTCAGTCGTTCACTGAATTGACAACGTAAAAGCTAAAGCCCGAAGTGTTCCCTAGGGTTGCCAACGATACTTGTAAAATGCAGTTTTTCTTAAAATTATTTGACGTCGGTGTTAAATAAGTTTTAATTTATTTTAAGATCAAAATAAATTTTATTTCTTACTGGTGGCGACCCGCCAAGGCTTCACACGGGTGCTACTAAAACTTTCAGTCTCTCCTATATATATTATACCTACATGTATTATACATACACAAAAAACTTCCCCTTGAATCACTCTATTAATAAAAACATGCATGAAAATTTTAAGGACTTCATCATACCTACATAGGAACAGAGAGAAGAAAGCTACTTTTTTATACTACGAGATAAATTATTTATTATTTTTTATTAATATTTCTATAATATTGAATTACCTATCTACTAAGTCTAACTATACTTTAGTTGTATACTTTAGTTGTTGTAAAAAAGTTGGTAGCCCTATCCGTACAAAATCTCTCGCTCGAAACTTTTTAAGAACTTTTGAATAACCCGGAGGCGTATTGAGTTAAAAATTAGAATCCCACTCAGTATTAGTAGTAAGATTAAGGTTAATAGTCTCTGTTTTGTCTACATGTTATATAAAAAAATATTTTTTAAATAATCTTGAATAAGTTACTGGGTAAATTTTTACCCAACCAATAAGAAGGTATAAATACTTTGTCCAAACTACAGTAATCGCTGCCATAAAATTATTTATTTCAACAATGCGATTTCATAAAAACTTGTGTCGCTGCAAAAAGAGATAAACAGTGCTTCATTGAATGATTAAGAGTATTTGTTACGATATCAAATGACCACCAATGCCATTATTAGAGTAATAAAGATAAGAAAGATAACGATAATGTATAATTAAATATAAACTAGCTACATGATGATGATAAAATACATAAGCGTATTAAAATCCAGACACAGAGCTAATTACGAATTGTTTTGTTTTAGTCTAGTCACAACTGTTTGCGTGGCTTGGACCTGACTCACTTATCATTTTAATTTTTATTATGTAAGATGACACAGACTTAAAGTCTATTTCAGCTAAGATGATCCCTGTGACAGGTGTACTTCTTATACGAAATTAAACAGGCATAATGTTCCGCGAGGTGTTTTATGATTTTTCCTAGGGTCTTATTACTATAGAATAGTGCCGATTTTCCTATGAAAACTGTCACCAGGATTATCTTATCCGAAATAGAGTATAGGTACTTATCTAGTAGTAAAAATGTATCGAAGAGGGGCCTCAGCTAGTTTTCATAATAGATCTAATTCAGAACGCCTACAAATACTTTTAACTACATATTGTTCAATTGAACTAGGTATATCCGGAATCGTTGTTCTGAACAAAATACGTACAAGTCATGTGGTAGCACAGTTAGATAACAATCTAGGACGTTTTGCGACTGAAATACCAAGACTTTACGGCTGTACAATGACGAATATTTCTTCTCAAAAGCTTAAGCTGTCATTGACACACATTCAAAGTACAATAATTAATTGAGTTTAAAAGTCCATTGTTCAATTTAGGTTACGCACAGAAGTGTTCCGAAGAGATATTGTGTACTTTGGAAGAACAAACGTATTTACGAGTGGCCTGAATCGTAGTAGATCACTGACTAAACATGAACACCTACATTCAATTGTTTCGAATGTCTAACAAGTATATTTCAAAATGAAACTATGGAACACTAGCGGCCGCCCGCGACTCCGTCCGCGTGGATTTCGATTTCCAATATCCTATGTGTTATTCTGATGTATAAGCTATATTGTGGTAAAGTTTCATTCAAATCCATTCAGTAATTTTTACGTGAAAGAGTAACAAGCATTTATACATCCATACATCCATACTTACAAACTTTCGCCTTTATAATAGTAGTAGGATATTTCCGCTTTATGTCGCGGTCGAGACTTCCCATAAAAGACAGGATACACTTTAATTAATGGAAATAAGGCGTTGCAATTTTAATGACGAACTTTTTAATGCAATGATAGGCGATAGGAGACGAATAAGAGTTATTTAAGCGCAACGTTCGTATAATGACTGTACGTATAAAAAAATGTGCAGGCCAATATAGAGGGGGGTGTGACATACACTTGATACACTAAAGTAACATTAAAATCTAGTCTTAGAATTAGCTTGAACGCCCTATAAAACTTTACTCTTTGCTCTTGTCGTTGAATCAATCTACACTGTTCTCGGGAATCGGCGAGGACCTTAACCTCCCTGTATGCCTTGACATTAAGCCATTCCTTTTTGCTTACTAAATTTAAAAAGTTGGACCGACTTATCAAGTTTTCAAAAAAGAGTTACTATGTAAATCAATGTGCAGAATAAAAAAATATTTAATATCATTCCCCTTATTGTTTACGTGTAAATTGTTTATGATAAAACACGTCGTGTATTACATAAAAGAACAGTTACCTAGTATAAGAACATTTCTACTTAGTCAACAACAATAATGTAGCCTCGCTTACCTAAATACCTAACCAACAGCGAGTCCGAATCATCATTTATCAGCAAAATTGAATAAAGCTCAGATGGCTTGTTTGTTGATTAAATTACCAGCGTCGACCGCTGACCTGACAATTGTAATTAATTGCAGATTGCGCAAACGCACGCACAAAGAGACTTTACGATAGCCCGGGAATGTGTGGAGGCGGTTAACTATGACTTATTGTCAACAGACTGGCAAGTAGTTACCTACATAATATTATTAGCGTTTAGTCGCACTGTTAAAAAATGTCTACCGAGTCTTGGCAGGACCACTTCGCCAAAGAACTACCTACTACTACTTAAGAACTACTTCACAAAATGCCTTAAGACTATCGGAAAGACTACTTTGGTAAATGATTAGGTACTTAGCTAAACACCAACTTCGCAGAATGTTTACAGAGTCTTGGAAGGACCACTTCGCTAAAGGACTACTTCGAAAAATGCCTACAGAGTGTCGAAAGGACCACTTCGCTAACGGACTATTTATCTAGGTCTACTTCGCAAATGTTTACAGAGTCTTGGAAGGGCTACTTCGCTAAAGGACCACTTAGCTAACGGCCTACTTCGCAAATGCCTACCAAGTCTCGGATGGATAACTTCGATACAGGACTACTTCGATAAAGGCTAAGATAAGTACTAAGAATCTGAGTGCGCGGTAGGTAATTCCAATTTCAACTAGACCATTCAAGTACCAACTGTCCCCTATAGGAGACCAATGAGAATTCACGCGCGATTCCTGGAATGAATCGGATATGTATGAAGTGGGTAAAACGGTCTTCATGTTAATACTATCCTTTTAAACGAAAATGTATCTGAATTTACGTAAATAAGCCAAATTTTTACAATTGAGCTAGTTGCTGACTAAGTTTTGGGCATAGGCGAAACCGTAATGTGTCAACTCGTTTACTCTCTTCAGTTGAGAGAAGTCAAATACATTACACACATAAAATACCTACACATGTTCTTGGAAAACAATTGAAGTTGAAGGGCGACTTGAAGGGTAGAAAACAAAGGAGCTGACCCTTTCAAAGAGGGGCTGGCCGAAGCGGTTCTTGCTTGTAAAGGTTTTCTTACTCAAAAGTGGCTACTAGATGAAAGTCGATATGCGAAATAATACAACTAAATACCTACTGGTTTTTAACACAGGACCGTTGTTGTTAAGTATTATCTTGTTTACAACAAAGCGGCTGCTTTTATTGGCGGAACTAAAATTCCCGCGTAAATTCTACACGCGAAAAAAGGCCTAATAAGCGGAAAAAACTGGAACACACGTCATGTGATGTCGACGATAGCTGGCAGAATACACGGCATATAGATAGCTACCACAACGAAAAAGCTAAAATCTATGTGAAAACACGTATGAGCTATTCATTCGGTGATTTAGCAGGAAAATAAATGTTTGTAGACTTTGTAGTGGGAGATAAAGAAATATAAAATATTCTAGCATTTTTATTTGTTATCATGTAGGGCGAAGTAAATTTACAGTAATTTTCCTATGTGCACACAGAAATTAAAGCATCTTTACTGCCTTTGAAAATATCCAATAGTTTTTAAACTATTACAAACATCATTTTTAACTCAGACCAAAGATATTTACAAGCAACAAGACCAATTAGATGCACAATTTATTAAATAAATTTAAAAAAATAGGGAAAACACATATTAATGAGAAGGAGCACTGCTACTGCTATGGACCATTTGGTACAAGTCAAAACTGAAATGTATGCAAATGTTTAATTTTTTTACAACATCTTAGTAAGACATTCCTAAATATTCAATCATTATGTCTACCTAAATTTAACTTACTAGGAGTCTATCATTGGCATTACCATAAAAAGAGGACTTAATCAAGGCACGGACAATCTTTTCAATTGACACAATTTCAAAAGAACTTTAGAGTTCATTGCCTTCTCAACTCAAATCAAGGAACCCTTCCTAACATCTCTTAGCATTGTATCAGTAAATTGAATGGTATAGTTTTATCTCAAGACAAAATACTCAACTAAATACTCCTTAAATGACCTAAGAACCAAAGTTGATTGTTCATTGTGTGTGCATTGAGGGGTGTCACAACAAATAATAAAGAAAGAATTAATAACTGACTGAGTCACTGCTTTGTGAGTATAAAGGGCAGGATGTGCACGGCCGTGACACTGTATATGAGCATTTTAAAATGATAATAATTGATTTTATACATAACCATACTGTAATGACACTGTCTTATAATGTTAGTAAGTATGTACAGACGGTTTAACTTGCTTTTTAAATTATGTACTATCCTTGTGGGAGTTAGTTTGTTATTATATTTTTTATTTCCAGTTGTATAATATTTGAAACAAAAGAAAATTATGCCAGTCAAAGTGAAAATAAAGAAATAAATGACAAGCAGCAAATTAATAGGAAACATTTTAAAATAATAGGTACCTTTTGGAAACTCAAGTAAAGGACCAGGCTCTCCTTGGTATCTGGCAGATTTACTTGTAAAGTGTAATTTGTCAGATAGCTTATCAAAAGAACTTTATCTGAAAGTGGTGAAGCTGTCGGATAAGTTTCTGATAGTAGACTTAAATTTTATATCATACATTACCTATCTCGTAAGCAGTGGTTAGTGGTTAATATTTAGTTTAAAGTCAATGAATCATTCAAAGTGACGTAGTTTAGAAAGCACATTTTATAATACAGTAGGTACAACATGAAAATTTCAAAAGTATGGGTGGTAACCCGAATAACAGGGACCACATTCCTTAGAAATGATAACAGAAAAATGTCCACACCAATAAAATCAAACGATTGAAGATTCTAATCATCTCTTTCGAATATGGAATTGTGATAATAAATTCCACAAGTTACGGGACTTGAAGAACGCTACAATAAAAATAAGGTTAAATTAGAAAAAAGTCGATTTACAAACGTGCTCGAACGAGCGCGTGGCCGTTACTATATCTAAACATTAGACAAATATGTACTTACCAAATCATAGTCCCATGTTTTTCAATATTCCCGTCGTTTGTCGCATAATCTGAAGTAAATCCGACAAATAAAACTACTTTTTCAAGTCACTGCATTGGAGTAAAAATTATAAACACGTGCAACACGACCACCTTCGTCCGCGTCGTTCGTTGCACTTAATAATTTGGTGTTGTCGCTTGTCAATTTTAATTAATGATTTTATTGCTGGCCGCATCTAAAATAAACAATTTTATAATATGAATATTACAAAAATAGTATTTGGAACTTATTTTCATGTCACAATAACAATTACATTCATTATTTCGAAAAACCAAAATAATTTTATGAAATACTATTCGAATCATACCTGGCAATAATTTTCCGAAGTGTCATTTTATTTCCCAAATTCCCAGTCACATTCGTGTTCTATTTTTAAAATTGTTTGATTTCTTTTACCATTTTTCCTATCATTTGTTTCAATTAATTTATTGATAAAGTTTTATGCTTTTTCCTTCAGTGATACCTTAAAATGGTTAATTCAAGTTTAGCGTATGAAATTCTCCTGTACATAAACTCTTTTTATTTTGGTCTCTTTGCAACATGTGAATTGGGAACGCTGATCTTGAAATCTGTATTGATTATAGAAAAATACGATGTACGGGAGGATCCCACTAAAATAGGCCAGGATTATGGTGTGTTACTAGGATTATTTATAATAGAAGCAGCTCGACTAATACTTGGACGAAAAGGCAGTCTCAGTGAGAGAGGTGAGTGAGAATTATTTATTTTGAATATATTCTTTCTCAGCAATGCGTTTAATTTTTTAAGCCTTAAATAAATTATTTCAAGATTCACTTTCCGATCTTCAGTAAATCTGGTAAACTGAACTCATTAGCATTTTCTGGGTGTGGCAGACATACTATCTGAAAAGAAAACATCTCAAGTAAATTTTCTTAATTATATGTCTTTCAGATGTACCTGTGATGTTCTCGGTGCTTCTGACAGTGCCTTCTATTATAGGAGTGCTGTACCTGCTCATCTGGCAAGTGGTGGTCCTCCGAATTGAGTACATTTGGTGCACCCTCATGCTGTCCATACAAACATTGGAGCTTATGTTCGCTTCCATGTTCATTGTGACCATGTGCAGGGGGCCTTCTTATGACTAACCTACTTACTTGGATGGCCCATTGACCCAAAATGAGTCTTGGCGTCCCTATGAGATAAAGCCATTTTTAGAAACTAGTCTTAGAAAATGTTTATACAAACAAATTTTACTGAGACAGAAGTATTGCTGAGCATATTATTGTGGGACTAGAGAGAAATGTCTCATAGCCAACTATAGATCCGTCTGTAATACTAACTGAATGTCAGACTTTTAACAAGATTCAAGAAGCTTTTACGAGATAGTTACTATATTTTATTGACTTTAAAAAATATATTTATACTTTTAACATTAAGAATGTAAAATCAATGCATAATTATTATTATTCAATTCAAAATATTACCTACTTACATATTTTAATACCAGTATATTTTCTGTGGTTATCTTTTTATATTAATTAGCAGAGTTTTTCTAGTCATGTATAAAATCTCATCCCAATTTTGGGCAATTTAGCATTTTTTTGTTCGGAACTAAAGTTGCTTGTCTCATGCCAATGTCAATCCAAGCCATGTTTGAGACCATATTGCTATTACCTTATGGTAAAATACAAAGAAAAATTGATACCATACTTTTGTGAATCTGCCAAATTTTTGTAGGGCTCAAAAGCAATAACAATCTGAGGTGTACAGTCTAAATGAGTTTGAAATGTGTAATTCTTTGTTTCAAAAAATGAGAAACTTTCTTAGATGTATGATACAACTATATATTCACTATTTGTGTACACTGCAAGTTTTGTATAAGAAAATAATGTTTGACTGTTACCAATATTAGATGTGAATTACACTATTGAACAATGCAGATATAAGTACCTATGTTATGAATGTTGTGGCACAATGTTTACCGAGTGTATATTTTTGAATGCAGTTTTTCTGCAAGTTTTACACATATTTGCATGTTACTTAATAGATTCTACCTATTTAACAAAAAATATTTTGTCCTGATAATAATGGTAGAACTATATTACTGATAGATCTTAAGCATTTTAACTTTTTAACTGTAATGCCAATGTATTTACTCAAGTTATCTTAAACTAAATTCAGCCCTATTTGTAACAAAAGTGATATTGTGGCCTTTATTTAGATGTATAAAAGTATTACTATCATGACAAATCTTCCATTGTATTGTAGAAGATTATGAAACCAAAGTTTTATGTGTCCCATATTTGTTAGTGCTTTTAGTTGTATAGCTGACATTTATCTTGCCTTCAAACATAAATGCTCTATTTAGATGTTTTGTTTTACCAAAGAAAAGTAGTATGTACAGAAAGTATAACTTTACTTTAATAATAATTTGGTTTTAGCACAAATATTCTAGTCTGTAATAAAACATAGTATTACATTATGAAGTATTCAAAAGTTTCACTGATTCAGATCTTAATTTGATGAACATGTTTGTAAACACTTTTTGCTGTGTACTTAAATAAATATTTAAAGTTGCAGCTTGACTTTTTACAATCCCTGTTCTGTTATTTCCTATATTCAGCTTGTAAATATAAAGGCATTCTTCCCCTTGCCATTTTATCTCTTTTATGTACTCTTAGTTCATGTCTCATCAAAGCTTTTCTAGTACCATACTTGTTTCCACAAATTCTGCAGCCAAAATCTTTGATTCCAGCATGATCAGACTTGAAATGCACATCCATATCCTTTTGTGTGTAAAAGCCTCTGCCGCACTCCACACATTTAAATGGCCTGTCTTTTTTATGTGTCAGCAAATGTCTGTTAAGATTACTCCGAGTCAAGAAGTGCAGTTCACACTTGTCGCAAGAAAAGGGCTTGTCTCCGGTGTGTGTTCTCATGTGAATCTTCAAAGACTCCATGAATCTCCCTCGGTAAGGGCACGTTGGACATTGATATGGCAAATCAAAGCTGTGTAATTGCATATGCCTGACTAAATTATCTTTCCGATACAACTTGCCGCACACATCACAAATCAGGTGAGAAGCAGACTCATGTCGAGCTAGATGCCTCTTGTACAGTTGGGCTGTCAGTAAACCAAAACATATAGGGCACTGAATACGCACATTCCTATGTTGCTTTGAACTTTTATGCATCACATATTCTTTATGAGTGTGGAAATGAAGTTTACAAAGCTTGCAATTGTGGGATCCTAATTTTTTTATGCTTATATCATTAAAATCATTGCTATTGTCACTATGAATGTCTGTTGTTACAGAATTTTCTGAACATTGCTGGAGTTTAGCCTCTGTTTCCTTTGCTAACTTCCTAAATAGAATGGCTCCTTGAAGAAGGGAGTAACAATTGTCACATAAATGCTTAGGATTTTGATCGTCTTCGGCTATGACAATATCCCCGAAAGTTTTTACTGCTTCAGACGTATCAAGCGTTGAATCAGCGTTATAAATTGGTATTGTACCATCCTTCAGACAAATTCTGCATTTAAATGTGTCCTTTAATTCATCAAACTTTGGATTTTCTACTGTCTCAGTTTGAAGAGCTTTCTTTTTATCTATATTCTTTTGTCGCTTGCGCTTTAATATTCTATAGAAAAAATACGACGTAGCCATTATTGTTATTATATAATTGTGTTTTTCCAAATCCAAGTTCAAATTTCTTAAATAGAAACAAAAGAACTTTTGATCAACAAAATCAGAATCAGCTGAGTGAGATCAAATTGAAATTGAAATTTTGTTCCAGCTGTCAATGTCAAATAAAATCTTAAACTTTTTTTAATACTGCAAAGATTAGCAATCTTATAACTACACTCAGACGCCCGCAGAATTCTCTTTTTTTTACCCCACTGCTAGACACACTTGTTGTAAGTCATTTAATTTTAAACAATAATTAAATAGCACCTTATAAAAGACTAAACATCATTATCTCAGATTAATTCATTACATTCTGAGGTCGATAACCCCTAACTAAATATCTGTCAATGTGTCAGTGTACTTCTCTGCATTCAAAACAAACAAATCAAATCCAATCAATTCTCAATCAAACATATCACTCGGACGAAACAAAACATTAACCGAAGCAAGATTTTTGTATTTGTAATAATTTTTGCTGTGTACAATGGCATCATGGTATTATTTAACGAAATGTATGAAAAGAAAAAAATGCAGCAACAATAACAATATTCACGATTATTACTACAAATTGACGACGTACAACATTAAAACAAGTAACAATCGCAAAATGAAATGCAGAGTATGTTTGCAGAAAGGCACTGTAGAAATATTTGGAAATGAAGAATCAAATGACATTATTGAAGCTTTACATACATTTGGAGATATTCAAGTAAATGAAAATGACGACAACTCGAGACTTCTATGTGATAACTGTTTTTCTTTTGTTAAAACCGCCATTCTATTCAGAAAAATTGCTAAAAAGTCTGCAGAGGTGTTGAGTCAGCCTTTGAAAGAGGAATCGTTCCAAGATGCTGATCAAGCATCTAATCACAGCTTTAGTGATGGAGAAAATGCGGAATCCAAACACAATTGGCCAGCAATAGCCAGTGAAGAAACAGATGACAATATGGTGAACATAGTAAAGAAAGAGAAGAAAGAAAAAACAAAATACTCCCCAAAAGTCACGTGCCATATCTGTAGTAAAGTCATCAATCGGTCATACTACAAAGAGCATATCACTATGCACGATCCAGACCACAAAAAGTATATTTGTGATGTCTGTGGAAAATCGTTCAGGTTACGCTGCGCTTACCACAATCACAGTCTTCGGCATAGAACTGATTTTCCATATAAATGCACATTCTGCCCTTACAGAGGACGTTACGCTGAGCTATTGAAGACACATATGAGGACACATACTGGAGACTATCGGTACATGTGCACGGAGTGCCCTGCCCGATTTCTCTTCAAAAGTAATTTAAACAGCCATATGTTAAAACACAAGGAACCTCAGTACAAATGTGACACATGCAAGAGAGCATTCCATACAACGTTAGCCATGCAACGGCACTTTGAAGCTGATCATTTGGGCATCAAGAATCATGTATGCAATATTTGCGGAAAAGCATTCGGCTACAGAAATGCCATGATGAAACATCAAAGACATGTCCACAAAAGAGAAAAATTGTTATTTGGACGCATGCCTTCTTATTTGGAAGCTGAAAACAAGAAACAAAATATTTTGTAGTGATATTAAACAAGGCTGATTGTATTACATATAATAATTTATTGAGCCTAGGTTTTATATAAGAAATGAAATTATAACAATGCAACATTAACAGGTGGATAAATCACAGGTTCGCTTTATGTATATATATTGGAAATAAACCTGTTGATTTTTATATTGTCATTGTTTCATTTAATATTTAAATATGTGGCTAATATTTAAGTTATATTATTATAACTCTTTGACATTGTTTTTAAATTTTTACCTACCCACTTTTAAGGTACACAGATTTTTCACCTAAAAGGTTGAAATGAAAACATGTTATTTTCTGAAGCTATTTTATTTCATGAAAAATTAAATAAAATAATACACAAGGACCATAAATAACAATCACAGACAAAATTAGATTAAATAAATAATAGTAAATAATTGATATACACTACTTCAGCCAACCAAAATTTGGAATTAAATGAATAAATTTTTTACTGTTTTAAAGTCGCCATTGTACATAATTATAATTGATAACATTAATATACGTAATCAATATGTTGCATACATTTGTGTGACTTCAATTTCATTAATTTTAGTAATCAAAGAAGTCTTCATTAGGAAACAAATACTTCAGATGCGAAAGCAAAATGCTTGTTTTGCTTTTATTATTTCAGTTGGAGTCAAATATTTATTTATTTGGAACTATTTAATGAGGTACAAGAGGTCGCCCGCGACTTTGTGTATTTTACGAGAATTTTTTTAAACTTTTAAAATTGTATCACAAACTAACTAATACAACTATAATTTAACTGAGTTTTGTACGTTTTAATTAACTTATCAAACAAATATTTTTTACAGCACATTATTAGCGCTAATTTGAAAGATACATTTTGATTAATAACGAAGACAACATTGCTTTAAATATGTTTAGGGTATTGTTATTATTATAATAGATGATGAATCGATGTATATAATTTCGTGAAGCTATCTGGTACATATTTTGTTAATTCACAGTTGCAGCATAAAACCAAAACAAACTTGAATAATACTTTTTAAATTTTATGCGACATTTTTAACTTCTATATTTGAAAGTACAACACATTTTGGCTTTGCAAATGATAAGTGATAGGATTTGGTACATTAGTGATTTTCCACAGAGTATTTTTTCCTCATGGAACTTTGTAGATCTAAGTTAAACAATGGGGGCGTTTGGCAGAAAAAATCGCTAGCGATTCCTAGCGATTTTTCTGACACAATCCGCCATTTAACCTAACGGTTAAATAAGCAAAATGGCGGATTGTGTCAAACAAACTGTACAGTTTTCGGCCAGGACATGTTTGCTAACTTCAGTCTATGCTTCAGTTGCGCTGACACAATCCGCCATTTTGCTTATTTAATCGTTAGCACTTCCTAGCGCTTTTTTCTGCCAAACGCCCCCAATGTTTAATATACTTATTAGTATTAATGGAAATATGTAGGTAGTTTTATCTTTATTACCATTTCGCATCGTCGTTTTCGAATCTTCGAACTGATTGTTATACCTTCAAATATAAGTGGATATGCCTTCTTAAACCTAGTTTTCTATTCGTATCTAACTAACATTTTACACACATACATACATATTAATAGTATTGTCGTGTATTAGTTTTAAACAGACTACACAATTGTCTATTTTTTATCGAATAATTCATATACATTTAAAGCAACTATAGAATATAATATATTATAGTTGATTTCAATCAAACATTTAAATGACATATATTTTGTAGTCCAATATACATAGTTAGTTACTTAAAGATTTCACCTCTCAAGAAAGCATTAAAATGTCTACTAAACTTATTGCAAAATGAATTTCAAATACTCGACAATACTGTTTCTGCTACTTGTAACATTCCTATGTACACTAACACATTAAAATGCTAAATACTATTCAACTCTCACTTTTAAATCGATTTAAATTAATGTATACGCGTTAATATTATTTAGATAGAAAGTTAGAAAAGTAACAATCTGAATAGAAAACTTTACATTTAGTGTAATGTGTGCAGAATGCGTCCAGATGTTACAAAGTGCTCAAAAATATTTCATTTAGACGAATAGTTTATGAGGCTCAACATAATTTGAACCTTATTTCATTATGTTAAAGTCCAAAATCAATTAGACATGGAGATACATACATGGTCTGCCTTATGAGTTTTAATTTTTCATTACAAGGTTCTTGAATCTTATTCAATTATGATAAAGTCCAAAATTAATGAGACGTGGACATGGTCTGCCTTATTTATTTTTATTTCATTATAAGGTTTAATTTTCCAAGTAAAGTAATAATAGCAGATTTGACCTCTATTTCTTTGAATAACAAAATGGTAGAACTGACTGTTTAGTTAGTACCACAAAATTTCTATCAATAATCTCCAACGCAGATCTTATATTTGGGTTTTGTTACTTGGATATTAATGTTTTATGTTTTACTCTGCAATTGGAAATCGTAATGGTAAATATTCTGATAAGCTCTCCAAGACGATAGATATTGGGTTATTAAATCATTTTACATTAAAAATCTGGTTTACTTGACTTATTTTAACTGGAAATTTCCTATGTAAATCAATGCCAATTTGAAATATTGTTTTTGATATTGAAAAGATGTTACGAAGAGTAGAGTAAGCGGATTCAAAAACACCTTAAAAGCTATACAATATTTTTATAAAATTCGCTAATAAATTGGTGCATCAATAGTCTATATTTAAAAAATATCACTAAAACAATACAGGTAGCAACATTTCTCTATTGTACACGTAAAGCCTAAAGGCTAATTCGAATACAGCGCGACGGCAATTTATCTATATTTTACCGAATTTATACATATGTACTTGCTATATTCTTTATAAACGATAGAGGAAGGATAGAAACCTTAATCGAAATTTATTTTAAAAAGGCATAACTGCTGACTTTTTTTCCGGCGTCTCTTCTCAGCAGGCCATTTACCTCGAGAAGGGCGAAAAAAGTTTTGACGTGCAAAAAAATAAAGTAACTCAAATTTCTGAATTAATTACCTATTCATAATTTGTCAATTCTTTTTTTTATAGATTCTGTGTCAGGTAAAAAATCGTTTCTGATAATATAAATTAAATTGCAAGACAGTCACTATCCTTCCAATATTTGTTTATAAATGTCCATTATAATAGTTTGTAATTTCTGCCTACAAAAGACTCACAGTAACTTTGAACACTATTTTTTTATATTCACTATGTATTAGAATTATCGCATACAATTGAAGCTGATTCTAACATTAACTAACTCTTTATACTGACGGTGAGGTAGCACGATAATATAATAAGATAGACACGTTTCACGAAACAGTTTTAATTGATATATTGCATTTTTATTTAATTATTATGGATTTAATTAGTTAGATATGCCATCAATCTTGCGAACAGAATGCACACTTTCTTATGGACGTAAGTCTTTCTGACGACGGAGTCGGATGATCTAGAAATGATCAACAGGTAGGCTAGCCAAGATGCCACTTTGACGAATTCGCCAGACGCTTTCGTAGCGATTTATATCTCCTAAACCTGTACATACAGATAGTTTCTGACTTTAGTTCAGTTAGATCTGAATGTGTAACCATGATCCAATCTGTCTGGTTGGTTTCCCTCTAAGGGTTGCGAAGGTGTGATGGCCGTCGCTTCAATGTAATAACCAGACTCGTCAAATCCTGGAACCCGCACAGAAACGGAATAAGAAGAAGATATAATTGGAATTGGAACCTAATGAGACTTGAGAGTCACATTTAAAAGCAATCGTAAAATGTTGATGGCAAATCTAACTATTTAAATCTATCTAAATTATGAGTAGGCAATATGTGTGTCCTTAGCATAAAATACACATTTTTGTTGTTTTTTGGCTACCACGTTGTACTTTTAATACTTTTACGATTACATTGAGATATTCATATTTTTAGTAATAGTAGCCCAAGCATTGATTTACAAAAACCCAAGATGCACAGTCTCGAACAAAAGTAACAGTCAATACTGTCACCAATAACTCAAAGTCAAATGATGAACATTATAACTTGCAAATTGAACTTTATGCAGATTAGGTAAGATTGTTTTCACAAGGGAGTGTTCAAAATTGCGATGACGCGGGTGACGCAAGACTGTTTGAAATAAGAGCACTCTGCACTTATTTTTTAGGGACATTTTTGAGTCGTTGATTGTGTATCTTAGGTTTTTGTATATCAATGGCTACAAGTTATAATGTATTGTGACATAAAGCAACCTGATTTTCTCGTGTTGCTTATTACTGTAACACGCACTGATTTATAATACTGGACAAGTGTACGTAATTTCGATAAAATTTCGTAGTTCAATTTATTTATTCTAAGATACAGAACGATACAACTTGGAAGTAATATTGGAAAATACAAAAATTTACGCCATGTTTACACTTGCGAAAAAAAATGTAAGTCATGTTATTTAAATAATCTTTCAAAACTAATAAAATCATAATTTCCTTTTGCTTGTTCCAAAAATTCGGTTTATTTTTTAGTTTTCTTCGAATAAATTTTGCAGTTTACTATAATATTTTTTAACATTTACATGTTTGGTACATAATTTTAGCTTGCAATATTAGGGATGTATTTACTTCTAAGTTGTATAGTCATGCCGGAATGTTCCGAATAGAGATAGACACAAAGACACATAGATTACATTACACATAAATATTACAACAATTTGTAAATATGACATTTTATATTTGTTATTAACAGTGTTTTGTCAAAAGCTATACAAATAATTATATTCATAGTCGATAATATAAGAATGAAGCCTTAATTAATATAAACATAGTAGTTTATATGGAATGCTATTACTAAAGGAACTATTTATTTATTTTGCGACAAGGTTTTATTAGTCTATTTAACTGTTCCTATACTTATTTCTAGATTGGATATACTATAACAATTCCTTCTATTAGTACATGAAATTCTGCAACCGAAACTAATCATGGTTTTAATATTCAGTCGCTTTGTAATTTTCACATTCCCGCAAAACATTATGATGATCAATAAAATTATATTTAATTAATTGACATTTACATTCAAGCAATTATTATCATAATCTCAATTTATCATTTCAAATAACTCAATTGAAGACATCTATTTGGCTTTTATTATTCTAACAACCAATATATAGCATAACAACGACCATGTTTCAGAAACAATGTCGTCAAATTATAGTCCTAAATAAACTATTTACGAAAGATCAAAATCTACCAAATGGTAATCTACATACCTAATTAGTCCTCTTTTGACCTGTATACTTTCTACCATTTAGTTAACTGGCAACACTAATACTAATGAAATTCAATCTAACTTAAGCGGAACTAATTTACTTCACAAAAGTCAAAAGAGCCTACACTGAGCTGTGTTATAGTCAAAATTATTGTTCTACGATTCATTACACGCATTGACAAACTTTATTTATAATTAAAAAGCCCGTCAATTATTGTACATTTATTTGCATAATTAAAATTAATTTCCCAGGCGTTTAAAATATAAGTGTTGACATTATTATTTTTATTATATCTTGCGTTTTATAGTATCACATAAGATTAACAAAAAAATTAAGTATTTTTTCTAACACTGGTAACACAAATAATGAATTGGCAGTTTAATTGAAAAACCAAAATGCTTTTTTGTGTCATGGTCTTTACGGTGCGTTTTCTTCCGATACCAATAAATTAACCGTTTTAAATTAGTAATTACAAAGTGAAAACAATATTTAAACTAAGTCGCTTATTTTTAATGTCTCTGAGTATGTCATTGGGAAGAAAATAATTTTCTTATTTCTGTATAAACTTGTACCATATGCAGAACGCAAAAAAAGGGGGGTTTTTGGAAAATATTTTTGCTAGATGGTGGAACGTAAACATTCGAATTCCTTTGTAAGGGTGAGACTCCACCAATGCGGTGATAGCGGAGAAGTGTCGTTAGCAGCCAATAGGATTTTGGCTCAAAATGTGGCCATCTTACATAATTAAATCCTATTGGCTATTTATGACGTATCTCCGCTCCGCTCACACATCTCCGCTTTGGTGGAGTCTCACCCTAGCTTGTGATTGCCGTGTAGTGCCGTCCTAGAATAGTAACTTTCCTATCTCATCTCGTAGGTTTCGCATTCTTATAAATCTCGTAAAGCTTCAGATCAATAAATGTACAGCAAAGCTCTCAGTGTCCTTTAATTTTGTTAGTGGCAGCACCACTTTCATCATTATTAAAATGACCCTATTTAAACCGAAAGAAGTGATCTGTCAGATGTAAAATAACTTAAGCATTATAGGCCTAGGTTCAGCGATGGAATGCAACGGGCTGATGGCGTAGATTAAATGACCTATTTCTAGGGCCGTCTTTCACCTATTAGAGGCACATGAACCTTTAAACCTCTGGTTTGGTAATCAAGAATCCTGGTCTGGAGGCCCCAAATGATCGCGGGGCCTTGGGCACGTGCCCATTATACCCAGTGGGAAAGAGGGGTCAGCCTATTTCTTTTGGACTCGTCGAAGCACTATCCAATCGACCAATGACAGCCCACTTCAACCCTAGCACTATCAAGTCGATCAATGACAGCACAACTCAGAAGCTTACGTACCGCCATCTACCGAAGACGCAATTAAAAAACCACCCTTATTCACATAAACCTAAGCTCTGTAATTACCTGCGCCCGTTACAACGCTCGACCAATGATAGTACAACTCAGAAGCTTACATACCGCCGTCTACCGAAAACGCAATTCAAAAACCACCCCTATGCACATTAATCTAAGGTCTGTAATCACCTGCGCCCGTTACAACGCTCGACCAATGATAGCAGAACTCAGAAGCTTACGTACCGCCATCTACCGAAAACGCAATTCAAAAACCTCCCTTATGCACATTAACCTAAGGTCTGTAATCACCTGCGCCCGTTACAACGCGACGAGTCTCGTGCTGCAGCCGCGCCACTTCTCCTGCAGTTTTCTGTGCTCCTCGTACTGCTGGTCCGTTATGTGTTTTACTGCTGTTGAACCCTGTGGGAGGATTTGTGTTAGTTACAAGTGCTCAGTCTATAGATCAACTATAGAGTTTCTTGCCGCTTCTTCTCGATAGATGACTGCTTTTGGAAGTCAGTGGTAGAATCCTTGTGTAATGTAATTTTTTTTTGACGATTTATAAGTGCATCTTAAAAGCCTAGTAAATAAAAAACTTTATGATTTTGATTTAGACTTTGACTACGCTCTACCTCTCTCAAAATATCTTATCATCATTGGTACACAGTATTTATATATCTAAATTTTACTTCACCTTAATCTTCCTCGGATCCAGGTTCGCTCCCAGCGTCTGCACGCCCTTGGCCAGCTTGGACAGCGGGGACAGCACCATGCTGGTGGCGGCGACCGGTCTAGTCAACTTACCTAGGCAGCTAACGTTTCACACATGTAACATCACTAGTAAGACATCAATAGATGAACTCACCTTAATCTTCCTCGGATCCAGATTAGCCCCCAGCGTCTGCACACCCTTAGCCAGCTTGGACAGCGGGGACAGCACCATGCTGGTGGCCGCTACCGGTCTAGTCAACTAACCTAGGCAGCTAACGTTTCACACTTGTAACATCATTAGTAAGACATCGATAGAGGAACTCACCTTGATCTTCCTCGGATCCGGATTAGCTCCCAGCGTCTGCACGCCCTTAGCCAGCTTGGACAGCGGGGACAGCACCATGCTGGTGGCGGCGACGGGACTAGACAGCGTAGGCAGCTGACGTATTCGCACTTATAATTAACTATCTACTTGAGGAGGCAATGGTTAGAGCAATCGGCTTGCTGTTGCTAAAGTTAAGCAACGTTCGCAGAGGCCAGTCATCGGATGAGTGACCGAAAATGTTTACCTCGAGATCCTCGTGCTTTGGAAGGCAAGTAAAGCCGTTGGTCCTGCCCCTGATCTCTCTACGGTCGTGTCACATTGCTGTCGCACCGAATTATGAGAGTGAAGGAATAGGGAGTGCACCTGTGCTTGCGCACTCACTTGTGAACTCACCTTGATCTTCCTCGGATCCAGATTAGCGCCCAGCGTCTGCACGCCCTTGGCCAGCTTGGACAGCGGGGACAGCACCATGCTGGTGGCGGCGACGGGGCTGGTCAGCGTACGCAGCTGACGTCTTCCCACTTATAATAAATTACTTGAGGAGCTTGATGGCGCAATGGTTAGAGCAATCGGCTTGCAGTTGCTAAGGTCAAGCAACGCTCGCAGAGGCAAGTCATCGGATGGGTGACCGGAAAATTTTCATCTCGAGCTCCTCCGTGCTTTGGAAGGCACGTTAAGCCGTTGGTCCTGCGCCTGATCTCTCTACGGTCGTGTCTGATTGCTGTCCCTTCGAATTATGAGAGTGAAGGAATAGGGAGTGCACTTTTGCTCGCGAACTCACTTTCACTTGTGCACTATAATATATCCCGCGTACCTACCTGGCTGATTGTTAGATCGGCCGCCATGGCCGAATACGGCCGGAGGGGGTAAATACATGACTAGTAAGGTATCAATAGGTGATCTCACTTTGATCTTCCTCGGATCCAAGTTAGCTCCCAGCGTCTGCACGCCCTTGGCCAGCTTGGACAGCGGGGACAGCACCATGCTGGTGGCGGCGACCGGTCTAGTCAGCATACCTAAGCAGCTGACGTCTTCGCACTTATAATAAACTACTTCAGGAGCTCGATGGCGCCGTGGTTAGCGCGTTGGGCTTGGTTGCTAAAGTTAAGCAACGTTCGCAGGTGCCAGTCATGGGATGGGTGACCGAAAACTTTCATCTGGAGCTCCTTCGTGCTTCGGAAGGCACTTTAAGCCGTTGGTCCTGCGCCTGATCTCTCTACGGTCGTGTCAGATTGCTGTCCCACCTACTTAAGCGAGTGAGGGAATAGGGAGTGCATCTGTGCTTGCGCACTCACTTGTGCACTATAATATATCCTGCGGACCTACTTGGCTGATCGTAAGATCGGCCGCCATGGCCGTATACGGCCGGAGGGGGTAAATACATGACTAGTAAAGTATCGCTACATGAACTCACTTTGATCTTCCTCGGATCCAGGTTCGCTCCCAGCGTCTGCACGCCCTTAGCCAGCTTGGACAGCGGGACAGCACCATGCTGGTGGCTGCAACCGGTCTAGCCAGCGTAGGCAACTGACGCCTACGCACTTATAACTAGTAAGTAGTTAGATATCGAACTCACCTTGATCTTCCTCGGATCCAGATTAGCTCCCAGCGTCTGCACGCCCTTCGCCAGCTTGGACAGCGGGGACAGCACCATGCTGGTGGTTGTGACGGGACTAGACAGCGTACGCAGCTGACGTCTTCACACTAATAATACATGAGGAGCTCGATGGCGCAGAGGTAAATGCGTTCGGCCTGCGGTTGTTCAAGTTAAGCAACGTTCGCAGAGGCCAGTCATCGGATGGGTGACCGAAAACTTTCATCTCGAGCTCCTCCGTGCTTTGGAAGGCACGTTAAGCCGTTTGTCCTGCGCCTGATCTCTTTACGATCGTGTCAGATTGCTGTCCCACCTAATTAAGCGAGTGAGGGAATAGGGAGTGCATCTGTGCTTGCGCACTCACTTGTGCACTATAATATATCCTGTGCACCTACCTGGCTGATCGTAAGATCGGCCGCCATGGCCGAATACGGCCATAGGGGTAAATACATCACCAGTAAAATATTGATAGATGAACTCACCTTGATCTTCCTCGGATCCAGATTAGCGCCCAGCGTCTGCACGCCCTTGGCCAGCTTGGACAGCGGGGACAGCACCATGCTGGTGGCGGCGACCGGTCTAGCCAGCGTCTTCAGCTGACGCCTACGCACTCATAACTAGTAAGTAGTAAGATATCGAACTCACTTTGATCTTCCTCGGATCCAGGTTAGCTCCCAGCGTCTGCACGCCCTTAGCCAGCCATGCTGGTGGCTGCGACGGGGCTGGTCAGCATGCGCAGCTGATGTCTTCTCACTTATAATTCATACATCGCTAAGAAGATGTCCATAGATGAACTCACTTTGATTTTCCTCGGATCCAGATTAGCCCCCAGCGTCTGCACGCCCTTGGCCAGCTTGGACAGCGGGGACAGCACCATGCTGGTGGCGGCGACCGGTCTAGTCAGCATACCTAAGCAGCTGACGTCTTCACACTTGTAACATCACTAGTAAGACGTCGATAGATGAACTCACCTTAATCTTCCTCGGATCCAGATTAGCCCCCAGCGTCTGCACGCCCTTGGCCAGCTTGGACAGCGGGGACAGCACCATGCTGGTGGCTGCTACTGGGCTGGTCAGCGTACGCAGCTGACGCCAACACACTTCTTACTAGTAAGTAGTAAGATATCGAACTCACCTTAATCTTCCTCGGATCCAGATTAGCCCCCAGCGTCTGCACGCCCTTAGCCAGCTTGGACAGCGGGGACAGCACCATGCTGGTGGCTGCGACCGGTCTAGTCAGCGTGCGCAGCTGTCATCTTCACACTTGTAACATCACTAGTAACATATCTAGAGATAAACTCACTTTAATCTTCCTCGGATCCAGATTAGCTCCCAGCGTCTGCACGCCCTTAGCCAGCTTGGACAGCGGGGACAGCACCATGGTGGTGGCTGCGACGGGACTAGACAGCGTAGTCAGCCGACGCCTACGCACTTATAACTAGTAAGTAGTAAGATATCGAACTCACTTTGATCTTCCTCGGATCCAGGTTCGCTCCCAGCGTCTGCACGCCCTTAGCCAGCTTGGACAGCGGGGACAGCACCATGCTGGTGGCTGCTACGGGGCTGGTCAGCGTGCGCAGCTGCCGCAGCGCTGACTCGCTGTGCGACTGCGCAATGTTCAGCGTTATCTCGTGCTGCGAATTCGACCGCACGTGGAAATTCACGCCCTCCTGTGGTGATAAGTTTTTTGGTGCTGTACAAGCGGAAAGGGTGCGAATAGACGGACAACTAGACGAGATTCACAGTTGCGTAGAAAGATAAGCAGACAAATAAGTTAAAGGTAGCTTTTCTAAAGAATTGATGGACATCACTAGCGCTAATAAGTTCGTTTGTCCGCACATGTATGTTTTTGTTGTTGTATGTGTTCCTATTTTTTCGTGAAACTATTTCAGTTGACTGAAATGACACCTAACATCTTTAAACATATTTACATAGATTCATTAAAAAATTAACATAAAAAATAAATTATAACAGAAAAACCTTCTTTCACATCATTGTGTTATCCATATTGCTACATTACATAAAGATGAATTTCTTTCAAATGCAATCCAACGATCAGACCCCAATTTTATTGGCCAGTATATTCGAAACCATAAGCGAAATTGATGATGATGATGTAGTCCCGGCCGATTTCGGCCACAGCGACTGTCTTCAGCTCCGGTCCTATCGTTGGTGTGCTCGCATGTGGCTTATACAGCCAATTTTGTTTGTAAAAACCCTTGCACCCCATAAGCGAAATTATCATACACATAAACAAGGAACAGATTCAAAAATAACAAAAAAAAATACGATAGCTAGCTTACTATAGATGAGGGGTTTCGCATATGAAAAATCCGCTAGATGGCAGTAGGTAGGCGAAGCGTCTAACTGTTATGTGATTGGTTAATTTTGACATATATGTCAATGTCACCTCTACCCACTACCATTTAGCGGATTTTACAATCGCAAACACCCTCATTAGTTAGCCTATTGTAAAAATGGTGTATTGAAGTTGTATAAAACTACAGAGCACAACACACCTAAAGCTCAATATACTATATATAAGTAACAATCAGTCTGCACCTACACACGTACACTTGTGTAATGTGTCAAATGTTTACCTGCTGAGTATTGTCTTCAAAGTTGATGTCGTTGGAGCTGTGCGACAGTTTCTGTGAGAGTACGAGCGAGTTCGGAGGATTTGGCTTCGAGAACGACCCCTCACCCTCCACCTGAAATTTAACCGCGCGAAAATTGATAAACAATGTTTTAAAATTGATTTATTTCTTTTTATTATTTACAACTTGGAGGATTGATGGTTGGTTTGGAGGATGGAATAAATTATTTTCTTATTGAAATGATATTTTTGTATGTTTTAAACTGACTCTTTTTTTAGTAGGATTAATATTTTAAAATAATGTTAATACAATCATATAAATATATGTTGGTGGAATCTGTTAACTTGTCCATTTCATCCTTATTATTAGGCAGTAATTTCTGACAATCAAGATTTGGTGTTACGCTAACTAACTTGGTTTCAAATGAGGTCTTGTTCTGCACAGGGATAAGCAGATACTATTTTTTTCACATACACATTTCATTGGTAATACAAAATATTTTATGGAATTAACCCAAACTATTTCAAATTATATTATATTAAAGCGCGAGGGGTCGCCTGAGTGTGATGAATTGATGATGTTGTGTCTTGATTATGACTTATTTTGTTTGAGCTTCAGTTAAGTAAAGTACAGTTAAGTTTTGTTGACAGTTTTTAACTTAACTCAAAATTACGACTGCAGAATGACAAGTTTCAACTGATGAACTGGTGAGTAGTGAAAGGATATGCAATGCATCACAAAACTGAAAGTTAAAGCGCATAAAAGTAACAATAATATTAAGAGTTAAAAATATAGTTGGGAAGGGACATAACTTCTTGCTGTATAGTGCGCAGCTATTAAAATTTATAAATGTAGCCATCATAAATATAATTAGTAGAATAATACATATATAGCTCAAAATTAAAGGATTTATTCAAGAAGTCGAAAAAAAATACAGCCCGATATAAATTCATTCTAACAAGGGATACGACCAAAAATCTTATATCACGATAAATATATATAAAAAAAATCCATACCTGTATCTCCGGAGTCTTCCCCATCTCCACATCGAACGGATTAACCTTGCTAACATTACTCGGCGTCTTCAAACTCTGTTTGTCGACGGTGGTGACCACAGACGGCGCTGTAAACACCGTCTCCTTCTCTTGCGGCTCGATCATCGACGAGAACAGAGGATTCTGTATGAGTTCGCAGTCGTTTTCGTTGTCTGCTTTGCTTTGCTGATCTGCTACTTTGCCTGCTTGGAGGGAAATTTATAAGTAATGACCAGAACAAGGTATATTATAAAAATAGAAATTTGGTGTCAGTTACAACTTTTTTTTTGTAGCTTTGTATTGGTTATAATGACAAAAATAAGTATTTAAGCAATATTGTGAATATCCTTCAAAAATTATTTATGTAGTTTTAAGCTCGACGATATAAACAGTACTAGTCTATCAAGTCAGCGAACCAAAGGTCGAAAAATAATATTTTTGGAATAAATATTTTTGTTTTCATTCTTTTGCCCATATTAGTTTGAATATTTATCAATTATATTTATTTGGGATCTCAACACATCCAAACATCGAAATGTTTTAAGGGATAGAGATAAGAATAGGGCACGACGATGTTACATGGTATACGTACCATGTAACGACGTGCCTGATTCATATTTCCCATGTATACTTCATTAAAGTTACAAACACATTCAATCACTGCCACTCAAAAACACTCACCAATATAATGCTGGCTATTCTCAAAATTATCCAACGTGGGTTCAAATATATTCGTTCTATTTTCATCATCGGACGAGTAATCGGAGCTCAGGCCGTCAGACAAGCTACCTTTTTTCTTATCAGACTTATTCTGGCCGAGTGTGAAGATTTTCTTGGTGCGGGAGGTACCTGTTTGTAATTGATCGGAAATTATTTGTTGAAACCATCTTTGTAACGAAATGATGGAAGCCTTTGTCCTGCAGTGGAACATAAATAGGCTGATACCCTTATACTCTAATTTGTTGGTTTGTTTAATTCAGGCCAGAAGCATATTTATTAACAAACACACATACACAATCATAACAGGAAGACCTAATGCGATGGTGATGGTGCAGTTGTAGAAGCAATGTTAAAGTTTAATAGGTTTTAATGCAAAAACTAAATCATTTTACCCTCGTCTAATGCCTCGTTGTTATATTGGTCTAAGTACCGATCGAGCGACATGGAGAACGTTAGGAATGAGTCCTATGTCCAGCTGTGATCGGTCATGATGATGATGATGATGATGATGATGATGATGACGATGATGATGATAATGATGATGACGATGATAACGATGATGATGATGATGATGATAACGATGACGATGACGACAATGACGATGCTGACTCACCCTGGTCGAACTTGAGCTGCAGAGTGGGGCGGGCGTGGGCGTAAAGGTTTGGGTTAAATTGGTGGGTGAGAGGGTCATCGCCCATAACGGGAACGATAATGATGATTATGAGGGTGATGATTATGAGGATGATGATGATGATAACGATGACGACAATAATGATGCTGACTCACCCTGGTCAAACTTGAGCTGCAGAGTGGGGCGAGCGCGAGCGTTGAGCGAGTGGCTGAGCTTGTTCAGCTTGCTGAACTGCTCCGTCATGTTGTTGAGGGCCTTGGATCCTGTGATCAGGGACTGGGTTAATACTTCTAGTGATTTATCTATTTACTAGCGGCCGCCCGCGACTCCGTCCGCGTGGATTTCGATTTACAATATCCTATGTGTTATTCTGATGTATAAGCTATATTGTGGTCAAGTTTCATTCAAATCCATTCAGTAGTTTTTACGTGAAAGAGTAACAAACATCCATACATCCACACATCCATACATCCCTACATCCACACATACAAACTTTCGCCTTTATAATAGTAGTAGGAAGTATATTCGTAATACCATCGTTGATTCTGATATTTGTAAACACAAGTGCTTTAGCTACTCAAAACGGAGTCAAATCAATGTGTGGTGATGAGAAATCTTTACTAATATATAAAGCTCAAGAGTTTGTTTGTATGTTTGTTTGTTTGAACGCGCTAATCCCAGGAACTACTGGTCCGATTTGAAAAAATATTTTTGTGTTGGATAGTCCATTTGACGAGGTAGGCTTTAGGCTATTGGAAATCGAAATCCACGCGGACGGAGTCGCGGGCGGCCGCTAGTATATAAATAAACTAGCGGCCGCCCGCGACTCCGTCCGCGTGGATTTCGATTTCCAATATCCTATGTGTTATTCTGATGTATAAGCTATATTGTGGTAAAGTTTCATTCAAATCCATTCAGTAGTTTTTACGTGAAAGAGTAACAAACATCCATACATCCATACATCTACACATCCACACATACAAACTTTCGCCTTTATAATAGTAGTAGGATATAGATGTGCCGGATCGCTTAAAATGTAGATCCGCGAATACGGATCAGAAAACGGATATCTAGAGTCAAGATCGGATACGGATACGAATCTTTATTTTACTTATTCAAAAGTGATCTTAAAACGATATAAGTGCGGCAACCGAAATCCACACGGTCGGAGTCGCGGGCGGCCACTAGTAATATGATAGTAACACAAACTGCTAATACATGATACACATTACTTAGAGCTACATTATCAACAAATTTTAATGATCTGTACAATTCTACATTTAAAATTGGGCACTGACTAACAGTATGGTGTCGCCTCTTCGCCCCACCGGTGATATAGCGGCATTCAGTATGCGTTGATCTACCGTGGGCACGGGCCAACTGTTCCAACACCACACGAGTTGGCGACATGCTTCCCATCGGTTCAGCTGACAGGGAATAAGGATATGGGTGAGGATTTTTAGGTGGTAGGGAGGCAAACGTACGAGGGTCATCTGAGGTGCGATTCACTAAGTGCAAATGTCATAAAAACCTTGGTCGCAGCGGCGATGGAATCGGTAAAAATAGTAATTTTTTGTGATGAAATTCACAATCAGGGATGTTACGGGGTCGACAATCAACTGGAGTGATCATCTTTGTGTATTTAAGTGGAAAACAGTATATTAGAAACCTTTTACCGATGACATCGCCGCTGCAACCAAGACTTTTATGACATTTGCGCTTAGTGAATCGCAGCTCTGATGGTAAGTGATCACCGTTGCCCATGGGCAGTCATGAGCACTAACATATACAATCACATTGAAATATGAACTTTACTGCTTTGACATAAGACTCAAGGTGTATACATGTTATTGATCGTGACTGGACATAAACAACCGTACAGGGGGTCTTTCTTTTTTTTCGGAAAGGACATCGCTGTTTCCTGCAGCAGATAAAATAAAATAAAATAAATAATAAAAATAGTTTATTTCAGATAATTAAAATCCATATTTATGTTAGTACTACAAAGAAAAAAGACTTAAAAATAATGTTAGTTGACACAAATTATAAAAAAATAAAATAGATAAGATTAAAATGTAAGCTAATTGAGAGATATAAATCTCTTGTGCCAAGACAGACCATCATGGAGGTGGATAAGGTCCCGTGATCAGTCTCTGCACAAGGCACTTCCACAGCGGTGATGTGTATCTATCCGCTATTGTCTGCAAAATGCTGTTTGGGCTGCCACGCACCCTGCTTATCAGAGATGCAGTTTTCTTGCGAATAATAGCATTAAAACCATCTGTCTGGTAATTCGCGAACATGCCCGATGCACTGCAGTAGCGAGGCAGCCCCAACAACATCCTGAATACATTATTGTATTGTACGCGCAAGGTCCCCAGCGATCTTTTGGTATGCGCAGTCCACAGGTTCCCCGTGTAGATACTCTGGCAATATGCTTTGAAGAGAGTAACCTTAACCTGCTCTGTACATCGGTAGAACCTGCGAGCCAACATGTTTCCTCGGACCGCCAAAGCCCTACGCTCACGCTCAATGTCCTCATCGTCTTTCAGGTCACTGGTAATAATATGACCCAGATATTTAAATTTTGAGACGCGGTTTATGCTCATACCGTTAAGGGTTATGTCAATCGAGCTCTCAGGATATTTACCAGCGGCCCCAAAGACCATGCACTCCGTTTTCTTTACATTGTATGCAAGCCCATGGGTAGCAGCATATACTTCACAGACTCTTAACAACTCTCTCAGACCCCCCACCGTCGGGCTGAGCAGCACCATGTCATCAGCATAACTAATATTATTGATACTTACGCCGTCTATCCGACAGCCGACACGCATGCTGCTCAGCTCCACGATGAGGTCATTTACATAAATGTTGAAAAGTTTCGGAGAAGTTAACCCACCCTGCCTCACGCCACACTCCAGCACGTAAGCTTCTGAGAGAGAGTCAGCCCACCTTATAGAATTGGTCTGATTGGCATACCAATATTTCAGCACCTTTAGCAGCTCGTCCGGTACACTCCTGGCCCTCAACTTTCTCCAAAGGACGTCATAAGACACCAGATCGAAAGCCTTGGATAGATCAAGGAAGCAGGCGTACACCGGTGTCCTGCGATCAGTATAATATTGGACAGTGTGCTTCAAACTCAGAATTGCGCTTTCAGTAGAAAGTCCTGATCGAAATCCGAACTGCGCATCATGAATCTTTGCATATTTTTCTAATTCTTTGTCAAGCACACTGTCCAATACCTTAGCAATTATCGTTGCCAGTGATATAGGCCGGTAGTTTGATTTGCTCGAGATATCCCCGGTCCTATCCTTAACAATGGGCACTACGATGGTCTCCATTAAATCATGAGGCAGATATGAGTGACTTATGCACATTGAAAAGAACAGGGCCAGAACCCTCGGCAAGTGACAGCCAGCATGTCTTAAATGCTCAACACTGAGTCCGTCCCGACCAGGAGACTTGCCACCACACATTCTCTTTAGCGCTTCTCGCACTTGTTTTGCAGAAACACTTGTCAGCGTCACACCCCCCACACTTGCGGACATATTATCGGCAGAAACAGACGGGCCGAGTGGAGAATGTACCGTGAAATGATCCTTAAATGTATTTGCAATGCGCACAGGGTCGCTAAGTCCATCTACAGTCACAGGAAGACCAGGCCCAACATCACACCTTTTCGTTGCCTTCCAAAAATGTTTAAAATCGTTACCAGATCTATGTTTCGCTAGGATATCCATCTTTAGTTGATCTTGATTTCTTTGACACCACTTTAAACGACTCTTAAAGACTTTTCGCGATTCATACATCTGATCATAAACACTACCCGAGACTGGACGATTATGCAATATCCACACCCTGAAATTAAGCCTGGCCACCCTATGAGCGTCTTGGACATGTTTGTTCCAGCCACATAAATGTCTACTCTTGTTTGGCTTATTACAATTTTCCTTGGTCTTACTAGCTGCGTCACTCAAGGCATTCACAATGTTTTTATATAACCGATCTATTATGTGTTTATGTTCACCTAAACTACAAGGCCCATGACTGCAATCCACAAACTCAGGAGGAAAATCAATTAAACGTAATTTATTGTGACAAAGTTCTTGGTACTTGGATATCTTAAACTCATCCCTTTCGCCCCATATCACAGAATTTTGATGCGACCCGCGAGCACCTACTTTCGGCCTAACAATACCTACGTCACACTTTACTATCAGAGGTAGATGATCCGATACGAAAACATCCTCTAACACCTCGACCTCACTAACGGTCTGCCAAGCCGAGTTTGATACGACACAGTGGTCTAACCACCGCTTGCACCCATGGGCCGCGCTAACATAGGTGTACACATCAGATTGCAAACCGAGCTTTACAATATCAGCGCACAACCAGCTTTGATCGGTACAAAAGTTTGACAGTTCATGATAAAACATTTCATGTGGATGCGCATTAAAATCGCCTAAAATAAAGACACACTCAACGTTTTCACTGTCCACAATCGCGCTTAACTCTCCTAGCACCTCAGTGAATACGGGTAGATTGTCCAACGAGTCAGTAGGCATGTAAACAGAAAAAATAATAAAAGAAAGCAGAAGGCTACCTTAATAGTTTAACTTACTTACCAGCAGAATCAGTTACGAAGTGCTACTTCACTGGTTTTTAGGTTAGGAGTGGGAAAGCTACTAAAGGAATTCCGATATGTATTGGCGACAGCGTTCCCCTATACTATATTAAGTACTGATCAAAATCCTATAATAGCGCATGCCTAAGTCATCACAATCTTGCTGCATGCCAAAGAGCTTCGAACATTTTTGTGGCATACATAACTGGCATACCTACAAAATCCGCCATTTTAAGAAAATCAAGTTGCGGCGGCTAGTCCTGAAACTCATGTCAATCGACAGAGTAAGTAATTATAAACAAAAAGTGTTTGATATCAAAGCTCAAGTGATACGGTTTCTGAGATATAAAACCCCAAAAACTGAAAATAGTAATTTTAAATGACGATAAGTATGTTTGAACTTAATTATCTCAAAAACCATTGCTTTTTTTAGCTTTGATTACTTAACACTTTTTGTTTGTAATTACTTACTCTGTCGATTGATATGAGTTTCACGTCTGGCCCCCAAAACTCGTTTTTTTTCAAAATGGCGGATTTTGTAGGTATGCCAACAAGGTTCGATGCCCTTTCAGAACGATCCGTTCAGTGATTTGGGCTGTGCGTTAGATCACTATGGCAGTTAGTCACCTTTGAGTAATAAAATTACGAAGAAAGATTGCAAAAACTCACCGACGCTTCTTATATCAGCCACTAGTTGAGTTTCGCTAACGTTCCTTGTGAGGGTTGGCAGTCGGGACAAATCGAGGTACAGCGACGACCTGCCTCCACCGGATTGCCCTTGAATTGGGTGCACCTGAGAAATGAAATGAAATTATTTATTTAGCAAATTGATCTACCTACATAGTAAATTCTTTTGCACGACAATACTTATTTCACCCTACCAGCGCCGAGAATAAAAGAAGTATGATTTAACTCAACGGAATCACAGAACATATCTTTAAACTAAATCAAACAAAAATTATTTGTGATACAAAAGTGTGCACAGATGTTTTACAATAAATTAAAAATGTATTATATAAACAAATAAATAAATAAATAAATGCTGTGATCCTCAGCTAACATTAATAAATAAATGATGAAATAAATTATTTGTACTCGTATTTGTGAATTAACAGAATGTGAACATCAATGTCAAACCAATTTTATTAATGTCTTTACATGTGTCATGTTTGTGAACAATAAAGGGTTTATCTATCTATATGACTATTTAATTAACTAATTTTATGTATAAATTTTGGTCAATGTTTCATTATCACAACTTTAGTAAGAGCACAATTTTGTACACACATTGTATATTAATATGGAAATTAAAAACATTTAAAACACAACAACCAACACAATCTTACCAAGAGATAATTAAAATTTAACGTGTTGTTGATAAGAGGCAATAAAGAAACTTTATCCCTGCAGCTCAAATAGGTCTGTCATAGAATAAAATGTTTTATTTTATTTCAATTTCGGTTGATCACCAATCTGAGTAAGATATTAAGATCTAAACCAAACAGTTTCAAGTTCTAGTACTCAAAGTACTCGCTAGGCGGCGCTACAGTAGTTCTACTTTGTTTGATCTATAAAACTTAATTCTACTTTGTTTTCATCATAAGCTATCAATGCACATTTGGCAAAGTTAGCCTTTGTAATTTTATAACCACAACTAGCGGCCGCCCGCGACTCCGTCCGCGTGGATTTCGATTTCCAATAGCCTAAAGCCTTCCTCGTTAAATGGACTATCCAACGCAAAAATATTTTATCAAATCGGACCAGTAGTTCCTGAGATTAGCGCGTTCAAACAAACAAACAAACTCTTCAGCTTTATATATTAGTATAGAAGTATAGATTGGAATATTAGAGTAACAGCGAGTCATTGTAGCAACGACAGTCTACTGACAACGAAACTGTACAATGAAATTTTACATATCATAGGCAATGATTATAATTAGAATAGAAGAATTAAAATTAAGAATCAGATTAATGAACCGAGATTCGCAATTAGGAATCAGAATTCAGAATTGAAAACCGAGATTCAGAATTAAGAATCAAGAATCAGAGCTATGAATCTTAATTACGAATCGAGATTTGTTACCACGTATCTTGTCATGGCAATCGCTTCCGCTTTTGTGTAGCAAATATAAAGGCTATAAAGGCAAAAATCGGCGGACATTTAGAAAAAAATAGATATTTTTTATTTATTTAGAACAACCAACAAGAATAACACTGAACTAAAAATAACGTAATACTAGATACAGGACTTAAGGTTAAGTGTTTTCTTAATTATAGGTTGCCACAGCTTGGAAAGTGGACTGTGCAATTTATCTTAAAATTAACTAACCAAACATTATCTATCTCTGAACTAAATATAAGTACCTAAAGTAAAATTAAATTGAAGCAATATGCTCTAAAACTTTATTTAAAATTAAATGTACCTTACCTTAGACTTCTTCCTTTCCAACTTGACACCATCATGGAAGGGTATCGGAGGTAGCTTCAGAACATCTCGCGCAACCAGCAGAGACTCGCAGATAGAGTGCAATGATTCTGCAAGACAATATACATTACATAGAGAAAGCCATTCAGTAAGTCTACGCTTTGCTTCCTATTTTTGTAGTGCAAGGAGGAAATAATAATTGAAAAATTAATAAATATAGAACAATAAAGTATCCATATTTGATTATTAGCTGAGTGCCTACTTCGTCAAGCATATTTTTTTAACGTTATATTTCGGTCAAGTATAACCTATTGTCGATGCTGCTCCTAAATAGTGTAAATTTTGCTGACAGGAGCTGGATGCCAATGGGCGAAGATTGGCGATGTGGCGAATAATTAGAAAGTCCAGCAATGGACTGTGACAGGCCGATGATATTTGTTCCCAAACTCGTTTTTTTTATATTATTTATATTATCTTTTATAGATTTGACTAGGAATGTCTTTATGTTGATTTACGATTTTTAAAATTTTGGAAGTGTAGATAATTAATATTTATAAATTTACTTTATGTTGATATTGATTATGAAACTATATTGTTGATTCCGCTATTAATATACAAGTACACAATGTTGATACTAACCAATCATCTCATCCTTAGTATTAATAACAACAGCCATATTGTTGAAGAACCGCAGCGTCGTCGATCTGAACATGTGGAAGTACCCGGGTTCGTTGTTGTGCGTGTAATGGAACCTGATGCACACCACTGGATCCGAGGTTGGTTTCCGGCCGACGCTGAACAGCTGGTGAATGAAAGAATTAGGATTAAGAATCAGAATTAAAAATAAGAATGATGAATCGTAATTAAGAATCAGAATTAAGATTCAAAAACAAGAATTATTTCAAGAATCTATAATAATAATCAAGAATCTTAACTAAGAATCAAGAATCTAAATTAAAATAGTCTCTTGCAAGGTCACCCATGCTTCGGAAGGCACATTAAGTCGTCGGCCCTGCGCCTGAACTCTCTACTGTCGTGGCAAATTGCTGTCCAACCGAACTATAAGAGTGAGGGAATAGAGAGTGTATGTACGTACGTGTGCTGGCGCACTCCGTTGTGCACTCCATATATCCTGATTATCTGGCTAATCGTAAGGGCGCCGTGGCCAAAGAGGAGGACGCTGTCCATCTCCGTCTCTTGCGGGTTGCCGGATGGGTGATCCAGATGTTTGTCTTGAGCTCATCCGTGCTTCGGAAGGCATATTCGCCTGTTCTCTCTACGGTCGTGAGAAATTGCCGTGGCGGCGCTAGTGTCGACGGCGCCCAGCTCGACTTGCGTGACGTCACGCAGCGGCACGCGCTGGACGCTCAGCACGCGGTCCGAGGTCTCGTCGTAGTCCGCCACGTAGTACGCGTCGCTCGTCAGCAGGAGCACGCTGTCCATCTCCGTCTCTTGCGGGTCGCCGGATGGGTGACCGAGAATGTTCATCTTGAGCTAATCCGTGCTTCAGAAGGCATGTTTGCCTGTTCTCTCTGTGGTCGTGCGAAATTGCTGTTCCATCGAACGAGAGTGAGACAATAGAGATCGCAACCGTGCTTACGCATTCACTTGTGCACTATCTACTTAGGAGCTCGATGGCGCAGTGGCTAGCGCGCTCGGCTTGTGATTGGTAAGTTAAGCAACTTTCGCAGATGCCAGTCACCGGATTGGTGACCGAAAAATTTCTTCACGAGCTTACCGTGCTCCTGAAAGCGCGTTAAGCCGCTGGACCTGTGCCTAATCTCTCTACGGTCAGATTGCTGTCCCACTGAACTGTGAGAGTGAGGGAATATAGAGCGCAACCTTGCTTGCGCATTAACTTGTGTGCTATATGTATAACCTACGTATCTGGCTGATCGTTATATCAGCCGCAATGGTCAAAAAACGGGCAGAACGGTATTATATAATATCTTACGTACCCAGTTGGTCGTAAGAATGGCCTCCGCACCCAAAATCAGCTAGGACAGTTTAATAATTCCATACCGTGGCGGCGCTCGTGTCGACGGCGCCCAGCTCGACTTGTGTGACGTCACGCAGCGGCACGCGCTGGACGCTCAGCACGCGGTCCGAGGTCTCGTCGTAGTCCGCCACGTTGTACGCGTCGCTCGTCAGCAGGAGCACGCTGTCCATCTCCGTCTCTTGCGGGTCGCCGGTACTGTGGGAGGAAGAACGAAGAACTTACTATTTGCTGACTATAGCAGATGGCGCACAAATTACTGCTACTGATGGTGGGTAAGATCTCCAGAACTCTTGGGAAGCGCATTGTATAAATATGAATGGATGACTCTGAAAACAATCTACACGGTAGACATCTAAATATATAAGAGCATAGTAAATATACCACTTCAGTAGAATAATGAAATTGGAGATACTGACATTTGTCACAGTTTGGGACAAAATAGCTTTTTCACAAACAGAAATAAAATCACAGTTTCTTCCCTACATATCGTGTTCTTTTCTGTTTGGCTGTAATTTCATAATTGTTTTTATTTTTATTTACTTTTCCTTCGCTACATCATAGGCTACATGTTTCAATTTAATCACAGTCCAGTTAAGAATTTGCAGTCCGCAAACTTTCGCCGTCATTCGGTTTTCTTCAATAGTGATAAATTTAGGGAGAGCGTTACTTTATCCAACTAACTTATTTTTTTATTTAAACTAGAACTAAGTACTCACTTAGGATCAGCATCGATGAGTCCCCAGGAGCCTAGCACCGGTTCGGTGTCCACCAGCAGCTTCTTACAGTCGTCTATGAGCGACTTGACGTGCTGGGCCATCGCCGCCGTGTCGGGCACCGACTGGTCCTGATGATGTATATTATTTTGGTTGTTATTTATGATGGTCATAGGTGAGAGAATGTATTATAAGCAGGTTGGAGGGAATGGGCAAGGTGGAAAGGGGGTTTTCTTGGTGTCTTATAGGGTTTACCATGCTATGACTTATCTTAACCGCCGTGTCGGGCATCGACTGGTCCTGATGATGGTGTTTGATGGTTATTTATGTGGTTACAGGTGAGAGAATGTATTAATAAGCAGGTTGGAGGGGAATGGGCAGGGTGGAAAGGGGGTTATTGGCTGTCTTTTAGGGTTAAGATTGCTTTGATATATCTTAACAGGCTATTAGATCTAGCTCTTCTACAGACATAGAAATTGGGGCGCCGTGATGCCGGTACGCAGCGCGCCTCAATGCGTGAGTGTGTTACCACACCAATCGATCGATCGTCTATCGACGCCATCGATCGATGGTAGAATGGAATAGTCGACGTCGATCGATAGTTTCTACCAGACCAATCGATCGACCGTCGATCGACGGCATCGATCGATGGTAGAATGGAATAGTCGACGTCGATCGAGCTGTTTCGCCAATCGATCAACGTCGACCGGTGCCATCGATCAGCAATCGATCGATTGGTTAGTCGGCTGGTGTCTGTCGATGGCGTCTATCAATTAAAGCTACCACACTAGTCGATCAACATCGATCGATTGGTGTGGTAACACCCTAACTGGCACCGTTCGCAAGTTTGGGTTTCTATTGTATATCGCGTTCCATATTGAGACAAAACACGACCGGCGTCATGACCGGTGGCAACCATTATTCCAAAATAACAGTATTTGTCTTGATGTGGACCGCGATATGCAACCGCAAAACACAAACAAGCTCACGGTGCTTGGGCACTGCACGTATTGCGTAGCGGCCGCCCGCGACTTCGTTCGCGCGCTTCGTTATCCCATGGGAGCATTTAATCGGGATGAAAAGTATCCTATCACCTAAGTCAGCCCTTGCCCTGCATGTATACCAAATTTTACAGGAAAAAAAATTGGTATACAGGGTATGGCCAGGATATGGACTGACTTAGGTGATAGGATACCCTTATCCCTATCAAATACTCCCATGGAATAAAACAGGAATCTGAACTTGGTTTTATCCGCAAATGGCGGGTAAAACTAGTAACTTCAAGTATGAGTTAGCGGTGGGCGATTATGAGATATACTAACGAAATCATTCGATTATGAAAATGTCTCGAGATATCTCGATTATAACAATTAGTAGTTACTAATACTAATCTACTAATTTAGTACTATTACATTTATACGTATTAGTAGAACTAATATGAAGTCAGTCATGCACGAGCGGTTGCAAGTTACTATTAGTAGGTACAATTAGTAGATTAGTATTAGTAACTACTACAAGTTACTAATACTAATCTACTATTAGTCGACTTACTATTAGTAACTTGCAATCTACTAATAGTAGATTAGTATTAGTAACTTGTAAATAGTAGTATTAGTAAAGGTAACTAAATTAGTATCTAATAATTTAGTACTATTAACTTTATACGTATTAGTAGTACTAATATGAAGTTAATGGTTAGTCATGCACGAGCGGTTGCAAGTCGATTCATACTATTTACAGGCTTTTAAGCACTGCTGAGTAGTGCAAACAAAATTTACTTAAAATTTATGTAATCTAAATCTATATGTAAATTTACTAATATAGTATAACAACTATATAACATTTTGAGATCAAAAACAAAATGATCTTACTTAATACTTAATCAAAATCAAAATATTGCAAATAATATTATCAAAATATTGAACAAGGTTTTTTTTTACACCTATGTTAATACTACGCCAAATACAATGTTATTTTTTTACGGTTATATGCTTTTAGAAGCCTCGAATCGAAAACACGATTAGTAGTACTAATTAGTTACTAATTCATTCGATTATGAAATTGTATTAGTTACTAATTCCATAATCGATTATCAATATTAGTAATACAAAATTAATCGATTATGCCGATCAGTCATAATCGCCCACCGCTAGTATGAGTCTAATGGTTGATAGGAAAGGAGTAGGAAAGGAGGCACGCACATTGAACATGAGAACCTTGACTGATGTGCATCTCGTGCACTCCGGCACGATCAGCTGTTCCGGGATGGACTTGGATTCTCCCGTCATCACGTCGATAGCCACCTGACGGAGGGCGTCTTTGAACGTCGAGAGGTAGTACCTGGAACAAAGGTTTATTTTAAAGGGAGGCACACGAACAAGAGGGTTCCCTGATGGAAAGTGTTCACCGCTGTCAACAAACATCAACAACCGCACAAGGGTTGCAAATGCGTTCCCTTTAAGATCCCATACTCTCCCTAACAGAGCTCTGGCGAACTTACTCACCAGCAAAAACATAGCACACACAGTTACGAAGTGCTATTTCACTGTGATCTTCTTTAAGGTGGAGTTACTTCCCCATTCGAGCGGCTCATTCAAGTGAAAGTTCCACTAAGCGATGTTCACTTACTGACAGATGACTCTCTTGTTCATTGGCCTTCATATGACAAAAAACCTCTTTACTGGTAGAAGACCAGTCAAGATGCGTTTCATCACATATTATGTGATATTTTTCTAGCAAAAACATCGATCGACCGGAATCGAACCTTAGCCCATCGAGGTGTGATTGAATAACTTGAAAAATACAGTAGTGGAAGCGCCACTAGTCGAATTAGGGGCACGACAAATCTGCTTGATAGAAGTTGCAACGCCAAAAATATATGTACCTACTTGATTTGAAAAACGTGAAATAACATGCGAATTTATAAGTGTGGTGATAGAAACTGATATGTGAATTTGAGCAGCAGAAAAAAATTCGAATAACTATTTGGTTTCTAATATTATAAAGACAAGATATTTGATTGTATGAATTGGCTCCGATCCGATAGTCCGATCGTGATAAAATATAAGTTGACATAGGAAAAGGACGTCGATACTTTTAATCACAGAAAACCATTAAATTCCCACGAGATACCATTGTGTTGTCAACAATACAACGATATGACACAATTCAAGCACAAAATGTTAACAAAGAGTTAATCTCTGACTGAAGAAACATATCTACACAAAGCCAAAAGATTAAACTGATTAGTAAAGATCCCGGCCATCGACAAACTTCAAGCTCTTTCTAGACAAGAGGAAGAAGCTACGGTACTGGGGAATCCCTGCCCATAAACAAATTGAGTGAGAACATAACAAAGTGAGGAGGTCGCAAACAAACATTAATAAGCCAAGATCACACTTTATTATTTAAAAAACACAAGATTAGACTATCGCGTTTAATTTTAACACTAACTATGTATATTATATTAAACTAGACTATGCGGGATATTTATTATGTCGTACTCAGATGTTTGTATACTACTTACTTAAACCAAAGAAACGTCAAGCAGTAAGTAGTATACATATTAATTATGGCATTTAGTCAGTCCCGTTTAACTATTATAGTTAGTGTCATTAAAAAGCCAAGTTCAAAATTCAACTCTTGTTAGAATCAGTTACAAATTCTTATAAAAACTGACCTCCCCATTCCGTATGCGATCTCCGCAGTAGCGAGCTCACTCGTCAACGGATGTCCAAAGTAACTTGGCATCAACTCTAACTTAGGCCTCTCACTGTCCATATTCTCTATGACCATAAGCGAAGCTGTTTTGACGTCGCGCCATAAGCTATCGTGCTCGTCTATGGTCGCCATATTGACGGGCTGACCGAGCGCGATGTCTATGGCACATTGTGTCATGGCGTCGTAAAAATGGCAGATGATGAATCTGTGGCGGGAAAAAATTTATGCATTCGAAATTTGAATGGCGCCACTGTCTTCGTGAAATTATAGCTCTTTGGGATATTTTTATTAGACAAGCCATTATTATTGTATTGTATTGTATTAGCTGTGTTACCGTAATCCAACCATATTGTGGATCTTAAGAGGTCTGGTGGTAGATTTCATAATTAAGACAGAACCACATTTATAGGTCATAGACTCAATGAGAAGCTAAACATACCTGTTCGCTGATGCGACCCCGTCTTTCATCATGCCAGTTAATTTTCTTTCGCCAGTTCTCGTGTAGTCGCCCTGAAATAAAAAGCAAATAAATGGTTATCGAAAACTAGTATAGGGAACTGCCTCCATGGCGTAGTGGCTAATAAGTCGCACTTTAACGCGGCGGCCGCGCCGGAGGGTGGGTTCGAATCCCGGCTGGGACCAATGAAATTGAGTCTATACACATACACTAATACACAGATACACTCTGGAGTTTGGAAGATGGCGGTTTAATTACACCCCCTTGCCACGGAAAGCACGTAAAGACGTTGGTACTGCGCTTGATCTTTCGACCGTCGTGTCAGATTGCCGTCCTACCCAGCCCGAGCCGACATAGCTGCAGTTCCAGCACGTACTTCTGATGATGATGTTGATGATGATGATGATGATGATGATGATGATGATGATGATGATGATGATGATGATGATGATGATGGTAGCTGTACCTTGAGCGCCTTAGTCCCCGCGTACTGGCGCGACACCACGTCGCCGTTGTCCGCCCACATGGTGAGGAAGGCGTTGCGCAGCGATGGGGGGAGACCGCACCCGGGCGTGCCCAGCCCGAGCCGACATAGCTGCAGTTCCAGCACGTACTTCTGATGATGATGATGATGATGATGATGATGGTAGCTGTACCTTGAGCGCCTTAGTCCCCGCGTACTGGCGCGACACCACGTCGCCGTTGTCCGCCCACATGGTGAGGAAGGCGTTGCGCAGCGATGGGGGGAGACCGCACCCGGGCGTGCCCAGCCCGAGCCGACATAGCTGCAGTTCTAGCACGTACTTCGCTATTGCCGTCTGTAGGAGGAAAATTTTGGAATTTATTTAAGAAAATTAAAAATATACATAATTTGCTGTAACAAATTTTGATTACAAAATATTCAGAAGTGTGAATAGATTGCTCGGAAGCCTAGTGGTAAGAGCGCCGCTTCACATACGTGAGGTCAGTTGTTCTAATCGGTTCAGGCACGCTCCTCTGGATTATCATAAAACCTATGTTCGTCATTTCTTGCCAGCTGTACGGTGAATCTGCACACTACGAAAAAGTGTATGAATGGTGAAGGCCAAGTGAGTTGGTGTGTGTATCATACAATGATCACAACCCTCAGTAGTGAGGAATGCAACTCAAGGAGGTGTACTCAATTTTATTTATGCGCGGATAAAAATAATTATTCGAAAACGATTCTGCTGGAAGCCGTATACAAGTTGTGAGCGCGACCGCTAAGTGGACACTTCGAACTAGTGTAGCTAAAAGCTTAGTAACTTTTTGTTTATTTCTATTTAAGCATTTTTACATACAGAATACTGTTTACCTGAAACTATATTTTTTTCAAAATTATAATTAAAGAAAAAACATCTGATCTTAGGTGCCGCCCGCGACTCCGTCCGCGTGGATTTCGATTTCCAATATCCTATGTGTTATTCTGATGTATAAGCTATATTGTGGTAAAGTTTCATTCAAATCCATTCAGTAGTTTTTACGTGAAAGAGTAACAAACACCCATACATCCATACATCCACACATCCATAGCCATACATCCATACATCCACACATACAAACTTTCGCCTTTATAATAGTAGTAGGATAATATGCTATGTGTGTGTGTGCGTCTGTGTTTGTGTGCGAGCAGGTATTCATCTATATATGTCTCTTCGTATTATACTCGTACCTGCACGACGTTGGTCCGGTCGAGGCAGTCGATACAGTTGACGCGGAAGACGCCGCTCTGCGCGCAGATCAGCCCGCGGTCGTCGCGCCAGCAGAACCGGGTCTCACCTATGATGTCCGCTATTGCAATACGTGTGTGGAGTCGTGCGTCTGTGTGTGCGAGCGTACGAACGTGCGTACGTTCGTGCAAACGTTCGAGCGTGCATTCGCGCATACTGGCGTGGATTCGTGCGTATGTGTCTCTGTGTGTGTGTGTGTGTGTGTGCATCTGTGTTTGTGTTCGTGCAGATATTCATCTGTATATGTCTTCACATACTATACTAGTACCTGCACGACGTTGGTCCGGTCGAGGCAGTCGATGCAGTTGACGCGGAAGACGCCGCTCTGCGCGCAGATCAGCCCGCGGTCGTCGCGCCAGCAGAACCAAGTCTCGCCAATGATGTCGGCTATCGCCGTACGTGTGTGGATTCGTGCGTCTGCGTGTGTGCGAGCGTACGAACGCACGTACGTTCGAGCAAACGTTCGAGCGTGCATTCGCGCATACTTGTATGGATTCGTGCGTGTGTGTCTGACTCTCTCTCTCTCTGTGTGTGTGTGTGTGTGTGTGTGTGTGTGTGTGTGTGTGTGTGTGTGTGTGTGTGTGTGTGTGTGTGTGTGTGTGTGTGTGTGTGCGCGTGTGTGTCTCTCTCTCTGTGTGTGGGTGTGTGTGTCTATACTCGTACCTGCACAACATTGGTCCGGTCGAGGCAGTCGATGCAGTTGACGCGGAAGACGCCGCTCTGCGCGCAGATCAGCCCGCGGTCGTCGCGCCAGCAGAACCGGGTCTCGCCGATAATGTCGGCGATCGCGTTGATCAAGATGGATACGTTCTCGTAGTGCATGCCGCGGCTGTGCAAACAAAATAATGTAATGTGATATTCTACAGTAGTACTATTTAAATTAAATTTAATAAACAATTCATTTAATCGTACATATTGTTTTTCATTATCGACTAATTACATCGATAAATAATTCCAGCCTTGCACGGTGGGTGCACTGGCACTACTAAAAATTTCGAGTTACCCCTTCACCTACCAGTGGGTTAGATTGGTGGGTTAGCGGGTCATCCCCCTTTCCGACAAAGTGTGTTACAGATGAATTAGTCCATCTAGTCATACAATTTGTTATACGGGTATGACTCTGCAGACTATTTAATAGCTAAGTTGGTGCTCAAATCAGGCTTTGAATTAATTATTTGAGAAATCTTTTGGAATCCGGTTAATCCGGACAAATTGTGTTACAGGTGACTCTGTAGACTTCAAAAGGCACGTTGAGTCGTTGGTCCCGACTATGTTCCAAATGGGCTGGTTTCCTTGTAAGGGTTACGGAGGTCAGACGACAGGTGCTCCATTGTAATAACCAGCCTGGTCAATTCAGGATCATAGTCGCAACGTACCCTGGGCTGGAGGCAATGGTCGAGAATGCAACCGGGAGAGGCGGTAGGATGATGATGATTCTGATGGCGATTATCCTAGTAATCTAGCGTCAAGCATAATTATAACTTATGTAAAGAAAAAATACCTCTAAATATTATGAAATAAACCTTACCAGTACTCATGAAAGTCGAAAGTGGCATATATCACATCCGGACTGTTATACTTCAGCACATGGTTCCCATACGCCTCCCATATGATCTTCTCTCGGCCTTGCTGCTCCACCAAGTTGACGATGCAGACTTGCTTGTACAACTCTAGTTCCTCTTGGAAGTGTTTCTTCAATGTTGTAGTGGTTAGAGCGCTGTGCGCATAAAACCTCAAGGTTGTGAGTTCGAATCCCTCAAGGAAAACTTTGATTTGTGTTTATTTTCCAGTTCTAGCTTGGTTAGAACATTGCAGGCTTGAATCTCCTGATTGCCGATGAGAGTGATGATTCCGTGCTTCGGAAGGCACGTTAAGCCGTTGGTTCCGACTATGATTCAAATGGTCTGGTTCCCTTGTAAGAGTTGCAGAGGTCAGATGACAGTCGTTGCATTATAATAAGGCTGGTCAATTCAGGATCATAGTTGTAACTTACCCTGGGCTCCGAGGCAAATTCAACCGGGAGAGGCACTAGGATGATGATCATGATGATGATTTTAATGGAGGTTGTCCTACTTATCGTTTTCTATCTTATCTAAATTGCTTCTAAATATAATAAAATAAACCTTACCAGTACTCATGAAAGTCGAAAGTCGCATAGATCACATCCGGACTGTTATACTTGAGCACATGGTTCCCATACGCCTCCCATATGATCTTCTCCCGGCCTTGCTGCTCCACCAAGTTGACGATGCAGACTTGCTTGTACAACTCTAGTTCCTCTTGGAAGTGTTTCTTCAATGTTGTAGTGGTTAGAGCGCTGTGCGCATAAAACCTCAAGGTTGTGGGTTCGAATCCCTCAAGGAAGACTTTCACTTTGTGTTTATTTTCCAGTTCTGATTTGGTTAGAACATTGCAGGCTTTAATCACCTGATTGCTGATGAGAATGATGATTCCGTGCTTCGGAAGGCACGAAGCCGTTGGTCCCGAATATGATCCAAATGGTCTGGTTACTTTGTAATGGTTACGAAGGTCAGACGACAGTCGTTTCATTATAATAACTAGCCTGGTCAATTCAGGATTATAGTGGTAGCGTACCTTGGGCTCCGAGGCAATGGCACAGAATGAAACCGGAAGAGGCGCTAGGATGATGATGATTCTAATGGAGATTGTCCTAGTAATCCAGCGTCAGGCATTACTATGACTAAATGTAATAAAATTGCTTCCCAATATTATGAAATAAACCTTACCAGTACTCATGAAAGTCGAAAGTAGCATAGATCACATCGGGACTGTTATACTTCAGCACATGGTTCCCATACGCCTCCCATATGATCTTCTCTCGGCCTTGCTGCTCCACCAAGTTGACGATGCAGACTTGCTTGTACAACTCTAGTTCCTCTTGGAAGTGTTTCTTCAATGTTGTAGTGGTTGGAGCGCTGTGCGCATAAAACCTCAAGGTTGTGGGTTCAAACCCCGCGGGGAGCACTTTCACTTTGTTTTTATTTTCCAGTTCCAGTTTGGTAAGGAAATTGCATGCTTGAATCACCTGATTCTCCGACTAGAATGATGATTCCGTGCTTCTGAAGGCACGTTAAGTCTTTTGTCCCGAATATGATCCAAATGGTCTGGTTACTTTGTAAGGGTTACGGAGGTCAGACGACATTCACTCAATTGCAATAACAAGCCTGGTCGATTCAAGATAGTCATAACGTACCCTGGGCTCCGAGGCAATAGCCGACGATGTAACCGGGAGAGGCGCTAGGCTGATGATGATGATTCTGATGGCGATTGTCCCAGGAATCCAGCAGCAGCCATAACCATGGCTAAATGTAAAAAAATGCTTCTAAACATTATGAAATAAACCTTACCAGTACTCATGAAAGTCGAAAGTCGCATAGATCACATCCGGACTGTTATACTTCAGCACATGGTTCCCATACGCCTCCCATATGATCTTCTCTCGGCCTTGCTGCTCCACCAAGTTGACGATGCAGACTTGCTTGTACAACTCTAGTTCCTTTTGGAAGTGTTTCTTGAAGGCTATAGATTCTTCCTCCGTGGTGGAGTGGTTAGAACGTTGTGCTCATATAACCTCAGGTGTGGGTTCAAACCCCGCGGGGAACACTTTAATTTTGTGTTGTTGCGTACATTGCAGACTTGAATCACCTGATTTTTCGATGAGCATGTTGATTTCGTGCTTCGGAAGGCACATTGAGCCGTTGGTCCCGACGACTATGATCCAAATGGTCTGGTTTCCCTTGTAAGAGTTACGGAGGCCAGACGACAGTCACTCCATTGCATTAACCAGTCCGGTATCATAGTCTTAGGGTACCCTTGGCTCCGATGCAATGGCCGAGGATGCAACCGGGAGAGGCGCTAGGATGATGATGGTGATGATTCTAATGGAGGTTGTCGTACTAAAATTGCCACTAATTATGCAAAAAGACTTACCAGTACTCATGAAAGTCGAAAGTAGCATAGATCACATCGGGACTGTTATACTTCAGCACATGGTTCCCATACGCCTCCCATATGATCTTCTCCCGGCCTTGCTGCTCCACCAAGTTGACGATGCACACTTGCTTGTACAACTCTAGTTCCTCTTGGAAGTGTTTCTTGAAGGCTGTGTGGGACTCTTCCTCGGCTGCAGGGGAAAATGAGCTTTATTTGTGACAAGTTATGGACTATTTTTCTGTGTATGTTCAAGAGGGTTTTGATAAACTTCTGTTGGAACTGGGAAAATTAGGGATAATAGCAATGGGATATTGGTTTTTTATGGGTAAAACTATTTGTTGCGTTAAGTAATAATTAGACATTTGTTGAAAGTATCAAATTTACAGGCCCGTTGGTCTAGTGGTCGGAGACCATGGCTACAAAACCAAGGGTCACAGGTTCGAATCCCGATAGGGGAAAATGTTGGTGGTTGGAGTCATGGATGTTTATTATAATTACTTCCACCTTTGTTTACTATAAATAAGGTCCAAAATCTATAAAATAACTATTGGATAATAGGTATACAAACTTCTATCAAGACGCGGTGGTGGCCTGAACTTGTAATCAGGCTGGCTCCAGAATATAGGCACCGATCCTCGTACCTGTAACAAATAATGTAGCATAAATAAAATGAATGAAAATAATGATTCTGCATAGAAGTCTCATTACGACATATTTAGTTTATTATGAAACAAGACAGTTTAAAATCTCATATTTCTCTGATTATTTGAACATAGCTTTAATTTTATCAATATTTCAACAGACCATACCCAAAACACGATTCACAAAATATGTGATAACGTTGCTCTACAGTGTATGTAACTGCGACAAAAACATAAGATAAAAAATCGCTTATGTTACATACATTTAACACAATCATTACTAAAGTAACAGCCTATTGAAATCATGGTTCGTTACAAAGACGGGTTTTGTGACGAATTCGCAATCACCACATTTGTTAAAGGCGGATTGGTGATCACAAACCCGGTCTGTGTTCGGAAAAGCCGACACAAATTTGCTTGACCAGGGAATCGAACCCAGGACCTCGACCCACGGCCTGGTACTTAAACCACTAGACCATCGAGGCGACAATCACTACTACATAGTATAAAACAAAGTCGCTATCTGTCTGTCCCTATGTATGCTTAAATCTTTAAATCTACGCAACTGACTTTCATACCGTTTTTTCATCAGATAGAGTAATTGAAGGAGAAGGGTTCTGTGTTCAATGCAAGCATCATATAGTAGAGAAATACTGATAAATTTAGTTGCACCCGTGCGGAGCCGGGCAGAATTGCTTATATCATAATTTGAAGGCTAACATAAAATAAAACCGAAAGGCAAGCAAAACCATCAACGCGTGTCGTTACTCAATTCATTATTGTAACGGTATGATGATTGCAACTTTCGAAACGGAGAATTTGGCAGTGTGAATGATGAATAATGTGACTATCATTTTGCGGTAGATTATTACGAAACTTATTAACATTACAGAATTGCAGTTGAGGCACGATATATGAAAAGTCGGCGAGTCGCCGAGGATCGGGCTGAATGCAGAGCCCTAGGAGAGGCCTATGTCTGGCAGTCGACTGCGATAGGCTGATTATGATGATGATATGAATAAAACTTAGGAAGAGTCCAGTGTAGTGTAAGAATTGTTGATACTGTTTCTAGAGCACTTTGCGTGGTCGTACAATATAATATTAAAAATACCCTTATTCATAAATGCTGAATAACATCCAATTTGAGGCTGTAACTTTAAAAATTCATTATTTATTATTTTGTTTAAATACTCATTATTTAAATGTCACGTATTTTTGTATTGTGTTTTCTAAATCAATTTATCAATTTCCACCCCTAAAGGATAACATAGGTGATGAAGAAACCGACATCCACTTGAAGGAAGTCGCGGGGACCCGCTAGATATTCTCATAAAGATATAAAAAGATATGTATACAATGTACTAACCTGTACAAACGACGCTCTGTGTATACTATCAGAGCATACGATGGATACGATCTGCTCCGTCTCAACGTAGTTTGCCACTTTGCCACCTGGCTCGATACCACGCCGGTTGTACCTAAGACAATACAGTGAAGTTTTGAGACTGGACAACATGTAGAATTATGGTAAGCAAATTGGATGTAGGAATACTTAAATTACAAATTCTCACGAATTCGATATTTGATAAATGAGGCTGTATTTAAGAGAAGTTTATACAATATTTATGTAAATAATACAATAAAGTCAGAAGTTCATACTTTTGTGATTCCCAACTATTCCCAAGTACATACTGTATGGGCATGTCATAGTCACTTACTATGTATGTGTATTGCAAGTTTATCTAATACACTAGCGGCCCGTCACGCAAACCACGTCGAGGGAACTATTTCCCGTCCCAGGATAAAATATAGCTTATGTTACTCAGGGTGAATGTAGCTTTCCAATGGTGACAGAATTTTTAAAATTGGTCCAGTTATTTTTGATTTTATTCATTACATACAAAAATACAAATCTTTCCTCTTTTTAATATTAGTAAGTATAGATAACAATAGAATGACTGTAACGTGACATAATAACTATTAAGATTCTTTGAACTTCGCCAGCTCGTTAGTGGATATCGCAAAATACTTATAAAACTTATGAATTTGATAAGAATACAACTACACAATAACCTCATATTGAATCATTTTTTTTGGAAATCTCTTATGTGTTATTATTGTGGAAATGAGTCAATTAGTAAATTATAGTTCTTACCTTGTACCAGCTTGGTATCTCGATCGTCTAGAGATAATTCCCAGTGTGAATGTTTCATCGCAGGTATTTGGATTAGCCAGAGACTCTGTGTTGAGAGGATTCGTATCAGCCGGCTCCACCGCAATTTGAGACAGGTGAACGTATCCTTGGATGATAGGGAGGACCCAATTATCACATTCTGGGCTCTGAAATAGGTTTAGCATTTAAAAAACTACCTTACTACTATCACATTTTTAACACAGCATATGAATATAGGCTTTTGAGACAAGTAGACATATCCTGGTATGATAGGGAGGACCCATTACCACATTTTGGACTCTGAAATGTGTCATAAAAGTCTCTTACTTCAATTTTATAAATTATCTGCCAAGAAAATCTCCTTACTACATAGACTATTTTTAGAATTTAATAATAAATTTAGAAAAAGGAAAACAATTTGTGTTTTGTGTTATAAATGAAAGACACCTTTAAATGCAAGACTAAATCATCATTTTGCTTTCATTTAGGCTTCAGGTTTTATAGAGAAAATAAAAATAAAAGCAACATAATACAAAAATTGTATCACAAGAGTGCAATCAACTGTTATAATCTAGCAAACATTCATAAGGTACTGAAAACTAAAACAATGAAATTAACACTTGATTCACTTACTTCCAAAGCAATGATATCTTTGAGCATATGTTTGTTCCAGAAGAACCTATCATCCACATGTTTCCACCATCTAGTAATATCAGTGACTGGCTTCCCAGTTCCTCCTTCCGTCTCCAATTTCTTCTCAATCTCATACTGCCTTTGAAGAGTGTTAGTCAAATCTAGCGTGCGGGAGTAGTAAAAACTTTCAGAATCATCAAATATCTTGTGGAGTTCATCGGTAAGACGTTTCTCAAAGCGCTCTGCTAATTTTGGATCTCTCTGTTTTTTCACTGTTTGTTTTACCTTTAAAGAAAATGTTTGGTAAAAGTTTAATTTTTCAATTAAGGCCAGAAACCTACAGTTAATAATATGGATTTATTCTGATAATTATTTTTTTTGTTTATTATGATTTTAAAATGATTACCTGTGTTGCAGCCTGCTGCGTTGTAGTTTTTATGGTGTTACTAACATTTTTAACAGCACCAACAGTTTTGTTTAAGAATGCGGAATTTTCAAACAAACGCCCAGCCATTTTTCCCCGGATTGATCTGCCCGCACTGGCCATTGAACTTTGGGAACCATGCTTTGTACATGGACACAGCTCTATTTCTTGGTTTACGGGACCCATGTTCAGGAAACATATTGATTTAATTTTATATATTGTATGGTGAAAATAAATTTGTCCAACAGGAACACTTTCTTTTATTATCATTAGACGAGGCTCGAATATATTAGAGTGTTCAACTTTGCCTATTATGCCTTCTGTTATGCCTAGGCACTCGATATCTTCGATGTCTGATAGGTCCCATGCTAAAAACAAGACAATTTTGAGCGCTCTTCGGGTGACTCATTTCTAACAGTAAAAGCACACAGAAAAGATTATTTAAGCATTTATTATAGTTCCAAATAAAAGGATAATTATTTATGTTCAAGGTTTCGTGATTATCTAGGTCAGCGAACAAAGCAAAAATCAAAAATTAAGAAAATAAATTGCGTACCTGATCTGACAGAAAAACCTCCAGTTAATCGGTTCCACCACAAACTTGATTCATTCCTTACGAATATATAATATTGATCTGATCTAAATAATTCCATTTTTGTCAAAATTATTTAGTTTCCGTGCCGTTTCTATTGAATTTCATCGTGTTTATTATTGTTGTAATTTGTAGACATTTGACGTTTCAGAAAAGGGGAAGGGGCAGATAATTTATTTCTGCAGTTTGGTAGCACTGCAAGTGAAACAGATTACAAAATCGAATTATCTTGAAACAAATCTTAAAAAATATCTTGATAAAAAAAATCAGTAGCATTCAAATGTCTATAAAAATTGCATAAAATAATTAAAAATGTAATGATCATGGTTTCCAAAAGCAACAATGGTCGTTTAATGAAAACCTCGAAAGGTTACCGTTTACTCAATTTCGTGAAGTGGAACGCACCAAGTGACGCTACCATTTGTATTGTGATGTTGGCAAATCTACCATTAACTATTTCCGGTGTCTGAGAAAATGCGAAATAATTTCTAAGGTTTTGTTGAAATAGTGGTTTTTTCGTCAATATTATTATAAAATGGATTGGCAATTAACATGCCGAGTATGTCTAGAGACCGGTGATATGGTGTCCCTTTTTGATTGGGACGAAAATAATCAACAACTCGGCGACAAGTACACCTTTTGCTGCGGCATCAAGGTACGGAAAAATTACCACACCAAAATGGTTGCGATGGCCACCCCATAATTTTTTCCTACAATAATGTTGCTATATTGTTATTTGTAGATGTTATTTTGGTGATGATTTTTTGCTGACATCCCAGTTAAATTATTTTTAGTTCTATTTTGTCTACAAAATTACGATTTTCTGTAAGGTTAACAAAAGTGCATATTTTCCAATTTTAGGTGTGCAAAAACGATTCATTGCCGACCCTGATTTGCTTGAATTGCGTTGATCGGCTCACATTTTCGTATCAATTCAAACAACAATGTTTATCTTCAAACAACACGCTAAAAGAATGCTTGGAAGAATTTATGAAGAGTACTGCTGATGTTTCTAGTGCTAACACTTCAAAAGGTATGTTTTATGCTACTATTATTTATGTTAATCAGATTATCAATCCCCAATACCGTTATCAATAGTAAAACAAGTTGTCTCACATTCTTCAACAAAATATTAAAATCCTATATCATTCTATTAAGAAGACCCTGCAAAAACAATCTACTTAATTATGTTTTATTTAAGTAGCATGTTATATTCCACCCAGATTATAGGTTATTAACTCATAATAAAATAGGTATAGCATATCAGAAATGTTTGAGATTTCTACATTTTACATCAAGTGTTCTCTATTCTCTCCAGTTAAGAGTTGATCACCAAAAGCAAAGTTCTGAAATTTCAATACTTTCCTAGAAAGTTTATATTGAAATTAAACAATTCAAATGCTTACCTTATGTTCATCCTCCCTCTGACATTGTGACATAAATAGTATATTATAATATAATATGTATAGTACAACAAACAAACATTATTGCGTGTATATGTTCTAGTGTCTATTTACTGTCTGACTGTGTCAATACTTAATATCAGGTAAGACAGCAGTCATAGGCATGTACAATAAAAAAAATATTAAAAACAATAATTTACCGCAGTAACGGAAACTGAAACTATAACAATCAAGCAAGAGAATGGCCTGCTTCTCCAGTATGAGCTGCCCGTGGAGCACGACCCTCAAGCTACGTGGACTCGGACCCTCACGAAGACGCCAAGCAGTTCCGTTGTCACGAAAGCCCCTGGTCCGAGGAAGAGGGGTAGACCACGGAAATATCCCAATGAACAGGGTCAAATTGGTATGAAATGTTTTTTATTTTATATTTTCTGTATTCTGTATTTCCTAAAGTAAGAATTATATCATAGATTTACTCTTGCCAAGGATGCAACCTGGAGATGCACTAGGATGATGATGATGACTGATTTACTGTCCAAGTGGTCTAGCGAAGTTGTTACTTTGACTATTTGCCCCTATCGCTAACTTCGCGACCTTTATCTCAATCCCACTCAAATAGATACTTTGTGTGTGGGCTGGCAATATGCGTGAGCGTCATGTCGAAGTGATGGCGATTGTGATAATGGTAGAAGTGACAACTTGGCTTAACCTCCTGTATTTTTAAATTTAAAACCATTTGAAATGTCTATTTTACTTCCTGTCAATTACAATCACAATGCCTATATATAAGTAGATTATCTGAAGTTATTGCTCTTTGAGTGAGGAGGAAGTCCTGTATGCACACCCATGTTAGGATGTCATATTGTTTGAGTCAACTAGAGAATGTGTTGTTGTTTAGCAGATACTTATTTCAATTTTGTTATTGTTTTGTTATTTGTACTATTGTTCCCATTTTTTCAGACCTATCACCATACCAGAGGAAGAAGCCAAAGGCTTGTGAAGAGGAACCGGAGGCTCTCACCACACTGCTGGCGTCGGGATCACTGGAGTTAAAGCAGGAGCCTACTGAAGAAGATGAAGACACTTTAGGAAATGGTAAATATTTGATTATTGGGTTTTTGACTGCATTCAAATTTTTTTAATTTTTTTTTATTTAGAACTAAGCCAGCACTTGGCCACAAAGTTGCCTGATGTTAAACAGCTATGTGGTCTACAACAGGTGGTAGACAACATAGTTGTTCTAAAATAAATAATGAACCCTTACTTTGAAGAATAAATAAATAAATAAAATAAATAAATGCCTTGGACAAACACACCAATTGCCTAGCCCCAAACTAAGCTCGAAGCTTGTACTATGGAAGCTAGGGAACGGATAGACATACTTAAATACTTAGAATAAATTCAAATATTAGCATATATTTATTATTAAACTACTGTTACTGTTGCGCTTTTATCAAAATATTACAGCTAATCAAAACTAAGAAAGTATTGATTTGACAATACTACCATGTGACATTATACTTATAGCTTAGAATTTCATAGAGTTTCTTAGAAGCTTACGTTTTTGCGTTTAAATAAAACTAGCGGCCTACTCCGTCCGCGTTGATTTCGATTTCCAATAGCCTAAAGCCTTCCTCGTCAACTATAATAAAATAAAACTTCACTATAAAATATAAAAAAAAAATTCAATTCGGACCAGTTGTTCCTGAGACTAGCGCTTTCAAACAAACAAAAAAAAAACTTTTCAGCTTTATAGGTATATTAGTATAGATTGAGTGATTTGACCTGTCATTAAAATACCAGATTGGTAGAGTTTTGTTTCCGGTGCAGGCACAGGCTGCATGGTGGTTCATTAATAGGGGAATATCCCCTAAAAGTCAATATTTACCCCTCATAGTCAATCTGATGTCAGATTGCTATACACTTATAATAATCATAATAATAATAAGCCTCTTATCCTGAACTACTCTCTCCTTCGTTATATTTTGATGTGGTTGTCTCCTATGTTATAAGATATCTCTGAGTTCAGTGTGCCTCTTGGCAAAGGCCTCCTCTAACAATCTCCATTGTACTCTCTGTCTCTAGCAACCCTTCTCCATTTTGGGGAAGGTTGCTAGAGGTCCTGCCGTCAGTTTTAATTCGTCTTCCCATCTCTTGCTTTGTCTTCCTCTGTTCCTTCTCCCATCTCAATCAGCTATACACTTAAATAAGCATTAAAAATAGATGTGTTAGAGATTTATTTAATTTTGAAATATGTATTTACTTTTTTGAAGATCTTTGTGACGGTACAATGTTTTTTTGTTCAGATTTCCCAGATGATGATCCCGATTTCAATCCTCAAGATGACCCAGAATCTGAAAAGGAGGAAATTATTGAAAAGGTAATTGCTTAAACAAATACTGAGTACTATTAATAAACAAATACTAAGTTCTGTGCTTATTGCGTTTTAAATGAATAATAATAATAATATATTTATCTAAATATTAGATATCAAACAATACATACATACATTGGCAAACAGATCTGCAGAAAATAAAAAAGCAGCAAATACTAGAATAAGTTTTAATTTTTACTGAAAGTTTTATGTTTGCCCTAAAGTATTGTCATTAGAGTAAGCTATAGATCTGAAATAAAGGCTATTATTATTATTATTTTACATACATACAGGCAAAATTATCAGCATAAATAAAAATTTAAGACGACAAACTTTTCTAGACAATTTTTTTTGTAGAACAATATGTTGCGTAAGTTTATTAGTGAAGTACCTTATTATATGCTAGTTTTGCCTTTATAATAAGAATACATTTTATTCTAGCCACAACAACAGCCTAAAAAGCGTGGTCGTCCCCGCAAAAACCCTGAGAAGAAACCCAAGGAGGAAGACGGTGAGGACGTCCTCCTCAAGGAAACGATTTTAGCGTTCTCCGAACCGATTCCAGAGCACATACTCAACCCGAAGCCGAAGAAGAAATCTCAACAACGGAAGAAATATGTTTATGAGAAGACGTAAGTGGTTGTATGCTAATTTTGACGATACACTTGGTGTAATGGTTGTGTAGTTGACTATTGGTCCAAGAGTTCGTGGGTTAGATCTCCGCACACGACAAACATTTGTGTGCATGAACAATAATGAACATATCTGTTAGTCCTGATCTGGGTGTTGTACTGTCTATTTGAGTATATTTTAAATACTGCTGTTGATTCTGATATCTGGAACATAAGTGCCTAAGCTACTTAACAGATCAATGTATGTGATGTTGTGAGATATTTATTTAATTATTCCACTCTGGGCCACTGGTGGGGCAGATTCCACTGCTTCAAAATTTGCAGTGCAATGTGCCCACTAAATCAATTTAGTGCCCTAAGGTAGTGGGTTTACTACTAGTATTGAATTGTATTTGGGCGCCTTGGTAGGGAAAAGTGGAATAATTATATTTATCTGACGACCCGCTTAGTGTAATGGTCAAGGTGTTGCCTATTACGCAAGAGGTCGCTGGTTCGATCCCCGCACAGGACAAACATTTGTGTGCATGAACATGTCTGTTTGGCCTGGTCTGGGTGTTATATGTATCTATTTATGTATATTTGTAATACCACTGTTGATTCTGATGTCTGTAACACAAGTGCTTAAGCTACTTAACACGGGGTCAGATCAATGTATATGATGTTGTGAAATATTTATATTTATTTATTTATTATCGTTTCAACAGGCATACTTGTGAGACGTGCGGTGCTTCGTTCACATCGAATGCATCGTTGCAAGCTCACATCCGCAGGCATTTAGGAATTAAACCTTTCGTATGCAGGTATGTATCTGAAAACAAACTATTATTAAACAAAACTGTTATTAACACTAAGAATGATTAAATGGGACTAAACGCGATATTTAAGAGAGGCAGAGCTTATTGGAACATCCACTGGAATGAGCCGCTCGTCTGGGGAAATATCTTCATCGTACAGAAGACCACAGTGATGTAGCATTACGTAACTGTTGTGCTATATTTCTGCTGGTGAGTAAGGTCGCCAGAGCTCAGTTGGAAAGGGTAAGGGGTATTTAAAGGCAGGCAACGCATCTGTGACCCTTGTACGGTTGTCGATGTCCATGGGCAGCGGTGATCACTTACCATCAGATGACCCGCTTGCTTGTTTGCCTCATTATCACATGAAAACAAAAAGTAGAACATGTATACTACCTCTATCGCCTTTACTCCCGTTTAGTCATTGTTATTGTTTTATAATAAAAAATCTGAAATGTTATACAATGATTTAACTTGTTGTAAAAATGTTTAGATACATATAATGTTATTTGTCTTTGAATTTTATATTTGAGACATGGGTGCGGGTGTCGGTCTTGTTTCATAACTTCATAAGCCATCGCATTTCTGTAAGACATTAATTAAATAATAGCCAAGCTATGTGTGTTTAATTGTAACAGGAACTAACAAAATATGTTTTGGGCAATTTATTATGTTAAGGAAATATAGTAACAGGTCTTAACACACACATAACGTCATCATTACTTTCAATTATAAAAAAAACTAAAGATTACAGATAACCTCACTTTGACTAGACAAATTATGTTTAGTTCCGCTTGTGACCGCAAACAAAGCTTGTTCTTTCTGCCAGTAACATTCTAATTTCCATCTTAATTCGTCACTTCATCACCTGCCCTCATGTCGCAAATCCTGTTATACCGTTGCAACATGCGCTTCCATATCTGGTTTAATCATAAAATGCCACGTTCAAGACGCACCCGCACCCATTAGTCAAATAAAAATATGTCTTATTTTAATGGAAATAAGGTTTTGGTTAAAATATTTATTTTTTGAGTTATTAATCCAAGAGTAAAAAATGTTAAATTGATTTATTTTATGTTAAATTGATTTATTTTATGTGAAGATCTTGAAGCTACTTATGCTGAAAGCTTCTTTGTGACGCCATAGTTATGTCGCTAGAAACGTATCAAAATAGCGACGTTGCCAAACTGTTACTTAGTTAGTCATGTTGTACCAAGACCAGAACATGCAAGTTAAGTAAGTCTAGGAATGGAGTGGGCGGTATTTTACGTAGCCCGTTCCATCCATCAACGCTCATTCTTCCACGCCACCTGTTAACCCTGTGTTGCAAATGAAATGAGTAACGTGGCCGTATTAGCGCTTGTTCACGTTGAACTCGCGCGTTGCATACTACTTAATACAAGCGAACCCCCTTCATTTCGTCCGCATGGATTTTGGATTCCTTTTTTCGCTATAAAAGCTAGCCTATGTTCTTTCTCAGAGTCTAAAGATTGTCTGTGCCAAATTTCGTCAAAATCGATTGTGAGATTTAATCGGGAAACCGTAACAGATAGACTGATAGAGTTACTCTCAGATTCATAATATTAGGAGGGGTTATTTATTTCGACAAACAATTTAAATAGTACCTATGCAACAAACGCGCCCGCGCTCGCGCGTTCAACGTAAACAAGCACTAATACATACGTAACTGGCGACATCACTGTAGCGTCACAAGGCAGAGCTCTAATACTTCTCTATCTTCCTTTTACTTTAATCTCTCAGTTTACACATTAAGTGTTAAGAAATCCAAAATTCCTGTGTAGCGTTTGTGGGTACTCGTGCGTTCTGAACGTGGAGCTGCGACGTCACATGATGCGGCACACGGGCCAGCGCCCGTACAAGTGCCGCGTGTGCGACCGCCGCTTCGGCGACTTCGGCAGCCGGCAGAAGCATGAGAGGCGAGTTGACACTGTTGGCACGGAGTGGGGTCGGTGGGAATGTACAGATGAGACGGGGTCGGATGAGACGTGGTAGAGCTTAGTGTTTGAATTGGGTTTCTGCGGTCTCCCTTGAAAAATAAATGAATGAACTGAAGTGTCAAGCAAGCGACTGATGTTATGTTCGCTACAAACTTAGTATAATAAACCACGATACTCATTGAATTATACATATCTGGCGGCACGGTAGTGCCCCAGCCAAGTCTCGAGCAAAGCGGACGAAGCCGTACCATCTTTCTCGAATTTTAAATGCCAAGTATGCTTGGTATTGAATGTGTGATTTAAATACATTACTGTAATTTTGAATGCGAAAGTAAGGTACTTTATTTAATTAAAAACAAATCTGTACATTTTGACCGATCTCAATCCCCAACCCGAGTAACAATCAAACAAGAACCAAACCAGATATGGACGTAACGTGCTTCGCAACGGTATCTCCTCACGAACTGCTAAGTCGACCTCCTCTCAGTGATAAGTGTTGCGTAGCGTGTGTGGGTACGCGTGCGTGATGAACGAGGCGCTGAAGCGGCACATGCAGCGGCACACGGGCGAGCGCCCGTACAAGTGCCGCATATGCGACAGGCGCTTCGGCGACTACGGCACCAGGCAGAAGCACGAGAGGTCAGTCATATATATAATATCCTCCCAGCAGCTATAGCGAAATCACCCATTCCCTAAAAGATAGAAGTACTTCTGCCTAGCGGGTGATCTAGCTCGGGGACCTAGCTAGATCACTCAGATAGGACTCAGATAGGTCCTTACTACACTGTGTTGGTGCAGTCGTTTATATGCTAAGTCGCGACGGAAACTCTGCTAGCGCGATGTAGGTTTGTATGGAAATATCATATTGCGTGTCAGCGCCTTCTGTTTAGTTATATCGGAACTACTCCTTTGCGGCGATGTAGATATGTATCGCTACACAGCTTAGGCTACGGCGACTAATCTTTCAGATCAGCCAGGTGCGTATGGTTGTACACGGGGATGGACTGGGCACTCGCCAGGCATCCGCTAGGCACGAGAAATAGTCCCTCCCACCAGACGGGTGAAAAAGAAACATCAGTGTTATAGTCGGGAGTGGAGCATGGTCCCGATCTCGACACACGACTGCAGGTCTAGCCAGCAGTTATGGGACGTAAATGTTTCCCTGCGAAAAAAAAGGTATGGCGTAAAGTGCACAGGTGCACTTCATATTCGCTTACTCTCATTTGGTGCGACAGCAATCTAGCCCGACTGTAGGGAGATCAGACGCAGAACCAACTGCTAAACAACAATAGAAATAAATACTTATTATGTTTTTTATACCAGCCGTGATGGACGAAGTGCTTAAGGTACTGAACAGACCTGAAGTAAAGGTAAGATTACCGCAGCCATTATACTAAATTCTTGGCCAAGAATATACCAGACCCCTTTTTATTTAGACTTTTTTAAATCAAAATCAAAAATGAATTATCCAACTAATAATACACACATAATAATAATGTCATAATGCAAAAGTCTTTAATCATTAGAATATTTTGTTATTAATTAAATGCCTGAATTCTGTAAAACATACGACTCAAATGTGCCAGTATGATGCAGTACGACTAAATGACTATGCCAGTATAAGACATACAATAACTTGCTTTATTTAACAGGTTGCACATGGGTCTCCGGCCGTATCAGTGTTCTGTATGCGGCAAATCGTTCACCTACTCCTACGTGCTGGCCAATCACATGCTGACACACACTGGAGAGAAGAAATACTCGTGAGTATTCTAAAGAACTGTAAAATTATAACTTTCAAGCGGGCCTGACGAAACTATGTTCTATAGTTTTGTTAGCATTACAAAGAACAAGATTTTGGTTTTTTATAACGGGCACTTTTTGAGACAAACAATAATAAGTCATCAAATGTCATTTCTGATTAGTTTCACACATTTCCATTTTTAAATAGTCACTTTTTTATAGTTACTTCATATTATACCTGAATATAAAAGCACTGTCTTAGTGCTTTATTTCTTTTTAAACATCAATTAAACAATAATAATAAATAAAATACTTTAATCATTTAATGGTCTAACTAAAGTTTGCATTAAAAGAGCCAAAGAAGCAGAGGGTATAAACAAAAGCAAAACGCGTCTAATAATTTATACGACCAAATAGAAAAGTATGTCAATATAGAAAGGACAATGACCAAGAATATACGGGCAAGAAAAAAAAATTGCCGCGATTTCTGGAAGTAACCTATATTTAAATATTTTCATTCCAGCTGCGGTCCTTGCAACAAGAAGTTCACTAAAGCCCACCATCTGAAGTACCACAACAAGGTGCATCATAAAGAGCTGTATATCCAACAGCAGCTCGAGATGGAGGCCAAGAAAGTCCGCCAGCAGATGAACCAGACCGGATTGTCCGGGGTACTGTCCGGACAGATCGTGGATGGGACGTTGCAGCTCATACAAGCGCCTTCGGAAGGTAGGAATTCGTTTTACATTGGATTGTGATTGTAATAAAACTAGTTTTTACCCGCTGAATTGACATGCCTGGTTATTATTTTGTAATAACCAGGCATGACAATTCAGGATCATAGTCGTAGCGTACCCTGGGCTCCAAGGCATTGGCCGAGGATGCAACCGGGAGAGGCGCTAGGATGATGATGATGAGTTTTTACCCGCGGCTTTGCCCGCGTTATCAAGATTCCTGGGTTATCCCTTGGGAGCATTTAATGGGGTACACGACTGACAGGTCAAATCACTCACTTTTATTAAACGTCAAAAACGTAAGCTTGTAGGGAAAATTGTATGAAATACTAAGGTTTGACGTCACAACTTAGTATTGTCAAATGAATACTTTTTTAGTTCCGATTAACTAATAATTTGTTTAAAGCGCAAAAGTTACTGTGGCATAATGATAAGCGATTATTTATTAATTACTTCTTTAATGTAAAAGTTTCATAATTTATTTTGATGACAGTCGTGTACCCTATTGTTTGAAAAGTATCCTCTCTCCTAAGTTAGCCCATACCCTGCCTGTATACAAAATTTCATCGAAATCCGTTCAGTAGTTTCACAGTGATTGACGGACAAACATCCAAACACACAAACTCTCACATTTATAATATTTGTATGATTTAGTTGAGTGACATTTACGCACAGCATCTTTAAAAATCGAATTTGTTGTGCCCGCTTTAACAACGAGTAGTTTAAATCACCGATAGAGATGGCGTGTCAATGCAAAAAAAAACTGTATGTAATGCTTCAAAGAATGACAAATCGACTATACCTTGCGATTTATAATGCTTCCACAAGTTCTTCTGGGTCATAATGCGTTATAAATTCTTAGTCACTTAAACCACAAATTTATCTCAAAACAAATTCTTTCAGACGGTGAACAAGAAGCTCAGATGCAAGTAGTGGAGGACCATGATCAAAATGAAGACTCTGCGGAGAAAGAAACTGACCGCGCTGTTGCTGGGATGCAAGCGGTAAATATTCAAACACTAGCGGCCGCCCGCGACTCCGTCCGCGTGGATTTCGATTTCCAATATCCTATGTGTAATTCTGATGTATAAGCTATATTGTGATAAAGTTTCATTTAAATCTATTCAGTAGTTTTTACGTGAAAGAGTAACAAACATCCATACATCCATACATACAAACTTTCGCCTTTATAATAGTAGTAGGATATAAGCTTTTGTGCAATCTATGTAATTTGCCTAATAGTAACCAAAATTAGAAGCATTATTTTTTAAGTGAAGATAGATTTTTTGACACTAGATTTACATATTATGCTCGTATGGACTTGTTAAGTCAAATACGAATATGACTAATAAAAATTATGTTATCCTAGATTAAAAATATCATTATTGTAAACAATTTGAAGACGTATAATGAAACTATATTACAAAATTTATATTATTATGGATTTAGATTAAAGCAACTCACAATATTAAACCAAGTCTATACCACATAATAATAATATTGTTTTTTTTCTGTGTATAGGTGGTGCTGAATGCGGACTTCTGTATAGAAGACGAAGAAGGGAAAGGAGATTAAATCTACAAATTAATTATACATAGGTAGTTCAATATTATTACTCAGTACAGGGGGGCGATTCACTAAGCGCAAATGGCATAATCTCACAGTTGTATCATCGTTGACAGTAGAAATTTAGTACTAATTTTGTACTGTCGCCGTTGATACAACCGTGAGATTATGACATTTGCGCTTAGTGAATTCCAGCTCTGTATAATAACACAAAATCAAGACCGAAGTAAAGCACAGAAGTTTATTCAATTTCAAAGGGTTCATAGATGTTAACATCAAATGTTTACACCGTATTCTAAACCCTATTTTCAATATTGACGGAATTATACAGTTTCTGTGTTGTGTTGCGTTGTAATTGTATAAAATAGCATTTTGATCACTCACATTCGAGTTCAGGATAGATTTCAAGCTCTTATAGAGATCATTAGCTGTAATTATTTATTAAAAGCGTAACGCTTTTCATATTTCTATGTATTTTCATCTTATTTCAGAAGGACAGGACGGTTTTTTATTTGCTGATAATTTTTTAACCACAATACCTATTGAAAATGTTTAAATAATTTTATATAACATTTTAACATGTAAGAATCGAATGTATGAAATATAAACTTTACCTCTCATAACAAAAGTCTTATCATGACAATTAAGTCTTTGAGAGAGATTATTTTTAAATTATATTTACTAATTTCACGGCATATAAGTGCATGTACTTAGATTATTCTTTGCAGCATGTATACTTTTAATGTTAGTATTATTATCTCAATAGTGTATAGCTTGAAATCTACCCAGACTTTTACAGTTATATCGTTGCATCTCATTTTGTATAGGCATATCTCTACAGTAATGTTATTGTATTAAATTATCATTGTATAGAAATAAAACCAATTGGTTGCTTAGTAATAATAACCAATTCATTTTAAAATGAGCAAGATAGTTAAATTAGGTAATAATACCTAGATGTTATGAATCAATTATTCATTATTATTTTGTATTATAAAATAATTACAAATAAAGATCATGGAGTAAATAAATGCATTTGTTTTTATTAACATAAGTTATTTAGTTATAAAACAAGCCTAGCGTCTTCTACCTGTGGTACCATTAATATGTGTACCTATCTATGACTTACATATATTGATTACTACTAGCGGCCGCCCGCGACTCCGTCCGCGTGGATTTCGATTTCAAAACAAACTCTTCAGCTTTATATATTAGTAGTGTCCGACCGAAGGTCTATTTTTGGCCGAAGCCGAAGCCGAAGCCGATTAATCGGTATTGCCACGACCTTCGGCCGAAGCCGAAGCCGAAGCCGAAGGTTTATATTCTCTCAGCACTCATTCATTATTTTGTTCAATATTGTCCACAAGATACAATAAATATAAAAAATATTTCAAATCTTCAATATTTAAGGTTAATACTAGAAGTTGATATTATATCCTAGAGATGGTTGAAAAAAAGGGATGAATAAAAGTTTGTGATTTTGTGATTTACCTACTGGTAAAAAATAATGATTGCTTTATGTCTTTGTTTTACTCTACTAGTAACACTTCTTAGTAAATAAAATTTAAGGTTGGTCAATGAAATGCACAGTTTAGAAAATATTAAAAATAATGTAACAATAACGATAGAACTAATAACTGTTTTGCAACAAACTGAAATTTACTAGACAACCCATAGGCTATATAAGGTGTAACAAAATATACTGAAAAAAAAAGGGCGAAACGTTTAGTGGAAATGTAATAAATTTGTCTAATATTTTTCTTTGTTAAGAGGCTAGCTTACGAGAAAATCAACAAAATAAATTGAGTGAATAATTTGGAAAAGTACAAAATTTGTCATATATGCAAGACAGCTGGTCGTGTCTTATCAGTGTACTACAATTACTACACTTGTTCTGCCCCAAAAGCAAAGTGGTGGAGAGGGGGCGAAGCTTACAGGACGAAAAGAGCAAATTGGCCAATGCAGAAAATGCAAAATTTGGTAGGCATTAATTTTGACTTTTTAATATCTGATATTGATTACATTGCCGCTAAAGAATTCGCCCTTAAAATATTTGCAGTATATTTTGTTACACCCTATATAATTATTGACATGTCAAATTGTGTATAAAATAGGTTTCATCCATTAAGCATCTCGTTTAATTACACGTACGAACTTGTTTTGATGCATGCAATGTGATATTTTGACAGTGACTCCCCCCCGCCTCATGACTTTCGTAACAGTTTTTCAATCTCGACGGTCGCTTGGACCTTCGGCGAAACCTTCGGCTTCGGCCGGGTTTTTGGCCGAAGCCGAATTTTTCGCCGAAGGTGGATTTTTTGGCCGAATGTGGCCGAAGCCGAAGCCGAAGCCGAAGCTTCGGTCGGACACTATATATTAGTAAGTATATATATAGATTTGGTATAAGTAGCCGAAACAATTAAAAAATGCGCTAATGTTAATATCACTGGTACATTATTCATATAAATCCTATGAAGCAAATGCACGGATGGTTAATTTTCAACCTAGTAAAAACAATGCCAAAAGCAGGCAACGCATCTGCGACCCTTGAACGGTTTTTGATTCCATGGGCAGTGGTGGTCACTTTCCATCAGGTGACCCTCTCGTTCGTGTGCCTCCCTATAACAAAGACAAATTGTTTGTTCATTAGGTCTTTAGCAAAAAATGTGTTACACTGTTTAAATGACATGCATTCGGCATTTGCAGGCGTAGGAAACTTGATAATCTTGTTTTCTGCTTGGAATGGTGATGCCGCCGCTGCTGGTGCAAACCAAACGGTTTTCCTGGAAAAAAATTAGAAGTTTTAGGACCAAAATTAAAATTTACGAAAACCAACAGGGTTAAAAACCATAAATCATAAATCATAAATCATTTATTCACAATAAGTAGGGTTACAAGGGATGGTACAAATTTTGTGTCAGTTCTCTTACCTACTTAGCCTTAAAATTAAAGCATGTGAATGTTACAAAAAAGAAATAGAAATTGTACAATATATGTATATAAGTTCAAGTTTCACTAAAACAAAATTAAACTTAATAAACTAGGCACACTTAACTATATTAACAAAATTATGTATACTTAAAATACCCATCGACGCTTACGAATACTACAAAATATTTATAATTATTTACACAATGAATCGGCCTTTTATATTTTAATATTTATTTTCTTTGAAATTCAGAAACTCTTCTAAAGAATAAAACATATGATTATGTAGCCAATTTCGTAGGCTTTTCTTAAATTTATGTGTAGGTAATGTTTTGATGTGTTCCGGTAGGGTATTAAAAATCTTTATGCACATTATATAGCTATTTTTTAAATATCGAGTGGTGGTAGGAGCGACGTTAAATGTAAGGTGGTTAGTATGTCTAATGTTTCTGGTAGTGTGATTTTTTGCCTGTAAAAACAAATGTTTGTTATGAACTACGAATAGAGAGGTTTCAAGTATGTAAAGGCAGGGCAAGGTTAACACGTTTAATAATTTAAAATATGGTCTACAAGACACATCGGATGCTATGTTGCAAATCGCCCGAATGCATCTTTTCTGTGCAATAAAAACCGATTTTATGTTGGTGCCATTGCCCCAAACTAGTAGGCCGTATCTCATTACAGACTCTACATATCCGAAGTAGGCTGTAAGAGCTGTTTCACTGTTGGCGATTTTGGTGAGTTTGTAAAGAGCAAAAGCGAATCTGTTAATTTTACTACGGACTTTATCAATCTGTTCTAACCAGTTAAGTTGAGAATTTATATCTATGCCTAAAAATTTTGTTTTATTAGTAGATTGTAGTACGTGCCCATCTAAGTTTATATCAATTAAACTGTGTTTGAAATTATTGAAATTAATTAGTTTGGTTTTAGCTACATTAAGTTTTAAATTATTTGTTCCTAACCAGGTTTTGACGCTATGTAAAGTATTGAGAATGTCTTTTTTGTGCTGTTCTAGGGTTGAAGATTTTTTGGTACTTACTATAACTGTGATATCATCAGCAAAAAGTATTGATCTGTTCTGTAGGGTTTCGGGTAGATCATTTATATACAAAAGGAATAATAGTGGACCTAAAATACTTCCTTGTGGAACTCCATAGTTGTTTTGTTTTAGTTCAGATCGGTAGGTTTGGATGCTGGCTGTATTTTTATGTTTTTGCAATTGTTCTAATTCAATGTACTGTGTTCTATTTTCTAAATATGATCTTATTAAGTTTAATGCAGGGCCTCTTATTCCGTTCATTTCTAATTTATGTATTAAAATATTGTGTAATACTAGGTCAAAAGCTTTAGACATATCGAGGAAAAGCACAGTTGTGAAATTTTTCAGATTAGTATTATGTAGGATTTTGCTGATTAGATCAAAAGCGGCATGTGCTGTTGATTTATTTTTTCGGAATCCATATTGGTTTGGTTTAATGATTTTATATTTCTCAAAGAAGTTGTTTAGTTGCTCGTGAATGACTTTCTCAAATATTTTAGAGAAAATGGAAACTAATGTTATAGGTCTATAATTGCCCATATCAGTGTCATCACCCTTTTTATAAATTGGTTTGACAACTGATACTTTGAGTTTTTCGGGGAAACAACCAGATTCTAGGGATAAATTTACTAGATGTGTTATTATTTTCGTTATTTCTGCTGAGCACGATTTTAGAATTTTGGTTGATACTGAGTCATAACCTACTGATGGAGTATTTTTTAAATTCCTAATAAGTTTAGCGATATAAGTTTCGTTTATTGGATTAAGGAAAATAGTATTACTTATGTTGTTATTGAGAGGTTTGTATTCATTTGTAATTCTTTCTTTATTTGCAAAATTTATGTAAAATTTGTTAAATTCATCAGCAATCACAGAAATATTATTTACCTTTTCTCCTTTATTATTAATTATTTCTTTTATAAACTTTTTTTGTTCAAGACTATTTGTTTCACTTTTAATAACACTCCATGTTGCTTTACAGATATTATTACTTTTATCAATGTATTTATTATTCGCTATACGTTTTGAACAGAGTGTACATTTTTTAAGTAGTTTATTATACTTTAGGTATTGGTCCCGGTTTGTATTAGTTTTATTTTTGTAATATTTGTATCGCAGCGCTCTTTTCGTTAAATAACTTTTTTTCAGACCTTTGGAGAACCAAGGTAGACTTTTTTTAGTATTAGTTTTAACTTTTATTAATGGGAAGCAAAGTTTATATAGTAGATTAAAAGTGTCATAAAATTCGTCAAAAGCCTTGTTTAGATCTGTTTGTTTATAAACTTCAGAAAAAGATAGAGAATGTAAATGGTTTTTAAATTTAATAACGTTTTCAGTCGAGTAATTTCTTTTGTACGTAAATATTACATCGGGAATTTCAATTTTATTCTCAACATTAAATTTGAGTATTTGAGCAGTGTCGTGATCGGAAAGATAAAGTGAAAGAGTACTCCCAGTAGCGTGGTTAATGTTGCTGATGATTAGGTCAAGAGAGGCATTTTGTCTTGTAGCATCTTTAATGTGTAAAAACATATTATATTTATTTATAACATCTGTAAGACTTGAAGTAGTTCTATTCTTTTCAATCATGTTTATGTTAAAATCGCCAGCTATGACGATTTTCTTTTTGGGATATTTACGGATACATTTATATAGTAGCATGTCTAGTTTTCCTATAAAAGTGTCAATATCAGTTTGTTTTTTTGATGGAATTCGATATATACAAATAATAATGATTCCATTTGGAATAAGATTTGCCATGCAATATTCAAAGTGGTTTATTGTGCCAAGGTGGTCATATGATGTAATTTTTTTATATTCTAGTCCTCTTCTAATTAAAATACAGGAGCCACCCCTTTTATATGGCCTAGAATAGCTAGAAGCTAGTTCGTAATTACATATGTTGATATTGGATTCTTCACCATTTTTTATAAAAGTTTCCGTAAAGCACAGAACGTCCGGTTTTATATTATCTTTATGAATATTTGAAAATGTTATTTCTAAAAGTTCTTTCTTGGATTTTAATCCATGTATGTTTTGATGGAAGACTGTAAACGTGTTATTTTTATTTGGCTCGAAAAAACAAATCTTTTTTTAATGTAGTGTGTGGTGTAGTGTTTATGGACGCGTTTTTGATGTGTTGTGTTTCCGGTGTAGGTAGAGTGAATATAAAAGAATGTGAATTTAAAGATGTATTAAGTGGCTTATCTGTATTTTTCTTTATGAAATAATAAGGTATAGTTCCTTTTTTTGGAATCTGTATTTTTACTAGTGAGTCTTGTAGTGAGTTGTTGCATGCAATCTGTATTTTTTCTCTTGAGTCTTGTAATGAGTTGTTATATGCAATGGGTTCTAAACATGTTGTAGAATACGGGAAGACATGTGAATTGTTTTGTTTTTCTAAGTTATAAATGTATGTATACATTTTTTTACAAATGAACTTTTTATATCTAGAATTTGTAGTATTACATGAGCTTAAATCGAAATCAATAACAGTACAATTTACAAAGTGTTTTGTCCACTGTTTTATGTTATAATTGAGTGTGTTTTCATTAAGATGTCGGTTTTTGAATACAGGGGTAATATAAACAGGTGCTTTACAAAGTTTACTAATGGCTATACATAAGTTTGCATGTAATTTATGTAAATCTTTATCGTTACTTCCAATTCCTATAATAACAATGTCATCAGAAGAGAGACATTCAGACAGCTGATCGCATGCATTTAGTATCTCACTACTAGTGGCTCCAGGCATGATAAGTCCCGACGGTTTGTAAATATTATTCAATTTTTCGGGAATTGTATGAAAAATTGCACCTGACAAACCTCTTAGTTGTTCGTCGCCAATGATATGAATATTATGCTTCATACTGGTTTCTGACTTGTTAGTACTTATGCTGTCTGTGGCATTATCTAGTGAAGGCAGATCAGTTTTCATTAAATGGGCCACTGGAATTTTGCTGTTTGATAAACACGACTTTGGTGAAATACCACTTATATTCTTTGGTGATGGATTCGGACGTGGGAGTGCGGTTCTGGTAATTTCTTGAAACTCAGTTCTAGTATTAATTTTATTCGGATTTGTGGTAGTGCTTTTATTTTTCTTTAAGTTGTTATTCTGTGACTCTAGCTTTTGTATCTTAGTTTCAGCAATTTCTAATTTTTCTTCTAATTGGCATATTCTATGTTTCAGTTCTTCTATAGAAGGATGAATTTTAGAGTAGCTAATTACTGTATCTCCCATCGGACTTGACGTTGTTGACGAAAATTCGTCGTTTTCATCTGATAAGTTACCGAACGAATTTTCAGTATGAATATTAATTCTGTAATTTTCTTGTCTTATTGGACTGTCATTCATTGCCATTGGTGTACTTTTTGAAGTGGATGGGGTGTTTTTCAAGTCATTAGTAGGTTTTAAAGACTTGATCTCTGTTTTTTGTGTAGAATTACACAATTGTCTTTTCAATAGGCAAGGTTGGCACCTGTGGGACTTTTTGTTCGCTGGCGTCATTATTCGAAATCGTTGAAATGAGACGTTAGTGCAGTCCAAGTGAAAAGGATTATCGCACACACAACAAACTAAAATTTGTTTATTCGTAATTGTTTTCTTACACTTATAGCAAATAAGAGCCATCTTCTGGGTTAGGTTTGAACTATTTCATGCAGCGAACCAAGATAGCAATAGTGCATAATATGTCGAATAGATGGCGTTAGTACTGTTTCGCAGCTGTGGAATGTTATATTATTGATAATATCAGATAAATAAATCCCATGTTAGAAGCACAAATAAAGATATATAGCAAAATTTAGTGACCGCATGCAGCTCCGTAATTGTAGTATAAGTTCTAATCAATCACCACTAATAAATAATAAATGTTGAAAATGTTTTGTTGTAAGCGGAGTCATAAACAAAAACAAAGCGTTCTTTTGAATCTCACGCATGCGCACTAGGTATCAAAAGTTGTTTGTAAACAATGTTTTAAGCACTAACGTATGTAACGGATTTCTTTTTTGTTATTATCTTCATTAACACTTTGTAGTATAATATCTGAGGATGTCTTGATAGAACTGTTCGTGGTTTAATAATAGTTTATTCACTTCAAAGTCACTAGGGCACCGGTAAAGTTATAAACTTTTTCTTAGTTCGTACGTTTACTTTTTCACTAATATATCCATGAATTTAAATCACTTGTTGTAGCAAACATTCACAGATGTGTATTAGGTTTAGAGCGACACTTAACACTGTTTTTTGGTGAGAATACTGTTAATATACATTTTTAAGAGTGAAAAGTTTACAGAGGCTATGTTTACGTGACGGCAGCGCCATCTTCTCCATTTACTACCTGTTCCCTTGCCCGGAACATAACGGGATTCTACAAAAAATAAGATTCGTTTTTGCAATACTTGTACTAACCAGAATGATTTCATGAATCGGTAGTTTTTTTAAACGGTTTAGGTATTTATTTATTAATATTTCTAACAGTAGGTACAGAATCCGAAGAACGATAATCATCCGACTAGTGACTAGGGTGAGTGAGCCGAATTATCGCTCTTCAAGTTCAGAAAGTGTTTTTTATCTAATCTGTGTTTGCCCCAACAATAATGCATTTTATTGTGAGTCATAATGTTATGGTGTTATCAAAGTTAGTTGTGCTAAGTCCTTATTTGACGTTTAGCAACCCAGTGAGAGAGATGAGACGCTAGTGGTAAAAAAGTAAATAATATAAATTCACCGTGGAATCAAGGTGAGTACCTACTTAACAATCTCATAATGTTTTAAGTTAAGACACTAAATTAGCATTTATATTGCAAGTTAAGTAAGTATTTGGTTTAATTTTTATGTCTCGATTCGTAACTTGTGATAAGAATAGGTTAGGACTTAAGTTATTCTATTATTCGTAGGTATAGCATCATGATAGCAGTACCAAGTCATTCTAAATAATATTTTAAAGTAAATAAATACATTTTTATTTCATGTCATTTATGTTACGAACTAGAATTTTCATTTTCTTTGTTTTTTTTTTGTTTGTTTTGGTTCAGCTTGGCCCTAAATCCCCTAAATGTCAGTCAGTTTACTAACAGCGTGTTCTTGTGCAAACGCGGTTTTTTAACTTTTTCTTACATCAACGGTTTTTCACCAAAGTGTTATAGACCTTTCTAAATAAAATTTTCAAATAAACTTGGGTGTTGGTTGATATTGCTGATGCTGATAATAATTATCATTTTTAAAATTACTTAAGTTTTTTTTAAAAAGTAACGTTTTAAATGAGTAAATGACAATTCCTGGGTTTTGTCCGTAGAAATGAATTTAAACCGCGAAATTTCAAAAACCAGTTACATAAAATTGTGTGGTTTTTAATCTGACGTTTAAATATTGTGTAGGAACATATTAAGGGGAACTTAAATCTATAGGTAAATGATTAGATAATATAGATTGTATACGTATGTGCGAAACTAATAACTTAAAGGTAGGTACCTTGTACAGGTACCAACTGCTTGGTCCGTTCATGTTATGTTGCCTAAGGGTCATATTAATACAGTTTCTGCAACATACCTGTAGATGCCTATTAGAAGGTTTGGTTTTTGTTTCAGATGTTTCCATTAGTGTCTGATATATCAAAAGAATGGCACAATGCAGTACCTAACGATTTAAGAACTCATCTTATTAAAAAACTGTAAGTTATTCTTTTCATCTTTAATTAAATTTTTCAGTAAATTTTAAAGTAGGTACTACTAGTAGGTAGGTAATCTATAGACTCATAAACGAATTTTTAAAACAATTAGAGTAAAAAAATATTTTACAAACGTGAGCCTATTTGAAAAACGGGGTCCTCCCGAGCGGGTGCCCCGCGGACTGGGATGGTAACGACCCACTACTATTTAAGTACACCTATTTTCTATTATGCTCATCCAGAGTCTCAGGGTTGATCCCAGCACTAAAGAATGTCGCTGCTCCAATACCGGAAGACGTGGCAAGACACATACTGAACTTAGCCAAGAGTGAAGAAAAGAGAATGTTTGAACTGGCTGATTCACGAGCACAATACTACCTGATGCTAGCAGAGAAGATTTACAAGTGGCATCAGGATTCGGCGTTGAATGTACCTATATTAGACACGGAACAGGTAAGTTATTATTATTTCCTATAATATACTCTAGAAAAACATTCTAAACTGGAGAAAAATATGGATTTGCGACTGTAACAACTTGATAATGGTGATATTGGATAGTTTTGTTATAAAGTAATTAAGCTTTCTTAGCTTTATATACCACTGCTATTGCCACGATAGATTTAAAGTGAACCATTTCGACTCGTAACAAAGATGCTTCAATAGCTCAAGTAAAGTAAAGCAAAGTATCAGCCTATTACTGTCAAAGTCTATAAAAATCAACACAAAGTTTTGCCCAATAGATCAAATAGCTTTAATAAAAAAGCTCAAATATGTCTGACTCAAATAAATCCGTAGGAAAAAGCATCTATTACTGCACGGAAGACTGACTCTGCTCAGATTCAGTAGGGGTAGAGCATAATCTGAACAGTAACAGAAATCGGATTGATGTGAAGTTTCCAGATTTCGGAATGGAAAAAAATATGTATTTTTAACCGACTTCAAAAAAAGGAGGAGGTTCTCAATTCGTCTGTATGTATAATATTTTTTTTTTTTTTTTTTATGTATGTTCATCGATAATTTCGTCAATTATGGACGGATTTCAAAAATTTTTTTTTGTTGAATAGAGTTCAGTTCTGAGGTGGTCCCATTTTCACCAGTCCAGGATCTGATCATGGAATCCAGGAGAAATCGAGGGCAACCACCGAAAATTGTATGCTCGTATGGTGTTTTTGTTACGTAATCATGTCTTACTCAGGTATATGCTTCAGGGTGTCAACATTTGATGCTGCTGTCCTGATGATGATGCTACAGTACTCCTTAGCGGTTAGGAGTTGGAAGGCAGAACTGCAATTGGTCGATGGAAACTATTTAGTAGTATGTAGGGCTTAAATGTTGCTTGTGAGGTATGCTTGAATCAACATCTGATGCTACTGTGCTGATGATGAAGCTACAGTACTCCTTAACGGTTAGGAGTTGGAAGGCAGAACTGCAATTGGTCGATCGAATGTATGTAGGGCTAACGTGATACTTGTGTATATTACATCCAGACCCACGGCGAGAAATCTCGCCGAGAAGTCTCGCTGGGCCTTCTCGCGAGAACAAGTAATTTATCCACACTCTCATTTACTTTTAACAACAACTAAGTTCGTATTAATAATGAAGTTCACAAAGCTTTAACACAACTAAAAATCATGAAATAAACTTTTTTTAAAAAAAATTAAACCGACTTCAAAAAAATCGTGAACACAAAAATAAACTAAAAATTAAAAAAATAATTCCTAATATCTATTACCTAATACTATAATTTTCCTAAACTATGTCAAAGTAATCTTAAACAAACTAACTGAAGTCGGTGCCTGCCCAAAAAAGCAGAAGAGAAAAAGCAGGTTTATTGCAGATGCAAACAAATGCGGCGGAAGATCCAAAGGCGTGGCAGACTACTATTACTCAGGGACTTCGAGAACACATCGTTAATAAGATGTAAGAAAATACTTAATTTCTTGATAAATATTAACCCCGTGTATTTAATAATAGCGGCCGCCCGCGACTCCGTCCGTGTGGATTTCGATTTCCAATAAAGGCCTAAAGCCTGCCTTGTCAAATGGTCCAACACAAACAATTTTTTTAGTTCCTGAGAGAAGCACTTTCAAACAAACAAACAAACTTTTCAGCTTTATATATTAGTATTTAAAGCATTAGTATATAAATACATAGATATGGCAACAAAATTTTCCAAGCGTCTAATCGAAATCTATATCTACTTATTTACTAATATATGTATAAAGCTGAAGAGTTTGTTTGTTTGTTTGAACGCGCTAATCTTAGGAAGTACTGGTCCGATTTGAAAAAATATTTTTGTGTTGGATAGTCCATTTGACGAGGAATATTATAATACTATAGGCTAGCCTTCCTCGTACCTATAGGTACCTGTGTGTGCGGAAACCGAAAACCACGCGGACGGAGTCGCGGGCGGCCGCTAGTGTTCTGATAAAGTTCGATGTGTCTTTCAAGATAAAAAATAACTATCAGAGTGGAGCGGTGGCAAATATTTTATTTCCTTGAACTTAGATAAGGTAATCTGGCGATTTCTGCACTAAGGAATCAACTAGAAAGATCCTTTTTGCTGAAAAGAATTTAGTTTTATTAATGCTATCATGAGTATAGAAGGTCATGGCTTTATGAGTATAGAAGCAAGGACTCTACAAATTAAATCAAAAGCTAAAATTTTATCCACAGAAAGGATAGCTTAGTCTGTCCCTGGTATCCGGAACCCGCGTTAGACTTGGCGACGAAAGCCGAAAACATCTGCTTCGAGGCAGCAAAGACACGCTCCGAGTATTACAACTTGGTGGCAGATAATATTTACAGAATGCAGCAAGCTTTGGAGAACAGAAAAGGAACATTCCAGGTACTTATAAATAACTCAAGTATCTAACAATTTCAAGTATAAAAAAATAACTACAAAAAGTCTTACCTTGTCAAAATTCAGGACAGGTCATCCCTAAGGATTCATTTGGCAAGATGTTTTTTTCTTGTTATTAGCACATAATATGAATCAGATATACATATTTGTTAATATAAGAGTCTCCTCCGGATTACTTTTAATACTTTAAAAAATTACAAGTCAAGAATGCTTAAAATAGGCTAATGCTTTATTACTTTCTGTCTCTTGCTTTTATTACAGGCTACAAGCAGTCAGCTCTCGGATGTGGCATCATCTGAAACGCATAATTTGGAAACTAAATTGCTATTGGAAGAAGTTTTAAATGCACAGCCCGATGAAGACCAACTGGATTCCCTTATGAAGAACTTGAACATAATATCGCCGACGTAACAGGACCAATTAAATAAGTTTTTGCTTTTGAGTGCAGAACTACATATTGTAATGATTTAATAAAAAATTACAAATCGAATGTTTGAAATGAAATTAAAGACTACATTTTCAAAGATTTTTCGAAATTGTTTAATCATGGTTCTTAGTAAAATGGACATTTTATGGCCGCTTACCATCATTGAATCAGTGTATAGGGCTTTACAGGGCTACATTAATGAAATTGCATCAAAAATAAGGTCGAAAATGGCTCAATTTGAAAACAGCTACAATACACATACAAAATAGAAGATTGTTGTTGCAGGGTACGGCTCCTACCCTAGAAGAACTAACGCGGCAGATAAAAAGGAAAGCATCAAGTTCATCTCCGGGGCCCGATGGTATTCCGTACATTGTATATAAAAAGTGCCCATCAGTGTGTAGACATCTTTTAAATATATTTGTTAAGATTTGGTCGAAAAAGCAGATTCCGGAAGTATTTGGTAAGGCTGTTTTCGTGCTCATCCCTAAAAAGGAGACAGTCACTGATCCAAAAGATGCTAGGCCGATAGCTCTTACAAACACGATATCGAAAATATTTTTCTCGATCTTGCAAGATCGAATGTCAAAATTTATGTTAAACAACGAATACTTCACGCCAAAGCACCAGAAGGGGTTTTTACCAGGAGTTTCTGGTTGCTTAGAACATAACACATTGTTGGCGGAAAGTTTAAAGGATGCCAGGAAACACGAAAGACAAATAGCGGTGTGCTGGATTGACCTAGAGAATGCATTTGGCTCAGTTCAGCACGAGCTGATGTTTTTCGCGTTAGAATGGTATAACTTCCCCCCTTTGGTTTTAGATTTGATTAAGTCATATTATTCTAATTTATCTTTTGTAATTAGCTGTAAAGACGGATACACAAAACCTTTAAATTATAATATTGGTCTATTTCAGGGATGCTGTTTATCTCCTATAGTATTTAATGTAGTTATAAATATTTTAATTGACACTTTGATTTTACAGGAGAAGAAATGGGGTTATCGGTTTAAAATCAATAATCAGTACACAGAATCAATCCTAGCCTTTGCTGACGATCTCGCAATCTTGACACGAAACCCGAAGCAGTGTCAAGTGTTATTGAAAAAGGTGGATGAGTTCTGTGCTTGGACTGACGGCATGAAGGTGAAACCAAGTAAATGCTATTGCTTATGTCTGGGTAGACGAGATACGAAATTTACATCTTATGACCCTGGACTCACGATTGGCGGTCAGAATGTTGCCACAATTTCTGAAGCGCTCCCGTTCAAATTTCTAGGCAGAAAGATAGACTATAGAGGCCGCACACCATCTTTGGAGGGTATTGTTGAGGATTTCATTGATTCCATTAGTAGGGTTGAGAACCAACCCATAGGGAACATTAAGAAGCTATGGATCTACAACAACTACCTGTCATCGCGCTTGTCTTGGCCTTTCCTCGTGTACGACTTCGGAAAAACCCTTTTGTCGCGACTAGATGCCGTTGTTGTGAAATCGTTGAAGTCTTGGACTGGATTAGCCCACTCGGCAGACCCCTCTACACTATTTAGGGGCAAAAATAGTTTTGGGATGAACCTAAACAAGCCATCGGAGCTATACAAACATCTTAGAGTCACCAAGATGCACATTCTGGGTAAATCGAAAGACAACGCAGTGGCAACACTCCCAAAAGATTAGATCTATAAGAATATGAGTGAGTTAGAGTCTAGGCTACGGTTCCATAAGCAGTTTATGGTGGGAGCGCAAACAAACAGGGTAGGATTGGGATGTCGAGGAAGAGAGGATGACCGGAACATCATTAAGTCTTTTCTGCGAATGGATGAAGATAACGAGTATAGAGTACATGCGCTTAATCTCGAAATGCAAAACGAGTGGGTGTCCCTTGGTGAGTTTTGTATCCCTTTAGCATTGAAGTGGCGGTCGATACTGTACGATTGGTCTCCAGCGCTGCTTAAATTCTATCTGAATGCCTTTCAGTTGACCCTACCCGATCAGAGCAACCTTGTAAGGTGGGGAATGGCGGTGGACAAAACCTGTTTGCTCTGTGGTGAGGCCGTAGGTACCGCAAGGCATTTGTTGGTGGGATGCAGAGTACTCCTAGACAGAGGTCACTACTCTCGCCGCCATGACGGAGTGTTGCAGATCATACGTGAAGCGGTGAGCCTTTCAATAGCAAGAGCAGCAAAAGGTTTGACGACGAATACAAGGAACATCAACTTCGTCAAGGAAGGATCTACCAAGAAGTCCAAAGTCAAACCTTACTCCATCGTTAGTGTAGCTCCAGATTGGAAGATCATGATGGACACGTATGAAAAGCACTACAGTATTCCAGAGGACATTGCGTTATCGTCGTCTAGACCAGACCTTTTCATTTATTCTAGAAAACTTAAGCGCGTACTGTTGGTAGAACTTACTGTTCCAAGGGAGACAAACATTCCCAAAGATCACGCGTTTAAAACAAATAAGTATTATGACCTAACCAACGAAATAACTAAAAATGGTTATATAGCCCGGTTGTATGCTGTGGAAGTGGGTGCGAGAGGTATACCAGCGAAATCTCTCTACAACCTACTGAAGGACTTAGGATTACCAAGATCTAATATTAGCTCGTTACTGGAAAGAGCAACTAAAGCTGCTTTACTCGGCTCATACCAAATATGGTTGGGAAGGGAGAGGAGTGTCATCGGTGGAGGTGATCGTTAGTATACTATAAAGGGGCCCCTTAAACCTACACGCTGGGTCGCAAGTCCCAGGCGCCGACTGACATTCCTCTCTGTTCCACGCGATGGACCCGGCACCCGCACGGAGAATCCATGGATAGCTAAGAAGTTCGTCTCTGCGGCGGTGGAAGGCGACAAACAACTGAAAACACTCCCTAGAGGGCGCCCCCATCAGTTTTTAAATTCTCTAAGCGTCACACATACACAGCGTATTTATATTATAAATTCAACGGCATAATTCCATCGGAAAAAATGTTCGAAAACCAACCTTATTCCAATGGGATAAGAGTGCGCACAGCTATATTTCGGGTGTCACGGTCTGTCTGAGGATATTAAAAGTTGGGCCACCCTTCTAAGTAGGCGCTCTTTTTCCTTTTTGTTCTTAATGCAAAAAGAAAACGCGAAAAGTTTCGGGACGACGAGTTTAAATTTTTCCACCCTTAATGCGCTTATTACGAGTGGGAAAAAAATGGCGGTTCTCAAACTTTGGAGGTGTAAGGAATCTTTTTCTTATTCAAATAAAATGTTGCCTGTTTTAACTTTGAGCTTTGGCTCTCCACTATAACATAATTTGCGATTGATGATGGAGGATTTTGACCTGCAGTAGGATAGGTTAACACTTAACTTTACTTTACCTACATAATTTTGTGAAATGTCTATCGTTGGCAATTTGATGAAGTGGTTTGCCATTGACATTTCTCACATCAACTCGTAGTGTGCAGGTTATGCACAGCTGGTATGAAAAAACGTACATAGATTTTTGGCTGGATGACCGGATTCGAACCACCTCCGGCCTCACGCACGTGAAGCGGCGTTCTCACCACTAGGCTACCGAGCCGATTTTACGGCCTAGTGTGTTTCTATACTTGACTATCGTAGGTATTAACTTAAAGATTTCCCTTCGGCTATTTTGGAAAACATGGTTAAGAAAATGTTTCGAAACCAGTTTTGAGTGAAGAATATTTTTTCCACTTATGAAACTGGTTTCCAAAGGAGAATAATTTTTCTGTTTTTGGAACTTCTTCTTCTGATACTGGGATATATTCTGTTTTCGAAATTCGTTACCAATTACGAAAAGTTATTCTTCTTCTCAAATCAAGATGATTTTGTGTGTTCAATTTTTTTTTTCCAATCTGAAAGAAAGAACCCTAAGAATTGGTAAGAACCGAAGGTTTGACATGCCGTGTCCTCAGTGTGAAAGCATCATCCACATTGGGCGGGGGTCGAGAGCGGGGGGCGGGGGCACCTTCATTTACATTTTTATTTTATTTACCTCTAGCTATCGCGGAGCATTCGGAAAATTCCTTTTTAAATCGTCTCCGCGCAAGCATGTAAAGTTATTTTAAATACTTCCCCCTTCTTGGTGATTTTGTTTTTACTGCAAAGTCTAGTTGACGACTGAAATGGGGTACCTACATAGCGGGAATAAAATACTCGCCAAGTGAATTCATCGTCGATGCATTGAGATGTTTTACAAAATGAATATATACAAAAAAAACTATTACCTTCGATCGTTCTTTAAGTTGGCTACGAAGCCGACTGTATTTTTAAGACCATGTAAGTTAAGCATTACCATACAAATCTCGTAGATAAAAAATACTAATCTTTCTTTGGTTTTATGGTGTTAAAACTTTGAATGTAGAGGCAGAGTCGTGTAGAAACATTTTATTATCGTGGCACGATTGCTGGAAGGAAATTCAGATTTCAGATCTAAAATTGGTAAGTACTTCAACCATCCAATTGTATTCAATCAAATAATCCGAAGATATTAAAAACGATTTTTTTAAATGAAATAATTAATTATTTAAAATAATCCAAACTTATCTAATATCTTTCAGACAAGGCGAAATTAGTTACCCACCCTTCATAAAAGATGGCGCTAGCAGTAACTCGACCCCAGAGATTTTCCGCCAAGCTGATAATTTTGCTTGCAAACCGTTTTACAATTAGGAAACCATTTAAATACGCGAAAGGAGTAATCCGGCTGAATTTTTATGGCTTGTTAAATTCGACCGGTTGCTACTTGGCCTTGTAATCGCAATTTAAGGGGGACATTATTAGGAGCTTAAATGATGATGAGTACTTACGATTTTCCTTTTTGAAAACTAATGAAAGCAATAAAATAGACCGAGTGAGTGCGGCTCACTTAAGCCACTGATCAAGGCGGTTTAAATATAAAATCCTTTAATTATAAAATGTTGTATATCGTTTATGTCTTTATATTAATATAGCAATTAATTTTTAGAATAAATATCCTTATAATTCTCTTACTCTGTATCTATAATACCTTTTCTTGATAAAATGGAAGACCTTAAAAGTAACTTCTAAAGTAGTTAGTGCTCACCTTAGTAAGTATATAATTTTTATGCTTTCTAAAACTTCCACATGTAGCATGTTACAAATTCAATTGAACAATGTAGTTACCAACGAACATTTAATAACTATTTAAAAACGTATGTACCTACCTAAAGTATCTTTTATGCGCATTTCCGTACGTTTTTCAATCCGCAACTCACTGACGCAAATGATGACCATTTTTACCAAAACAAAACGCCATCATTGCATAAGTACATCAAGTAGATCTCCCCTGTTGACAGTCATTGAGTGTTTGCCGTCGTAATTACCGAGAGCCGGCGGCACAACAAATGTTCCATTGACAAACGGGAACAAATGCAGGAACAGATGTGAACGTTTTTTGGAGGGACTCACTTGTTGCCTAGGTCTTGTTTTGACGACTTTAGTGACTGCATTACCTAGACTTTAAAATAAGCGGAAAATCGTCATGATTTGATGTAAGCGCCCAAATTTTCACAAAAATCGACAAAGCTAGCAAAAGGTATCCGTTAGGAAATGTGGATTCGTTTAAAAGTCAACTTACTACTAAAAACTATTTGGTCAATAAACCTGCTCGTTTGCTGCCTACTTCCGTAAAAAAAAAATAAGTAGTTAAGTAGGTATCATAGGCACCGTGCAGAAACTATAGAGGGCGCTAAAATCCCGTTTTTTTTTCTGTGGTTTGACAGTAAAATTTGACATTTACCTTGGTCAGTTCGAATTCGAGTCACTAGATGGCAGAATAAGGCACGGTGTTTTCCGTGGTTTGACAGTAGAATTACCGACATTGAGATTGACATTTAGCTTGGTCAGTTCGAATATGAGTCACAAGATGGCGGAGTCATCGCTACGCACGGTGCCTATACACAAGTACTATTGGTGTAGTCGTCCATAGGTCAACTTGTCTACTACTAAAAAAAATTGTCAAAAACTCTGCTCGTTTGCTGATACTTCCGTAGAAAAATAATAGTTAGTTAAGTAGGTATCATACACAAGTACTATTGGTGTAGTGTAGGTACTTCTAAATAAATTATAAAGTATAAATATGATTTTGAAAGCGATTCACTCGTCGCTACGCTATAATAGGCTATTGGCTAATGCCAAGTTAGCACAATCAAAACCCGCAAACAAGAAAATTGGCTTTTGCCCCAAAACCGAACAATTATGAAATTATACAAATCCGTTTCAAATGCGAGCAGATTGCCGCGAAATTATTCACGAAACACCCCCGGCACGGAGTTGATGATATTGTATTAGGTGATCACATACGAATGCGATTTTAATGGATACGCCGAGAGCGCCCCTCGTTAAGCACCCACCGACTTTGTGTCGACGGTAAAGAACCCAATTCTCCCGCCATTTTCTACGTCACTTACGTCACTTTTCGCGCGGGACGACATCAACCCCAATCTAAATTAAAATCTAAAACCTTGTAAACAAGGCAAGTGCTCACTTTTTCGGGGATTTTAACCCTCGGAATTAACGAGAGTTATAAAGGGGCCACGGTGCAGCGGTTTGTGTCGCGTGTGGGGCGCCGGCTATTGTTGATCTTGAGGTCCGACTGGACGCAGAGATGATGGATTGACGTAATAAAGATATATCTTTAGATATTTTTTTTGCAATGTCTTTGTAAGTAGCGGTACGCAAAAAAAATTGTAACTCGTTTTTTAAAGTGGCACTAGCAAATCTGGCGTTGATAAAATTTAATGGAATATGGGACTGGGAAAAAGTTTTCCTTATTTAAAATATTTTTCTTTAATTATATAAGCCATAAATTCATCCTCGTAAATCGTAACGCATATCGATACTGAAGCAATTACAAATAAAAACATGTTAAATAATTTAAAATAAAATTTAATTAAAAACCACAACCAACGAAACAATAAAATTGTATAAAAAACAATAAAAAACAGCAAACCTCTAGACAATTTGGACGAAAAGTACCAGGGCACTATGACATTACTAGAGGTTACAATCACCTCCTTGGGTTGACCAGTGACGGCTCGAGTTCGGGAGGCGAGGCGGGGGGAGATTTGATGACAATCGATCCCACAGGGGACGTGCGAGGCAGCTGCGGCTCCTTGCGGTGCCTGAGGGAAGACATGGAATGCTGCCTCTGAGGCTTCTCGGTCACCTTCTGGTCAACTGAGCGACCGCGCTGCAGCTCAGCCAGATTGCTGGCCAGTTCTGCCGCCGCTTCCCCGTATAATCTTTGGCCTCGACGTACCTAGTAAAAAAAATAACAAAATGAAGTACTACTTATTATGGATAACCCCGGAATCTCAGGCTCACGCCTCAGGTGTGAAACTTGATATATTATGTAGTAAGGTAGTAGTGGATGCCGGTGGACCAATTTAGGAGACCTTTGCCCAGCAGTGGGACGATATTGGTTAACAAAAAAAAAAGGTACTAGTGGATATAAAGATACACTTGCAAAGTTAGGAAACTAGCGAGCCTTTTGTTGTATTGTCTACAGTTTTAACGTTAACTTAAATAAAGTTCGTAATGAAACAACATCAATGAGAAAAGATTATCAAGTTGCACATAACCAAGAGAAAGAGGAATTTATACTGTAATATACAGTAAAGGGATTAATTTTCTACAAGCTTATCAGGAATCTCAATAATAATACCTTAAAATCAGTTGAACTGTAGTAATATTTGTTTGTTGTGGAATAGTGTTTGATCACTTGTCCTTTTTCTTATCTCGCGGTGTATGCTGTAAACATCAAGCAAATAACTATTGAGTAGCAGTTTATCTCGCATATAATGTAGAATTAAAATCTAGCTATCACCCTGAAATATTAGCTTTTGCAGACAGAAAAGATTACTCTATAGTATATTTGCTTGATGCATTTAAAGAAATCCTAGAAACTCGAGGATTGTTGTAAACAATAATCCTTAAACACACAAATCAATATAAAATACCGCCGTAGGAATATCTTACAGGACATAAGGTCTTCTCCTGTAACGTGGGGACTTTTTTTTCTTAACAAGTGGCTCCTTCGACTGGATGTTCCACAATGCTCTGTTCAGGTGTTACCTCGTCCCGAAACTCCTCCTCGTCGTGACACCCACTCGATCTGCTCCTGCAGCTTCTTACACTCCTTCGTGCCCCAGCAGCAGGTCTATCATTGACTCCACGATTTCCCTGTACTTGCTTGCTTTGCTAATTAGTTGCTAGTAAATAGTTAGAAGTTGTTCCATCAGGTGTAACCTCATCTCTCAACTCAGCCCGCCTCCGCGAGACCCACTCGATATGCTCCTTGGACTCCTTCTCATTTCCCATTAGGGCCGTTCTCGGTGACTCCAGTGACTCCATGATCTCCTGCCTGGTAATTGCTTTTTGCTATTAAAGTAGTAAGAAGTTGTTGCAACATGTGTTACCTCGTCTCTCAACTCAGCCCGCCTCCGTGACACCCACTCGATCTGCTCCTGCAGCTTCTTGCACTCCTTCTCGTTCCCGAGCAAGTCAGTCCTCAGCGACTCCATGATCTCCTGGTACTTGCTTTCTGCTATTTAAGTAGTAAGAAGTGGTTGCAACATGTGTTACCTCGTCTCTCAACTCAGCCCGCCTCCGTGACAACCACTCGATCTGCTCCTGCAGCTTCTTACACTTCTTCGTTTCCCAGCAGGTCAATTCGCAATGACTCCACGATCTCCATACACTAGCTTACTTTGCCAATACGTTGCTAGTAAATAGAAGATGTTCCATCAGGAATCACCTCGTCCCTGATCCACTCGATCTGCTCCTGCAGTTCTTGCACTCCTTCCGACCCCTTGCTCTGTCTGTACTTGATGCACACGTCGTACTCGTAATCGATCGTCGATGTCGTAATATTTCTGTCTTTCTGTCTGTATAATCTGTCACTTCCAAATGCAAATGCCACTTAACTGACTCAGCTGTATCATGGCTTACGTACCCTAATCCTTGGATTATAGATACACTGCTTGTTAATAGTTCCTACTTAGGGAGAAGATATTCTATCAGTTTACCTCATCTCGCAGCTCAGCCCTCCTCCGCGAGACCCACTCGATCTGCTCCTGCAGCTTCTTGCACTCCTTCTCGTTGCCCAGCAGATCAGTCCTTAGCGACTCCATGATCTCCCGGTACTTGGTGCGCACGTCGTGGTCGATCGCGTGAAGGTTGTCTATCTCGTGCTGCGTCTCACGGATCTTGGATTTGGAGAGGCGGAGACGGCCTTCCTGTGAAGAGATCGTTGATTGATTTGCAGAAGGTTTACTAAGTTTTAGAATGTCATGGATTCATATGTATGTATGAGTTATTTATTTATTTACGTCTATATAGGTGATTCAAGAATTACTCTTTCTATGCATGAGATAGGCAAACGAGCTCGGGTTTTACGTAATAGTAAATAATCACCACTGCCCACGTAGATTAACAACTCCACAGGTATCACAGATGCATGACTAGTTTCCAAAACTCCATAACCACCCCAACTGAGATCTGGAGGCCTTACCTACTTACCATTACCAACAGAAATATACTTGATTGTGGTATTCTGTTACGTGGAGCTAATTCCTCAGACGAAAAGCTCATTCGAGAGAAAGTCCTACTAAATCATCTTAGGTATACCTACAAACCAAGCTAGGGCCATCGGTTCTTTATGAGGTGAATGATTTGCCATTGTCAAAGTTTGATTTTTTTTTGTATCAACTAAGATGGACGTGAGCCGCCGAGGATCGGGCTGAGTGTGGAAATTGAAAGCCTTAAGAGAGGCCTATGTCCAGCAGTGGACTACGAAAGGCTCATGATGATGATGACGATGATAATGATGATGATGCAGATGAACTAACTTTCTCAGCCAGTTTCCTGGTAAGTACGTCTAGGTGTTCGTCGAGGCTGTCCTTCTCCTCCACCTGGTAGCTCTGCACCACGTTGTTGTGAGGGCAGAGCCGGTGCACCAGCTGCACCGGAGTGCAAGGGGGGCACTCCACTTCCTGAGGACATGAAGGCGAGGGTTAATCCTACTACTATTATAAAGGCGAAAGTTTGTACGTATGGATGTATGGATGTTTGTTACTCTTTCACGTAAAAACTACAGAATGGATTTAAATGAAACTTTACCACATTATAGCTTATACATCAGAATAACACATGGGATATTGGAAATCGAAATCCACGCGGACGGAGTCGCGGGCGGCCGCTAGTATACTAATAAATCACTACATAGTATAAAACAAAGTCGCTTTTTCTGTCATGTTGTATGTTGTATGTCCCTATGAACGCTTAAATCTTTAAAACTACGCAACGGATTTTGATGCGGTTTTTTTTAATAGATAGAGTAGGTAACTCATGAGGAAGGTTTTTATGTATAATATCATCCATTAAATAGTGGACAAGTACCACGGGCGAAGCCGGGGCGGGCCGCTAGTATAAATATAAAAAGAAGCTGGAATGAAAAAATATAAAAAGAAAAACAAATCTACGAACATACCTGATATGAAGTATAGTTACTACTTTTATTTTTTCTAAATTGGTAAGTGATCCACTTGATAAAAATCTTTAAGGCAAGTAGTAGGTATTTGTTGGATTCGTTTTTACACGCAATTGTCCTTGAATTTCTATTCGTAGAATGTGAAGTAGGTAAATTCCATAGTATGTTTTTAGACTACCCACCTATTTCAAACACAGCAATCTTTGAGTTCCGGAATTCCTACTCAGCAGTCCATTTATGTTCCAAAGATTAAAATGTGAAGTGAGTGTGAAAATCGTGACGGTCAAAAAGGTGCATAGCGAGGAGTAGACCAAATAAATATTTCACAACATCACATACCTACATTGATCTGACCCCGTGTTAAGTAGCTTCAGCACTTGTGTTACAGACATCAGAATCAACAGTGGTATTACAAATATACTTACATAGATACATATAACACCCAGACCAGAACAAACAGACATGTTCATGCACACAAATGTTTGACCTGTGCGGGGATCGAACCCGCGGCCTCTTGCGTAATAGGCAACATCTTGAACATTACACCAAGCGGGTCGTCGAAATACCTACTAAGGCTAAGGACTCACGAAGCGTTTTTCACCCGCGCCCGCCGCGGTGGCGGAATAGAGCTTTTATTTCAAAACTCACGAGACCGCGTAATTTTGCGGTTACGCAGCCGTCGCGGTTGCGATTATCGCTCGCAAACTTGGCGGTTGATTATCGCAAGATGAGCGGTTGCAAGACGGGCGGTTAAACGATCAGTTGAGCTCCAGACCGCCATGGACACACACCAGAAACGAGCTGTTGCGTTATACTTACTTCACAGAAGACTTAAAAAAAGAAGGCCTAAAAGGTTCTGGATACATCCACTGATTGCGGAATTGCGGTCGCCCGCCAACCGATCGCAGAAAGCGCGGGAGCAACCCGCCGCGGTTGCGGGACCGCGAACCGCGCCCGCCGGTAGAAGATGACCGCCGGTGCAGCGGGACCCGCAAGCAACCGCACACGCCGCGGGCGTAAAACGCGTCGTGAGATGTGCTTTAATTTTTTACATAAATATCTGTATTCTACAAAGGCTGCGGGCCCGCAACCGCGGCGGGCGCGGGTGAAAAACGCTTCGTGAGTCCTTAGCCTTAAGCTGTTTGATTTTCATCGATTCTACTGCGGACCAAACACCATTTACAAGTCCAGTCACCCTACCTTATCAGACCTCCATTTCCACCTCAGAATGAGGAGCAGCACGACGAAGGCTACTCCGAACCCGGCGGCGGCGGCTGCGTTCATGGTCCAGCCAGGGGCTCCTCATGCTGCCACCATAGCTGCTCTTCACCGATTTGTTTTGTTGTTTGACAGTGTCAGATTGACAGTGACAGCGATTCGGTTTTCGAATGACGGGTATTTTTTAAGTAGGATAGCAGTATTTATTCTGGAGGTTTTATTCTGTTTTAGTGTTATTGTTAAATATTGGGGGCGTTTGGGCGAAAAAAGCGTTTGCAAGCGTTTGTAAACAAAATGGCGATTGTTAGCGCAAAATGGCGATTGTTTAGCGGTAACACAGTAAACTGACAGTTAGCAAACACGTCCTGGCCGAAAACAGTACAGTTAGCGCTAACAATCGCCATTTTGTTTACAAACGCTTGCAAACGCTTTTTTCGCCCAAACGCCCCCATTATTTGTGACATTTTGACAGTGTCAAAACTGACCTTGACAGAAATTCGGTATTCGAATGGTGGGTTCTTTTTACGTGTGGTGTTGCAGTGAGGAGGTTGTACCTACTGGTGATTTATTGTGGTTGTAAAAGATTTAAATAGTGTAAGTGTGTGTTTAATCAAAAAGACCTACGAGTACTATCCACAATAAGTACACATCATCTTTTTTATGATGCATGGAAACCGAAATTCCCGCAAACGGTGTTGCGGGCATTTGATAGTTTAATATAATTGCTAAAGATTTAGTCATGTGAGTAAAGTATTCCGTTAGATTACGGCATTGAGTAGAAGGTATTGCACATGTATAGTGTTTTCGCAAGTAAATATTATCAACAATGTTTTCGATGGTTTCGAAAATTAATTGAAAATCATTTATTAATCAATTACACGACAGGATTAATTAATGAAAAGATTTATCGAAAAACATAGTTGGCCTAACGCGGTATTCGAAACCATACTGTGTAGGAGATCCCCGTATAATCTGAATATAATGACACCACCCCAGCCTGGTTGCTGGAGGAAGTTGGACCTTATGTGGAGGTAATAAGGTGCAGGGGTGAAGGTCTTCAGCGACGGTGTCCATCAGGCTGTCGGCGACTCAGGTGTCGAAATACGGTGAGTTACGTGTTGATACGGTCCATGGAGATTGCTTCATATTTCATACTATGTGGAACTGTGAATTATTAGATCCTGACATGTTAGTAGCAGTCAGTAAGGTGCCTGTGAACTAGTGGTCATATACCTACCCTGGATACTAAACCAAGAGTCGCGGGTTTGAATCCCGCTAGGGGCAAATGTTTGTGTGATGAACATCGGCATTTGTATTCGAGTCATGGATGTATATAAAAGTATTTAAGTATAGCTATCTGTTCACTAGCTTCCATAGTACAGCTTAGTTTGAGGCTAGGGAATTGGTGTGTTAGTCCAAAGAATTTATTTATTTAGCATAATGAAATTTATTAAAAAGAAGGCTTAACTAACTACTGAGTTTTTTCTGGCGTCTCTTTTCAGCAGGCCATTGTTTATCAAGGCGCCGCAAAAATATGCATTTAATTTATAAACTCAACATTGATTTTGAATGACACCAAATGACATGTCACCATACCCTGTCATATTCGTATATATCACGCTCACTGTCTACTTATTACCTTTTTAGTCTGGCTATAATTAGCCAAACTAAAAAGGTAATAAAACCGTCGATCGCCATCCCCACACGTAGTGCCGCCCTGGGGAGGAGCGGCAAGGCAATTACGCCCAGACACGGATCCTAATTGAAAAGGGATCGGTCTAATTGATTGTTTCTGGCCGACTGATTGATATGATAGAGCGATTAGGCGCCGGCGCGTTATTATGTAGGGATTTGCGGCCAGGTGTGAAACCTGAGGCTAGCAGGCGGCCTAGTGTGTGCTACTGCTGAATGGGAGTACAGTGCGTGAGAAATGTATTGGTCGGAGTGAAGGAGCTACTAACATACATTATAACACGCCTTTTTCCGCTATCTTTACATTTGCAACGACTTACGATTACGACCCAAGATATCTTCTTGGGCTTCTTTTATACCCATAATCAGGTTATTCGGCACTTACTGTATGAGTAGGTGTGTTGAAAGTTGGAGCATGGCTGGGCTAAAAGCTGAGGTTATTTATCCTACCGTTTGTGGCGCAAAGTTGCAATGTTCTCAACGCATTGTATTCTAATTTATTGTTTCTAGCCGACTGATTGATATGATAGAGCGATTAGGCGCCGGCGCGTTATTATGTTGGGATTTGCGGCCAGGTGTGAAACCTGAGGCTAGCGGCCTAGTGTGCTGGCTATTGGGTGTACCTAGAGTGCGTGACGATTATATTGGACGGACAATATTGGTATAGCATTTGCTCATAGCTGCTTCAAGCCCTCAATCCCATAGGATCCACTATTTCGATCCACCAGTGGATCGAATGGCACGCCGGAGTTCACTATGATCCACCAACGGTCTCGGTGGATCCTATGATACTTGGATCGTCTAATATGCTCCACTTGTGGATCGAATATAGTTCTGGGAGTTTCATGAGATCCACCACTGATTTCAGTGGATCCTGTGATATAATTTATCACATTTACACTACGCTTCCATGTCGCCGCTCTCATGGGATCCCCAGATAATATAGTTTAGTTGTTTTCTCGACATTCAGTAGTTTTTTACACATTCAGTTGTTTCCTCGACATTCACTTGTTATCCTTGGTATTCACTTGTTTTTCTTGATATTCAATTGGTTTTTGTTATATTTACTTGTTTTTCGTTATATTCACTTGATTTTCTTGATATTCAATTGTTTTCTTTATATTCACTTGTTTTTCTTGATATTCAATTGTTTTTCTGGACCCCTCAATCTCAAAGGATTGATATTCACTTGTTTTTCAATTAAATTGTATGTAGGTCAACTGTGAGTACATACGAACAATATTAAAAACAATTGAACATCAAGAAAACCAAGTGAATATGAAGAAAAACAATTAAATATCAAGAAAAACAAGTGAATATGAAGAAAAACAATTAAATATCAAGAAAAATAAGTGAATACCAAGGAAAACAAGTGAATGTCGAAGAAACAACTAAACTATATTATCTGGGGATCCCATGAGAGCGGCGACATGGAAGCGTAGTGTAAATGTGATAAATTATATCACAGGATCCACTGAAATCAGTGGTGGATCTCATGAAACTCCCAGAACTATATTCGATCCACTAGTGGAGCATATTAGACGATCCAAGTATCATAGGATCCACCGAGACCGTTGGTGGATCATAGTGAACTCCGGCGTGCCATTCGATCCACTGGTGGATCGAAATAGTGGATCCTATGGGATTGAGGGGCTTCAAGCCACCAACAGGTGCCATTTAAAACATCCCAAAACCCACGCCTCTTACCCGCAAAAAAAGAAGCCTTATTGGTCTAGTGGTTTATGTACCGGGCGGGAAGCAAAATTTATTTATTTATTTACAATAAATAGTTGGCGTACAGTGTGACACCAAAACGCTAATTAATTATCTTAAATAATTTGACAGAAATACTCATAAACATAACACAATAAGGCTCGTATTAATAAATTGCACTCAACTCTGAGCTCGATCTTGAGTGCGAACTAGATATGTCATTCTCACAAAAAAGCACCTTAAGTTCGCGCTCAAGATCGAGCTCAGAGTTGAGTACGATTTATTAATACGAGCCTTAGACACATACCTACTGTCATTAAAAATGTCGCCATGCTGAACCTCGACATGAAAAACCCATCTTGGTAGCGATGACTAATGATTCTGATTACAAATGAATCGGGCAGTTACTTGGGAGGCTAGCAGCCGGCCAAGTGTGTGCTCGCGATTGGGAGTACCTACAGTGCGTGACGAATATAATGGACGTACTGAAGGAAAATGTCAGAGTTAAGTTCATAAGCATGCCAAAAAAATCTACTTGGTCTCAATAGACCAAGTAGATTTTTTTGTAGATAAAAGTAAATGTATATCAATATACATTTATGTATCGGGCCCTGATTTCGAGGTGCCGGGTTCGTTCCCGGGTCGGGCAAAACTGTTTCAGTCTATTCTTATTATCTATTCATTCTATTTCTTTCCATTAAGTATGATTCTAGCTTAATACTTTTGCTTATTATTCATCTTTCTTTAATTTAGGTTGCAAAAGGGTTATTTTCTGGACTGTACCTGCTCGAAAGTATGTTAGGTAGGACTTAATTCAATCTTGTCAAGTTATTATGGCACTTACTGTATGTATAGCATAGCCAAGTTAAGAGCTGAGTTACTCAGTTACCTATCCTGCAGTTATGGCTTTACACTGATAAATAGGTAACTGGTTGTGGAAAATCAGAACCCATTTCTGATTCCCCATGCTTGCTGCAGTATGGAGATGTAAAATTTTAATGTGCAATATTATGCATTGAATTATACCTTATTCAGAAATCACTTGTGCACTATAATATATCCTGCGTACCTGGCTGATCGTAAGATCGGCCGCCATGGCCGAATACGGCCGGAGGGTATTATTATTATTTTTATTCAGAAATTAAGCTTGACAAAACAATTCTGTAAAAAAAATATTTTATCGTAGACATGTTTGCAGGTAACAATAATTAAAGTTTTTTTTTACGAATTTTATTATTCGCCGCATTTATGTTTCATTTCTTCAACATGTTATTTCAATCACATTTTAACTCACAATAAAATAAACGATCGAAACTTCCACTTCCACAACCACAGAAAAAAAACATTTATAAAAAAAAACTCCACGCTTTGCGCTTACCGTTCCCGCCACATTTGACATTAAGTGCTGCGTTCAGAAACCGTTCACTCTAGTTCACATGGTGCGTTCCGTTCCTTCGCACGGGATCAAAGCGATCGTTGACGGCGGCGGTGTGATTTAGATTTACAGCTTACGGAAGCTAATTAGATGCGAGTGGGAGGAGCGCTTTGCACGGGCTACTTGATGTCGCGAGCCGCGCGTGCATCGGAACGTAACTTGATTTGAATATGGAACGGTTAGAAATGACAGGACATAAAGTAGGTTTATAGATCTCATGAAAGAAGTCACGTAGACGTGGCGCTACAAGAACAGAACAGAGTATAATTGGTAACTTATCTTACTACAGATTACCCAAGTTTTTTTTTATTTATTTAATCTAGTCTATTGGATTGCCGTATCAGTTTTTTTTGTGAGTTTTTTTTAGTGCTCTATTTATTTCATAGTTGGTCTATTATAATTTTAATTTGTTAAACAATTACTGCAATGATTTTTACAACTACTGAGAGTCGCGGTCTATAGACGCATTCTTACGACGGGTAAGTCAGGTGTTAGGTATAATAATAGTTTATCAGTATTCCTTAGTTATTTCCTCAAAGTATATCGACGTCTTTCATGTCACACGGTAGCTCTGATAATAAATATTCAATAAAATATAGACAATTATAACAACTACTGTAATTGTAAGCATTACAAAATAACAATGGCAATAAGATTTCCCAGTTGCAAGATGCGTGCAACGGAACGTAACGGGCAAGTTATCAGAGGGGTCGCAAGGGGCATGATTGATCGCCTGGATCAACGGGAGATTGGCGCTCCTGTCTACGATTTGTAGCGCTCAATGATCAGCTTGAGGACATATTGGGTTTAACAAGAACGGAGATGGTACTGACAAACTTTGTTATAAATCTGTGGTCCAAACGCTAGTCTTTAATTCCTTAAAACGTCTACTAAAGCAAAATATTATTTCATTAGAACACTGCGATAAGGCACTTTAGCAAGATGTTCATGTATAAACGCTAGAATAATAGACGTTTTTCTTAAAATTTTATGAGTGGGAATCACAGTGTAGAGCTAGATTCTCCCTATATAAATAAAAAGGTTATGAATATTATTTATTTTCAAAACTTATATTCTTTAAAGTTCCGAACGTGACCATATTTCTTATACCTTTACTTTAATTTTTCAATTTAGCAAATTACTAGCGGCCGCCCGCGACTCCGTCCGCGTGGATTTCTTTTTTTCGAAATAAAAAGTACCCTATGTTCTGTCTCAGGGTCTAAAGATTGTCTGTACCAAATTTCATCAAAATCGGTTGCGAGGTTTAAGCGGGAAAGCGTAACAGACGGACAGACAGACAGACAGCTAGTTGGGATTAGTTGGGATTGGGTCATCTAAAAAAGATACCATATCGTTAAAAATATTCTCAATGAGGTCTTTTAAATATTCGTTTTCTTAAGTCTACAGTGCGGCTTGTCTGAATAGTTCCGCGCTATGGTCCGTATCGCGGTATGTCAGTTCACGCGGCGGTATTTTTTGCGCCATAATTTGTTACTAATTAACTAACAAAAAAATGTCTCCCTTTGATCACACGGCACATGTGGACGACGCCTTTCGTTATTCGCTCTTTTATTAATTAAACTAATGTAAAACGGTCCTGATTAAGCGTAGTTGAAGATATTACTATGTAGAAGATAATTTGGATAATTTGACAGACTATTATTTTTGATTGCAACATCTCCTATAGTAACCTAATCATTACCTCTCAGATGCCAACAAGAATAAAGTCTTTTTTGATTTGATGATTCTGATTACTAAAAATATATTTTCAACCGACTTCAAAAAAAGGAGGAGGTTCTCAATGCGACCCGGTATGTTTTTTATTATACAAACAACCATAGAAGTTATGTGCTGTTGTGGTGTTTAGTGATTTGTATTTTTTAGGATAAACCGAACCGAGCTTACATTTTAAAATGTTAAGCTCCACTAACCCACACACAAATAAATCTCCTTCCTATATCTATTCCTATAATAACTTCGTTTTACAACCTTGCCATTTGCCACGATGTTGATAGCATCACTAAATCGCTTTCACCAAACCAAATTACTTTCAAATCTTCCCCGAGCATTAATTTATTGACTTAAAAATGTATCTTACAGCGCTCCTGGGAGCCATGGCGGCGTAATACACGGCACCAATATGCCATTCATCAGACGAGCTAAACACCGCGCCCGGCGGAGATAACCGCAGTAAACCGACAACAATGCCGCCTAGCACTCAATAAAAGATGATAACGCATGAAATATGAACTGACGACACCCTTCTGCCAAAATAACACCCCAAAAACAATTACAAATCCTATTGAATAAGACTTAGAGTCGAAATTGGTGGAGAGGAAAGCTGAAGTTAGTACGTTTCGTTGTCAAGAAAACACTGGCATAATAAACGTGCGGCAAAGAAAACAAACCACTGGTAGTACATGCATACAGCCAAAATTCCAAAGGATAACAGACAAGCGTTAGAACGTTTCGGAACGGAACTGCGATGGCGCGAAACAAAAGCGCGGGAACGTCCGCCATTGGCGTAGGAGGTGGGCGGACTCGGGGATAATATGGCGGAAATATTGCGAGGAGGTATTCAAGGTGCAGGGAGGCTGAGGGGGAGCTAAGGTTAATTACCTTCGGCCGATAAGGCAGCGGCTCGCTAATTACGTACTTATGGCGGACTGAAATTAAGTTATCGTCGGCGGGAGAACGACGCTCGCTTTGTTTGCGTTCCGTTTTACGGATAATATGTACTCTCCGTGCTCGAGAGTAATGGAACAAAATTGGCGGCTATTCCGCTTTATCTTGGAGCAGAGATAATGGAATCATTGTTCAAACAGAGCAGTGAGCGCTCCGGGAGTCCCTTTTAATCGTTTAACTTAATTTTTGCTTTGTTTTATATTCAAACATTCTTAAAGGAGAGTAAATCGCGATAACTTCGCTTTAATTTAAAAGAACGTTGAGAAGATTAAGAAGATTTTCAAGAGAAAAATTACTTAATTGAAGACTTTTGCGTAAGATTTTTAATGTAGGTAAATTGACTTTTAGTAAATGGTTTGAATTGCTTTAAATGATTAAATGCACATTTTTTCTATTTTATAAAGGATTTAATTGTCGTGGGTCTCTGGACCGGTGCGGTGGGTAGCATGAGGTAGACAGTATCCACATCTAGTAAACAGTAGACACATCTTTCTAAAATAAGAATTTACAAAAACCTCCCAGAAATATAGAGTTAATATGTACTGTATCGTCGAAATTACTTCAAAAATCATTGTTGGCAGAGTATTTTCGCAAACAAAAGTCTTAAATTTCATGACAACACACTTTAGTACATTACCCGCAGAGCAATCTAGAGAAACTGGTTCAATTCCGCAAAAATAAGAAACTTCGGTCTACAAAAGCCTCGCTAAGATACTTATAACCACCCATATACTGCTACACACAAAAAAATATACAACAAGCGCAAACAACATCCCTGGCAGCTGAGCTCCAAATAAAACTCGATAAAATAAAAAGATGCCGGCGACAAAACGAAGATACTTATACCGCGACAAAGTTCCGCTTCAATCACATTTTCCTAACCTCTTTCGTCTCTCGCACAAAATAAGACACAAAATGGCGTCGATATAATTTTCCCGCGCGAAAAACTGCTCCGTCCCGCCTATACATATTTACCACAAAGCGGCTCAGCGAAAGATCGCAGGATCCGTTCCCCAGTTTTATTTTCCCAAGCTCTAAATGGAGTCGGTGGAGCATTTAAATAAGCTTCGCCTGAAGTATGGTAATGTTGGTAATACGCGGCAAGAAACCGCGCGCGCTCGCGTTTCCAGACAGCCATTTTGAATTCTTGAAATTCACGCCAAGGAGGTTTCACTAATAAAGTTTTTATTTAGGTACCCGTATTTTTATGTGTCGCCTTATGTTTGAATTTATATAGTGTAGCAAGATGCTGCTGTACTGTGCATGCGTAGATACTGATGAAAACAAATGAAATTCGTTTCAGTGTTGTACAGACCGTTATTTGTGTCTGTAAAGCCATTGACTATCCGAGTCTGAAATATCGGGTTAATATTCTGCGCAGGAAAATATTTGTGGTACCTACATACATACATAATTTCATAGATTTTTTCGTGTTTTTTTTCTGCCAATCAAAGAGTCCCCATTGATTTGAATCAATTTAATCTCTTGATGGCGTTGCTCTCTTAATGGCCTAAGACATTAACCTGTCATTATCACCTTTGACTCCTGCGTCAAATAAAAGGTGATAATGACATATAAAAACGCACCGCACAGTCGAATATTGATCCCCATTGATTTGAATCAATTAAATTGCTAGCTGGGCCCGCTTAATGGCGTAATCGATCAGAGGCGGGCGGGGCGACGGGGCGGGGGGAGGCGGGGGCGATTTGTCAAAATTACGCGGATCCGTTAAGCCGCATAATTTTTGGCGCGTCCTCCGCAAGCACTAATTGGGTGCCGCCCGGATAGCTGTAAAGCTCTGAGTATAATGGGCATACACTATTTTTAATAAAAACCTACAATGAAAAATAACATTTGTAGATGGAGATTTACGAAACCAGTGGATAATTTGCCTGATATAATTTTGTTTATTGTTGTCAATGGATGATTGCGGGCAATAGATAATTGTGGGTAATGGATAATTATGGGCCATGGTTGATTGAGGGCAATGGATAATCTTCCTCAATACTACTCAGACACTCTTAGTTCAATGGCTAATAACGCTAAATCTTTTCAGTCTTGGAAAGCCTCCGAAACACTTTCTGAAGAATTCGAATGGCCGATCAGTGGTATTGTAGCAGCTAAGACGCCTAGCAGTGCCTTATTGCTACGCGTAGGCTACGCCGTAGCATATTGTAGCCTCCGTAGCAAGTCACTCTACTACATTTTTTTTTAATTATTTCTTGATAAGTTGGATTTAGCTACTGTGTGATTTTAACATCGTATATCATTGGCAAGAAAGTTTTGGTTCTCACCACCATGTCGGTTAAAAACTGCTAAGTAGTTTATTTTTCTTTTTTTTAAGTTAAAGTGAGGCAAACGATCAAGAGGGTGGGTCACTTGATGCTTGATGGTAAGTGATCACCGCTGTCCATTGACATCAATAACCACAATCACAAGGATCGCAGATGCGTTGCCTGCCTTTAAGTCCCCATACCCTCCTCATCCAAGCGATAAACAAGCAATAAATTAATCCCAACATCACGTTATCGAATCATATTTTCGCCTATTAATCCCACTTGTACGATGCCTGTGAACAGTGCCTTAGGCGCCGCGGCCGCGCCCGATAAAGCTCGGTTTACACAGCGTTTTAATTAATAGAGGTCGTCAAGCTCCAGGGTTGACTCCTGCCCGCCCCGCGAGTTTGCTGTTATAATATTTTGTACGGCCAGACGGATGTTTGTTTTTTTCTGGTATTCTGTATGAATTTCTGATAATTATTACTAGTAACGACTATATTAAAAGGGAAAGTAGAAGGAAGAAGACGGAGGGGAAAACCGAGAAGGAACTTTCTCGAACAAATAAAGAAAAGGCTTAATATGAAGACATAATAGGCGTACCTATAGGGACCTCGCAGAGTCCAGAGAAGAATGAAGATTGCTTCTCCGACAAGAGCAAAGCTCTTCGATTTTGATGAAAATCATAACTCGTGATATAAAACTACTTTTAAACGGATATAACCATATTGCTAATAATATCATCATATTGACGATGATTACTGATATAATTGGTGTAAGAAATAAATAAATAATTTAAGCTTAGGTTTACACAGCTTGGCACGGTTTTTCGTTGCATCATTTTTAATGTAGGTTGAGTTGTTTGTATGATTTTCCGTAGGATCTTATTACTTTCAAATAGTGTCGATTTTTCTTTGCAGGCAAACTGTCGCCGGGAACATCTTAGCCGAAATGGACTATAATCTATTCAGTTAAGTGTATCGGTTTAAGTTATCTTTAAAGCTGAAACCGTGAGAACTCGTCAATTGTTATTCTCATCGGTCGATACTAAGTCTCGAAATCAGTTTAAAAAAAAGGTCTTCCAAAATTTAATGTTATCAAGACTGTCACCCACACACCTCGAGACATAGATTAAGGTTAGGAAACAGATGGAACATTTTTGTTTTATAAAATTAGCGGTCGCTTCTTGGTGAATGTCTACGCTATATAAGCTTTATGCAAAGTCTCAGCCCGATCGGCTTTAAATTGAGAAAGTTCATTTTAAACCGATGTTCATTCAATATTTTATCCCCTTGCGAGTGGAATTGATCAAAATCCTTTCTTCGCGGATGCCGACGCGACGTTATAACATCTACCTGCATGCCAAATTTCAGCCCGTTCCCTCGGAGTTTTCACGACAAGTAGCGAAAATAATTAAAACGTAGAAGCTTCAATCTTAAGTTCCAAAGACACTGTAATATTGTGGGATTTGTGGTATAAACATGACAGGCCCGTTGGTCGAGTGGCTAGAGACCCTGGCTACAAAACCAAGGGTCGCGGGTTCGAATCCCGCTAGGGGCAAATGTTTGTGTGATGAACATCGGCATTTGTACTCGAGTCATGGATGTTTATAAAAGTATTTAAGTATGTCTATCCGTTCCCTAGCTTCCATATAGTACCATATAGTACAAGCTTCGAGCTTAGTTTGGGGCTAGGCAATTGGTGTGTTAGTCCAAGGCATTTATTATTATTATTATTAAAAAAATATTTATTTATTTTCATCTATGTTCGAAGAACATTCTATTTTCAATACATTGATAGTTTACATAACTAATCAACAATGTCTAACATGCTGATATTATAAAATGTAAGTTTGCTTATTTAGATGTTTGTCCGCCAAACACGCTGAAACTACTGAACGGATTTTGATGATATTTGGTATACAGGCACGGTATTGGCTGTCTAAGGTTACTTTTATCCCGATTAAATGCTCCTATGGGATAAAACAGGAATCATGATAACACGTACAAAGCCGCGGGGAAAAACTAGTGGTTTACAAGTAGCATAACTTACAGACGTGGCCTTCACAATTTTTCTAGAACTAAGTATTCTAGTAATTGCCATATCGTACATTGTCCAAGCACAAAGTAAGCGTACTAATTAATCTTTGACGGTGTTCTGTAAAGCACAAATTAACTTTCTAGCCGCAAAAGACTTGCCGTTTTCAGCTAAATTTGTTTCCCCAAAATTACGCTGTGAAGTATCCAACTTTTAGACGCGCTTGTTTAACTAATTTTGATTGCCACGAGATAATGCTCCAGGTTTCATACTAATTTTTGTGTCAATACGAGTTTATACAATTTGTTCTTACGGGTTGTTTAAGCTTTTAACTGTGATTTCCAAGCATAATATTTCATTCTTGGTGCAGTTCAAATGATATGTATCTAAACATAGACAAATGCTTTCACATTAAGTTTACTAGACGAAAAACTCCTCTATTATCAGCATATAAATTAAACAGTAAAACTATAAATGAGTTAGATGTGGTGAGAGATTTGGGAGTCTTAGTGGATAATCGGCTTAAATTTACAACTCACATTGACAATATTGTTAAGAAGGCATTCAGTATGTTAGGTTTCCTAAGAAGGAATACTGCCGAGTTCAAACTTAATTATACTAGGAAAATATTGTATAATGCTCTAGTCAGAAGTCATCTGGAGTACGCCTGCGTTGCTTGGAACCCAGTCTATGCCGTCCACTCCCAGCGCCTGGAGAGCGTGCAGCGCGCGTTCACGAGGCACCTTGCCTTCGTTACTCCAGGCATCTCGCACCGCGCTCCATACGACCAAAGGCTAAAAAGACATGGCCAACAATCTACGGAACGTTTGCCTAGATACCAAATTCATTTCCCACAAACATGTCGTATTGCATTAGACTCGTTACTATCAGAACATTCAATATCATTAACAACTAAAGTCCAAGAACTTGAGGTTATAATTATACAGACACACAAAGATTGCAAAAAACATTTCAATCCCTTACTGTAGCATTGTTTTGATTGATGACATGATACATTGGTTACTAAGGTTACTCAACGGTGTACCGTGAAAAAAGTGTTGTCTCTTTTTCTCTTATCGTAATTTTGCTAACGCTTACTCTGTCACGCATTGTATATTATTTCCATGGCAACGGATTTAAATATTTGACAAACTGTCGCAATAATGACAATAATATTCATTCCTTTCTGCTTAAAGTAATATTCATTTTGGGAAAAATAATAAAATACTATGTTTAGAATAAGTTGTTTGTGATAAATAATACGTTAAATGATGCAATTTCAAATATTTTTTATAGTTAAAGTTATATTTTATTGTATGTCACCGTTTTTCATACAATATTATATTGTGTCTATGGAGGACAAGAGCAGACTATCCGTATTTACGTTGAAAGGAACGCATTTTTTCAAAGCAGAGTATAGCGGAAGTTAAATTACTAATTAATTTCTTTTAAATACTAACAAGTTCTACAAGATTGTAAAATATATGAAAATTCATATTTTAATTTAATATATTTTGTGCTTTTGTGCCATTCGTGGCCGTCACTAGGCAGGAATTGGCCATGTCCTTTCTAGGAATGGACACGTTGCGTGACCGGCGCAATCGTCAAGACCTACTGTTTCTGCACGGCCTGGTCAATTCTAAGATTGTAAGCAGCGAACTTTTGGCACAAGTAAAATTGACAGTTCCAGCTCGCATACCTCGTCACCCGATCAAGAAATCCTTCTCTCTGCCTGCTTGTAAGAGTAATCTAGGTCGCCATTCTCCTATAGTTAGATGTTGTGACCTCTACAACGTAAATCTTAAAGCAGACATTTTTCACGATTCCCTTCCTAAATTCAAAAGAATATTGAAATAGTCATGTTATTCTATTATATATATATATATATATATATAATGTTGTTTATTATTTCATTTTTAATTGATTTAAATTTAAAATTTTATATGTATGTTACTTAAAGCTAATATTATGTACGTCTTACGTTGTTGTTTGTTTCGGGGAATGCTGTGTACGCCTATAAAAGGCATATGTACTAGAATTTAAGTTTAATTGCTTCTATATGTGTTTTGTATGTATGCTGTTGGTGTACCTTATTAAATAAATAAATAATTAAATAAAACAGCAAATTCATTAAAAATGTGTTTCACTCTTTCAAAAAGAACACCCAGCAAAAACTTTGTAGCGCGCTCCGTGCAAAACTTTTCCAGCGTAAAACTGTATTACGCAAAAAAAAAAACAAACGCGGTCCCATTTTCGCGCGCTCGCGACCTGTCAAACAGAGCGGGAACGCGGGGCGCGAATCGCGATGGCGGCGACGCAATAAAAACCTTATAAAATTTCTAATGGGAAAACGTACGAGGAGTTTCCTCTGAATTATGAATGGTAACGAGCTACCTCCCCTTTGTATCGGAGTCAGACTGCGCTCCAAGTTTCATCTTGTTTCTTTTGTAGATTGCGGTGCTCGTGGTTTATTCGAAAAATAACATTGTTGTACTTTCGAGTTGGGGAGTCTCGTTGCTCAAGTTCCGAACTTGTTTAATTGCAACCGTGTTTTTGTGTACCTTTTGTAATAAGGGTGGAAGTTGGTTCAATCGTTTCGAGTATTTTGGAAAAGATGGACTTGGGATTGGTTACAATTATGACAATCAAAGTTAATGTGGATATTGGACAATATAATAATTATATGTTAACTGATCCATATTGTCTGGTTTCTTGTTACTGGGTAAGGGTAGCGGAGGTCTGACGACAGTTGCTCCAATGCAATAATCGGCTTGTGATTTCAGGATCATACTCGTAATATACCCTGAGCTCCGAGGAAAATGGCTGAGAAATGAGGATTCAACGGGGGGAGGCAATACAATGATGACGATAATTTTTTTCACTATTTTTTGGATAAATAATTATTGACCTGTTTGTTTTTTGAGTAGTAAATAAGTATTTTTCAAACTTCAATATTTGACTAAATATCACAAGAGTATACGTATGTATCTTATAGGTTATTGTCGCCCTTAATAATCCAAAGCTTTTAAACGAGCCTTCCAAATTAAAACTCCATTATGAAGGTCTCAAATCCGTTCTAAATCATTTAAAAGGGTATGACACAGGAAGGTCCGGCTCGAAATCATTTCAATTATGCCACTCGTCGTCTCTTTTTGCCGTTACAAAGTGTGAGGGAGACGGGTAGAGGAGAATTTCCATTCCTAATTCATTTAGGCCTGGGGCTAGTATGGGAAAAACTGACTGACATTGAAAAAGAAGAAGATATATACAGCTAACAAAACCTTTGGATAACAAATTCAAAGGTTTTGATAGTAGTACTGTCTTATGATGATATTTAAATATTAAAAATTCGGTGAATGTTCCTAAAATGATAACAAAATCATTGCAAACAATACGTATAAAACATGATTTGTTTCTGTTTTAAAGAGCGAAACATTTAATGATGCAAGCTGTTGGAAACCATCAAGACTATAATAAATAGCAATGAATTTTCTCTTGAGTGAACGCATACAGGCCAAAGTGTATGTACAATTGTACATGATTGTTATTCTATAACAATAATCATATCAATTTAACTACAGCAAAGCCAGAAAAGAGTGTTAAATATTACCGAATAAGTTCAGAAGTCAGTTCACCTACGAATATTTCGTTGAAAAGTTATACATTGCCTTGTGACTTGTTAAATTCACCGGACCTCGTCTCTCCGCCTATCGGTCGTGATCGTGTGAAAACGTGCAGTTTTTCGAGACTTATCACAGACCCTTTTTTCGCCGCCGCGGGCGAGTGGGGCAGGGTGTTAAAACTTGTCGGATAAAGCATATCGGATTAGACAAAATTACAAAGTGCTGCTTTAGAGGGTATGCGAACGTTCGGATTAAAGCTCTTTTACTATGTTATCGAGTTAAGAATGTGCCTCTTGCGATGCAAATGTGAGGAGATTTATTTTAAGTAAGATTAAAGTGGGACTGGATAAACACGCTTACCTTTGCAGTAATGGAATATTTATACTTATCAACATTTTATTATAAGTAGATATCATATTCTCAGTAACAGTTGATTGCGATTGCTATCCTATGGAGCACTTCAAGAGTGAAGGATTCGGGATTGCACCTTTGCTAGCGTATTCTATTGTGACGTATAATACATTGTAAAGAGTCCATGGGCAGACCATGCCTTTACTTTATCATTAATTGAACGACCTTCTCGTCCCTTTATATAATTAAGTACCGGGCCGTAGTCTCGAGGTCCTGGGTTCGATTCCCGGGTCGGTCAAAATTTGTGTTGATTTCCCTAAACACAACCCGGGTTTGTAGTCGCCAACCCGCATTTGGCGAGATTATGCCAAAACCCATCTAAGTAACTTAAACATGATTTCAAATGGTGGAGGCCTTTGCCCTGCAGTAAGGAATTAATAGGCTGACACTTATTTTTTAATATTTGTGAGATAAAACATCACTCAAAGAATAGATACCTAACTTTAGACTTCACAGCTAATTCCGCTAGATCTATCTCGAGCAATAACTCGAGACGCTCCGTTCGGATCCGCGCCCGGAGTCGTGAATAAAAGAGATACGCGACACGTGTTGTCTCTAATGCAGTCATCAATTATTACCCGGAATCCGTATCCGGGCGCGCTCGGGCTGCAGTCTACGGACTGATGGGACGGGATACTGTGATGGAAAAAGGAATAAGAAAAGATAGAATACATAAATATCGACAAACAAATATATCCTTTAAGCTTAAGAGGCGCGATTTAAAGGACCAAGGCTGACAGTCTAAAAGGACTGCATCTAAAAGTAATTTTCGCCAAAATGTCTTTTAAGCCCTTTGACATTATTGCCAATGTAATTTGTAGTTTTCCTAGACTACAAATTGACCCACGACTTTTTAAACGTTACAAATAGTAACCAATTAATACAACAATGACCCAATAATAATCATTAATTAATTTACTAGTTATTAAAATTTCATCGGTCAGTTAACAAGTGAGAACAAAAATGCTTCCGTTGAAATCGTTTCACTATCCATTTAGAAGATAGACATCTGTTTTTACAATCGACCCAACCCGAAGTCAGTGGGAATAAATTGAATTGAATTTGTGAAATTGGAAACTTTCTTTAAACAAGTTATAGCAAGTAGTTTTCCCGTATTTTTCAGGAGAGTTCCGTATGAATTTTATGCCGTTAATCGACTAGAAACAAATAGTGTACCGTTTTGTTAATGGTATTTCTAAAATGTTTTTGATCGATATCCCCATTTGTTTCAACTTTTGAATCTCGGTAACGTTACCAACGACAAAAGTCATCTTCGGTGATTTGTCTCGATGGGCATAGTTAATTTTCACACCCATAAAACAACGTTGTGTTTGAAACTGTGTTCCGTTCCTTATTTGTGAGTATCTAAATAGTTTATAGTTACTGACCTAAGAATCATAAAAAGATGGATTCCTTAAAGGTTTCTACTTCGATTCAATGATTAAATTAATATCACGGTAAAAACCTGTTTTTTACTGGACCTTTCTGTCAAGGAACCCTAAAAATCCCGTGTGTCAACTCAAAAAGGCGGGCAAACACTGCATTCGGTCCAATTTGAATGCGGTGCCGACGATGGTATTACAGGCTCGGCAAATCACGCGGCATCGATGTCCCCAACAAAAATACTATCGACCCTAACTCAAAACACTAAGGTTCAAAATCGCGATCACTTCAAACAGCCTCCTATGTCAGTAGCGTGGTTTTTGTATAGATCCTAACAACAAATCGGATTGGTCAAGTGCGCGTGAGTTTGACAGCTGCGCTCCTTATTGTGAGTGTAATAAAGTTGAAAATGGCTGAGTTATGGGTTGTGGAGTATCCTCAGTAAGTTGGTAGAGACTCAATCACTTTACAAGTTGTGTTTGAGGAGGGAAGCACCCTCACTTCGAGATGGAGTAAGTTAGAGCTTGTGAGGGCTAGTAAAGGGAATTTAGAACCTATCTGTTTGAAGTGTGGACATGGTTTTATAATGCCTTCGCTGGTTTACGTAACTTGTAGTCCGTTTTATTACTCTTACGTAAAACCCTTTCGGAAAAAAGGATTGTACCTACTTGAATTCAGAATTGTCAGTTATAGCAAATAAACGTTATCTATTTGTTAACATGGAATTTTCTTTCGTATGGATGATCTTACGTAATGGAAATGCTAAGAAAATCATACTTAGTATATAGTGAAAGTTTGTTTGGGTATTTGTCCTTCAATCACGCTGAAACTACTGAACGGGTCTTGATGAAATTTGGTATTCAGGAAGGGTGAATATGCAGGGCTGACTTAGGTGATAGTATATTTTTATCCGGATCAATGTTCCCGTGGGATAAAACAGGAATCTTGATATTAATCTTGGTAAAAACTTGTTAAATATAAAACTCTGAGCTTTAAAATTTTGCTATTAAATAGAAATTAAATTAAGTTACGCCAAAGTAACTATTGAGCTTTTAACAAATTATTACAGCTGATTGAACCTAAAAAAAGATTTGATATGACAAACTTTTCAATGGTGTTTTCCCTTTCGGATGTAACAATTTCTGTCTTAGGTCAAGATACCAAATGTGTAAGCGAGCTAGTTAACAAAAAATACTAAATCCCTGTAATGATTATTAATGAAACTTCTTCACTAATCCTGTAATATTAACGGGTTCATAATAAATGATACAATTTCACCCAATGATGGCTGAGCTTGTTTAACGATCATTGGGCAAACAAAATGACAAATGAATAATGATTTGATCCGATGTACATTACATCGTATTAAAATTAAATAATAGAGAAAAAAAATCCGTATTGTTAAATGCTGGAAATTTATCTTTATGATGAAAAATCCTAATTTGTGGTGCGAGAGCATTTCATTTTATACCGGCTTTTAAATAAATTGTGTGATTAAGTTATGTTTTCAAGGGAAACGAGGCAATTTGGATCATAGTCGAGACCAACGGTTTGGCGTACCTTCCGAAGCGTGGAATCATCATTCTTAACGGACAATCATTACATTTAAGTCTGCATGTCCTATCCAGACTGGGAAGACCTGGACTGAACCTGACCGAATTCGAACCCGCGACTTCAAAGCACAGCGCTCTAACCACTACACCAAGGAGACAGTTATTAGCTAAGTCTTCCCTAAATTGACGATATGGATAACCGTATTCTGAGTCTGAGGTGGCGAGAAGCGTGACGCATTTTAACTCTAACATCGAATCAACTAATTAAAAATATAAAAGGCAAACTAACAAACAAAGATCATTTAAAGACAATCCCATGAGAACGGGTGCCGCAAATTGAAAGCGGACCTTTGCACACCCTACGGGCATTTATCAATAAGCCCTTTAAAGCCATAACACGATCAATTATTGTAAAGCCCTAAAGCAAATTATCGCGAATTCATAAAAATGTCGGGTGCATTTTGAAAGTGCAGTGTAACAGGGAACAGTGAGACATGTTGGACATCCGCGACACCAGAGGTATCGTTGATGTGCTGCCGGCCTTTTAAAGGGTGTGGGCCTCCGGCACACTCACAAACCAGACGAAAAACAACAGAAGATACTATTATTTCACGCTGAATCCTGCTGGATGGAAATGTTTGTCTAATGGACATAGATATTTTTCTCAAGTCGCGAAGTTTATGAATGTAAGAACCCATTCATGCTACAAAAAGATCGAAACTTAGTTTGGTGTGTCGGTCTAAAAATGCAGGTGAATTCACTGAGTCATGCGTGGTTACTACTATAAAAGGCTTTATAATTTATTAAATACGAGCGGACGCCCGCGTCTTCGTCCGCGAAGTAATTTCGGTAGGTACTAAGATAAGCGTGTTCAAACTTACAAGCAAACTCTTCAGCTTTATTATATTAGTTTAGACACATAGATTGGTATAAATAACATAGACTCTACTATTATTTAGTTAGCGTAGTGATAGTATGGCGATACAGTTAATTTCCTCACTGGCAATAACTGCAGAATACACAGCTCGGGGCAAGGCAGTGTTTGACTTGAAATCGAAGCGAAGTTTAATGCAACTGGTATTGACCGACCGCTTTGCCCGCAGTTTGTGGACGAACGAGACAAACTGTGCTTATGGAGTAAAAAGCCGAGTTGAAAGCGTGTTCTGTAATGGGTTTTACCGTAATGTAAGTAATATGAGTTACTAGCGGCCGCACGAGACTTCGTCCGCGACGACTTCAGTTTCCGTACACAGTGTTTGTTATATTTTGTATAGCTTAAAGCTTTCCTCGTAGAACCGTTCGATTCGAAGAAATAGTACCTTGGGTAAGCGCGTTCAAACAAACAAACCCTACAGCTTTATTATATTAGTATAGATGGAGTTTTAATACTGTAAGGTCCTGTTTGTTGGTCAAGAGAATAAAATTCAGAAGTAAGTAAGTATATAACATCGACACATTAACGATTAACACGCCATCTGATTTCATAAATTATCTCATCACAAATCAAGTTTCCGGCTTCAAAACCAGTTAGTGAAAAAGGTATGGTTTATACGTATTTCAAACATATAAAAAGATTGAATTTTTTTATTATTTAATGTAAACAACACTTCAAAGATAGATTCTTTAATTAGTGTTACTCTCATAGAGTCCTGTCAATCCCCGTGGACTAAAGTTGATGCTTCTTTGTCATTGCAGGACATGTTTTGTGCCAAAACTCCACTATTCCGCGCACGTTGATAAATCATTAACTCCGGCACGCTACACAACACATTACCACCTTGTAAAGTATGGCGGATCCCACTCACCCGAGATTGGCTCATTAATTTAACAACGTGCAACACTTAAACCGGGCTTGCCAACATTTTCGCAAATGAAGTGGCGGTGAGATTTCCCAAACAACATTTTCACTCTAAAACAAACCTCCTCCAACGCAATAAAACCCAAAATCCTTTGAAGAAAATGTAAACCACACGGTAGCAGAAGAACGGGTACACCGGAGTTAAGTTCAAGGCATTATCGTCCTTGTGAGTTCAGGTAGTCTCCCTTTTGATTTGTAGGGTAATCTACTCGTGAATATTGCCTACTTCATTGTTGTTAATTTACATCCTATAATGGAGGGTTTGGTGAATTTTGATTATGCTCCGCCGGAGGAGGATTTCAACTGTTTTCCTGCCGACTGTGTAAGTTAGTTTGCGAAATGTCTTCGTTTGAAACTCAATTGTCCGCTGTCTGTGTGTACCATTACGTATAGTGTAGACAACTCGATGAAATATTTAACGCACTGTTGTCAATAGACAACAGCTGCCGTCTTTTGTACTTTTTTTAACCGACGGAAAGAAAACGGAATAACTTTTCTATTCGGGGCATGTATATTTTTTATGTTCGACCCATGAACATCCCATGAAGGCTGGAAGGAACGGCACCATTACAGTCCTGTATGTAGGAAGTGATCATATTGTAAAGTTTTTAAAGCTACATAGCTATGTTACTGTCTGGTAGGTAATGTGTGAGAAACCAAAAACAAAGAACTATTATAATTAGCTTGCCTCAACTATTATAATAAGATATTATTAATAACAGACCTAACACTAGTACCACGACCCTTTAACATACACAAAAAACATCCTTTTCATAATAAACACCCATTAGATAAATATCTGATCGAATCACACCGCGCATAGCTTAGTGGCAATTTAAAATAAACGACAAGCCATAAAGACAACGCGGCCAACGCGTCTCCTCCGGGATTCGAACCCGGGCCCTCGCGCTGCCCATATGGCCACTTTCCGTATAATGGGATGGTATGGGGTATATTTGTTTTGTAATGAGGGTGATTGCAGTTAATTGTGTCAATATGACAGGCTGTGAACATTAAAAACGGTGACAAGTTTGATAGAATTTTTGATTGGGGTATTGTGTTCATTGTGAAGGGAGTCATCGTTTTATTATGATCATTGTACTGATTGTGTGTTGTCATCTTAATATATAAAAATATAAGTGGCATTTTTCTTGACTTTATAAGTATAGAATCAAACCAAATTTTAAGGGTTTGTTCGAACTATTTAATAGATGGTTTATGCGAAGTTTGCACAAAATCGGTCGAGTGTTTCTTCATTTACCACACGAAGCGAAGCACGTACCGTGCCGCTAACAAAGTCACAGATACGAGGAGAAAATCTTGTTTGGAGTACTTACTGATTCCACTCCAACCTATTGATGTGTTGCAAAGCAACGATCATCAATATGGCTGAAAAATTAAATATTTCGATATAAAGTCAGGCTGTTACTTAATACAATTTTACAGGGTATGAGTTTTTAAAGGCATGCAACGCATCTGCGACCCTTGTGCGGTTGTTGATATCCATGGGCAGCGGTGATCACTTCACATCAGGTGACTGACCCTCTTGTTCGTTGGCCTACCTTCATCTATTAAAGCTGAAAAGTTCGTTTGTATGTTTGTTTCTTTGTTGTTTGTTTGAACGCGCTAATATCAAGAACTACTGGTTCGAATTGAAAAAATCTTTTGTGTTGCATAGTCCATGTGACGACGAAGGCTTTAGGCTATAGTATTACGGAAATCCACGCGGAAGGAGTCGCGGGCGGCCGGTCATAAAATAAAACCGTATAAAAAAACTATTCATAAAAATCTGTGTCAGCAAAGCTTGTCAACCTAAGGCAGACTTATTATTATACAAACTTTGTAGTTACAATACATAGCCGTGTATGTGTAGTTGTCCCAGCTCGCGGCAAATGCCGGGGTAAATTAACCCGGGCCGCGGCGTTATCGGAACAATTATAATTCACCGCGCAAATGACGGTGCCATTACCGCGCGCCAACCGTGCCGGCGTCTGTACAGACAGCCAACTAAAACACGTGCGAAAATATCGTATTAATTTTATTTTACCATAATCTATAAATTTTAAATGATAAACAAGGTAAAAATCATTCGGCCTCAAGTAAGCAAATAACAAGGAGAAATTCCTAGGGTCCAGTATGGGTCTCGTTGGCACTATTGTTGTCTGCCTGACGCCAGAAGATTTTTTCTTGTTTATAATTAAATATGTTTATTGTATGAATCTAAATTGCTAATTAGGGACGACCGGTTTGGTGTAATGGTTAAGAAGTTAACTGTTACAACAAAAGGTTGCAGTTTCAGTCTCTAAACTTTACAAACATTTGTTTTAGCTTAGCTTGTTTTAGTTTGTATGCAATAATAACCTTAAGAAGAAGGCAGAAAAATAATTAAAGAAATAAGCTTAAAAATAATTAAAGAAATGCGAAAACCTTTCTTGTACACTACTAAGACAGGAGTAGTTAGTATTAATAATAGAAGAAGGGAAAGTCAAAAGAAAAGGCACCTCCCTCCAGGCACAATTGCCGAAAAAATAAATACACACATATTGTAACGTAACACAGTCACAGTGATATTTCATCATTTTTATGGACGAAAATTCAGAAATGTATTATTTTGTGAAATAAATCTGTCTTGAATAAGAATATCACACTATTCACAAATATTACCTACCTATTTTACCTTCCAATTCCGGCTGTATCATCCTTATTCTGCCACTAGTACAGGGCGGGGTGGTGTCATAACATCCGCCCACCGTTGAACAAAGCACAGCCAATTATTATTAAACACCGCCAGGGCAATTTACGACGTAATTGGCAGGCGACAAAGCCGTAATCGTGGCCTTGCTAATTACGCTAATTAATGTGTTTACGCTGTTTTTGCTGACCTGCAGATTCACACTAGCGGCTATCAAGGGTTTTTACATTGTTGTTACGTTGGTGTTATGAAGTATCGACATTAAGCTTCGTATTACATATATATATATAAACCGATCTCAACTCGTAGATCGATCGCGATCGAAATTGAGATGCTGTTTTAAATAAGAATTGTAACGGTGCCGTTCCCGTCCAGCCTTTGCTCTCAAGATCGATCTCAGAGTTGAGAGCGATTTATTAATACGAGCCTAAGGTGTTACTTATCTTACTAATAGATTTTCATGAATAATAAAATGAAAAGTTAAGCCAACAAGCTTTACTGATGGTTAGTGATCACTGCTGCCCATGGACATCAACAACCGCATAATATACGCAGATGCGTTGCCTGCGTTTCAGACCCCATGCCCTCCCCAACTGAGTTCTAGCGACCTCACCAGCAGAAACATAGCACAACAGTTAGGTACGAAGTGCTACTTCTCTGTGGTCTTCTGTAAGGTGGAGGTACGGCCCCAGAAGACCGGCTCATTCAAGTTGAAGTTCCACAAGGTCTACCTCTCTTCAATTACCACTAAGTAAACAAATAAATTGATACCATACTACTACTAATACCTTAGTAGGGGATAACAGCAAGACACAGCATTAAATCGCAACACGGTAGTCCCTTGTGAAAGCAGTTGATAAGTAGTGCCGTGGTCTTCCGTTAGACCCGGAATTCGTCTTTCGCCCGCCTATTAATATCGGCAGAGGATATATTAGCTCATTAAGACCTTTGCTCAGTGGGATTGGGATATTACTCAGCATCGTTACGGGGAACGATTAACGTGGTTAAGGCAGGGGAAAGATACAAGTTGTTTAGTTTCTGTGAGGTGGATTCTGTTTGTTATTCAATCTTAAATGTGCTTGAAAGGATATTGATAAAATAAGAATAGTTTTATATATCGATACCTTAAATCTCAAATGGCGTAAGCGCCAAATTGGTCAAAATGACTTTTGAATGCAGTTTTATTCAGTTTTTTTTTCTCTATCGATCTGTATATTTAAAATCCTGAAATTCGCAAAAAAATGGTCATTACGACCCGATGTTTTTTATAGATTTGAACACTTTTTATAAGGTAAAGAGGTCGTAAGCAGCTATAAATTTAATGCATGAACAACGTCAGGGCGTAACGAGATATTTTAATACATTAATATGGCGTATCACACATAGCCAACTTTATTTGGTGGTTACGCCCTTAGAAATTATTGTAAAGTGAAAAAAAAAGTAAAAACACACGGGGGTAAGGGACATCATTTTTCGGTTTCGGCGTTTACACCACACACAATTTTTATTATTGAAAGGCGTTTACACCCTATAAAAAACACGATTTTTTTGAGATTAAGGTCGTATCTCCCATAAATTCATACAAAAAAATACGAAATAAGGGGTATGTTCTACATCTTTTATTGAATTTGGTACATTAAACGAGTAAGAGGATTTTAGGAAACAAAATAAAATCTAAAAAAAGCCAAGGCCGAGAGAATAAGAAGGCCTAATTCGATTAAGTAGTGGTAGAAAAACGACCCTTATTCTTAGCAACAATGATTTCTACTTATATAAATATAATATTTACGTAATAATCAACTTTAAAATTCAATTAAAGTCCTAATGGAGTTAGAAAAGATTACAAAAATTGTATAAATTTAAGAATCAATGAATCAAGTAGCTACGTTCAAAAAGTAAGAGATTTTAGAAAGCCTTAATTTAAAATAATCAGTCAAAAAAATTAAATTGAAACTATCAAAAACAATCAAACATAAAAAAACAGTATTTTTCTGTGTCTGTAACTCCGTCCTCTATATCAGTGCCTGGTAATACATCTGGCACATCTTCTGCTGTTGGTAATCGCGGGTGATGTTCTTCATGATATGTTTTTGGGATAATGCCGTCTGTGCACAATTTTAATAATAATTTAGGAAATCAGAGTGAGCTGATACGATGACATTATAAGGTCGTGGTGTCTTTCTTGCTGATTAAAAGTATGTCGGCCATTGCGATGGGAGGTAAGAGCCCATCGTAATGGTCGTGGCGTAGCTACTTGATTCATTGATTATTAAATTAATACAATTTTTGTAATCTTTTCTAACTCCATTAGGACTTTAATTGAATTATAAAGTTGATTATTACGTAAATAATATATTAATATAAGTAGAGTTGCTAAGAATAAGGGTCGTTTTTCTACAACTACACTGCTTAATCGAATTAGGCCTTCTTATTATCTCGGCCTTGGCTTTTTTTAGATTTTATTTTGTTTCCTAAAATCCTCTTACCCGTTTAATGTACCTAATTCAATAAAAGAAGTAGAAAATACCCCTTATTTTATATTTTTTTATGAATTTAATGGGAGATACGACCTTAATCTCAAAAAAATCGTGTTTTTTATAGGGTGTAAACGCCTTTTTGTCATATTTTCAGAAGTCGTAACCGACTTCTATTTTTTAAAATATAAGATTTAGGTGCAAATAGTTCTAACTGAAGCCTTCATCTCAAAATTCTAAGAAATTTGATGTAAAAAACATTTTTATAGTATTAAAATATATAAAGTTATGATTTAAACAAAAAATTTTTTTTTGTTTTTTTGCTCTCCTGAAAAGTTGTGTTTTGGTGGTTACGCCATTTGAGATTTAAGGTATCGATATATGTATATATATTTTGTTTGTACTACTCACACTAGGCGCATGCACTAGGTAAGCATTAATGTATATCTACTAACATCGAAACACAAACACTATGAAATTTTGTTCCGAAATAAATTATTTGTATCTATTCTGCAATCATCATCATTGCACGTAACATTGACTTACTTAACACCAGCAGAAAAAAAAAGAATAATGAAACTTAAAACGTATTATTATAGGACTTATAATATAATTTGATTATTTCTACTACTGCACTATTTTCAATTTAAAACTACAAACTTTCAATATAGTAGTTTTAACTGGTGCCGCGACGGGAATACTTACAGAACAGTCGCAAAAATGTCATTCTTAGGTCCTACCAATACCTATACAATTTTTAATTTTAAAGTCATAAATGCAACAATTAATACAATTTAACAATTGAACATTTTGACTAATAACTAATTGCACTTTCGCGTTACCCTTACCAGTTACTTACCGCTCAGATCAACTTCACTACAATCTGACTGTATCAAAAGAAACCTCTTTTGATACATTTTTAATTGCATCTCTCTTTGTATAAAGCCAGTAGCCAATTCTGTGATGTACAAAATATTAGTTACAGTACAGCGGCGACCCCGTGACGCGATTATGACGTCGCCCGCTTCGGAAAAGCGCAACGGTTTAAATTGCGATTTAAACTGACCCGAATGCTGGTTTGGCAGGCAGCAGGCAGGGCTAGCGATTTTTAATTGTTAATATTTTTAACTAGCGGCCGTCCGTGTGGATTTCAGATCCGTTTTTTTCACAATAAAAGGTAGCCTTTGATCTTTCACAGGGTCTTACGATAGTCTGTGCCAAATTTTATCAAAATCGGTTGAGAGGCTTAAGCGGGAAATCGTAACAGACAGATAGACGAACAGAGTTACTTTCGCATTTATAATATACTAGCGGCCCGCCCCGGCTTCGCCCGTGGTACTTGTCCACTATTTAATGGATGATATTATACATAAAAACCTTCCTCATGAGTTACTCTATCTATTAAAAAAAACCGCATCAAAATCCGTTGCGTAGTTTTAAAGATTTAAGCGTTCATAGGGACATACAACACACATAGGGGCAGAAAAAGCGACTTTGTTTTATACTATGTAGTGATGTAATAATTTAAACAAATATCATGATATTGTTAAGTTCTATGTGATGACCGTTGGTAAACACAAAGTTCATCTGTTTGATTACCGTTCGATTGGCTATTGGATTATGATATGTTATTAAAATGCAAAATAAAATGTAAAGACAAAGTAAATGTTGCATAAAAATTCATAATATTAAAAAATAGGTTTCTATAAATAAGTAACCAAAAATATAAATAATATTCCAGCCTGCCACCCCTACCGCCAACAGGTGCCGATGTCTGGCAGGCGACACACCTGCCATAATTGGCCATTTGGCGGCGCGTGCCGGATTAGCCACGTGTCCCATTATGCACCGGATACTTTGTCTTTGCCAGTCGGCTGGATATTACTGGATTGTATTGGATATTGGCTGGATATTCGATACGGGGACGTGTTTTGCCAATTTTTTTTCCAATTTCGGTAAGCGAAATGGTTATGCTTGAGGAATCGAACGGTGTTTTGCGTGTCTTATGATTTAAGGGATAAACGGCGCTTGCGTTTTTTTGTTGATTTGTCAAAAGAAGCCTAATTTGAATTTAACCATATTATTTTAAAAGTTAATTATTAAAATCAAATAATAATCTATCTATTAGGAGGAGGAGGAGGAGGATTTTTACAATGATACTCAACTATTTTTTACCCGCGGCTTTGCTCGCGTTATTAAGCGACCTTAGTCAGCCCTGCCTGTAACAGTACCAAATGTCATCAAAATTCAAACAAACAAGCTTTCACATTTGAAATATTAGTATGGTAACAAGTTAACAGTTAAGTTAGATCGAGATTTAAAAAAATCGGTCATATTTTTACAGACTGAGTGAAATGTTTATTTCATCAACTAAGTAATAAATAAATGTCTTATTAAATAAATGCTTATAATAACTTGCAGGCCTCTTATTTAGCTGTCATTTCAATGCCGAAAGCATTATTAATTTACCATTTATTTAAAACTAATTATTACATTATATTCTAGTTGGCGCGTTCATTAAATTTTTGCGCAACATTCGCATCGCGTAATCCCCGGATTCCCGCCAATTAGTCGCGTTGCTAGGCAACCGCCGTGATAACTGTCATGGCGGATTAAGGCACGCCTTCGGATGTATTTGAAGTTATTGCTGATAGTTTCGGCGCTGTTATTATGTCGATATTCGGCCTAACAAGAACGTAAAATCTCATCTTTACGATATTTCTATGTATGTTGAAATAAGATATTTAGATAACTTTTATTACCTTTAGGTAAGTGCAGAAACAAGAAAGGTAGTGTTTAGTGGAACTTCCATTCGAATGAGTCGCTCGTCTGGGGAAGTACATCCACCTTACAGAAGACCACAGTGAAGTAATACTTCGTAACTGTTGCGCTATGATCCTGCTGGGGAATAATGTCGCCAGAGCTTAGTTGGGGAGGGAAACCATTATGCGGTTCTTGATGTCCATAGGCAGCGGTAATCACCTACCATCAGGCCATCAGGTGACCCTCTTGTCCGCTTGCTTTCCTGTAACATAAAAAAAACAATAGTTTTCAAAAGGATATAAGTAGGTAGAAGGAAAAAACGTATCCTACCCACATCAGTACAAACAGACATGTTCAATTGTTAAGGTAAGATCATTTCAGAAAATCCTTCTTAAAAATAGGAACCACTGATTGATTGCAAATCTGGCCCTTTAGAGTTATGTAGTAAGCTTTTATCGCTGCTTTATATATAAACTATTATATAAACCTTTAGCAAACCATTGCGTTTGTGCAAAAAGAATCGCAACGCAAAACCGATCTGCAAATAATTCATTAGTTTTTAAAATGCACGGACTTTTGGCGGTATTGTGTGCTATCGCCACACAAATGCGATTAATATCAAAGACATTATAAGGCCATATAAAGCGATGGTGGCCTAGTGGTAGGACGGAACGCGCCTCTGGATTTTTCGAAATTTATGTGTGGATTTGTGCCATTAACTCGGCGGTGAGAAAAAACACCGTGAGGAAACCTGCACATTCAGATAGTTTCTGACTTTAGTTCAGCTAGATCTGAATTTGTAACCATTATCCAATCTGCCTGGTTCCCCGCTAAGGGTTGCGAAGGTCTGATGGCAGTCGCTTCACTGTAATAACCAGACTCGCCAAATTCTGGACCATGGTCAAAGCGGACCCCGCACAGAAACGGGATAAACGCTAGGAAGGAAGACGGGGATAAAATAGGGGATTTTGATAAAAGTCGCAACCAAATGGCATATCGATAGCCGCATCAGTTCAACGCAAATGGCAGAGCGTTGCGTACAATTTGGCTAATAGTTTAATCTGGTGACGCTATGACGCATGCTGTGCATTTTTCACCGCGGGCCAGATCGGTTTAATCTGCAAATTGAGTGTTTGCGTTGGCCACAAACGAGTGGTTAACTGATAGTTACCTACGTACGGATCGGTGGTGTAAGGATAACTTTTTGCTTTAACCAAACAGGGTTAAGAAGCAAAATGACAATAGATACATATTAGTGGAGTCTAGATAATAATACTACTTATACTTCGCTTAAGCATTGAAACCACTGACCTCTATATAGTATATATACATGTATTGATTGATAATACATGATTGAAACACACTAGGAAAAGTTGCGACCGATGTTGGCGTGATTACGCCTGAATTGTATTTAAATTCAAAGGGATTTGCAAAAAAATGGCTACATAAGCCACATGCGAGCACGACAAGATCGGAGCTGAAGGTAGTCGCCGCGGCCGAATTCGGCCAGGCCTACTATACATCATTATCACTTAAATGAAAGATGACAAACTATGCCTAAATTACGTCGCGGAATTTATTTAGTAAATGCATTGTCGCCGAACTTCGCCCCGTAATTTCAGTCTAGTGTGTTTCTTTACTTAGTCAATGTGTGCTTTTTAGCACATTTTTAGTGACAAAAAAGCCCCGATCCTCCTTTCCCTAATCCCTTCATTCTCAGACAAGTGATTACACTACATGCCTATCGACTGCCTTCCTAAGTTCCTATACAATATCTCCCGGCTTCGCTTGTCCGGTCGTTTTTAATTCGTCCCACACGCGACCACTCTCACATACATTACGCGACAACAAACGAGGGATTACTGGCTACAGGATGTTCAATCGTTGCGAATATTTTTGAAAGAAGTAATAAATAATACAAGCAAACTCGTATACTTAATAGACATGCGATATATTAATTAAAAATAAAAGTAAACAACTTTCGCTAGTTACCTAATTAATCATCTATATTTTTTAATTTAATTTAATAAAGCTTATTTCAGGAACAAGTGATTTGAATTAAAATAACCTTTATTTTTGTGTTGGATAGTCCATATGTCGAGGAAGGCTTTAAGCTATTGTATGTATAGCACTAATTATGTTCAGGCATAGTAATTTTCGTATTTATTTAATTTGTATCAATTTAATTTTAGGCCTCTTTACTTAGAGTATATATTATACTAGCGGGCGCCCGCGACTTCGTCCGCGTGGATTTCGGTTTCTTTATCACCTATTTTTCCCGTTAGGGGTGGATGTTTCAAATAATTTTTAAAAGGGGATGCCTACGTCATAGTAGCTTTATTTATGCAAAGTCTCAGCCCGATTGGTCTGAAATTGACAAAGTTTCATACTAAAGTTCATCCCCTATTTTACCCCCTTGGGGGTTAGAATTTATCAATATTATTGCTTAAAAGATGCCTACGTCATAGTAGCTTTATGTATGCAACATATCAGCCCGATAGGATTCAAATTGACAAAATTTCATACTAACGTTGATCCCCTATTTTACCCCCTCGGGGGTTGAATTAATCAAAATCCTTTCTTAGCGGATGCCTACGTCATAACACCTACCTGCATACCAAATTTCAGCCCGATCTGTCCAGTAGTTTGGGCTGTGCGTTGATAGATCACTATGTCAGTCAGTCACCTTTGAGTTTTATAGATATAGATTAGGATAAATTGATTGTAGTTGAATATGATAATGAAGTAGTAATTGTTTAATATGTTGTAACTTATTAATGGAATATTTGTAAAATGGGTAAATTATGTGATAAATAAATAAATATTATTTATTTATTTTCTTATATGAGGGTAAACTACAAAAACCCGCGACCGCTGTGACGGGCGCAGCTAGCGCCGGCCCAGTCCATCGGTTGATCGCGCACGGTGTATTTACTCGGCGTTGAGATTTGTATAATTTCGGCGTAATTCCGGTGATAATCAAGATTTTGGACTTTATATGTTTTATCTCGGATCATACATCGGTTATTGGTGTGGTTTCTTCAGTTTTGGGACAGAACCAGTGACTTATCAAAGGACTTCTCGGGACACGTGGCGATCACGGCTTTTCATCTCAACTTCAGCATAGCAATCGGCGTCAAAGGTGAGTGGTTTGCCTTAATATAAAGATTTTGCTATGTTTGTCGGCCCATCCTAGGAAAATATTAATAGAAACGAATAATCTAGCGAATACGAACGGTTCTCGTGCGTTATCGAAGGGTTCTCGTGAACTGTATATACGGAAATAGAAATCTACATGAAAGGGTCGGGCCGCTAGTTAATTAAAAAAATCAATTAAACACCTTTCACTCGTTAACTCATCATTGAGCTAATATCTACATATATAGAAGTTGAAGTACTATTTTTTTTGGCTCGTTTATTAACAAACATTAAAAAGAAAACATTTTTTCTAAATCGAAACCGACACATCACACCACATAATACAACCATTAATCTAATCAGTCATTTTCACACACCCTGTACATCGAGTCCCATTTAAATTGATATAAATTAATCCTTTAGCAATTCGCCCCTCAAGAAAGAAATCCCATTAGGTCGAGATTCGATTAACGTTTTAACAGGGCCCTGCATCCTTGCATCTTTGCCGGGTACGTATGTTTGGTCATGGTAAACACTTGCCTTCAATAATAGCCTTTATGCCACCGACATAAGTGCTACTTCTTACTTGTTGTTATCTGTACCATAGATTTAAGTGTAGGAACACATTAGGCTGATATTAGGCAACCTAAGTTAGGCGGCAATGCATTTTCTTTACAAAATCCTGACACGTTTTTCCGCAAAGTGTGTTGAAAGTTACATTTGTCGTCGCCATAGTTTGACTGCACTGCCCAATCCTGAAATTGGCACGAAAATTAGAAGCAATCGTCACTCCTTATCGTAGTTAAAACAAGTTGAAGCGTATGTCATTTCAAACAAAAGCCACAGTTTTCTGCAAAGTACTCTGCAAAATATAATTTTGTTTTAAGACACACCTGATGTTTACCGTATTGACAGATTTTTTCTCCAGTGGGCTTTGAATGCCTAATAATGCGTAGGTATTTAAATTAAGAATGAATCCAATATTTTTTTTATCAATTTAAAATAACTCTTAGCATTGCAAATTGTAAAAATAGTGAAACCAGTAAGATGATCGTTCGGTTCAACAAATCGATCCGTCTCGAGAGGCGACTAGGGAGTATCGATTGCGTAATCGAATAGCCATCGGAACTCGAGTGTTGGCGGGAGGTGGAGTGGCGTCGTGAATAGCTTTTTAAATAGGTTTGGCTTGTAAGGAGTTGTATTGTAATCTAAGTGATATGTCAATAATGTAGTGATATGATTGAAGCAGAGGTCGCTATTCTAAATCTAGACACAAATCTTGTATGGCTGTTTCATGTTAGTTCACGCGTCATAATGGTCTATCTGAAAATAATAATAAAAAAAATACTTGTTATTTACAATCAGATCCTTCCTTGCAGATATTATGATCGTAGTGCACAAGTACAATAAACCGTGTGCCTGGTGTATGCGCAAGCAAAATTTTTGTCCCTATTCCCTCATTCATATACGATTAGTTTGGTGGGACAGCAATTTGATTCGAATAAAATTTTAATACAACTTCAAGTATTAATTTGATTTTAAAAAAATATTGCTTATTTTTAATTGTATTAATTTAATTTGTATTAGTTTAATTTGTATTAATTTAATATGTATTGATTTGATTTGTATTAATTTAATTAAATTTGTATTGATTTGATTTGTATTAGTTTAATATTAGTATTAATTTAATTTGTAATAAATAGTAGATATGTGGTAATTTATTATATATAGGTTTAAAGATTCTTTATTTCTCAATAAAAACATATTGTCACTTACTTGAGAACAGAATGTACAATTTGGTTAATTATATTTCTGTCGTTCGCACCGATAAATTTTATAGAAAGCATTATCCCAGAATGTTGTCCGTTTGAAAAAGAAGAGATGTGAAACTTTAACATGTAACATAATAATATGAGTGTGGCTCATTCAATGAATTCCAAAATATATTGTGCAAGTTTCTTTTTAAATGCGTTAATTGGGTCAATGCTTTTTATACATAGATGACGGTAGTTTGTTAAACATCTGTGCTCCCTCATAGTTAACCGTTCGCTTGCCGTAATTCGTACGAATCGTAGGTAGAACCAAATAACTAGCTCGACGGCGCGTGCGCTTCGTAACCAGGTGAGACCGAGTCAATGTGATCGACGTATGGATGGTCTTATGCAGTATTTTATGTATGAGCAAGCAAGTTTAATAATAATATAATTGTTTAATGTTCATAAAGCGAGTCTCTTTGTAGATCCTTTTGGTAGGTGTGAGGTACGGATAGTGGAATAGTAATTTTATTATTTTGTTTTGTATTACTTGGAGCTTAGATATTTTAGTTTTACCAGCATTACCCCAAATTTCTACAAGGTACATTAAATGAGATTTCACAAGTGAGTTGTAAATATTGTATCTGGCTTTTCGGGGTATACATCGTACGTATCGATCGTATGGCAAGTGATCCCACAACCGCACAAGGGTCGAAGATGCGATGCCTACCTTTAAGGCCCACACTCCTCAATGCGATGCCTACCTCCCCAACTGAGCTCTGTGAACTTACTCACCAGCAGAAACATAGCACAACTTTAATAAAGTAATATTTACCTGCCTTCATATTCTTTTACAAAGATGGTTGTTAACAAGCGATTTTGGAAAATGCATGACGATATATTATATACCTAGAGGTACACACATACGGCACGTATGTATACTTGAGACCCCTTTTAGTTTCGCAACGGTCACTGGGTTCGATATTCTCGACTTCAATACAAAACCACAACGTAATGAAGGTCAGCAAGGTATAAATATAAATATAAATATTTCAAGCTATGCTTCTATTTCATTGCTATTGAAACGGCATAAAAACATTAGGTCAAACTGGTATATTCTAAAAATAGTAGTAATGTTTCTATTACAATGCCTTGTCAATGTTGACTTTTAAGTAACAAAAATGCTACATTTGGATCCGTTTTTATATGCAGCACCCATTATCTTTTTCTTCAAAAATCAAACAAATGCTACTGACCATTTAAAACAAAAGTACCACCCACAATTTGAATTACCAAATAGTTTCAAAATAAACATTACTGCTACATTCTTATACTGTATCGTTTTACTACGGCGTCTACGGCGAATGATCGCTCCACGTCAACAAGAAGCCTGCTACGCTTTTGTCACAAGCCTTTGCTACGGGGACGTGATTGCTTTCTACGAAATTCCCTTCAATATTTTGAAGTAACGAACATTTTGAATTTAAATAATGTGAGGAGGCACTTAAGTTGACCTGTAATATTCCATAAAAAGGGTTCAATTGAGACGGCTCTAAAATTCTTTAACGTACAAAATTTTGTTTGAAGTGTAATTAAAAATCAAAATGTTCTTATACATTATGTAGTTAATTTTATCCTCTTCACATCTGTTATATTTATCCATCTCGCATTACTTAAATTTATAGACTTATAACTCGTTTTACGCTTGAAAAATAAACATATTTTTACACGAATTACCCAATAGTTTAAGATTACCCTATAGCCAATTGAGCTTTGGAGTCCTTGTTTTAATATTTTCACGCTCTCAATTGACAATTAAAATAGTTGACATCTATTGTTTCAAACTAAAATAGACCAAAGGTCAGCTAGATCAAGATACTACAAAACAGATAATTTCGCTTTCACACTTTCCTTTCGCGACAAATAAATAAATCAAAAAGACACTAGTGCTCGTTACGAGATGGGACGATAAAAGAGCCTATTACAGGATGGGTCGCCGCGTCTCCGGGGACAACTATTTTATTTAGCTGATTTATTGCCGCAGGGCGGTAGTGTCGCTTTTGCTGATAATTAGACCTATAAAAGATTCGGGGACGATTTTGAGCTGTTAAGGGATAATGAGAAACTGTTCTCTTTAAGGGTTTTTTCTTGGATGGTAATTTTTCACGCTAATGGAACTCTTTCTTACATTTATGGGTGTCATAAGACAAAAAAAACGCAGTGTTTATTCTTGATAACAAGAATGAATCTCTGATTAATCTACTCGTTATGATTGCCGGCTTATAATGCAATGTTCGATTATCTATAAGCTTATTTGCTTTTTAAAAATAATATTTTTACTACAAATACTAACTTTATAACTATTTCAGACAAAGTGTGTGTATAGTTTTTGCTTTCTGTAAAAAAAAATATATAGGATGTCTATAGATGTAATTACTGCACCTACATAAATCATGGACTAATCGTGCCGCAGTTAAAATCCAATTTAGCACGCCGAACAAATTATGCAACAAATTTGCAGCAGTCACTGTATACTTACCCGACAACAATAAGATTAGCATAATCACCAAACGCGAACGAGACATATTAATCTAAAATTTAATGTTGCTAAATAGTGTGTAAACTCCATTGTGTGCGGGCATAGACAATATTAGTTTTATAATTCCGGTATGGCAACGGAATCGTCCATTTGGAGCCAACTGCGTGTTAAATTTAAATAAACGATCGCACGGTGATTCCATATTTGAAATTTGAATATTGCAGCGGTTTTGACGTCTTTATTCCGCGGCATAATGGCGAATTAGAGACGCGTCGATGAGCGCTTTCGTATTCAAATTGTGCTGCGACAATTAATTTTACTGATGTCACATTAGCGCGAGGCAAATTTTACGTCAATTAAGTTTAAGAATAATATTATAAATATTCGGACTGTTGTGTTTATCTACCCTGTACGCTTATAGTATTAGTGCAGTGAATCAGGAAAACTGTCACTGTTTGATGCATAAAAGATAGTTTTGAAATGACAAAAATCATAGTAAACTAATTATTTATTTCCTATTGCTTATTTATTCTAGGCGTGGTTAATATATTAAAATATTGGAATTTACGTACTATTTCAATTTAAGAAGTTACACATTACATTTATTACCTGAAATTTGAATATTGCAGCGGTTTTGACGTCTTTATTTCGCGGCATAATGGCGAATTAGAGACGCGTCGATGAGCGCTTTCGTATTCAAATTGCGCTGCGACGATTAATTTTACTGATGTCACATTAGCGCGCGGCAAATTTTACGTCAATTAGGTTTAAAAATAGTAATAATATAAATGTTCGGACTGTTGTATTTATCCACCCTGTAGATTCAACTTTGATTTCTAGAATTGCTAGTTTTGAAAAGCAAAGTGATAGTTATTCCTAGTATACGTATTTTATTTCTATAGTCTTCTAAATAAGTAGAGTAAATAAATCCATTTAAAAGATATTTCATTTTAAATATTTGTCTAGCTCTTAAAAATTGTAAAAATTGTAAGCCTTTAAAATTGTATTTCCATTAAAATCAATCTTCAAGTAAACGCCAGCTTTAAACGATCATAACATTAAATGATCATAATTTCAGCTATATTGAAATAGTTTACCATCTATTTCGAAATTTGTTTCCATTCCGGCCGTTAACCACCTCCAAGAATTATTATCTAAATAATTCTCATTTTACAAGATCAATCATTCCATTTCACTAACTTGCTAGTAACCCTAACCATTGTACTTACTTGCTCACATTCAAAAATGAGTTTTTAATGTCCAAATCATTGTCGACCGCCTCCTTCATGTCGTATCGGTCTGAAATGAGTCCATCTATCACACACGTGACCACACCCCTGACATTTTAAGCCACAGATAAAAAAGAATTGGCGGGAATTTCACAACCCGATTGTCTAGTTTTTTTTTTAAACGGTGCGCAAGATGATGCTTATCATACTGGCCATTAACTTCTCATGAAGCAGTGAAAATTCAAGTAAAAACCCGCGTAATCCGGTAACACATACATAATTATTAAAGTCTTTTAAACATTTTTTTAAGATCGTTCAGTTAAAAAAAGGATTTAAAGACAAAAAATCCTTCTTTAATTATAAATATAAAGTTTGTATGCTAGTACTAATTTACACAAAGGCGCAAGGTTTATTTGTAATATGATAACAACAATATAGTACCAATCCAAAGACACCTTATAATTATCTACACACCCAATAATGCGTAGCACATCCCAACTTATAATATCAAATCTAAATATCACATGTCTTTGTTTTCCTCAAATTACTTATTTGCCGCGAAAAGTGTGCTCGTAAGCTATCCCTAGGGACATTATTAGGCGTCGTCCCACCCATTATACATTTTTAAACCGTATCCATATAAATTAATGTCAATATCACCCCAGTGTAATATCAATCTCTCTAGTTGTTCGCGGATTACGTTACAAATAATATCATTTTGTACGGTGATTCGTTCTGAATGGTGCTACCTACTGCTTGTATTGTGTACTGTGACTGAAGGGTATTGGTCGTTTTGTTTATGGTATGATTTATGGTTTTTAATTTATTTGACATTCTTTATCGAAACTGAAAATAGTATGGGTGTGTGAATCAAATTTTATTTTGTTTACGTAGATTAGGTTTTCTGTTGTTAACTGTGTACTTTTCTGCTCATTATTTACAAACTCACCACCAATTTACTCATTTGCGTATTCGCAATTTGAACTCAGTAAATATTCATAACATCAAAAATAATCTGCTAATATTAAATTAATAACAATAAAGTTATTAAAACAAGTTGTTCCCAACCTCTTGCAATTTTTTTTTTTGCCTTGTTTTAATTGATTTGGCAGGGAATGTCTCTAATGTTGAATTTTGAAAGTTTGCGAAATGTGGATGTAAATATTTATAATTTTAGTTTTTATTGATTACCATACTTCTACACATAAGTGTTCGATATTTTAAAGCAAAAACTTTCAAATGCTACGACTTTACGAATAGTAACAGTTCCCAAACAAAACATATAAATTAAACACAAAGTATCAATTCGTGTCGCTCCGACCGCCGGCTATAACGAAGTGTTCCCCCAAACGAGGGTTGCCAGTTTACTGTTTCTTTATTCCATTATGTTTTAAACAGAAACGTCAGCTATCTGCAAGTGCAGCTCGCCAGTGAACGCGAACAATCGCCCGGGATTCGAACCGGCGACCCCCAATTACGACAAATGAGTTCTAACGTGGCCTTTAATTGGCTGTCAGATTGAATTTTATTAATGCCGCTCTCAAGTGTTTTGGATTTTGTTTAATGATCTTTTCGGTTGCATATTTGTCACGTTGCTTTTGTTTGTATACATTACAATGATTTGATTTTATCCTGTTGCTTCAGATTGCTACTCGAGCTATGAAAATAAAGTACCTATATGTTATTGCGAATGCGTGCCATAGCATGGCCAAAACCCCGATATAAAGATTAATACTTCTTTTAAAACATTACATTAAATCGATGGTGTTATAAAAATTCCACACATAAACAAGAAAAATTCGAAAAGCGAATATAAATTGAGCTGTAACATTCCAAGCGGCAAAGATATAAAATTATACAACCATAGACAGCCACACAACCACAGATAACTAGCCGACCGCAATATCTCCAAACACAAAACAAAAATTGATTGGGGGAGATATTGTGACAAAAAGCGGCCTAATCAAATAAACAAGGGATGCATGTTATCACCGATCTGTCGACGCGATCTCCCAAATTGTGATTTGATACCTTCTCCCCTCGCGATTGTAATCTATAACGCTGTCATCTGAGGTGTTGTTTTCATGTTGCGTATAAAGGAACGTAACGACTTTGCTGGCGCGATTAATTGAGATTCGATTTGGAGAAATTGCGACGAGTTCGATCTTAGTTATGTGATGAAATAATTCGGATTTTAGCGTTCATTCACGACGGCAAGAAAAGTGGTTCTTTGAATCAACTCATAAGCTATGTTGTCTTTTGTCAGCTGTATTTTAAAAGTATTAAGTAATTTACAACAAAAAAAAACACAATTTTTCGACATCCATTGCTGTTGTTTGGTTTAAAGGTTTAAAAAGCAGCCATCACACATTGGAGGTTAACCTTGTTAATTTTTTAAATGAATTAAATTAAGTTCAACAAAGTCTTGATTGCCGCAGTGAGAGTACCTAAGCACAAAATAGATACATATCCAGACTTGAGATATTTCGTTTTCCCATATTGTGATTTGTCACCCAGGAGTCAGTTTATTCGAACCTTAAATTGTACACTAGCAAAGTCACAAGTCTATTTTATTTTAGGTTGTTACAGTAAATTTTCTTAGTAGGTATGTATAATCAAAACCACCAATTAACGTTACTTGCGAAGGAAATCGTTCGGTAAACATTTTCAAACGTCAACCGCGGCCCAATCCATCTCTAATTAATTAAACCACTTACTCAAGACTTTACCCCAAAAATAAACAAGTGGTTTCCCTTACTCGCCATAAAATAATAGGGGAAGAGATCAATTACAAAAAATATATTTGCACAATGCAATGTAAAGGACGATGTTGAATTGTTGACTGATATAATATTAATAAAGATTTGATTCCGCTATCGGCGGCCATGTTTGTTTAGCTGTCAAAGTTAGTGGCTGGACGCATGCGCGCCACGTGTCTCTGGAACGTTTTAATCTAATACGCGGGCATTCATTGTTATAAATGCCGCGAAATTGAGAGCGTTTTTAGGGCTTTGCTACATTGTTATTTTTATGGTGAAATAATAGCTCAATTATAATCCATTTATGAATGTTCTCACGGACAGGATATTGATATATTTTGCATTAAAATTTAGAGAGAATTATTTTTTTATTACATTGTATCGTGAATAGTATGAGTTTTCTTAAGCAACAAAATCTGAGGCATTTCTATTTTGTTGCTATAGTTTTTAGCGCGTTCACACGCTGGCCAAACTCATTTCTAAAATATTCATAATAAATGGAAGATTTTTCTATTTAAAGTATTCAATCTAAATCTAAAGGTTGGTGTGAATTTATTTTTACATAGATTTTCCGCGGTTTAGAATTTTCTAGCGGCTACACGCGCACGCTCATCTCAGAAACTACTGGTTCGAATTGAAAATATCTTTTCCTAGGAAGGCTTTAAGCTACAATATAACACTGTGTATGCAACCGAAATCCACGGTGACGAAGTCGCGGGCGGCTGCTAGTTTGAATATAAGCACAAGCAAACGCTTTACACAGTGATTTGAGCTACCAACTGTTTGTTTAAAATCCGTCCGCTGTTGCTTCTGATTCATCAGTACATATGTATTACATTTCACATCTTATTTATAGATTTAGTCAGATATGCAAGATATAATTTTATAGTGTCACAAGTGCGTGCTCAAGCACAAGAAAGCAAGTAGTATTTGTACTAAGTGCTGCCTACAAGCATTACTCTTTAGTTTGTTCGTTCACCGCGATGTGGCTTAAAATCCGTCCGGTGTCGGTGGCTGTGGTCGGTGAATCTGTCGCGTGGACGCGGCTTTGTGATGCAGATGACCCCGGCCCTGTCTGTCGGCGACGTGTCGACACCAACCACGCGTTAGACTACTGTGGATATTCCTTATTATCGTTAAAGTAGATTTGAGAGCGCTAACTGTCGGTAAAGTAATCTTTAAGAGGGTTAGAGGCTAGACCTGAGTGGAACTCGTTTCATTTTAAACTCTTATAATACCCTCCTAGCCGTTTTTCTGTCACGGCGGCCGCCCTATATGATCAGCCAGGAATGCAGGAAATATAGATCACACGTGTGCAAATAGTGTTGACAATTTGCTATTGTAAAAGGCACCTAGGAAATTACCTAAATACCTACAGCGGTATAAAATCTGTCCGGTGGCGGTGGTCGGTGAATCTGTCGCGTGGCCGCGGCTTTGTGATGCAGATGACCCCAGCCCTGTCTGTCGGCGACGTGTTGACACCTCGCTAGACTACTGTGGATGACTGGGAGTGACTGACTGTCGGAAAAAGTAGCTGTTGCTTCTGATTCATCAGTACATATGTATTACATTTCACATCTTATTTATAGATTTAGCGAGATATGCAAGATATATTATTATAGTGTCACAAGCGCGTGCCCAAGCACAAAGCAAGTAGTATTTGTATTAAGTGCTGCCTACAAGCTTTACTAATAAGTTTGTTCGTTCACCGCGATGTGGTTTAAAATCCGTCCGGTGTCGGTAGCGGTGGTCGGTGAATCTGTCGCGTGGTCGCGGCTTTATGATGCAGATGACCCCGGCCCTGTCTGTCGGCGACGTGTCGACACCTCGCTAGACTACTTACTGTGGATGACCGGGAGTGACTGACTGTCGGAAAAAGTACCTGTTGCTTCTGATTCATCAGTATGTACTACATTTCACATCTTATTTCATTATACGTCCCGTTTTTCGTTTTCGTTTTAAAGTAGATTTGAGAGCGCTTACTGTCGGTAAAGTAATCTTTAAGAGGGTTAGTGGCTAGACCTGAGTGGAACTCGTTTCATTGTAAACTCTTCTAAATACCCTCCTAGCCGTTTTTCAGTCACGGCGGCCGCCCTATATGATCAGCCAGGAATGCAGGAAATATAGATCACACGTGTGCCAATAGTGTTGAAAATTTGCTAGAGTAAAAGCCACCTAGGAAATGAACTAAATATCTACAGCGGTATAAAATCTGTCCGGTGGCGGTGGTCGGTGAATCTGTCGCGTGGCCGCGGCTTTGTGATTCAGATGACCCCAGCCCTGTCTGTCGACACCAGGCACGCGCTAGAATACTGTGGATAACCCAGAGTCAAAATACTGTAAGACAGCGCATGGCTATATAGTTACTATGTTTAACAACGATTCGGTCCACTATTGAGGACGCTTGAAAAGAAAAACTCCGTTTATAGTTATAAAACGCATGATGTATGTGCGCAAAAACTTTTTAACTAAAATGCATCCTCACCAAGAACATAATCGGATACTGATTTTTCTTGAAATTTCACCCCAGCATGATCATTCGTTACTTACCTGCCTAATGATTAGTTACTGAATCCATAACACTAACAGATAACAACAAATTTTACCCCAAAGTCATGTCCACGCTAACACCACGTTTCAGAAGCGCAAGCAACAGCGCGAAAGGATTATAAAGGGCTGAGATAGCAATTTGCGGCGTACTTAATTACAAGATAAATTAGTATGTAAATTAATAGCGCTCCGGGTAAATAGCGGAGTAGTTCGTGCGTTTGACGCGAGGCGGCTGAGCATTGAGGAATTACCCACTGAAGGAATAACGCTGAGAACTTTTGTTTTTTGGCATTTCACTAAGTAAGTGCCTACTAGTTTTTGGCCGGCTTTGCCCGCGTTGTAAAGATTCCTGTTCTATCCCATGGGAGCATTTAATCGGGATAAAGAGATATTATCAGCTGAGTCGGGCCATACCCTGCCTGTATACTTAATCTCATAAAAATCTGTTCTGTTGATTCAGAGTGATTGACAGTAACAGCGATTTAATAATAAGAGGTATAAGAGGATACTTCCAACCGGTCGTCTGCGAGTTCTGCGACTCTGTCCGCGTGGAATTTGGTTTCCACACACATTGTGTTTTACTATAGCTCAAAGCTTACCTCGACCAAATGACCATGCTACGCAAAAAAAAAACAATTCAGATCAGTAGGTAGTTCCTGTTATTAAACAAAGAAACAAACACTCTTCAGCTTTATTGTATTAGTAAAAAGCTTTTACGTTTTCTCCGGAAAATCGACTTCCGAAAAATACATAGTAAAGCATAACATAACAGATTATACTATGTATATATAACAGATTATACTATGTGGGTTTAACGAAACCATTGTCTTCTAAGATTGGAGAGTACACAAGACCCGGCTTGTATTCAAACCAGAAGGAATCGCCTCTCAATAGTTCCTTAAGTCGTTCCAATCAGTCGGGGTCTTGCCAAGTGCCCTTGGTGCGAAACAATCATCCAATCCTGGGTATAGAGTACCTAGTGAGGCATTGCAAGGAAATGTTCAAAGTCGATATCCAAAGGACCTAGCATATAGAGAAAATATAAACTTGCAAACAAAATCATGATGCAAACAAATCAATTTGCTGACTAAACTATTAAGTCGCCTCACTCAAGATAATCGATTTCCAAAGAAAGGTTTAGCATTATAAAGTACATAGTTACCCTGTGGGTTAATTTAACAATTGTCTTCCACGATTGAAGAGTACGAGTACACAAGACCCGGATTGTGCTCAAACCAGAAGGAATCGCCTCTCAATAGTTCCTTAAGTCGTTCCAATCAGTCGGGGTCTTCTCAAAGTGCCCTTGGTGTGGAACAATCATCCAATCCTGGTATTAGGGAAGGAATGGGAAGTATCGATATCCTACTGACATAAAAAGAAAGAAAGAACGTGAAAGTTGACGTGCAAAAGAATTTATCATGCAGATGAACCGATTTTCTGAATGAAATTTTCATTATTTAGTAACTTACTAGCGGCCGCCCGCGACTCCGTCCGCGTGGATTTCGATTTCCAATATCCTATGTGTTATTCTGATGTATAAGCTATATTTTGGTAAAGTTTCATTCAAATCCATTCAGTAGTTTTTACGTGAAAGAGTAACAAACATCCATACATCCATACATCCATACATCCACACATACAAACTTTCGCCTTTATTATAGTAGTAGGATATAGTAGGTAGGATAAGTAGGATTAATGTAGACTTCAGGGATGAATTTGTTAAAAAAATGTGGTTACACTTATATGACGGTACGGCAAACATGATGACGGTATCAACAGACGTGGATTAAAATCAGTCGAAGGCTCGTATTAATAAATCGCTTTCAACTCTGAGATCGATCTTGAGAGAGAACTTGAGATGCTGTTTATATTAGTATAGCATCTCAAGATCGATCTCAGAACTGAGAGCTATTATTAAATTTTAATTTTATATTTACAAGAAAATTTTATTAAAACCTGTTCAGTTGGTACTTTCGGAGCCAATTCAATACCAACACACGAATAAAAAACAACTCTTTCTTCTTTAAAATTCGTATACCTTACTACACAACTTGTCCCGATAAATAAATATTGTCGATACCCCTACTAAAATATCTACGACGAAATTCAGCAGTGTCAGCAGCTTTACCCATTGATATAATCTAGGACACGAGATGCATTGTTATTGTGATTTTCCAGGTCAACGAATGTTGCAAATCTATTGACATTCAAACTATCGACAATTTATCGATAGTTTCGCAACACTGCTTCGTGCTAACGAGGTCCTCGCTGTACCGGACAGCATCACAGATTGGATCGGATAATTATGTTTTGGAACAATTAATAGCTTCATTATTAGTCTCACTCTTTGTCATATCGAGACTTTGACATAATTTATTATTCTAACTAGCGGCCGCCTGCGGCTCCGTCGGCGTGGCATTATTATAGCTTAAAGACTTCCTCGACATATGGAATATCCAACACATAAAGATTTGTATTTTTTTCAATTCGAATTATTTGCTGATATTAGTTCAAGTTTAGCTTATAAAAAAGCTGATGCTGTTTCGTTATCGTATAACATTATGTGTGTTGAGGCCCAAATCCCGCTAGTTAGTTTACATAAGTATAAAAGTTTTTTCATTGAAAATGCAATAATATAACTTAAGAAAGCGTTTCTCATAACAAGTACATTTTTATTTAATCTTCATTTAAATCAAAAGAAAAATCAAACTTACATTAAAAATACAACAGAATTTCTTTCGTAGGATGCCTTGCTTTTAAAACTTCTCAACATGACATAAATCCCACTTCAACAAACCCTAAGAATATTTTCTGGTCCTTCAAATACCTAGACTACTCGTAGTCTCTTCAAAAGTCAACTCGACATGACTTAAATCCGTCTAACAGAGCTCTAATAATATATCACTGAACTATTGTGAGGGAATTAGCCGCGCGCTATGCCGGTTGAATTTACGTAGTAATGACTGTGGACATGTAAGAAAGTAATACGCGGATGGATCGTATGCAATTATTAGTAGGAAAGAAAACTATATAGTTATGTTTAAAAAAGAACCAGGTTTTATAATGCGCCAACATTTAAAGGGCCAAGGAATTAATAAAAGGGTATGTAATAAGTCCGGAATTTTCGTGATACGGAAGGATGAAAATAATCAGATCGAAAATTATCTAAAATGTTTAACTGCATGAATTGCGTTTTTTTATAAAATGCTAGCTTGTGTAGCTACTAACCGAATTCACAATCCGTTACACCAAATCGGCCGTCCAAGATTCAATGTCTTGAAAAATATTGCAGTTCCTCCATTTCAAGAGGACATGAAAATTTGTTAAAGTATTTTACTTCATTTTCCCCACACCATATTAGATTATTTTACGTCCCTAGCCACTTCCACACTAAGTTATTTTTCAAATGAAATACTACCCGCTTCCTCTCATCAACAAAACCTCTCCATACCCCGGTTTGAGCGAAGCGATTGTCGTCCTTGCATAATTTTTAATCACACGACTGAGTAAGCAGCTAATACGCTAGAACGGTGGGGCGCTGGAAACACCCGTTTAAAACGCTATTTGATAGTTCTATTGGAGATGGATGATGTAGTTTAAGTATTTATGTAACTGTACTGCTGGTCTCGATGATGACCTGATGCTTGCTGATGAGCACCTCGATGGTCTAGTGGTTTAAGTACCGGGCCGTAAACTCGAGGTCCAGGGTTCGGTTCCCGGGTCGGGCAAAATTTGTGTTTATTTTTCTGAACAAAGCCCGGGTTTGTGATCGCCAACCCGCATTTGGCAAGCGTGGTTATTAAGCCAAAACCCATCTTTGTAACGAAAACATGATTTCAAATGATGGAGACCTTTGCCCTGCAGTGGGACATTAATAGGAGGCTATAATAATACTCTAGAATAATAATTCTTTTCGTGGGAGTCGTAGAAAACGACTCTTACTTTTGGAGGAACGGGTAACGGCGTTTCCCATTAGTTCAGCCGTTTTCTTTTTGTGCAAGATTATTGTGGGGTGTGCACTGTGCATATCAGTGTATTATAAAATGTTTTAATATAGTCTTATTACAAAAATTTATAATTGAATCTTTATCGAGATATAAATATCATCTCTTAAAGACGCAAATTTATATTTTAATAATGATAGATTTCATGCTTTTTGTTTTTTGTTTTTATAGTACATTGAACAAATTACGAACATTTTTAGGGTTCCGTAGCCAAATGGCAAAAAACGGAACCCTCATAGTTTCGTCATGTCTGTCTGTCTGTCTGTCTGTCTGTCCTGGTTCGTTCTCCGCCGTTTCTGAACCGATTGCCACGAAAATTGGTGGAGAGATGTATAGTGATAATTCAAGAATTGGTTTTTAAAATTATCGAAAAATAATCATTTTTTACCCCCCCTCCCACACAGCGAAAAGATAAATCTAAAAAAAAAAATGACTTCACCCATCGTGTAGGGTATCGTTAAACAGGTATTTTTAAATACAATAAAACTCGCCTTGAAAGCATGTGGATCAAACACCCCAGTCTCGAGATATATTAATACAAAGTTAAAATTAGGGCGTCCCCCCCCCCCTTAACTTTTGAAGTACTATTACAATAATTCTGAAAAAAATGTCCTGTATACCTCTAAGTAAGTACTTTCAACGAAAACTATAGCGAACTCTGTATCATACATAGTTATTTTTATACAACTCGACCAACTTATGACGTGCAGTTGCCCTTACTAAATGTTATCTTAATCGGTCGGGCCATCTTTTAGCTACGGAACCCTTTCATGGGCGTGTCCGACACGCTCTTGGCCGGTTTTTATAGAAACACACAACCAATGAAAGTAAGCACTAAGACCTTTTCATTCATAAACATTTACCAAGTCAGCAATCCTTCGTCCGTGCTTCAAGTATGAAATCTCGATTATCATTGAACGTCGCGCCCCAACACAATTTTCGCCCTTATTAAACGTGCATCGGACCGTGTGATTAAAAAATAGGTCACTGCAACGCTATTTAGCATGACAATGAGCGTCACGCCAGAATATTTGCAGCCCTTATATGATTTATTTACGATTTTATAAATAAAATAATGGAATTATCAAATTGTGGAAGAATTGGCACATGAAAAGATATTCTGACGTTTGAACGTTACTTGGCATTGCATTTCAATCGCATTGAGATTACGGTGGCGGAGCATAATTGCACCCCTGAATATATGTCGAACTTTTTGAAAAAATATATATTTTACAACAGCACATATATTGATCTGACTCCGTGTTAACTAGCTTAAGCACTTGTGGTTTAGATTCATAATTCACACACAGTGGCATCACAAATATACTTAATTAGATACATACATATAACATACTGACCAGGACAAACAGACATGTTAATGCACACAAATATTTGGAATGTACGGGGATCGAACCCGCGACCTCTTGGTCCGATAGTCAACTTCTTGACCATTAGACCAAGCGGGTCAGACAACACCCACTCCACTGTAATTGCCAGGCTTTTCAATTCAGGATCATAGTCGAAGCGTACCCTGGGCTCCAAAGAAATGGCCGAGGATGCAACCGGGAGAAGCGCTAAGATGATAATTATAATTATTAGTCCAAAATGTTATTCCCTTGACTATACCACACTATACAATACTCTTGGGATATCTAGTTTCTATATAATGCCAACATTGCAGAAATAGGAAGCAAATAGTAGCGGTAGTACCAACTGTAAGTATTTAACCGTGCCGAGCGCTGCGGAGAAATCACCGGAAGCAATTCCCTCATACGGGCTTATTGCCGTCTTTACCAAGGAAAACATGGGCTGGTATTGCGTTTTAGGTATTTGTTTTAAATACCTATTGTATCTTCTAAATATACCAAAATCAGAGGCGGCTGACTGACTGCCTGACTAACTGACTTTTAGGTATAGTGATCTATCAACGTACAGCTCAAATCACTGGACGGATTGGGCTGAACTTTGGCATGCGGGTAGATGTTAAGAATAATTCTTAAATTAACAATTAATTTATTTTATACTAGCGGCCGCCCGCGACTTCGTCCGCGTGGATGTCGGTTTTCATTATACGAATGTTTTTTCCCGCTAACTCCCGTTCCCGTAAGAATTTTGCAATATCCTTTTGTAACTAAGCATCAAGTTTACTAAGGGACCTGCATGCCAAATTTCAAGCGTCTAACTCAAGTAATTTAGATTTTCCATACAAACTTCCACCCCCTCATTTCGGGGAAGTGGGGGGTTGGAATGGGTCAAAAAGTAGCCTATGTTCTGTCTCAGGGTCTAAAGATTGTCTGTACCAAATTTCATCAAAATCGGTTGCGAGGTTTAAGCGGGAAAGCGTAACAGACAGACAGACAGACAGACAGACAGACAGACAGACAGACAGACAGACAGAGTTACTTTCGCATTTATAATATTAGTTGGGATGTCCAACGATACTTATTGTAGAATTTACGAGTAACTTGTTTTTCCTTACCTTCGTTAATGTAGGTAAACCCTCTACTTCTCTTGTTGCCTAGAAATTTAACATATCTAAACTAACATAATAAAGCTGAAGAGTTTGTTTGTTTCTTTGAACGCGCTTATCTCAGGAACTACTGGTTCGGTTTGAAAAAATTTTTTTCGGTAATCCATTTATTGTAGAAGGCTATGCTATAGTATAGTATAAGACGCGGCCGGTGTCGCGGGCGGCCGCTAGTATTAATAAGTACCCTTAATTCTTGATAATTAATTGCGCGTTGAAAATTATAATATTTTTTTATTCCTGGTGTAATTTCAGCTCGTATGTTCTCTAAATGCGGATTCTTTTTAAAAGCTCGGAGCTCGCCGCCTAAATATGCAGCTTTTAAATGAAGTCTTAGACGAGCACGTTTCCATTATCCGTTCACGATTATACCTGAGATTTGTTGAAGAAAATGTATCATTTTTAAAGTGATTTTATTACCCACACCTCTTAAGATCAAAATAAAAATACAAAAATGTTTATTTTCAACATCATCAAAACGAGGGATTTACAAGATACAACTACTAAAGCTAAATTAAATAAAACCTGGTATTCGGTTGAGAGAGGAACGTATAAGCAAGTTTTTTAAAAGAATAGGCTAGTTGCCTCATATCACCATTTTTAAAATCACTTTTAATTCGAATATTATTCCGTACAAGGGTCCAAAATATGTAAAATTCATTAAATATACATATGGGATTGCTGCAAAAATTCAACTTAAACCCGATACATTTTTACTTTTTTTCCTCTTGATTGAAAACACCGTCCGGCATGATTCTACGTCACCAATATTGTAAACAACACAAATTCAAACTATAGTTTCGACAGGTTATTCGTGGTCTTTTATTTAAAGGCGTTGATTGTTGTTTATTTCAATATTAAAATATTATACACTTCACATTTATTGAAAACAAACCTGCCCAAAATAGATACTTTGACGGTTGCAAAATGTTTTGCTTCAAATTCTGATCCGCAAATTCTCATCACTGGGTACTTTAATCCACAACTTCTTATTGATGTATTCTTACATTCACGCACGATACAATAGTGGTAATTAATAAATGTATCATGTATTCTCTACGAAGACATGGTTTTAATTCCGATAAACACTTTTTGGTTATGTCACGCGTATTGTTGACAAGAACAGTGACGCCACGGCACAGACCATCATGGCGGACGGCGTTTACGGTAGTATAGTGAAATTAATAATTTAAAATTCAAAATACAGTTGGATAGGTGCTTCAAAAAATTTTCATGTTTTTTTTGTGTTGTAATATAATCGTAATGAACCGTTTTATCAAATAATAAAAATAGTGGCAACTAGCCTATTCTAAAAAGTTCCAGAAGTCATGTGGAATCGTGATAACTTTGACTGAATTAACATTTGTAAATTGTATGTTCATCTATGACGGAAAAGTTTACTCGGTCATTTTAGAGAACTGAACTAAAATAATAAGTTACTAGATAATTTCTTGTATTTTAATTTCTTATGGTTGTATTGGACTCGGAAGCCTAGTGAAAAATTGTTAAATGATAATAAAATAATCATAGAGGAATCCTAGTGAGAAACTGGGCTTAAGTGTCGAATACGAAAGAAAATTAAAAAATATTGTCAAACCCCAGAAAAGTAATTCAAAAGCAAACATGGGCCGCGTTACAATGGACACGCGAACAGGAATAACCGTCGAGAGCAATTTATTAAAGAATTGAATTCCCAATTACCACGCGCGGGACGTTTGCCGCCGAATCCGCGATCAATTCAGACATTACCCACTGGGATATCTGCTATCCGCATTTCAAATATTAAGCCTATTTGGTTTTATTTCGATTTTTTTTCCAGTTTTTTTTTTATGTTCTTCAGGGGAAAACGAACAAGAAGGGCACCTACCTGATGGGACAACTCGCCCGTTGTCGCAGATGTGTTGCCTGATACGAGGCTTGTAGGATTGTTGATTTTCGGAAGTGGCAGTGACCACTTACCAATAGGTGATAGAACCGATAGCTCGTTTGCCCCCTCTATATAAACTCTTATATCATATAGGGTGTAGCAAAATATACTGCAAATATTTTAAGGGCGAATTCTTTAGTGGCAATGTAATCAATATCAGATATTAAAAAGTCAAAATTAATACCTAAAAATTTTGCATTTTCTGCATTGGCCAATTTGCTCTTTTCGTCCTGTAAGCTTCGCCCCCTCTCTACCACTTTGCTTTTGGGGCAGGACAAGTGTAGTAATTGTATTACACTGATAAGACACGACCAGCTGTCTTGCATATGACAAATTTTGTACTTTTCCCAATTATTAATTCAATTTATTTTGTTGATTTTCTCGGAAACTAGCATACTAACAAAAAAAAATTACTAGAAAAATTTATTACATTTCCACTAAACAATTGGCCCTTAAAATATTTGCAGTATATTTTGTTAAACCTTATATAAACTCTTATATAAACTCTAAATAATTCTTTCACTATTGGCAAGGTACACTAATCCTGGTGAACATTGGGTATTTTGGATCCCGGAAATGTGAAAGGGGGCGAAATTACGCGCGGGTAAAACCGCAGGCGGAAGGCTAGTTAGTTATATATACAGGTAGTAAGGATTTTATCAGCTTGATGTAAATTGCTCACTTAAGGTGAGACTCCACCAAAGTCAAGATATGTGCTGTGTCGTAAGTAGCCAATAGGATTTAAAGCTGTGATTGATCACGTGTTAAGGCCAAAATCCTATTGGCTGCTTACGACACATCTCCGCTCCACAGCACTTATCTTAGCTTTGGTGGAGTCTCACCCTTTCTATGGTTATTATTCCTTAAACTGTACTTTTGTCAGTCATTTCGCTTAACCGGTGACATTACCAGTCTCTCAGTATATTATGATCATTGCGCATTTGTTATTTATTCAGAATTCCGGTTCAATTTGAACGCTGAACCCCGGAGATGGCCGCGTGCGCCGAGTTTCAGCGAAGATGCTGTAGGATAGTGATGGGATACGATGAAGGAGTATCGATAAATGTAAATAAATAAAGAAATGAGAATTAATTCCTTGAACTAACACACTTAAACCAAGCTCGAAGCTTGTAATATGGATGCTAGTGAACGGATAGACATAATTTAATGCTTATTTATTTATAAAAATCTGCTTAAATAGATACAGTGTTTGTCCTGTTCGGGGATCGAACCCGCGACCTCTTGGTCTCATACTCCACGTCTTGACCACAAAAGCAAGCTATAAAATTAAAGTTATGTACATAAAAATAATATCTCTTGATAAAACCATTGGATACTATCTCTAATGTTCAACAAAACCTAGGTGTTCTGAAAATTAAATTCACTCATGAGTTTCCACCTATTTAATTAGAAGTGTAGTTACTTTATTTGGTTATTTTGTATAAAGGATGTTAAAGTTTCAAATATCGAAAAACTTTCTTCACATCCCTATCACGTACTTATGCGGGGCGCATTCATCAAATATGTATCGCGGCGCGTTCGATACCGCCCCCGCGCATGTAAAACAACCACCATCTTGCTTTGATGGCTTCCTTCAAAAAGTTTGCGCCAAGGAGGTTGGGTGGAAACGATTTTTAGACAGTTAGTGGCCAGTGTTGAACCTACATGGTTGAAATAAAACTACTTTTAAACGGATAGAATCGCGGATAACATTCGCGTTAACCTAAAAAAACATAGGGTAAGTTCGCCGGTTCGCGTCCATCGCCCGGTTCGCGTCCATCGCCCGGTTCGCGTCCACTTTTTTTTTAAATCCTCGAAAATAAGTAAACTGCTACATCAATCAAAGGAAAAATCATTACCCCTTATACCTGTATGTTTAATAGGCTAGCACATATAAACAAAAGGTCCGTACGTCAAACCAAAATAAAATGAAAAAATAATTTGTCCTTGCTGTTCAACGAAAAGTGCGCGAACGCGGGATTTTAAGAAAAAAAATAGTGTGCAGCGGCGCGTTCGATGGTAAGTATTTTATTGTTTCATATGTATTTTGGGAAACTTAAATATTTTTAAACTTTTATATTGAAAAGAGGAATAATATTACTTAACAATTTGTTTATGTTTTTTTTATATTTAACTAAGAAAATAAGGTGGACGCGAATTACTACATCAAATTTTCAAAATTTCCACTTTGCGTCCGGGTGGACGCATACTATAAACATAATAGACCAAATTGCGTCCACTATGTATTTTTGTTTAAAACAATTGACTTTCTTGTACAAATAGTTTAAATGCTTACATTCTTAAATGAAAAGTGAATATAATTTCTAAACCACTTATTTTGCCTTCTTTTTGATTTTCTGGCAGTTACCGCGACGTTGGTTCTTTGGTGTCCTTAGACGACGAAAGAATTCTCCCATTGGAAGATATTGCATCAAACCAATATTAAGTGATGAAAGGAAACTCTCGCGAAGGAACTTACTCCAGAAATTCCTTTGACTTCATCATCAGCACCAACTGTATGGCTGCCATCTTTTATACCCTCAGAGTCTTTATTACAACCATTTTCAGCCACTACACAAAAAGGAACCACTGATTAATTTAAACACCACCTGATGCTGACCAGCTGACCTGTATTTTTTAACAATGCCGGAAAAGATAATCCCAGTACTCCAGCAACCATACCTTCTGCTGCATGAAGAAAGTAGGTATTAGGAAAGAAAAGCAGCAAGCGCATTATTATTAACCAATACTGATCTTAGATTAAAATTAGGTTTCGTCCATTGCTGTGGAAGGGTGGAGGGGGTCCTTAAAAAATAACGCAATTTCACAAGGGGGGAGGGGGCGTAGTAATATATTATGTTTATTTTGTTTCCGGCAAATATGTTGTGATGTGAAGACATTAATAATAAAATTATGTTCATCTAGTGTTGTAGCGTGGGGAGGGGGGGGGGTCTTAAAGCTCATGTATCACCAAGGGGGAGGGGTGTCAAAAATGGCCTAAAAATACATCACATAATAAATGGACGGCAACTTAACATACATATGTAGTAATCTAATTTTAAGTTCATTCATTGTTGAGAATTAATTATTTAAAATGATTACAACGTTAATTTTTAATTAAAATTTATATTCTTAAATAAAGACACTGATAGAATACAATCTTTCTTTTAATTTTTCTTCATATCACCTCTATAATCCTTTACTAAACTGGTGGACGCAAACTGGTCCATGGGTGGACGCAATCTGGATTTTCGTGAACGCAAACTGGGAAAACGCTAAATTCCGATATTTTAATTTTTTTCTAATAAATACAAAGTGTTTTAAGCAAATTTGAAAGTTAATCTTAAAATAGACTATAAAGTGAACTTATTAAATAATTTTGAGATAGATACTAGTGCTGGGTTATTTTTATTTTCGCCGTCAAACTTGGGAACTGCACTAAATGGACGCAAACAGGCGAAATGACCCTACATGGCTGATTTACTCGAAGTAATTTCCTTTTTTTATGTTTCTAAAATAAAAAGTTAAGGTACTTATATTTAAAAAAACAACCATCTTGCTTTGATGGCCGCTTTCGAAAAGATTGCGCCAAGGAGGTTGGGCAGAAACGATTTTTAGACAGTAAGTGGCCAGTGTTGGACATACATGGTTGATTTATTTCACCGCTTCCCAAAATAAATTATTGAAGCTTATCTTATTTTTTGACAGCATGTGGCCAGTATCGATGTAAGGGCATATCCTTATGAAAAATACATACATATACGATAGAAGTTCTTTCAATTAAAATGCACTCAACATTAAAAAAAGAAGCAAATAATTTTCCTGTTATTATCATATTCTAATATCATAATACTAACTCGTGATATTTATAATATCTTGATATTCATAGTCGGTTTCGCACAGCGCGCACCGCGACGGGATCAAAGCTTGCTTCACTCGCTAATGGCCGATCTACATTTAATTATACATAACGTTAGTTTTGCGAATGTTAAATTCTATACGGATTGGTAAGGGGCGGTTTCAGAAGCGCAACTTGTTTGAAAATTTGGTAATTTAAAAATATACAAAATATTTGGTTGCTAATGTCACTGTGTTTACGTACAGTTACCTACCTACGTAGTAAATAATAAACCCTCCTTGAGCTTTATTTCTCATTAGCGGCCGCCGACTCCGTCCACGTGGTACTCTATTCAACACAAAATAATTTTTCAAATCGGACCAGTAATTCCTGAGATTAGCGCTTTCAAACAAACAAACAAACAAACTCTTCAGCTTTATACATCAATCAAGTATAGATTATATATTAGTATCGATTACTGAGGATCAGGATCAAAGATCATGAATATAAAAAAAATACACAACGTCTCTTTTGCCAATTACTTGTAATGAAGTGATTTGCCACCTAGAGAGGAGTGAGCTAGAATTATTTTCAAATAATTAATGACCAATTGATTTTCAATAAGCCGAACGCATCCACGAAAGGGCGCTCTTTCCTCCACGTATTAGAATATCACTTACCAGTATTACAGCTGTCTATCCGCGGCAGCTCGGGACAGACTGGGACAGACTGGGACACGCGGGACGCAACCCGAGCCCCTTGCTGCGCTGATTAGCCGCTCAACACGTGTTGCGATGACACACTTAATGCTCACCTAATATTAGACTGGCGTTTTTGTGCACTGTGTGAACTGATTGGGAGATTAATAACCCGTAAAAATGGGTAAATTAGGAAATTGATTTTTTCATTTATAATTACTCGAACCAAACTGCACACATATGAAAAACGTTTATTCCTTGCTTTTGCATGGATCCAGCTCTGGCACAACGTGGTGGTCCACCTAAGTGAACCAGCTCAGAGTCAGTTATGACCATTATAATTCATAGTCATCATGATTGCATGGTTATTTTTAAATGTGAATCAAACCAACCTCTTTTTTGGTAGTAAAGAAAACATGTCTTCCATGGCATTAATTAAATAATTAACAATCAAAACGGTACCTATCTTATATCTTCTTAATATTATCGTTATTAAGACGACCGACTAGTCGGTGTCTTTTCAGCCGATTAAACGGGTAGTCGCCTAGTCGCCAAAAGCATAGTAAATACTCGTACCCAAAAGTCATGATCGGCAAATTTCTATTAAATAACTAAGAAAAAAATATTTAACGTAACGGTTGACCGTCTTTCCGTCACCTTAAAACTACAATCTTAAAACGATGCAAGATACATTGTAGATGAACGAAATACACTCCCTTTGTCAGCTATCCCGTAAAACCGAAATATAATAAAATCTCACCGTGAAACTTTGAGGAGTTCCTTACACAACTCTCGTAGAATTTCTTAGCAAGAAAAATAATGCATCAGATTGTCTGCAGCCCAGATGCGCTCGTTTATTGCGTTCAACGAGACTGCAATTTGCCTCAATCTTCAGATAAACTGCTTTATAAAACATCTTTTATTTACTGCCCGCTTCGAGCAACAAATTACCTATTTTCTGAAGTAGAGTCCAAAGGAGAACCGACCGTATGTTCTCTGGGATCGAGTCCAGTTTGGTTCAAATTAATGTTATAAGGAGCGGTCGTAAAGCTAGTATCAGTCTAGTTTTTGAATGTAATGTAGCTTGTTTTTAAAATGTTTGGCAAAAATAATGAATCGAAAGGTTTCATAAAAAAATGGCATGCAAGAATTTTAAAACCCTTGACTTATTATTTAACTTAATTGAAGTATTTTCGTGTCGTGAAAATGTTTATTCCACCATAGTTCTTCTCTGGCCTGAGACACGTTTAATTGTGAAATAATAATATATCGAATTATTCCAATACGTAAAAATATACGAGTTTTACGTTCATTTAAAATCACAAAAAGCATTCTTGTCTTGTTTTTTGTCCCCAGTCTAAAGTGGAAAGTAATTAATTTGACGCACTATGAACTATGAAAATTTACCGACACGGCTATATCCTATCTCTTTGGCACCTTCTTAGAACACTTCTTCTTAGAATCATTACTATAGGTGAGCCACTAAAATGTTCTGGTGCTAATGTAGATGAATTATTATTAAAACCTTGTTCATAACCGTTTGGCTTCGCGCGCTGAAACTAATTCTGATTTTAGTGCACTTACCGTTGTTTGTGGTAATGTATATTTATTCTCAGGTATATATTATTGTCTGAGCAGCTGTATCCTGTCTACCAGACATTAGGTTTAATACCTACGGAAATACAATAAAATAAAGTGCTACCTATTTTATTGTCCAATATAATCTAGCAATGATTTCGGAGCCATCTAATTTCAAATAATAGTCCATCAACACCTTTTTAGGGTTCCGTAGCCAAAAAGGCAAAAAAACGGAACCCTTATAGATTCGTCATGTCTGTCTGTCTGTCTGTCTGTCTGTCCGCCAGTCTGTCACAGCCACTTTATTCCGAAACTATAAGTACTATACTGTTGAAACTTAGTGAGTGGATGTATTCTGTGAACCGCAACAAGGTTTTCACACGAAAATAGAAAAAAAAATAAAAAAGTGGGGGGTCCCCATAGTCAGAACTGAAACTCGAAATATTTTTTTTCATTGAACATATACGTGTGGGGTATCTATGGATAGGTCTTTAAAAATTATATTAAGGTTTCTAACATCACTTTTTTCTAAAGTGAATACTTTGCGTGACAGACCCTTCCAAAGTGGAAAAAAGTGTGTCCCCCCCCTCTAACTTCTAAAATAAGAGGATGACAAAACTGAAATTAAAATATAATGTACATTGCCATAAAAACTACCAACGAAAATTGGTTCGAACAAAATCTATTCAGTAGTTTTTTTAATACATCAAAAATATAATTTGTGCGGAACCCTCAGTGCGGAGTCCGACTCGCACTTGGCCAATTTTTTATTTTAGATTCATGGGGCTTTCCTGTCTTCAAAGATTGTAATTATTATTCACGTACTTACGTTATAAGATATTTTTAAATCTGAATAATGTTTTGCAGCATTGGCTATCAAAGACAAGCTTCCATTTACCAAAAAAAAAATTAAACATCGGATATATTTTTAGAAGCTCTCTTTTAGATATTAATGTTATTATGATGACGTTTGCATATTTCAGAAAATAAAAAACTTATTCAGTTAGATATCTTTTTAATACGAGAAGGAAACCCAGCTTAAACAAAACAAGGCTAAGAAAATGTTATCATTGTGGATCACGCAACCATTTTCATGTTTTGCTTTGATCAATAACATCTATTATAATTTCAAAGCACACATTATATTCTTGAAGAAACAATTTATTAGAAAACGCCAGATTTTAAATCACATTTATCTGTCCACTTGAACCTCAATATAGCCTATTAGTGGAATATACTTATGTCTATTTTCTTTGAGGTAACTCTGATATATTTGACACTGCGTAAAAACTACATGGGTCAGCCGTATTTCTGTCCGACGAGCGAGTTACAATAATTTACAAAATCGCCTTGTTCCTATTGCATTTCGCGAGAACATTTATCGCTTTTTAATGTACTAGACGACAACTCGTTTTACAGTAAACCAGCCAGGGCACGCATCATAACATCTTCTTTCATCTTTTTTCAACCGCACATCCGTCAAAAAGTAACGATTTCAAACATGGCGTCGTAAATTTGGCGCCAAACGGCCCGCCATCTTCACTGTCAAGACCTAAAGTTCGAATTGAGTTTTTGAAACGGTTTTTTATAGATTATCGCGACGCTGTCAGCCATCAGCTCCTCGGAAGAATGAAGTGGACGGTGGAAAGATCACAGGGAGAGCTGTGAGCTTTGAACGCGCTGTCAAAGGCGACACGCGGTACAGTACCAGCGACATATATAACTCATACCATTTGTCACTTTTAATTGCCACTTGTTGGTTGTCGAAAACGAGCGGGGGAAAGCGATATATTTAGTTTATTGTGAAATAAACGCAGTTAGGCGCCCGACTCGGGACGGTGGCGCTCAAATTAAGACATTACAGGATCGAGTTGTGTCGTTATGTTCAAAGGCCTTATTTATACGTCATCGATGATGGCCGCTTTGATGTTTCCCTCTTCAGTTACGAATAGACGCGGCTATGAAACAAATGACGTCCGTTAATACCAGAGCTCGATTTGTAAATTGGTTTTTGAAGTCCAGTCGATTTTAATTGAGTTGTAACCGCTTGATGTTTGGAGTGACATTAAAGAAAGCTTATTTTGGTTATAATAGGAAGGTTTCTAAGCTTCATTTTTTTTTGTAAGATCATACCTTTGTTTTTCATTAGCAATTTTTTTTTGTATTGTGATTTAAAAAGATATTTGGCGGCACAATGTTTTGGCAACATAAAATAATTACACAAACTGACTGAACAAACAACAATTCATATAATCAGCGTAGTCAATCAAAATTACAAGTGCGACACCACTATCACAAAATCAGTAGCCAAATATCAATGCGAAACTAATGAGATCCTCCCCAGCAATAATAGCCTCGTTTATACGGCAATAAACTAAATATATTCGCACCGGCGCGTGACGCTGTCACTTTGACACGCAATTAAAAATGACAGATGAGGCGCGCCATCTTGGAACGGTTCAAAGACGCCGCGCGGCGGAACCCTTGATGTTGGAAAAAATCGCTCGGCATTCTTGCTGTTAGTCAAGATTGGTTTTTTTATAGATTTGAATCTTTAGATTTGCCCTCCCCATACTGCAGAACGCTCTGAAATTGGCACTAAAATTTCAAGCGACTGTCGCTTCTTATCGCTTTTACAGCATTTTGAAACGTACGTCATGTCAAACAAAATAATGCTACAGTTTTTTCGTGTCGCGGCAAATTTGACGGTTTTAAAATATACGATGCTCGGCGGAACCCTTGAAGTTGAAAAACATGCTCGACATTCTTTCCGCTAGTCAAGATTAGGTTTTTTCTCGGTTTCTGTCAATCAATCTTGCGGTAGTTTTCGCTGAAATTCCTGTGGTGAACAGTATTAATTACTTGTTTGCAAGCGTGGGTATGAAGTAAATTAATAGCTTTTTAAAATAAACCTAATGAGGTTTGAGTTGAAAATGTTTTCAGACTCCAGACAATCAGGCGACCTAAAACCAGAAGATAGCAGTTATGTGAGTGATCTAAATCGTCTCTATCTTGTAGTAAAGTGATACATCAACTTTTACGAACACACGTACATTGGCTACTTTTAAATGTAAATAGTAGGTTAAAAAAATGTACTTACGAAAGGTATAAATCTTACAAAGCAACGATATTTATCAAAATCTGGTCTGGGGAAGTAAATCCACCTTACAGAAGACCACAGTGAAGTAGCACTCCGTAACTATGTGCTATGTTTCTTCTGGTGACTAAGGTCGTCAGAGCTCAGGTAAGGAGGTTATGGGGTCATAAAGACAGACAACACATCTGCGACCGTTGTCCACGGGCAGCAGTGTTCACTTACCAACAGGTGACTCTCTTGTTCGTTTCCCTCCCAATAACATATAAAATCTTACTTTTCAATATACCGTGGGCATTAAAGTGGGGATTATTTCATTTTTTCATTTTTATTTCAGCTTATAGTAAACAAGATAAGGAAATTTCCTGAATTAGTACTAGTCGTAGTATAATAACCCTCAATAAACTGAAAACATTCTGTCGACACCATCTCCTCTCTTTGCTCATTAATTAATATTGTTGTAGGTACATAAGATAACCGCAACTTTAAGGGTGTTAACCACACCAATCGATCGATCGTCGATCGACGCCATCGATCGACATCGGTTGATGTTGATCGACTGGTGTGGTAGCTTTATTTGATCGATGCCAACGACGGACACCAGTCGACTAACCAATCGACCGATTGCTGATCGATGTCACCGGTCGACGTTGATCGATTGGCGAAACAGCTCGATCGACGTCGACTATTCCATTCTACCATCGATCGATGCCATCGATCGACGGTCGATCGATTGGTCTGGTATAAACTATCGATCGACGTCGACTATTCCATTCTACCATCGATCGATTGGTGTGGTACCTAAGTCTAGAGACACCCTAGGCTGTAATTACGCGACCGAAGTTCGGCGGCAACGCATTTTGTATACAAAATTAAGCTACGTAATTTTGGCGTAGTGTGTCATCTCCCATTTAAAAGTATCTATGCCATATCATGAATATGACGGAAAGTAAATTTTGCCGCGTAAATTCGGTCGCCTTTTCTCTGCATAGTGTGTTCCTATAAAATAAAAATAAATAAAATAAAAATGAAATAAAAATAAAAATCATTTATTTCAAGGTTTTAAGGCCTCATAGTTCCTAACTAGAAGTCCTACTAGAACTAGAATCCTATGTTCCTAACTAGAAGTTATTGTTGCAGATTTGTAGCAAGAGAATTAGACTCTGAATTATTTAAAAAAACCGAGGTGGCATTCAAGGAATTACTTCTTATTCAAAATGATTCCGCGTTATTGCGTATGTCTTGTTTGGGATAAAATAAGGTACCTACGAAGGTAATAATTAAAAAATTATGGCATTTAAAAGAGCAACTGCGGCGGTCTCTCACGGCGATCTTTTACGAGTATTGTAATTGACGATTCATAAGTGCTTCCACGAAGCCTAATTGACTAAAAATATTTTGAGTTTTAGTTTGAGTTTGAACCGGGTTTGATGAACCCGGTTAACTCTTTCCTTGCTTGTTGTGACTATGTTTTTACTGCTAGTGTTTCAGATAGGTAAAATAAAACAACAGAATAACTTGAAACTATTTTATGTCAACATCGAGTTTGTAAAGGGGCCTCCTTGGCTACGATATATACAGCGTTGAGCGTCGACTTACAGACTAGGTATATAAGGTACAATATATTTACAGAAGTAGTAATAGAGTGGCCGACATCGACCCTTATTGAACTATAAATAAGAGTGAATTTTGTTTAAATCTGGCTTGGTTTAGCATTTGGTAAAGACGTTTGTTTAACAGTTATGGAAATGGGTGTGATTCGTAAGATTTTAATTTCTAACCAGCCCAAACATTTTCGTGATATCAAGTTGGGTCTTTCGATTTCTGGATGTTTATTTGTTATTTTTCTGGTAACTCATTAAACAATGTTTTCATATACAGCTCTCCACAACAGACAGACATTTCTACATTTGCTTTTAATCAATTAGAATCTTTTAACAATGTCAAAAAGAAACATAGGAAATTCGATATTTTGAGGAGAACATATGGTGTTGTACAAAATATTACATTCAACACATTCAAAAGTTAATCTTATTGCATTTGCATAACAACTATAGGGACTCTTTCGTGACTGTTAGTAAGTACTTTCGGTTTCACACAACATGACTCTTCAATTACTTTTGAAGAATTCATTACGTTGACAGGAAACAAAGAAATGAAATAAACTAAAAATTCGTTTGCACGACAGAATTGCTTTCAAAGGGGAACTCTGAGACAAGTCCATGAGTTTTCATTGGCGCAAGATTAAACCTACTCATGTATTTTTCGTTTTTGCCTGGATTGGAAGCACAAGTAAATTTTCAAGATATGCTCTACTTTGGCCACCATTAACATTTATGTTAAATGTATGTAGGTGTTGATAGATATCCATTACATTAATCAACACCGATTTCTAAATGTACGGTCAACTCAATATTAATGTTTTACTTTGTAGTATGACCAACCAAGTATAACAGTACGCACTTTATTCGTTATATGATAGATCCAACAATAAAACGGTGGCATTATTATGTTATTGTAATGACATTTTGTAAGATTTATTTAACCTATTATTATTCGTTGTTATACAAAACGAGCTTAAGATGTAATTATTTGGCACAGTATGTAAGCATATAAATAAAATTATAAAACATAATATTATCTACGTCTACTTATAAATGATATTTACAAACGGTTTTGTACATTTTCTTACCTTAAAATCTAACTTTTTACAATAATTGCTATAATAATTTAAGTTCAAATAGCATAGATACAGTATAATAGTGATATTTTCATATAATATTGACGAATTTTCTTATTAATATTTGGTTGTACTTTTAACAAATAAAATGAATACGTCATAGTTTGCGTTTGAACATATTTTTCTTTAAATCATAAAATTTGGTTTATAGCTCTTAGTATACAAATGTAGTGGACAAATAAATGTTTTGGTAACATAAAGCTTTTGAAACTCTTTCGTTTGAGTAAATAAATCAGTCAAACTCAGATTTTGTTTAAGTTAGGTTATCATTGTCCATCATTGTATTTTTTGGTGACAAACAAAAACTATTATAGCGTAGTATTTTAAAGAAAACTCGACATTCAGCTCCACAAAGTACCGTCCAACAAAATATTTTTTCTACCAATTTCTATAACTTTATGTATTTACGAAGTCATATCAAATGAGCAGCCTTCTACATTGATCGTTCACTGACCACAATCATTACTTCATCTTCATCGTCCCATAATCTTGAAGAAAGAAAGAAATATCTTTAACTATCTTGGAGCTAGGAGATCACTGCACATCTTCACTCATACCGCCTATCATAATTACGTCACAAACGTCAAATGTCACTTCAGTTTGACAGTCCGCAGGGGCTGTCATTTTCCTTGTCACCCCGAGGATCTTGTGACCCTGGGCGCTGCCACAATCACGTGTGGGAGTGTCCCAAGCTCCCGTGGGAATGGTGGTGGTTCGCTGCAAGGTGGTGGAAGTACGGCGCGTAGGGCCCTGGTCCGGAGAATGGGTACGGGACCCCGTGAGAGTAGAGAAGGCCCCCGGGGTAGGGGCCCGAGGGAAAGCCCCCCGCTGGAGGTGGGGGCACCGTCGGACTGTTCACGTCCATCCCTGGATTCTGCTTTTTCCATTTCGTCCGGCGGTTTTGGAACCAGATTTTTACCTGGCAAAGAATGAATACGTTGTTAGATTGTTTCACGCAAAGATGCACAGAATTTCCGACGATAGGCACACTACATGGATGTAGGGATGCACAACACACCGTCGTTAGTGTGTCAAATCCCACAGTGCTCTTCAGATATTGAGAAACTTCACTAATAACGATCATAAAATGCTGAACTAGTTCGTAAAATTTCGAACCTACGACGAACCAATATTTTCTATCATTAGTTAACGGTCCTTTCTTGTGGGGCCTGCGTCCAGTAATGGACTGCAGCAAGCTGATGATGATGATAAAAGATATTTGGAGTCAGGCGGTTCAACAAATATTTATAAGGTAGGTCCGTCCCCTTCATTCAACGGAAGTTATTAGGTACTAAAAACATGCTGTACTATTTAGTAGAAGAAAACAAAAGTACACACCTGAGTCTCTGTCAAACTCAAACTAAGCGCCAGATTGAGCCTCTCACACACCGACAAGTATCTCGTCGTCTTGAACTTATTCTCCAGCGAAACCAGCTGTTCGTACGTGAAAGCCGTCCTCGCTCTCCGGGGCTTCGTGCCTCCCTTAGAGTCCCGACTTGAAGACCCGCTCTTCCCCTTCTTAGAGCTCGAGCTGGTGGGACTCTTCGGTTCCCCGTTCTCGTCGAGATCTGATTGGGTGAGGACGTCGTCGTCCAAGTTGGAAGTCTGGTCGTCCGTTTCAACTTCGTCTGTTTCGAGATCTGAGTGCTGGAGGTGGTCTTTGACTGTAACAAAGGAGGAGGAGGTTAAAATAATTGGTAGTAAGAGTAGTGGTCGTAAAAGACCACGACAATTGTCGCGGAAGGAATTTGGTGGAATAATTGGCTTTAGTACAATACGTAAGTATCAGGTTCAGACCGTTATATTTTTTTCTTTAATTTACGCGACTACTACCTTATTTAATAAAACGACTTAAAACTCATTCCTGTTTGTTTTGTAAAACTTCTAACGGTTTAATTTTAATTAGACCATGACTTTTATCCATTTGAAGTATTTTTTTCCTTACGCTGCTTTCTCATAAGAGATGTAAACAGTATTCCTAATTCGTGAAAAATCTTACAGAAACTTCTTTATTTGAGTTACATGCATGGATGTTACAAGTCAAGAGAGTCAGAAATAACCTCAACAACAGTTATAAATAACAACATCTTCTAAAACCAATAACCACTCCGCATAAATCAACATAGTTTATAGTTTCCTCATAACGCTATTTTCATAAAAAATCTCATGTTTTCCAAATGATATAATACATGTATCCGCTTCCCTTTCCCATCGGCGTTTGTTGCCAGTGCAAAATAGTTTTAAAACCGCCATTAATTTTTAATGTGGCAACACTGGTAGCGGAAACATTAAAATATTATTTACGATTGTTTCGCGTTTAGTAAAATTAGTATTATTCGGATTGTTAATGGTGAGAGGATGTGTAAATATTAGCGAAATTGACCGAGTATTTATGTCGTTAGCACGGGAGATAAAATGATCGCCAACGACCAATATTGAGTGACAATATGGCCGTCTACACTGCCACAGTGTAGCGAATGTTACAGTAAGATAATTGCTTGAGACAGTGAGATCAAAATATTTTAAACAATGAGGTGATAAACAAATTATTATCCGACTATGTGGAGATAATTTTTTACAAACATTTTTAAGTAGGTAATTATTCATTAAAATGTGAATATTTTTGACGCATGTGCTTGTACACTCACTACTCTGAAAATATTAAAAGTGAATAATGCCAAATTACCACCCTATGTTACAAATTATTCTTCAATATTTGCTTCTATTTTTACTTTTACGGTAATTTCTATAGTCTAGAATTTATCTACAAGATACTCTGAACCCTTCAAATATGGAGTAAAAACACATTAGGTAAGGACAGATTACACATATGTATTGTATACCTATTATTGAATTATAATGCAGGTGTAGCTTTCCGTACTGTCCTTTTCTCTCTAAACAATTTAAAACATTAGCAGCTAGTTAGTCTTGCTACAATGTGTTGGGTTTGAAAATACACCCAGTCTCATTATTATCTGAACACGTGAAACCTCTAAACAACGTTTATTTGTAATAAGCAATTACATCAAAGAAATCCAATAGAGTTTGAACTGTCTGTGTTAATTTTCGACGTTGAATGAAATGGGAATTTTCCGTAAAAAACGCTAGCGTCTGTATTTTTGTAGTTTTATTTAAATAGACGACGACTTGGTTGTTGAAATCTATATCCTATTTATTCTTACATCTTGGTGGAAATATTAGTATAAGTGGTAAGTAAATAGATAGATGTAAAGATTAAAACGAGACTAGCTCCAATACTGTACATATTTATATTAATAACAATGGAAAACTATGAATATGAAATTACAGTTATTGTGTAAATAAGCATTAATTATGTAGTTTTATAACAGTTAAACTTAAAATATCACATAATGTTTAGTTTAATTAGAAAAATATTCATATTTTTCACCTTACATTATATTATGTTGAGTAAGATTCTTGACTTTAGACCAACTGTTTCGAATTCATTGTCCGACACTTATTTATCGTGAGCACTATAATAAAGAGATTTATTGAAGCAGTCCAAACTATTGGTATGAGAAAATAATAAGTTATCATTCTCATGAGAATAGTCCCGTATTTTCGCTCCTCATAAATAACGGGTTTGAAACAATAAAATTAAGATTCCAGAGCGACTTTTAGTCGAACCTTTCATCTCCATGTAACATATTACAATTTTATTACCTCTCGAGACAAATGAAAACATACTACCAGCTACTGGTCCTACGTCGGACAATCAAACCAAATAGTCGGGAAAACGAAATAGTGTCATTGAAAAATGCGTCTAATTTCTTCGTGATTTAAGTTGATTTGCGAGTGGAGAGTAGAGAGAGTTGTGGCATTTCTATTCGGAAGTGTCTCCCCATCATGCAACACGAATTAGCGCGATAAAATTACAGGCCGATGCCTGCGAGGAGAGATTTATCTTGAATGCGCATGCGACTGTTACCCAAATTAAATGCTACAAGGTCGTCCCTACATCGAAAGATATATGGTTGCGTTTAATGGCACGGAAAATTGGGTTAGAGCAGGATATTATTTACATTGTAATCAGCGGGTTCCCTATTTAGTTTCGAAAGACGATTGTTAGATTTTTATAATGTCGGACATTGTGTGTCGATAGTTGTTAGATTTTTATTAGATCTAAGCTTTATCCTTAGCTATTCTAGCGCCCCCGCTTCTACCTACGGTATGCTAAGACTATGATACAGAATTGACCAGCTTTGTTATTACATTGGAGTCTGACCTCTGTAACCGTTACAAGGGTAACCGGACCATTTGGATTACAGTCGGCACCAACGGCTTAACGTCCCTTCTGAAGCACGGAATCATCATTCTTATCGGAGAATCAGGTGATTGATATAGTAAGCCTGCAATGTCCTAACCATATTGGGTAAACTTACACGAAGTGAAAGTGTTTCCCGCGAGAGTTGAACCCACGGTCTCCGAGGATAGGCAGCTCTAACCACTAAACCACCGGTGTTGTGAAATTATTTACATTTAAAACATAGAATTAAAATTGAAAAGAGTTTTAACGGGAGCAATTTAGTAAACTAAAGTGGTTTTAGCTATTGCCAACGTATGACCAGTAATAAAAATGTGACAAATGTATTTACGAATAATGAAAATGTGCCGTTATAATATTTTAGATTCTGCGTCAGGCTGATAAATGTTGCAACTTAACCGAATGATTACATCCTGTAATTATATTAACGGTGTCATAAATACATCTATCTGTGCGTTTCTCCCGGTTGCATCCTCTGGCATTGTCTTGGTGCCCAGAGTACGCTTCGACTATGACCCTGAATTGACAAGCCTGGTAATTACTTAGGAGCAACTGACTCCGCAACCTTTACAAGAGAAACCAGCCTATTTGGATAAAAAAAATATTTTTCATCAATAAACATTATTATACAACTTTTTGAATAGGATAAGCGTTCATAGTCAGCATTTTCACCTGGTGCGATATAACATTCTTGATTGCTTGTGAATAAATGTGATTTGCATGATACAATCTTGTTCTCATAACTGATACTACGGTTACAGAGGCAATTCATCGGGATTCACACGGGTAAGGTATAGTATTTTAATAGAATTCTTTTAAAAAATCTGTTCGACCCCGGACTTTAACCCATTAGCCGTGGCATACTACGGAATCAAAATAAATGCTGAACACTGGCCAGTGTACTTTTATTTGTACCTATGTAGGTACATACCTACATTATTGTTTATTCATTTAAAAAAAAACATTTGTCTTTCATATTGTATGTATTTTTACACTTAATTAGTTTTTCTTTCTTGAAATATACTTAATATTTATTCTTTAAATAAAGGTACAACCTTAATCCTCATTCGCTCGTCTGTCATCCCGCTAATTGACAAGGCGATGTGACCGTCGAATTGCAACTCACTTACAGTCATGAGCACCAACATGTATACACATCGTCTACACATTGACTCTTATGTCAAAGCAGTAAAGACCATATTCGAATGTGTTTGTATACATGTTGGTGCTCATGACTGTACCCGACCGATCACTTCGCGCCATTTGCTATGCTCGTTATTTGATCAACAATAAAAAGCAAAGGAGTGGAAACAGAGCGGGAAATTAGAGAGAGGAAACAGTTGTTTAATTAGGTAATTAATGTGTTAAGCAATGTCTAGAGAGTCAATAGTCTTTATGTAATACGTTTTTTTTTTATAATTTGATCGCCTCGTCTTTGTAAGCTTTTACCTTTGTCATTATAAACCGCAAAATTTTAAACACTGAGCGAGCACTTGCAGTATACCTAGTAAGTAAAGAAATTTGTCCGACCTGGTTATTGAACTCAGAATCTCGAGACCACAGCCCTTTTTTTGTTTTTGCCAATACATAACAAGTGGCAACTTCGACCGGTTGAAACGAATATTTACAACATCCATCTCCTAGACAGACATAAGTCATAACACAGTACTAAGCTTGCAATGAATGTTAGAACTATAAAGAAATGACTATTTACTTATACCATAATAATATGCCAATATCTGTCATTATTTGGCTTAAGCTCAGGAGACCATTACGAATATTCCTACTCCTGAACAGGCACAAGTCAACACGGTACTAAGCTAGTACCTACTCCCCACTCTGTTGACACGGCTGCCAACAAACAGGGTCGTTCGCACGGATTTAAGGCTTTGCGGCTGACTGCAGGCTTGCACTGGCTTACTGCGTGTAGCGGGGTCACGGCACGAGGGAACCCTGAGCACCGTTGCAACAACAAAATAACAAGGAATGCCAGACACCATGCAGCATGAGCATGAGCTCGATGGCGCAGTGGGTAGCGCGCTCGGCCTGCGATTAATAAATTAAGCAACTTTCGCAGCGGCCAGGCATCGGATGAGTGACCGAAAAATTTCATCTCAAGCTCCTCCTTGCTTCGGAAGACACTGATCTCTCTTCGGCCGTGTCAGATTTCTGTCGCACCGAGCTATGAAAATGAGAGAATAGGGAGTGCACCTGTGCTTGCGCACTCACTTGTGCACTATAATATGTATATCCTGCGTACCTGGCTGACCGTAAGGTTGGTTGCCGTGGTAGAAAAAAAATTAAGAAGTAATTATTTACTTTTTCCATGTGGTAACTTCACCCAATTGAATTTCAACGTTTTTGCTTTAGATTTCTGACAATATTTTGACATTACGAATATCCGCATCATCCATCTCCCTGACAGTCACAACAAGTCAACACAGTACTAAGCTGGCACCTACTCCCCACTCGGCTATGACACGGGTGCCAACAAACTGGGTCGTTGTCACGGATTTAAGGCTTTGCGGCTGACTGCAGGCTTGCACTGGCTTACTGCGTGTAGCGGGGCCACGGCACGCGGGAACCCTGAACACCGTTGAACAACAAAATAACAAGGAATGCAAGACGGCATGCTGAAGTCCAGTAGCTAATGTTGGACTAATTATTAAGAAGTGATTATTTACTTCTACCTTGTATCAACTTCACCCAATCGAATTCCCACGTAGTTTCCTTTGGATTCTGCCATTATTTGGGTCTTAGCGATTTTTTAATGTGACGGGGATGCGAACGAACAAGTAGGTCAAGATATGGTAACTGATCATTGCTGCCTATCGACATCAATAACCGTACAGGGGTCGGAGATGCGTTACCTCCCTTTGAAAAGAAGTGCTACTTCACTGTGGTCTTCTGTAAGGTGGAGTTAGGTACTTCCCCAGACGAGCGGCTCATTCAAGTAGAAGTTCCACAAAGCTCTACCTCTCTTGAATAGTGTCATTTTCCTTTGAATTGGCAAATGTCACCGGGATCATCTCAGGTGAAATATACTATTAGCTATCTTACTACCTGCTAGGTACCTACGAGTAGTATGTACTTGTACACGGGTACTTGTCAACAAGCAGGGTCGTTCGCACGGATTTAAGGCTTTGCGGCTGACTGCAGGCTTGCACTGGCTTACTGCGTGTAGCGGGGCCACGGCACGCGGGAACCCTGAGCACCGTTGCAACAACAAAATAACAAAGCAAGGCGACTTGCTAAAGTGAAGAATGTCTAGGGAATGGGAAATTATGCATTAAATAGAAAGATAAATATGTTTAGAAGTATTTCGGTTTCCGCACACATACTGATTCGTTATAGCGTGGGTACTATATTTTATTTTCATTTAATTAAAAGTACACTAATTCAATCTCAAAACTTATATTTTCTTAGAAACCAATTTTGGCTATTACACAAACCGCCTGGTGTTAAGCAATAATCTTTGCCTATGGACACTTTAAAAAATTGCGTTTCATAAGCAAGTTTCAAATATCTAAAATACTATAACAAACAACCTACGCACAAGTAAAACTTAGTACATATAACAAAATGTTTACAGCTATAGCTAAATATTAGCTAAAACTCATTTAAAACCGGAGCGTCATACGTAGCCTACCGTGAAAATTTTCCCGTGTTCATATCTAACACCGAACCCCTTCATATCCCATCGATTCAACCCACCTACAATCGATCGGGGCATTGAAACCCGAAATTGATGCACTCAGTCATCCACCCCCTTACCCCCAAATCCCAGCGAGGAAAGGCACTTGTAACCGAGAACCTTTATTAATTACAAACTTGGACCGCAACCACCCCACCCGCCCATTCTCAAGCAATTACCATCTTTAAGTCCTGTTTGTTAAAGTTAAAAATCCCTAAACGGATCCCTATTAACCCAAAGTGAGCCTTATCTTTTGGGCGTAAGCTTCGGGTCGTTTGGCTTAACCGTCGACATGGGATTTGCGACTTAGTCACGGGTAGTTTTAAGGTGGCTTTTTCGGCGGCAAGGTCGGATGGCAAACAGGAGCCATCAATTTGTTAAATGAAGAAAATGGAGGACGTAATTTGGACGCGGTTCGGTGGTTACGTACGACGCGTGTTCGCAGTTGCTTTGAGAAGTTGCTTCAACTATAACTCGGCTCTGTTGGAATCTCGCTAATCTTGTAAGTTTAGTTATAGGTCATACTTCCGTTTACCGCTATAGTTAGATTGCGGATACAATACCGACGTATTCCTTTTAATACATGTCTAGCCGCCGCCTGCGACTCCGTCCGCGTGGAATTCGGTTTGCACACACTTATTTTTAATTTATTAAACTATAGTTTAAAGCCTTCCTCGACTAATAGACTATCGAAAGCAAATATATTTTTTCAATTCGAACTAGTAGTTAGAGTTAGATAGCTTATGCCTGTTCTAAATATGTATTGGGATTTGTCATGAGAAATCAGGTATGAATCTCGCATATTCGTGGAATGGATTTTACATAATATCCTTTGAGTCGAATTAATGTTCATTAAATTAGTATGATTTTCTCGGATTGCCTTTTTTTACGTAGTTGAGCTACATCCTTCAATAAAAAAAAATATGTGAGCGGCTTTTGAGGATCATTGACTTAGTAGCTTTTAGTGAAAATATGTAAAAAAACATCGTGATGCGTAAACCGCGCAGAGTAAACTACTACTTACAATCTGAAGATTCATCTTACAAGATCCCTAAAATTACGACTTAATACTTGTAAAACTTTTGCGTTTAAAGGGTTAATTAACATTCTTAACGGGTGTCAGAGATCCATTACTCGCAAAGTCGCGGCTGACAAAGGATTAAACAATAACTCCGGAGACGCCCAACTCTTGACATCGACCCGAAAGTAAGGAAGGCACCATGATTTGATAACTTTGAAGGATATCGAGATAATTTTAATACTAGCGGCCGCCCCCGAATTCGTTCCCGTGGATGTTGGTTTATCCCATGGGAGCATTTAATCGGGATAAAAAGTATCCTAACAGCTAAGTCAGCCCATACCCTGCCTGTATTCCAAATTTCAAATTCCGTTCAGTAGCTTCAGCGTGATTGGCGGACAAACATCCAAACAAACTTTCTTATTTATAATATTACCTAATTAGATTAGATGCAATTAATGATATTAATAAGATAATAAGATTACAACCTAAGTGGTAGAATTGAAAGGGTTATTTTATATAAGCACTGTATATTGCTTCAATGGCTAGTTGTTTAAGTATCGGGCCGTGGTCTTGAGGTTCTGGGACAGGCAAAATCAAATCACTAATCCTTAAGGTCCATATCAACTACCACTTATCACGAAGACATCAATGATTTTCAGATATATTTTTTTACTAACTTTTAAAAACATACCATCAACGTCTAACTCCACTGGTCAACACTGATTTTGCCACACGAACTTTGATAGCTAATTTTGATTTATCAGTCTACCCTCATTATTTAACCATAGCTGTCATAAGTCTATTAGCCTCACATTTGTTGTGATACGGTAATACTCATAACTAGTACTACGGCAGTCAATAACAGAAACGCTTGCAAGTAAATCCTTTTAAAAATATTTGTTGTTGAATTTGAACACTTTTTTGTGATTTATATGTCCCTGTGAATATGTCGAGGAAGTGTAATAATGATCCTAACTCTTTTTGTTATGTCTGCCTTGAACTAACATTCAAAAACAACGGCGAAATATTACGAATCCTGTGTTGGAGTGTTATCGCCAACTAGCGGCCGCCCGCGACTCCGTCCTCGTGGATTTCGATTTCCAATAGCCTTCCTCGTCAAATGGACTATCCAACACAAAAAGAGTTTTTCAAATCGGCCCAGTAGTTTCTGAGATTAGATCGTACAAACAAACACTTCAGCTTTATATATAAGTAAGTATAGAAGTAAGTATAGATATAGATATTTTGGTTTTTCTGGTCGATCAAGACAAATCCTGGGCCCCACACATGTCTGTTGCATAATGTGTGTGAAAAAATTAAATGACTGGGAGAAAGGCGCACAACCTATGCCGTGTGCTGTACCCATGATGTGGACTGAACAGCGAGATCACGTTTCAGATTGCTATTTTTGTCTCACAGACATAAAAGGTATACATTACAAGAAAAAAAACACAGTTATTTACCCTAACTTTATCTTCGGCTATAAGATCAGTCTCTCATTGTAAAAAATTGCCAGAACTAAGGGGTTGCCAGCGACGAGCACGGTTAGAGGTTCCATCAGGACATTTCTAATATGGAAAAGCGGAACCAGGGCAATTGGAGCCCAAATATATTAGCAGATTACTTCTGGACAATTAAAAGGGACCAACTAGAAGCTGAATATTCAAGAAAATCTTAGATTATTATGTCATTTATAAAAAAATATGCTTTTGATTTACGAGATCTGTGTTCTTTCTTAATATTTTAAATTACTCAATAGAATAAAATCCGTGTGTAGCAAAAATTTTTTAACTGTTTATTCTTTCTTACAATCACCAATTAAAGTAAAAAATATCAAAAAAGTCCATGTGGCACGACAAAGTTTAAATTTTGTTGACCAGTGCTCTCAGTCAATTCTTGCCGAGGTGATTATATGAGGTGCGTACATGATATTTACTCGTACATTTACTTACCTAATGTATGAATGCCATGGCTTTTATCGAGCAGCAATGATGTTTTGTAAGATTATTTGCCAGCGCAGTTAAAATAGAACACCAATTCAAAATGTCCCAAAAAGTGTCCACTTAGTTGGCAGCCCTAGCTCAGCGGAAGCGGAAGCGTGTTAACGAGGGTCTTAATGTTGGCAGCATTGCGCGGTGACTTTTTAATTACCGCTGGCTCTGGAATGGCGTGATAACGCCGCGCGCCTTCCGCGTCGAATGCGAATCGCCGAAAATTTACATCGAAATTTTAAAGGCCAAAATGGCGGTACAATTTTTGAGGTGAGGAAATTGGCTCACTGGTTTCGGAGATATGAGTTAAAAAGTTCCTGTTGGAAGACGGGAAAATCGGTTCACTGGTTTCCGAGTTATAGTTTGAAAGGTTCTTATGAAGGAAAGATTGGAAAAATTGCAATGGTACCTAGCAGTTTATTATTACATGGGTACATTTATTCTGACTTTAGATTAGAATTACCTACGACAAGAAAAGGCAAAAATTACTGCTAAAACAGAAGAAAACTATATTACTTAGACTACGTACCAAAATCTCCAAAATGGCAATAAAGAAGATGCGGACTTATATTATTATATCATTCCGGGGACAGCTAATACAGCCCCAAGTATTGTCATTTTCAAAAAAGCTCACCATGTATGGGACAAGCAGAATTTATTGTTTACTACAATCAAATCAACATTGACTTGTAAAGCCGTGTAGAATGTACCAACAAAGTGCAACTTAGTTTGCGCGAGTGTATCACTAACAAACATCGAACACTATGTTCGTCAAAAATAAAAAACAAATGTTCATGTTTGATATTTTGTTGCCTATGTTCGGGTTCATAGGTACGTGCGTACCTACATGTTGCAAATAAGCATTGAGGTATTACTAGGTACTACGTATAGACGACTAGACATCGCGAAAGAATATTTTTCTAGACGCATTGTTGTCCATGGACAGCAGTTGCCGTCTATTGTTCTATTTTTATAATCGAAAATATCCGTCTTGTGTTAAAAAACATACCTACAAATCATTATACGACGAAAAATAAAAGTAGTGGCGTGTCATTTCAAAAAGATAAGACAAAAAAGAAACTCGAAATTATCCGCCCTTTACCCTCCAAGTTGACACATAGATATTGTTCTCGGTGTCCATTCTAAGATACCTATGTACATTGTAATATTTTCCTAGTCTTCGCTTCTATCTCGAAAAACTCATACAAAACATCACATATTTTCATCTCCAAGACGTCTCACCTAGTGAAACCGTCCATCACTTCCTTGAGTTAGACGCGTCCGACCGGACTTAAAGGGCCGAAAAATAAGCCCTACCCCTAAACGCTGCCGAATTTATGCCCTCCGCTTGACCCTCCGCTTTATTCACCTTTATTTTTATTTGACTGAGCAAGGAACAAATCTTAGTGCAAAAGGGGATAATAAAATAATCGTTAGATTCGTTTAGACGACTCTAATTTCACGGATTGGTGCGCAAAGGGACCCGGCGGCGGAGGGTAGATTCTGTCCCGCTCCAACTTAGCCAGAATATCGTCTGTCTCACTCTACCGCCGACCAATCGTCGGCAGTGAATTGCAAAACTTGGGACTTGCCTATTCTTATTTTCGCCATTTGCGGGTTTGCATAAGTAGTTCGTTTTTTAACTGCAGTTCTTGGTATAAGTGGATAGTAATAGAGGATCAAAAATGTAAATTAAGGTAAAGTAAAGTATCAGCCTATTAATTTCCCACTACAAGGAAAATGCCTCCATCATTTGAAATCATCTTTTCGTTACAAAGATGGGTCAAAATAGTGCCTAATCTATATCTATAAAACTCAAAGGTGACTGACTGACTGACATAGTGATCTATCAACGCACAGCCCAAACCACTGGACGGATCGGGCTGAAATTTGGTATGCAGGTAGATGTTATGACGTAGGCATCCGCTAAGAAAGGATTTTGATTAATTCAACCCCCAAGGGGGTAAAATAGGGGATGAACGGTAGTATGAAACTTTGTCAATTTAAAACCTATCGGGCTGACATTTTGCATACATAAAGCTCCTATGACGTAGGCATCGCCTAAGCAATCATATTGATAAATTCTAATCCCCAAGGGGGTCAAATAGGGGATGAACGTTAGTATGAAACTTTGTCATTTTTTACCCGATCGGGCTGAGACGTTGCATTCATAAAGATAATATGACGTAGGCATCCTCTTTTTAAAGATGATTTGAAATCCTCCTCTAACGGGAAAAATAGGTGTTAAGGAAACGGTAATCCACGCGGACGAAGTCGCGGGCGCCCGCTAGTGTAAATATAAAACTCTATCATGTAAAATTCAGTACCTTTTATTTACTTATCCTAGTATAGCCTCACTCTCTCAGGATTACTAAGAGCTTATTTGTAGCATAAGTGAAGAGTTGGTACCAGGATCTCAAGATGGAGATCGGAATCTGACACAAATTATCTCAAATGCCTTTCTGAATCACAATTCACAAGTTATTATTAAACAAACTAAATATTGAGATACTACCGAATTCATTTCTGTCACTATGACTATTTCTATTAAGAAACTTCATGCCAGAATAGTCTGGCATGAAGTTTCTCAATAGAAATAATAATATATTATGATTAAATATAAATAATATGATTGTGTATAGACACAATCATAATGTTGAGGTAAATTTACTATTGATTAGAAAACATGATGTTACACATTCATAATTGCAGTGTGACTATTATTCGACATACTCGTAGTTTATTATGTTATCTGTACACGTAAGTCACGTAGTACTCTTGTAGCAGAAACACACTACTAGTTCGGCGTGACTACGCCTGCATTGTATTTTAAATGCAAAATGAAATAAATTGAAAGATTTTTTTCAGCAATTTGAATCTCTTAGTAAATTATTTTGCTCGTGAAAACTTTTTACCATACCAGCGCCTCGCCGTGTATGGCCTGCTGAGAAGTGACGCAGACAGTAATTACGCCTTTAATTTTTTTTTGACATATTATGCCAAAATTTCGCCGCGTTACTTTGTGTGTAGAAAATGCATTTCCGCCGAACATCGGTCGCGTAATTTCAGCCCAGTCTGTTTCTATACAAACACTCTTCTGAGTGATAAATGTTAAATTTCACAGATTTTTTAAGCCGCTCAGTAACTGTCGATCAATGATTACTTTTTTGCAACATTTTGACTTACAGTTAGGTACAATGCCGTTTAACTAGAAGTAAGCCTAGGCTTTAGAAATATTTCGATAAAATCGTGACTTTTAGAGATGCGTAACGGCTAAATTGGTCTATTATGTTTTAGGAGCTATAATTTTAGTTTAATGAATTTTATAGTTCTACTTTATGTGAATTTATTTTTTTGCGATGGAGATGTTCTGATCACATTCATAAAGAATGTTATTTATTTTATTTTCGGTTGTATACACGACACGTGTATATATGTGGGTTTTATGTTTTTCTCTGTTGTTATTATTTCTTCATGTTAAAAGTATCCAAAGTGCTGTCTTTCTCCCTAATGTCTTTCCACAAACCAATTTAAAAAATAAAGTTTGTACATCAAAAGACATAAAGAAGCAAAGTGTTTAAACATATAGGTAACAGAACCTTCAAATAATTTAATACGACCAAATAAGGTGATTTTTAAAATAACGTTAATGAAAAGTGTCAAATTCTGAAAAGCTTCTTAATGTAGAATTGTAGAACAAGTTAATTGTCCCTGCTTCTTTGATTACATTGTATCTAATGCTGAAAAAACGGACTCTACAAACAGTGTAAAATAATATATAACCTATCAAAACACTTCATTTCAAGCGGACGCCTATTTAGATCCCATTGCGATATCTCTATGATAGGCAATGATCTGATCTAAATAGGCTATAAGATTTGCGATAGGCCTCCCCCTACGTAGAAACTGTAAATACAGCAAGTGTCCATCGCGTTTGCTTGAATGACTTGATATTCTATTGTTTTACGCGGATGATTTAGTTGATACGGTGGACTTTGTTTTACGACGACGCGCTTGGTGTAATGGTCAAGAAGTTGCCTTTTAGACCAATAGGACGCAAATTCGATCCCCGCACAGGACACACATTTTTGTGCATAAACGGACATGGCTGTTTATCCGGGTCTGGGTGTTATTTTTATCTATTCTAATACCACTTTTGATTTCGATGTCTGTAACACAAGTGATTAAGCTACACGATGTCAGATTAATGTACCTACCTTTGTGATGTTGTGAGAGAAGCGCGTTCAAACAACTCTTCAGCTGTAAGTATACCTACATTAATTAAGTATAGAAAAACGTCTATAAAATCCAGTGCAAACCTACTTTGCTCAATTTCCTTGCCTATATGAGTAAATAACATTTTAATATTGGTCATAACTTATTCAGATTTTGTTTTTATTTTAATATAATTGATTTATTATTTACGCCCGGAACAATCTAACATTTCAATTAATCCATCGAACCGCTTTCTCGTCCTGTCTGCAAATCGCCAGCCGGCCATTGTAAATCATTCAACGGGCAGCCGGCCTGATGACAGCTTCACAGCTTCCCCGTACCACGGCAACCCTCAGGCATTCCGACAGGCCATTCGTCTATCGCTGATCGCCACTTAGGACTTAATAAAAACATTTATGCAGTAATCGGAAGACTAAACGACAGTGTATTGTTTTTTCAACAATTTCAAACGGCATTCTATTGTTTTTTTTTTCTAAATTTGATTGGCAATAACTTAATTTGACAGGCACATTGCGTACTGGCATGCAAGAAAAAAAGTTATTCAGTCTCCGAGATGATAAACGGGGCAATATTGGATTTTAAATTTCGAATTCTGATTAATTAAGAAAATTATTTTACAGAAGGAGTAGCGACAATCCGTCGTGTTTTGAATTTGGAATAGCTTCTTCATAGGTATCTTCTCAATGTAATTAGCTGCTTAGTTTCCTTCATTACTTATTTCTACATCATTTTCCTAAACCAATGGTCAAGATAAAGACTGAAGGAAGAGGTGACAGCTTCACTGCTTCCCCGTACCACGGCAACCCTCAGGCATTCCGACAGGCCATTCGTCTATCGCTGATCGCCACTTAGGACTTAATGAAAACAATTATGCAGTCATCTGATCATTCTAAACGATAGTCTAAGTAGTGTTTTTTTCCCAATCAGATTGGCAATTATTTGATTTGACAAGCACATTGCGTACTGGCTTGCAAGAAAAAAGTAATTCACTCTCCGTGACAATGAACGGGGGAATCATGGGGGAATATATTGATTTTAAATTTCGAATTCTGATTAATTAAGAAAATTATTCCGGAAGGAGTAGTTTCAATCCGTTGTTTTTTAAAGGACATGGTCAATTCCTGCCTAGTGATGGCCAGGAATGGCACAAAAGCACAAAATATATGAAATTAAAGTATGAATTTTCATATATTTTACAATCTTGTAGAACTTGTCAGTATTTAAAAGAAATTAATTAGTAATTTAACTTCCGCTATACACTGCTTTTGAAAAAATGCGTTTCTTTCAACGTAAATACGGATAGTCTGCTTTTGTCCTCCATAGACACAATATAATTTGTATGAAAAACAGTGACATACAATAAAATATAGCTTCAACTATAAAAAAATATTTGAAATTGTATCATTTAACGTATTATTTATCACAAACAACTTATTTTAAACATAGTATTTTATTATTTTTCCCAAAATGAATATTACTTTAAGCAGTAAGGAATGAATATTAATGTCATTATTTCGACAGTTATTGTCAAATATTTAAATCCGTTGCCATGGAAATTATATACAATGCGTGACAGAGTAAGCGTTAGCAAAATAACGATAAGAGAAAAAGAGACAACACTTTTTTCACGGTACACCGTTGAGTAACCTTAGTAACCAATGTATCATGTCATCAATCAAAACAATGCTACAGTAAGGAATTGAAATGTTTTTTGCAATCTTTGTGTGTCTGTATAATTATAACCTCAAGTACTTGGACTTTAGTTGTTAATGATATTGAATGTTCTGATAGTAACGAGTCTAATGCAATACGACATGTTTGTGGGAAATGAATTTGTTATCTAGGCAAACGTTCCATAGAATGTTGGCCATGTCTTTTGGAAAAGCTTCTATAAAGGACTCAATGTAAAGAGCTGCTTAGTTTCCTATATTACTTATTATTACTACATCATTTAAGTAATGACAGCTTCACGGCTTCCCCGTACCACGGCAACCCTCAGGCATTCCGACAGGCCATTCGTCTATCGCTGATTGCCACTTAGGACTTAATGAAAACATTTTTGCAGTCATCTGAACATTCTAAACTTCTAAATGATAGTCTATTGTTCCTTTTTAGGGTTCCGTAGCCAAAATGGCAAAAAAACGGAACCCTTATAGATTCGTCATGTCTGTCTGTCTGTCTGTCTGTCTGTCCGCCAGTCTGTCACAGCCACTTTGTTCCGAAACTATAAGTACTATACTATTGAAACTTGGTGAGTAGATGTATTCTGTGAACCGCAACAAGCTTTTCACACGAAAATAGGAAAAAAAATAAAAAAATGGGGGTGTAGGGACACAACATTGTATTTCGCTGACTTAGCGTATAAGACCGCGAGCGAGACTCAGGACGGCATCATCGCCAGTCGTTCCCCGTCGCGCTCCTAGCTAACTCGCATTCCCATCTCAACTCATTATAATTGTATTAATTCGTATCTAAATTCGTGTAATGACTATTTGGCAAATACAATCATTAGTGACCTTCGGACTTTTATTTATCTGCACCTTCTGAGAGTCAAGTTACGCACAGTAGTGTTACAACTTCCGCTTCCCCGACCCACTCCATAACTATACACTCCTCTATTAATTAATATTAAGACATTGTTTTTCTTAACTTCATAATTGTATTGCCAATTTAATAAGATTAATTAATTAATAATTTAGGTATTAAAATAACAATTGAATAGTAATTCTACCATGATTGTCAATCTTTCTCATTTCCGGTGTATAACAAACTTTCCTAAATGAGGCACTGATATTTGTTTTGATTTGTCACAGCGTCCACTTCCGGAAACCCACTAATATGATGATTTACTTTCTTTATAAATATTATTTGCTAATATAACAACTATAATAAAGAGAATCCTATTTATAGCAATTATAATTAAATAGTAGTAATAATTGACATATTAAAATCACTTTATATCTGTTTAACGTCTTCCAAGTGGATATTAAAATTAATTTCTTATTTCCGGTTTAGCTTAAAATAATTTTATAAAAGACCTTAAATAATTCAAGGAATGTGAAATATAATCTGTACTATTTATTTAAATAATTTAAATAACATAATTACTTTTAATTATATTTGATTTGTACTTTCAATAGTTTAACAAGTTGTGTATTGAAACTGTAAAAGGGCGGGGACAGCCATCTTCTTTGGGAAAGTAGTAATAAAACTGCTCTGGAAGTGCCACCACGTGTTGTCGTTTTATTTGCTGTAAGCTGTACCATAACGCCGTTTACACTTCAGAAGTGGGATGGAGCAATTCCACGGCCCATATTTTCGTGGATTGGGAAAAAGGAGGCTCAGCGACGTATCGACTGAAAATGAAAGTGACGAAAAGGACAATAATTTTTTTCTTCACTCGCCTGAAGTAACCAACCCGCATTGCGCCAGAAAACGGAAGATATCGCACCTGGATGCAGAAATTATACCAAAATTTGATCCTGGAAAGAAGTCTACTAACGTAAGGGGGTGGCTGCACAAGATTGACCAGTTGGGTGACCTGTACGATTGGGAAGAACGGGACAAAATTTTTGTGATGCAAACTCGGCTCCGTGGTTCAGCTCGGGACTGGTACGATGACCTGGATGACTACGAAGCAACATGGACCTTGTGGAAAGAGAGGTTAACAAAAGCATTTCCTCGCTCGACTGATTTCATAGATCGACTCGAAGAAATGCTAGCACGTGTCAAAGGCAGCAGCGAAACTATGACCAGTTACTACCATGACAAGATATCTCTCCTAAAAAAGTGCGGTATAGATGGTGAAGATGCAATCTCGTGTATTATTCGTGGTTTACCCTCTGAAATACGTGCGAACGCTAAGGTCTGCTGCTCCAAGACGCCAGATGAGTTATATTATGGTTTTCTATCTTCACTTGAAAACTATAAGAAGGTGGAAAACAGGATGTCGGAGGCGAAATCGACGTGGCAACGAGGATCTACGGGGAGTATGCCGAAGATTTGCTACAACTGTCGCAAAACAGGACATCTTGCTCGGGACTGCCGTGCCACGCGCTGCCTCGTTTGCCAGCGCCTGGGACATGCTGCCGACACATGCTGGTATGCAGCGGGATCCTCGCGCGCCACACCGTCTCAACGGAACCCACAGGTACGGGATATCAATTTTGTATCTACCGAAATAGTTGCGGATTTATATAAGAAAAATGTCACCATTAACGGAAACTCTGCTCTCGCGTATATTGACACGGGTAGTAAAGTTAATATTATTACTTTAAACATAACTAAAATTTTAGGATTATGTCAGAAGGAATCAAATGTAATCATGAAAGGATTTGGTGGAGTTTTTATTAATTCATTGGGCAGGACAAATTTTAAGCTCGTTGTGGACGATTTGAGTTTAGAAATTAGTGCTGAAATAACAAATAAGGATCTGCGCGATATAGATTTGATTATTGGGCAACCTGCAATTAACCAAGGTGATATTAATCTTTTAGTTACGTCCAGCTCTGTAACGTTTTTGAGAACTAACTATCTCGAGTCACCATTAGCTAGTATTAGTCTTAGCCACGAGGATTGTATCACAAAAGTGCCATTATTCTCATCTAACGCGGTTAATATACAACCGGGAGTGACCTTTTGTGTGGATGTTTATAGTGGGGTGGAAATATTGCCAAATAATATCCTTATCACGCGGCCCATTATATACTCGCTGGGCCATATTGCATATTTCATACCGCAAGTTATTTTGACCCCTGAAAGCCTTCGATTGAACGTGATTAATTTAGGCGGAATGTGCATACAGTGGGAGGCGAATAGACTCGTTACTCGCGCGGAAATGTACGTACAAACTGACGTGTCATTAATTACTGACGAATGCTACGTAAATGGTACAGATCGTGAATACAATCAACAAAATATAATAGTTGCGTCCGATTTAGATATAGGTGACTTAGGTACTAAAGAAACCAGCTTATTATTAACATTACTAAATAAATATAGACATTGTTTCGCTGAATGCAGCGCCGAGTTAGGATGTACAGACTTAATCGAAATGCAAATAGTCACAACCACAGATATACCTGTTCATTGTAAGCCATATAGATTACCCTATAAAGAAAACGAAATAGTTCAGGAAAAAGTAGATGAATTGTTATCTGCTGGCATCGTCAGGGAATCCAACTCGGACTATGCTAGTCCTGTGATCTTAGTTAAAAAAAAAGGGGGTGATCACCGTCTCTGCATTGACTATCGTGCTTTAAATGCGTGTACGGTCAAAGATCGTTTTCCGTTGCCACACATAGATGATCAGATAACTAGATTGGCGGGTAAAATGTACTTTACAGTTTTAGATATGGCACAAAGTTATTATCAGGTAAAAGTAGCAGAAGACTCGATTCACAAAACAGCGTTCATAACGACCACAGGAACCTATGAATTTGTAAAAATGCCTTTCGGATTGGCCAACTCCCCAGCCGTCTTCTCCCGTTTGATTCGTAAAGCACTAGGCGCACTAAATAACAGAATTGCAGCTTACTTAGATGACGTCACCCTACCGACGACTACAATAGAAGAAGGAATTCGGCTACTTGAGGAAGTCTTAGTATTACTCTCCCAGGCGAACCTAAAACTAAATTTAAAAAAATGTTCCTTCTTAAAAACGAGCGTCAATTATTTAGGACATGAAGTAACGGAGGGTTATGTACGGCCAGGACAATCAAAAATTAATAGTGTCACGCAATTCCGGCCACCGCGAAATGTGCACGAATTACGTCAATTTATTGGGTTAGCGTCGTACTTTCGTAAATTCGTTAGAGGGTTTGCTGAGATCGCTAGACCATTGACGTCTTTAACCAAGAAAGATAAAGAGTGGGTTTGGGGTCCTGATCAGATAAACGCCTTTAATCAATTAAAATCAATTTTAACTGATCGTCCTGTCCTAGCCATATACGACCCTCACGCTAAGACAGAAATTCATACCGATGCTAGTAAAATAGGTTTAGGCGGTATCTTACTGCAGTACCAGAAAGACGGGGCCTTAAAGCCCGTAGCTTACTTTAGTCGCGTTACTAGTGCCGAAGAATCACATTACCATAGTTATGAACTAGAGACACTCGCCGTTGTAGAATCGTTAAAACGCTTTCGCATTTATGTAACGGGTATCCCGGTAAAAATTATTACAGATTGTGCCGCATTAAGAACGACTCTCAGTAAAAGAGATTTGATACCGCGAATTGCTAGGTGGTGGCTCGCTATACAAGACTTCGACTTAGAGATTGAATACCGCCCAGGAGATCGTATGAAGCACGTAGATGCGCTCAGTCGAAATCCCTTAGAAGCGGCACCCGTGCTCCATATTGATGAAGCTGATTGGCGCCTTACCTTGCAGGCTCAAGATGACGGTATACAAATGATTATTAAACAGCTTAACGAGGGGACCACCAATACGGACATTAAAAATAATTATAAAATTATTAATGGGTATTTGTTTAGAAAAACACTTCACGGGGATAGGTTTGTGATACCAAAACTTTCAAAATGGTCACTTTTACGAAAATATCACGATGAAGTGGGTCACCTAGGATTTGATAAGTGCGAAAAGGTTATAAAAACGCAGTTTTGGTTTCCAGGCATGACAAGATTTATACGGAAATATGTTAAGGCGTGCCTACATTGTGCGTATGGCAAAGGTAATTTTGGGAGAACCGAAGGCGAATTACATCCTATCGAAAAGGCTGCAATACCAATGCACACTTTGCACATAGACCATTTAGGTCCATTTCTAAAAACACGTAATGGTAATTGTTACATACTAGTAGTTATAGATTCTTTTACGAAGTTTGTCTTTGCTAAAGCTGTTAAGGGAGTGAGCTCTATTGAAACTATTAAAAACTTAAAAGAAATCATTGCGATGTTTGGTAATCCACACAGAATTATTAGCGATCGAGGTGTTGCATTTACAAGTAGGTATTTTAAAGAATTTGCTTTACAAAAGCAGTTCAAACACGTATTGAACGCAATCGCCAGTCCGCGTTCTAACGGTCAGGTAGAACGCGTAAACCGAACGATCATTAACGGCCTCAATACTACGGCTGAGAGCGAATGCACTTGGGATGAAAAACTGTCAGATGTCGTTTGGGGTATAAACAATTCTCCACATGCTGTTACTGGAGTTACGCCATTTAATTTAATGTTTTCACATGAAAACTCCCTCCTGCCAGGATACCCCACTACTTCATCGACGGATTCTCATCCTCTAGATAAGCTAGAAGAGCGCAGACGTAAAGCTAAGCTACGTATTGATAGATATATGTCAATTATGAAGAATCAGTATGACAAAAAGCATAAAAAGTGTAGAAAATATCAAATTGGTGAATTGGTTTTATGGAAAGGTGGTTTAGCCCGCGATCATACAGCTCGAGTGACAAAGAAACTAGGAAGCTTATATACCGGACCATACAAAGTGACTAAAGTAGACCATGCCATTGATCGATACACAATAAATAGTATTAAAGGTATGAAAGGATACAAGAAATTTAGTGCAGTTGTACCTTCTGACTCGTTACGCCCTTATAAATCATCTGTGTCTGATAGTTCCACTGAATCCGATCATGAAGTAGATAGAGATGACTTAATTGATTTATTAGAGAGTTAACAAAACTTCTTTACAGTTATGAATCTGAAATTATTATATAAAGAACTAAAACTAATATTTCAAAACTGTATCCTATCAAACTAAAATGTAGAATTTAGGTTCCTTTTTCTTTTTGTATTCGAATTATGCGAAAGTACTTTAATTGTCATGACATTTCTGTTAACAAATAAATTTCATTAACTAAAACGTTTGCATTCAGCCTACCCCAGATTTTTTTAAATATATTCTTCTAATGGATAATTAACTCAGTCTTAGAGGTGTAGGTACTTGATTCAATCAATTCGCACATCACTAACAACAAATTGTTGTGTTAGTATATTTAAATTGGAAATAAGAAGTGAAACCTATTTATTTCAATGAGACTTAAGCCTTAACTGAACATTTAATTGATAAGAGATAGATCGCGTGACAACAATAAAATATATCCTATGAGTATTAATGTGTAGGTAAAAAAAAAAAAAAAAAACTAAAGTAAAAAAAAAAAAAGTCTATCTTATTTCTGTGTGTTATGAATGAGATAGATCTGCGTGACAAATAAAGTCTATCCAGTTACCTACTATGTGATTAATAATAGATCTACTTGACCTCAGTGACAATACTAAACTGAATATCTATCATATTTCTGTGTGTTATGAGATAGATCTGCGTGACAATAAAATTATAAAGTCTATCCAGTTATCTACTATGTGATTAATATACCTACCTGATCTCAATGACAATACTAAACTGAATATCTATCATATTTCTGTGTGTTATGAGATAGATCTGCGTGACAATAAAATTATAAAGTCTATCCAGTTATCTACTATGTGATTAATATACCTACCTGATCTCAATGACAATACTAAACTGAATATCTATCATATTTCTGTGTGTTATGAGATAGATCTGCGTGACAATAAAATTATAAAGTCTATCCAGTTATCTACTATGTGATTAATATACCTACCTGATCTCAATGACAATACTAAACTGAATATCTGTCTGTATAATCCTGTGTGATAAAAGATAGATCTGTGTGGCAATAATTAAATAATATTGAGCTTACCAAGTACATTTACTCATGTTAAAAGTCTACACTATTATACTGTGTGATTAACGGACATAAGTATGTGTTTGATCTAATGAGAATACTGAAATGAATATCTACCATATGCTGTGTGACAAGAGATAGATCTATGTGATTTTATTTACCTATAAAAGATGCTATGTGCTTTATATATCTCTGTGTGATTAGGAAAGATAGACCTATGTGACTCCGAACCAATTAGGTTGGCATTTATATAATGCAATAAGTAATAAAATTACCCTGACTGTATTATTTAGAATAATAAATAAAACAAAATGTATGTGTACTGCGTAATTTTTTTTCTCTATTTATTCCAGTTACCAGCTGTGTCAGTGGATCGGGCCGGTCAAGGACGCCGTGAGGGACCACGGCCTTTGCAGGATGGCCGAGTGTTACAACTTCCGCTTCCCCGACCCACTCCATAACTATACACTCCTCTATTAATTAATATTAAGACATTGTTTTTCTTAACTTCATAATTGTATTGCCAATTTAATAAGATTAATTAATTAATAATTTAGGTATTAAAATAACAATTGAATAGTAATTCTACCATGATTGTCAATCTTTCTCATTTCCGGTGTATAACAAACTTTCCTAAATGAGGCACTGATATTTGTTTTGATTTGTCACAGCGTCCACTTCCGGAAACCCACTAATATGATGATTTACTTTCTTTATAAATATTATTTGCTAATATAACAACTATAATAAAGAGAATCCTATTTATAGCAATTATAATTAAATAGTAGTAATAATTGACATATTAAAATCACTTTATATCTGTTTAACGTCTTCCAAGTGGATATTAAAATTAATTTCTTATTTCCGGTTTAGCTTAAAATAATTTTATAAAAGACCTTAAATAATTCAAGGAATGTGAAATATAATCTGTACTATTTATTTAAATAATTTAAATAACATAATTACTTTTAATTATATTTGATTTGTACTTTCAATAGTTTAACAAGTTGTGTATTGAAACTGTAAAAGGGCGGGGACAGCCATCTTCTTTGGGAAAGTAGTAATAAAACTGCTCTGGAAGTGCCACCACGTGTTGTCGTTTTATTTGCTGTAAGCTGTACCATAACGCCGTTTACAGTAGTCAAGTAATAGCAACCCTAGTGCGTACAGTGGTGACCCCGACGAACATTTTTTGGGAACGGCTCAATAGTGAGTGGGGTGCGAGCATTATAGCTAGGAGCAAACAACTTCACGGACCGTTCGCAGTAACGAAGAAATAAGTGTAGTGCCCAGTGGAGAAGAAAATAATAGATAGTGATCAAAATTTCAAGATGGCTCAACCTTCAAAAAGCATCGAAACACCAAGAACCGAATTGGCAGGAGTATCAGTTTTCTCAAGACTACCAGAATTTTGGACAGATCAACCGCGTCATTGGTTTATTCAAGTTGAAGCAATTTTAAATCCTCAGCATCTCAGCGACCAGACTAAATACGACCTTGTTATAGGAAAATTAAGTAAGGAAGCAATTGGACAAATTACAGATTTATTAATGCAACCTCCAGAGACAGGAAAATACACAGCTTTAAAGGAAAAATTATTACATGTTTATGAAGAATCGGCTACAAGACAGATACAGAAATTACTAAGCGAGATGGAATTAGGAGATCAGAAACCCTCACAGTTATTACGGCGAATGAGAGAGTTAGCACGAGGTAAAATTCCGGATCCCACTCTCTGCATACTTTGGCAAAATAGATTACCAGCATCGACGAGAGCAGTTTTGGCAGTATCAGACAGTAAAAATTTAGACACATTAGCGAACACAGCAGACACGGTAATGGAAGCCACGAAACCTTTACAAATTTCGGATATCGAATCAAAATCAACTGGCGATTCAGCAGTTTTGGCAGAAATAGCAAAAATTAGTACACGCCTAGCCAATTTAGAGGCCGGTAGTAGCAGTTCACAAACACACAGGCAATGTCAGTGCGGAAGAAGAAGTAGAAGTTCATCAAGGAACCGCTCAATGAATTATCGGCGACGTTCAGCATCTCGGGGGAACAGCAGGCGCACACCAGATAGTCCAAATTGGCTCTGTTCCTATCATTTCCGCTACAGAGAAAAAGCTCAGCGATGTATCCCGCCGTGCGCATGGAAGAATCAGACCCAGGGAAACTAGCGGAAGCGCAAGCTGCGGCGGAAGTTTGTGCTATTCAGCCTTGTCACCGCCTATGTGTCACCGACTACAACTCCAGACTTCGATTCCTCATTGATACAGGTGCTAACATTTCAGTTTTACCCGTTAGTAATAAATTAAATAGGGATGAAAATTTAGATTATAAATTATATGCAGCAAATGGTAGTGAAATCAAAACCTACGGTATTAAAACTTTAGAATTAAATTTAGGGCTGCGACGAACTTTTCGTTGGACTTTTGTAATAGCAGATATTAAACAACCAATTTTAGGCGCAGATTTTTTAAGTAAATTCGGTTTATTAGTAGATTTGAAAGCGAGGAAATTAGTAGATAGCGTTACAAATTTAAACATTCATGCATTCGTTGTTGATTACAGAGAACCCGCTGTGAAAACTTTGGAAGACGGACATCCCTATCATTCTCTGCTGACCAAGTACCCAGACCTCACGAAACCGATCAACTTTAAGGAGCCGCCGAAGCATGATGTGTGCCATCATATCGAGACAAAAGGTCCACCTATTTTTACTAGAGCTAGGCCATTACCACCGGATAGATACAAAAAGGCCAAGGAAGAATTTAGAATTATGCAGGAATTAGGAATTTGTCGACCTTCAAAAAGTCCTTGGGCCAGTCCTTTACATATTGTGCCGAAAAAGAATGGCGAAATTAGACCGTGTGGTGATTATAGACGATTAAATTCAGTTACAAAACCCGATAGATATCCGATTCCGAGATTACAAGATTTTACATATTTATTGTCAGGCAAGAAATTTTTTTCAAGGATAGATGTAAATAGAGCTTATCATTTTATACCCGTAGCTGAGGAAGATATAGAGAAAACAGCGATAATTACACCTTTTGGCTTATTTGAATTCCCTAGAATGACTTTTGGTTTACGTAATGCCGCGCAGACTTTCCAAAGATTTATGAATAGTACGGTATTTCAAGGATTAGACTTTGTTTCCAGTTTTATCGACGATGCCCTGATTGCCAGTGATACTATGGAGCAGCATCAGGCGCATTTAGAAGCAGTTTTCGAAAGGTTAGACAAATATGGTATTACAATAAATATTTCTAAATGTTGTTTTGGACAAAGTAAATTAGATTTCTTAGGCTACGAAGTTTCAACAGAGGGTATTAGGCCACTGACAGATAAAGTTCAGGCAATTAAGGATTTTCCGAGACCGCAGACAGTTCAAGATCTTCGTCGATTTTTGGGTATGGTCAATTTCTATCGTTCGCATATTCCCAGCGCAGTAAAACACCAGTCTGAGTTAAGTAAATATCTCCATAATAGTAAAAAACGCGATAAGACGCCAATTGTATGGAATAATAAATCTTTAGAAGCTTTTGAGCAGTGTAAGTCGAGCTTAGAGAACGCCGCTACGCTGTCTCATCCTAATGTAAATTATCCTATAGCACTTATGACTGACGCGTCAGACACTTGCGTAGGCGCAGTGTTACAGCAGCATAACGGAAAAGTTTGGGAACCGTTAGGTTATTTTTCTAAGAAGTTATCAGAGTCACAGTTAAAGTATAGTACGTATGATAGAGAATTATTAGCAATCTATTTGGCGATTAGATATTTTAGGAAATTGTTTGAAGGACAGCAGTTAATTGTTTTTACAGACCATAAGCCCTTGACATTTGCATTCAAAAAGTTAAATAGCGATAAAGAAACTCCACGGCGAACCAGGCAGTTGTTATTCATCAGTGAATTTTGCACAGACATCCGATACATTAAAGGTAATGATAACATTGTTGCGGACTCGTTATCCCGTGTCGCGACAATTTCCTGTCCCACAGTAGTCGATTACAGCAAACTTGCAGAGTCGCAGAAACATGACGAGTACATTGCACAAACAACTGCAGCTGCGAACACCAACAGCAAGGTAAGCATTAAAGGTATTATTCTGCCTACTAGTAATGACACCGTGTATTGCGAAACTTCTACGAATTGTGCCAGACCTTACCTACCGCAGGAATTTAGGAAAATAGTTTTCGATTCATTTCATAATTTAAGCCATCCGGGAATTCGCACAACCAGGAAATTAATTAAACAAAAATTCTTTTGGCCCGGTATGAACAAAGACGTAGGTAAATGGGCAAAATGTTGTATATCATGTCAGAAGTCTAAAGTAAATAGGCATACTTTATCAGAATTTAATGAGTTTCCACCGGTTAACCGTTTTGAGCATGTTCATGTAGATATTATTGGTCCTTTGCCCACGACAATGCAAGGTTATAGATATTGTGTTACTCTAATTGACCGTAGAACTCGATGGCCAGAAGCATTTCCAGTGCAAGAAATTACAGCAGAATGTGTAGCTAAAGTTGTATTTGAAGGATGGATTGCACGTTACGGTTGCCCTGTAAAGATATCAACTGATCAAGGTAGACAGTTTGAGAGTAATTTGTTTAATAGTTTAATGAGATTATTGGGAATAAGAAGAATACGTACTACTGCATACCACCCACAGAGTAATGGTATGGTAGAACGTTGGCACCGGTCGTTGAAAGCCGCACTATCGGCGAAGTTAAATAATTCTTCATGGGTTGACGAGTTACCATTAGTTATGTTAGGTCTTAGGTCAGCGCTAAGGAGCGACAACAGCATTAGCGCGGCCGAGATGACTTTTGGACGCACTTTGAGGTTGCCTAGTGATTTTTATGACGTCACCCAGGTAGAGGATAGTTTGGATAGCAATTTAGTAGATAAAATACGTAGTGCAATTAACAAGTTTAGGCCGACCGCAAAATCTCATATTAGTCGTTCTTTCTTTGTTCATCCAGATTTAAAATCATGTAGTCACGTTTTTGTTAGGGACGATACAGTCAGACGACCCCTTAAGTCTCCGTACGATGGTCCATATCCTGTTTTGAGGCGTAATAGTAAAGTATTTTTGATCCAGTTGCCAGACCGTAAAGTATCTATTTCGATTGATCGTCTGAAGCCAGCCTATTTGTTGAGCGATAATGATAGTGATGTTTGTACGCCCATCGTAGAACAGACGGTAGAACCAGCGGATATAATTGTGAACCGTAACAGCAATGAGATAAAGCCCATATTAAAGACAAGGAGTGGTCGTGTAGTCAAACCACCAGTAAGATTTAATTTGTAATTTGGCAATGAATTGGTATTTCGAAATTGTTATTGATTTGTCATTGTAAAATTGTATTTTGAGTAAAGATGAAATTTTACTAAGTTATTATTTTCCTTTCCAAAATGGATGATAGGTAATAAGATACTTAGTCGTTAATTAATTGGAAATAAAATGTTATTTTTGTGATGTGTTACTATGCGTTAGAACATAACATTGAGGTTACGCATGTATTGCAGTTATGTTGAGTGTGCGAAAGGCACGACTCCTAATTTGTAGGTCAGATAGTCAGTATGTACGAAAAATGCTATTGTTACTATTTTTGTAGATCACGGAGAGATGTAATTTTAAATTAATTTCATTGGTAAATTCATTCTGAGATATTTAGTCAATCTGTAAACATGGGTATTGGAAAAAGTAAAGAAGAAATGGCCATTGCCCAGGCCCAAGTTGTTACCAATACGACTCAAGTGGAGGATAAGATTCAGTATTTGATAATTATAGTTTTGATTGCAGTCATTTTAATGGTGTTTATGGCTTACTGCTTTTTAAGACAGCAGTGTTTGAAGTCTACTAAAACCTGGTTAAGAAGACAGGTAATTGTTACCAATGGTGGTCTGGAAGCACCCAGCATCAGGGTACAGACTGCACCAGTTGGAACAGTGCAACAGCCTACAGTGTATTGAGAGTGAGCATTTTGTGAAATTTTATGTTTGTTTGCATTTTTAAATGTGATTTTTCGTACAGACTGACAAATCTTGTGTGATTGATATGTGTGTGTGTTAGATTATTTTTTGTCACTAATTGATCAAAAGGTTTTTGTAAAATTATATAACTTCAAATTTAATTCTTTGCGATGTTTACTCTGAATATTGTTTGTAAATCTATTTTTAGAACAGGTCAATTGTAACAATCAGTGCAAAGAACATAGCTAACGCGATAAGCAACCGCATTCTTTAGGTCTCAAATTTCATTCACTGGAGCGTACTTAGTAAACAAGTTGTACTTTATACTGATTGCGTTAGGGTTGTCAAAATTAACTTATCAAAATTATTGTAGCTACTTTTATTATTTAAAAATTTTTTTTGGATGTAATAAAATTTTTGGGAAGGGATGTTATGTAGGGACACAACATTGTATTTCGCTGACTTAGCGTATAAGACCGCGAGCGAGACTCAGGACGGCATCATCGCCAGTCGTTCCCCGTCGCGCTCCTAGCTAACTCGCATTCCCATCTCAACTCATTATAATTGTATTAATTCGTATCTAAATTCGTGTAATGACTATTTGGCAAATACAATCATTAGTGACCTTCGGACTTTTATTTATCTGCACCTTCTGAGAGTCAAGTTACGCACAGTAGTCAAGTAATAGCAACCCTAGTGCGTACAGGGGGTCCCCATAGTTAGAACTGAAACTGAAAATATTTTTTTTCATTGAACATATACGTGTGGGATATCTATGGATAGGTCTTTAAAAAATATATTGAGGTTTCTAAGCTCATTTTTTTCTTAAGTGAATACTTTGCGTGACAGACTCTTCCAAAGTGGAAAAAAGTGTGTCCCCCCCCTCTATCTTCTAAAGTAAGAGGATGATAAATCTGAAATAAATATATAATGTACATTACCATAAAAACTACCAACGAAAATTGGTTCGGACGAAATCTATTCAGTAGTTTTTTTAATACGTCAAAAATAGAATTTGTACGGAACCCTCAGTGCGGGAGTCCGACTCGCACTTGGCCAATTTTTATTTTATTAATCAAATTGGCAATAGCTCTTGATTTGACAGACTCATTGCGTACTGGCATGCAAGAAAAAATAACTTGACCTCCGTGACAAATAACGGACGATGAAGATTTAGAATTTCGAATTCGGAAAACTAAGGAATTTTGTGTGTTTTGAATTTGGAATCGCGTTTTCCTAGATTCCGTTCTTCTACGAAACTGTAAACTTTCCTCTTAGTGGAGTCAATGAAGCATTTGACTCGAAAGTCCTCAAAAACAGCTCCGATTTCGATGATTTTTTTTTGTTTATTTAGTTTTTTTATATTATTTAAAATCAGAAACTTTTTAGAGCGGGGACGGAACTATTTATATTGTTTAAACAATATCAACGATATGGATATAAAAAAATAAGTTTGGTCTATATTTTTTTGTAGAAAAATCTCTATAATAATCTTATTGTAACAAATAGTTGTTACAAAAAGGTTTTTAACAATAATTTAATATTATTTTCGTCCGCGTTTATTTGGGTTTCATACAAACTTTCATCCCCCGTTTAATTCCTATATGAGTGGAATTTACCAAAATCGTTCATGGGGAATACCTACGTCATAATAACTTGATGCATACAAAGTTTCAGCCCGATCGGCTCAAAATTGACAAAGTTTCATACAAACTTTCATCCCCTATTTTATCCCCTTAGGGGTGGAATTTATCAAAATGATTTCTCAGGCGATGCTCACATCAGAATAACTTTATGTATGCAAAGTTTCAGCTCGATTGGTTTAAAATTGACAAAGTTTCATACAAACGTTCATCCCCTATTTCACCCCCTTGGGGGTTGAATTGCTCACAATCCTTTCTTAGCGGATGCCTACGTCAAAATATCTACTTGCATACCAAATTTCAGCCCGATCCGTCCTGTGGTTTGGGCTGTGCGTTGATAGATCACTATGTCAGTCAGTCACCTTTGAGTTTTGTATATAGAAGATCGAGCTTTATTTTATATATATAGATTTGAGTTTTATATATATAGATTGTTTATAACATTAATTAATATATTTACAAGTTTTTAATGGATATTGTGAAGGAGAATTTTTTTTGTGCATAAACTATATCGTAGATATTGTTTAAACAATATAAATAGTTCCGTCCCCGCTCTAAGAGGTTTCTGATTTTGAATAGTATAAAAAAACCAATTTAACAAAAAAAAAATCATCGAAATCGGAGCTGTTCTTGAGGACTTTCGAATATTGCCTGTTTTATGTATTCATTGACTCCACTATCTCTTATCATTCTATCTATTCATATCAAGACAATTCGCATGAATTCCTTTGCGCAGTCTTAAAAAATTAAGAAAACATTCAAACAGAGAAACAAGCAGCGGGAATCGACTCTCTTTTACGCTTACGCTTAGTTTAAAAATAACATAAAAAGTCTTAGAGAGTTGTAAGTTATTTCCAATTTATCACACAATCATTCATAAATATGGTTATCATAAGTCTGTTTAAACGTCTAATTTACATTACATTCAATATTCAATGAACGAGATACTTAATATCTTTTTTCACCAAAATAAAAGCGGGCAGCAAGCATTTTGTAGCCATTGTACACTTGATTAAGTACGTGACATGTCACACGGCAACTTAACTGTTAACTTAACTGTTAAAAATGCGCCAATTTAAACTCTATACTGAAAGGTATAACGGTAAAATCGAATGCATTTCGTTTCATTGACGGCGAAGTGTGATTGGTTTTACATGACGTCTCTATTAAATACGTGATGGCACGCAAACATTATCTTTTTAGTGGTAACTATTGTTTGCCTAATGGTAATGAAAGTGATTTGAAAGGAAAACTCGTGGCCATTCAATTTCGTAGGTTAAATAAACATTTTGCACTTGTTTGAGATTTTTTTGGTCCCTGAATTCAATCATTTTTTTAAAAGTTAGAAAGCAGAAAAAAAACTGTACATTAAGTGTAAACGTAATCTTAGATTGAAATTATTCAAAAGAATACGTGTAAATAAGCAGGTATGAAAGAATGATCGTAAACTATATAACACCCTACTTGTTTAAAATTCAATACAAGAACACGACTGGATTTGACTGGATTTGAAGGTTGTTTTAAAACTTTATTTTTAGTATATTACGCCCAATTTTTTACAATAAGTATATAAACAGTCAGAAAATAAAACAAGCAATTAATTTTTAATAGCAATTTGTTTTAACTTGAAATCAAATTCAAAAAACAAAAAATCCAAAAAAAACTTTCAAATCAATTATCTTAACAAGTAAAATACTAAAATTCGTTCAAAATAACAACCCTAAAAGATATAAGGTAAGTCAAAAATATTAATTTATTTTTAAACTAGTTCATCCGCAATTCAATAAAATTGTTGTAGCGCCAAAAACAGAAGATTAATCATTATATGTATTAATTAAGAGTGAACTAAATATACTTACCTAATGTTATTTTAAAATGATCTAGCGTACTGGTTAAGTATTAACTAATTAAGTAAATTAGACTCTTTCGATGAGTAAAGCTGGTGAATAAATTTTTCGGAATTCGGAAGAAAATTAAAATGTTGTTTCAGGTTACATTTCTGTCTCATTTCTCATGGCATAAATTTTAAATAATTTGAACTGAACAATAATTTTATGTATCTAGGAATTAACTCATTATGCGTACCTTTTTATAACTTCAGACGGTAAATTTATACGCAAATGATAATGTTTTTAATCTAAGACGTCAATGTATTTATAATACCATTTTATACGAGTTTATTTTTAAATTGCGTTTCGTAATATGCTAAATAAGTGTTTGCGATTAGAATGACAGTATCACTTCCTATAGTCGTATTTTTCCTATAGCCGCCCGCGACTCTGTCCGCGTGGATTTCGGATTCCCAATTGAAAGGGGACAGTTATTGAAAAGCTTCGTACAATATGCTGCCACATCTCTAACCCGCAATAAATAAAAAAGATAATTAAATCAATTCTTTGGACTAACACACCAATTGCCTAGCCCCAAACTAAACTCGAAGCTTGTACTATATTTTTTTTTTATCATTTTATTTTTATCATTTTTGTCAACTAACATTATTTTTAAGTTTTTTTTCTTTGTATTGCTAACATAAATATGGATTTTAATTATCTGAAATAAACTAGTTTTATTTTATTATTTATTTACTATGGAAGTTGGAAGCTAGACATACCCAAATATTTTAATAAACATCCAGGACTTGAGAACAAATGCCGATGTTCATCACACAAACATTTGGCCCCAGCGGGATGCGAACCCGCGACCCTTGGTTTTGTAGTCTCTGACCACTAGACCAACGGGCCCGTCTAATACTTCTTATGTCGTCAACAAATAATTCATGACCAAGTCTGTAGACAAGAGATCAGATTGTTCAAAGACTTTCTAGGCTGAATAGGACTTTTACAATCAGCCGATCAAAGAAAAGTCTGTGTCATACTGATCATTTCAGAGCTTCAGTCTAGTCTCGAGTCCATTCAAAATATAAAAGGTCTCTTATTTTTTTTTATTCATTAAATAGCTCAGTATTCAGTTGTAAGAGCGCCGTCTATGTGCGTAATTTATGCCAGCTGTAAGTACGATGAAGGAAAACATCGTGAAGAATACTACTTCGATTGAGTGTGTGAAATGGAGAAGGTAATGGCAACCCACTCCATTAAAATTGCCAAAAGAGTTTTTGCGTGATCCATTTCATACAAAGATCAAGAGTCAGTAATGAGGAATACGACTCAAGGATGGATTGATGGATATATTTTTTAAACACGTCTGGTAATTCCCATGTAATATCACGCTCATAGCAACTTACCGGAGTCACTGTCATCCCGGTCATAATGCGGCCTCCAGTACTGCTCATCGTAGCGCAGAGGCACCTCCGACCTGCCGGTGAACTTGTTCGGGTCGAGAATATTCTCCACGGAGAAGGCGATGGCGCTGCGCTCGGGCGGGCGCGTCAGCCCCAGCCGCCGCGTCAGGTCCACCGGCGCCGCCTCCTCCACGCCGACCACGTCCACTTCCCCGTTTGCCTCCCCCTCCGCTTCCCCTTCCCCGTCCTCGCGCCGCTCCTCAGATCCTCGCGTCATCGCGAGCATCGTCATAGCAACGTCCGTTGATCACCCACAGTCACAGCCGACCAGTCCACTAACACTGCACTCGAGGCATCGGGCGTCAAAGTGCGCACTGTAATCCGAATATCCGAATACGGGTACGTCCGTCTCCTGTCAACATTCGGGCATCACAACAGACCGCCGACTGAGCTCGGCCGTGCGGCGGGCGGGCCGGGTCCGCCCGGAGTGGGGGCCGACGGACGGATCCCGCCTCCCGATTGGCGGCACCAAACGAGGCGTGCCCGGGGTGGAGAAACGTAATCGAGCAATAAGGTTTAAACAATTTCGTTTAATACGTTGAATTATGTAAGAGAGCGGCGGGCAAGTAATCGCGCACAAGCGATAACGCCATTTGCGCTACTTCGTTACGTATTAATGGGGCAGGAAATTGACTTATGAATATTAGAGGTCGCGGCGAGTTGAAGATCGGGCCAAAGCGGCCCCTGGCGGCTGCCGCGGTTATTTTCCTAGTTAAGCGCTGGAACAATGATGTTTATTGAGTTTTGAACTTAATGGGTTTCGGCCGCGGCGGCCGGGTTAAGCTATTAACGTGTTTGTGTTACGTTACGTGAAACCCGTCCAAAAATATTTACAGAATGGAAAATGTAGGGTTAAAGGTTATAATAAATCGAATGCTTTTGGTTTATTTTATTGACAAATCAAAGTTAAAAATATTGTCATGGCCAATATTTTCTACAACATCTTTGAATTATCCGTAGCTCAAAAATCTTAAATTCTTTCGTTTTTTTTTAAGGATAACATTTGTGTCGAACTGTTACTTGACTCTACCGTTATACAAAGTGGCAAACTGTGATCGGTTCAAGCGGCCCCTGGCGGCTGCCGCGGTTATTTTCCTAGTTAAGCGCTGGAACAATGATGTTTATTGAGTTTTGAACTTAATGGGTTTCGGCCGCGGCGGCGGCGGGTTAAGCTATTAACGTGTTTGTGTTACGTTACGTGAAACGCGTACAAAAATTTTACGGATTGGAAAATGTAGAGTTACAGGTTATAACTAATGCTTTTGGTTTATTGTATGTATTTACAAATCAATATAATAAAAACTTTTTACAAATTTTTAAATTTTTTGTTGTGTCTTTTTTACGTTACTAATTTACGAAAAATCAGCTGTGAGGACAATAAATTCAATCGGAACAAATGTGTTTGAGATAAGTCATACGCTCATAGGTATCTGTTATCATTTCTTATTTTTTCGATAAATTACCTTACTGAATTGTTAAGACATCTAAGTTTCCGTCAAGTAAGAATTACTTGACTCAGCCGTTAATCAAACTGGCAAACTGTGATCGGTTCAAAGCGGCCCCTGGCGGCCGGCGCGGTTATTTTCCTAGTTAAGCGCTGGAACAATGATGTTTATTGAGTTTTGGACTTAATAGGTTTCGGCCGCGGCGGCGGCGGCGGGTTAAGCTATTAACGTGCTTGATGCTTGTGTTACGTTACGTGAAACGCGACCAAAATTTTTACGGAATGGAAAATGTAGGGTTAATATGCACATCGTATGCTTTTGGTTTCTTATATTGACAAATCCAAGTGAAAAAGTATATTCATGTCCAATGTTTTCTACATGTTATATTTGTTTCTTTTTTATATAAAAAAAATTATTACTTCAAGTCTTTAGAAATAATGTGCATTAGATACGTCATAGCTATATGTTTAACATTTCTTATTTTAACGATAAATTACTTAATTTTTCCTAAATGGACACAAAAAAATGCGAAGGCTGATTATAAAACACGCGTTAGATCCTAAAGTGAAAACTGTATTTAGCTCACATTTTTGAGTAACTTACACGTAGCTTAAAATATCTCGTCATTTTTTTAAAGGGATATCATTATTGTCGAACTTTTACTTTGACTCATGTGTTAATCAACGTGGCAAACTGTGATCGGTTCAAAGCGACCCCTTGCGGCTGCCGCAGTTATTTTCCTAGGTAAGCGCTGGAACAATGATGTTTATTGAGTTTTGAACTTAATGGGTTTCGGCCGCGGCGGCGGCGGGTTAAGCTATTAACGTGTTTGTGCTACGTTACGTTACTTGCGTCGCAAAAATGCTTAATGTCTCTATAGGTATGTTTTATAAAAAAAAAATTTGGTATTGATAGGTTCGTGTTTGATCTCTACTGATAAGATGATTAATAAGATTCTGTAATCTAAGTATATTCGTAGTAGAGTATCTTGCATACAAAAATAAAGATTTTAAAATAAGTACTTACAGATATATCTTTCTTTTCAATGTGCTTCATAAAAGTTTTTATATAAATTATTGAAACAAGTGGTGTACCCAGTACCCACCTATCGCTCTATTTCGTACCAGTTACCTATATTTTAGTCATATGGAAATTGGGAAGCCAAATGTAAATTCAAAACATAATGTAATGTTATTCCACATATAATAATAATACCCTCCGGCCGTATTCGGCCATGGCGGCCGATCTTACGATCAGCCAGGTACGCAGGATATATTATAGTGCACAAGTGAGTGCGCAAGCACAGGTGCACTCCCTATTCCTTCACTCTCATAATTCGGTGGGACAGCAATCTGACACGACCGTAGAGAGATCAGGCGCAGGACCAACGGCTTAACGTGCCTTCCGAAGCACGGAGGAGCTCGAGATGAAATTTTTCGGTCACCCATCCGATGACTGGCATCTGCGAACGTTGCTTAACTTTAGCAACCGCAGGCCGAGTGCGCTAACCACTGCGCCATCGAGCTCCTCAAATAGCTGATTCCACATATACCTAATGGACAAACAAAGTCGCGGGCATAATTTTTTTTTTTTTATCGAAATGATGGTAGTGTGTAGCTGACTGTCTATCTTTACCTATGCAGTGAAATGAGTGTTAAAATAAGTTTTTATTTATTTATTAAAAAGTAACACATAGGTAGATCAGCAAAGTTTTCACAAATATTAGCAGTAAGTATATTTAAATATAATGCTACGAGTATTCGTGTTCCAGCATCCTATAAGCTTCAACTAAAAGCCTCAACCACAGTTTAGGGCTATTTAATTCGTGTGTCAGTTAAAGGAATCTATTTATTATTTATTTCAAGTTGACGGCTGGTATAAACAGCTGATTCGGTGCGCTCTGAGGGCGCATTGTGCGCCTCGGAGCCCCCGCGCGGCGTGTCACGCGGGCCTAATTCAGAAGACGCGCAGGCATCCGGGCTTAAGTACAGGATGCTCTACCCTTCTAGCAGTTTTTGGCTTCGACGGCCAATCAGGTGGGCCAGTCAAGATGATACTTTTGCGAACGTGAATTATCGTGTCGTCACGATACTTCGTGTGCGCTCGCAAAAGTGCCATCTTGTCTAGCCCACTAGGCCAGCTAGATTATATCTGCCACTCTCATGCCTCGCCTCGATGTTCTAGTGGTTTAAGAACCTCCCCTTACATACGTAAGGTCCGTGGTTCGAATAAGGGCCCGAACCTCTTAATTTTTCGAAAATCTATGTCTGTATTCGTGCCATTAGCTCGGCGGTGAGGGGAAACATCGTGAGTAAACCTGCACATTCAGATAGTTTCTGACTTTAGTTCAGTTAGATCTGAATGTCTACCATGATCCAATCTGTCTGGTTCTCCTCTAAAAGTTACCAATGTCTGATGGCAGTCGCTTCACTGCAATAACCAAATCCTGGATCATGGTCAAAGCGAACCCTGCACTGAAACGGGATAAACCCTTGAAGGATTAGGATGCCTCTCATACCTAGTTCCTCGAATCAGCAATTTGACACGAGTTAAGTAAGAACCTACACACCTATAAAAGTTGAACGTCCTGTAAGAGGCGTGTCGATCGAGAGATGCTTACCGTGATTAGCGAGAAAATAAAAAATAAACAGCTACCACTCACTGACTGACTGTCATCTTGCCACGAAGGTGACTGTGGACTTAGGGCAATTAAATAATAATAAATAAATAAATGCCTTGGACTAACACACCCATTGCCTAGCCCCTAACTAAGCTCGAAACTTGTACTACGGATACTAGGGAACGGATAGACATACTTAAATACATTCATTAACATTAAACATCCATGACTTGAGTAAAAATGCCAAAGTTCATCACAACAATATTTGCCCCTAGCGGGATTCCCGGACCCTTGGTTTTGTAGCCAGGGCCTCTGACCACCAAACCGAAAATATCCTCATATAATCTGAAATAGGACGAATTGGCAAAACCTATCTAGAAATTCCACCCTGTATAACATTATTATTTACTATTCTAATATTTACAAATTTTAAGTGTTATCATTTATTTAGTAAATTTATAATTCAAACCCAGTCCACAGTATACGTAGTCAACCCGAACCATCAGAGTGATCAGTTTTGTTGATATTCTCGTAAAGAAAGCTATTAAAAGGACAAACGGACTCCCTGAACGATTTCCTCGCTTCACTCGACTCGATTAAACGATTGTCAATGTCACAATCGGTATTCGGATGTATAAAGATTTCTATTTCCCGAGGAAAGAGGGGAATCATTATGGGAACGTATGAAAAGAATGTCCGTATAAATCTAAGATAGAAATTATGCTACTGCAACGAGTAATTGTAGACTCATAATAACAGCAATTCTATGTTATTATAAGAATATATAAACTAAACACTTGTAAGTTAATACTGATCTTAATATGGGTATGTTGGTATCCTTTCTAAACCATGTTTTTTTCACATTTTTCCAAGTTGATGTACCTTTCTATACAGGATAAACTTTATATCTGAACTAGCGGCCCGCCCCGGCTTCGCCCGTGGTACTTGTCCACTATTTAATGGATGATATTATACATAAAAACCTTCCTCATGAGTTACTCTATCTATTAAAAAAAAAAACCGCATCAAAATCCGTTGCGTAGTTTTAAAGATTAAAGCGTTCATAGGAACATACAACATACAACATGACAGAAAAAGCGACTTTGTTTTATACTATGTAGTGATAATACTAGTGCTCACCAGACATTTTCTTATGCGTAAAGTGAACCTACCTACATAAGAACGTTATACTGTGCGGTTGTATTTGTGTAACACAGTTAGGTATGCTTTCGAAGAAAGTGTAGCTAGTATGTCTAACTTGTCTGTAACTATAATTTAGACCCAATAACTGTACGCTGTGCTGTCATAAAATACTATTGTATTGACAAAAACATATCTCTCTTTTAAAAAAAAAATAAAGTGTAGAGATCTTAAATCTTTCTGATCAAGATTTCTGTGTTAGTAAACTCTCGACGTGATTAATTAAAAAGTTTTAATGTAAGAATGGACGCTCCGCGTGCCAATTAAAATTCAACCCGCGTCCATTGCCAAGCTTAATTTCAGCCAATCATTTGCAGGAGACAATATTTATAACGAGTTAAGGCGTCTGCAGACTTCGTCGCGTAGATTCGCGTCTAAAGTTATTAACTATTGCCAAAATTTTGATAGGTGCGAAAATAGTTATAACATGTCAATTGTCGAATTTTGGTCGAAATATAAATATTTTGAATAAAACTGGTAAAGAGGATAATTAAGTCAATTTAATGTAGTAAGATAACGAAATCATACATTTGGTACATTGGCATATCCAGACTTCAGAAACAAACTGTGTTTATCCTAAAAAACTAAAGTCCTGTTTGTTACAGCTTCAAAGCTCGGGTCTCTCTGTCATCTTTTTTTAAAAAAAAAACACTAATTTATTTGGGAAAAGTTTTCATTCTCTAACGGAAATAGTTTCACTTGGTTCTTCTTTATGGGATTTAACTAAACTCCTTGACCGGTAACACAAAAATAACTGCAAATGTATTTCATCTGGCAATCGGTCAACAGAATCATCATTACCATTAATATTAACCTTACATATTGATATTGCTTGTTTTCGTCGACGTCAACCCACATTCGTTGTAAATTATATCTGATATTAAAGTCATAAAGTGTGATTCATCTTTAACACTTCCTTTCCTCGACGGCTTGAATAGCAATATTTCATTTTGATTGCAGCAAAATGTTCTTAATTAATAACTTAACACTTTTTTCAGATGACTGAATTAAATCAAGTGCTTATTTTGGTAGGTTGAAGTTGTTATTTATTTTGGAAATTTGTTAATTATTTTCGGTCTGTTATTTCTTTCGAAAATTTACTTATTTTGGTTTTACATGAATAATAATATTTCTTAGCCTCTGATACTATTCGGGAGATAAGATGTATCTTCCCCATCTAACTACGTTAAAACGTTTAATGCCCTGAAAAAGAAATAACACAATTTTGAGGCACAGTAAATTAATTTCTTAGTGATAAATTATACAAATTACTTCATAAGTTCTTTCCTAGCTTCAGCAGTTATCCGTACACACCAGAGAAAATAACTCCTGTAGTTAGTAGAACAAATAATTGCATATAAATTAAGTATGATCTTCAGTTCAAAGACAATTTGGTTCTAATTTCAAACATTATTATGTCTATCTTATTGCTCAAAGGTAATGCCTTTATCATCGCGCTTATTCTCTATACAAAACTCCAAACCACATTAATATTACTATCTCATTAGAACGAGGTGGTTCAAAGCGCGAACTCTAATGGAATCTGTTTTCCCGATCCATTTCTTCAGATGGCGGGAGAAAAACGACAGAACTGTCAAATGGACTAATAAAGTGAGCTGACACGAATGCCGCGACAAATGAGTCGACGCGGGGAATTTTAATAACCAATTTGTATTTAACAAATCTGTTTCAGGACGATGTCGTTTAGGGATCGGTAGGCAAAGAACCGGGGAACGTATGTTAACAACATTCGTTCCCCCGTTCTAGACGATTTCAGCTTAGATCAACCCTGTGACTCGTGTACTTTTTATACGAAATTAAACTTTATTTCAAGGCAATGCTGAACACTATAGATAAAACATATAAAAGGCGAGCTGTATGTACGATTTTCTAAAGTGTTCTTGATTAATGCTTTAGAATATGTAGTGTGTATTTTACTTTGAACCGTCAACTGTCACCGGGGTCATGCACTAAACACTGCTACACCATGTTTTTTTTTTTTAAATTGAGCCACTTTACTTCGATTTATAAGTTGAAGTTAACTCCAATACATACATTTTTGTGTCTTAATTTAATCTTTATATTGTGACGGTCATTGATTTTTTTGAATAGGTTATATTGTTTTTAATTTACTTAGCAATTACGTAGAATAATTTCCTGTTTTCCTATAACATATTTTTGTTTTTTCTATTTTAGTCTCTTACAAGTAGTTCGCCCCAGAATATTTCACACAATTCACATTTCTAAACCTCTTTTCATATACTGAACCCCACATCCTCCGTTCTTACGCGCTTAACCAACTTTTTCACAAAGATGGGGACCAATTATAAATGAATCGTTCCCTTAATGTGCCGTCCTCCGGATAAATTACAGCCATCCTCCGCCACTATGGGATTGTTATGGTCGTTAGTCAACGCTTTGATGAGCCATCGCAGAGTAATGAACTGCCGGCGTAATTACGGCTTTAAGGTTTAAATAAATGCGTAAATAAGACTTATTTAGCTCGTCCGATGGCCGGTTATTGGAGCGGTTGGGAAGCTTCCGCGCGAATTTTGAAGTCGGCTTCTAAAGGTTGATATTTGTTAAGGTTAAGCCAAAAAGAACACAATGTTCTTTTTATATGTTTACTAGCTGCCCGCCCCGGCTTCGCCCGTGGTACTTACTTACATGTATTATACATACAAACCTTCCTTAAGAATCACTCTATCTATTAAAAAAACCGCGTCAAAATCCGTTGCGTAGTATTAAAGATCTAAGCATACATACAGCAAAAGCGACTTTGTTTTATACTATGTATTGATAAAGCAATCTTTACATCTAACTTTTTTATGTGATAGTGAGGCAAACTAACAAAAGTCCCACCTGATGGTAAGTGATCACCACTACTCATGGACATCAACAACAGTACATACTGGCCACAGATGCGTTGTCTGCCTTTAAAAACCTCATATCCTCCCCAACTGAGCTCTGGCGACCTTACTCTCCAGCAGAAACATAGAACAGGTACGAAGTGCTACTTCGCTGTGGTCTTCTGTAATGATGACGTACTTCCCCAGACGCTTATTCAAGTGGAAGTTCCGCAAAGCTCTACCTCTCTTAAATCATGATTACAGTGCAGATAACAAACCCATGACATTTTGTATTACTCGCGTATCCTCCTTTTTATTATAACACAATTAGTAAACCAAGATTCTTGAACCCAAACTCGTCAATGACTCAAGCTTGGAATCTTAAAAAACCCCTAAAAACCCCAAATTCTAGTTTAAATACCTGGCATTTGTTGCAAGTTAACGATCCGTCTTCGGAATTGATTTCACAGCGGTCGCTTTGTTAAGCACATTGTCTACATGACGAGTGGTGAATCGATTCGGTGAAGAGCGTGGTGAGACGTGATGAAATGGAAGGTTGATGGAGAGTTGGGTGAATGGGAATGTAATGGAGATAGAGGCTTAATCGGCAAATGCGGTGGGATAGAATGGCGTAGTAGGATTGTTGTAGAACTTTAATTATCCGGTCAAATTAATAAACTATGTAATAATCATTAATAAAAAAAAATCGAATTCCTCGGATCCAATAGGGTCTCTAAGGCACTATTGTAATAGTGGTAGTGGCAGGTTACTGCGGTTTGCTAGAGTTGCGGGTTCGAATCCAGCCTGAGGCCAGATGTTTTTTTCCTCGTTTATAATTAAACATTTAAAGATAAAGGGAACAAAAGCACATAAAATGCTAAAAATTAAAAATATACAAAAAAAATACAAATTAATCAGGTTAACATGGTAAGCATGGCATGGCATTTTGACGAAACAAAAACCACAAAAACTCGTAAAAGTCTTTAAATTAGCGAACTACTGGCGCTTTGTGTTTTGACGTCTGTAACAGTTAGTATTCAATCTAAAAATAGTAGCCAATCTAAAAAGTAGTTAAAGAACAGATTAAAACTAAGCTGCGTCAGAAAACCAAATTTTGAAATCTGCCCCTGTGCTAGGCTCTCCTAGCTCTCTCCCCCATTTAATTATACTATAAAGCTAACTCCTACCTAACCTAAAAATGTACTTATTGAAAAACACATTATTGCTTTTTTTAGCGTGTGGAAGAGAAACAATTTCTGACATTAATAAAAAATACAATTATTAACAGACATGTAAAAATCTTTTTTAAAGGATTAAGGGATTGTCGTAAAATACGTACTTATTCTGAAAAAGCTATTTTATTCGGTTGCCTGGTCGTCGCTATAATCAATAATTTTGAGCTCAGTGTTGTGGTTTGTTTATGGCGTAATGGCTGTCAAATTGAGTGTTTGCTTTGCAGTCACAACGATCAAAGCTGTACAGAAGGCAAATTGCAAAGATTTACTACATTAAAGAGAATTAAAGTAAATGCGTATTACAGTTAAATAAAACTACAATATGTTATAAAATCAAATATGAGTCGAATTAATTGGCTATTGTATTGGCATTTCACTCTAATTTGCTTAGTTCCACAGTAAAAGGTAGACATCATGAGAGCATGTTTAATATAGGATAGTGTCTAAAATGGAAAAGTCACCATAATTTTCATTAATTGTGATCTCAATGCTCAAAAATTAGCAATAGCTTCGGTAAATGTCAATTTATCTAAGTATTCTGACGACATAGTGCATATTTGAGTGGCCAAGAGGACTGGTTCCTATTCTATGCATTAAACCTCTGACAGTGTCGTCTTTTACCTAACAGCGGCCCTGGGCACACGTTTCTTTAAACCTCTTGTTTGGTGGGGTTCCAGAACCTGGTCTGGGGGCTCCAATCGCTTGCGGGGCCCTAGGCACGTGCCCATTGTGCCCAGTGGGAAAAACGAGTCTGCCCTCTGTGCTAAACAAGTCTATCGGACCGAGTTGGCAATAAATCATCCGCGTGTCACTCTCTCGTGACGGCAGCGCCACCCAGCGGCAACTGATAACTATTCTGAGCGGCGGCGATTACGCCAAATGTAATCACGGGACCCGGCTATTTTGATACTCGGAAGGGATGTTAATAAGGTCCTTCTATTGTGCGTGTTTCGGCTAGAAGGACCTTAGTCCTACGTGTTCTGAGGTTAAGACAAACATCAAGGAATCCTGTATTCTGGTAGACTGTGCGAGTATATATGGATCAGTCTGTATTTATCTAGTTATTTGAATTATACAGATATCTAATTTTGTCAGAATCACTGCTAGTCAAGTTTGTCTCCTTGCCAGACTTCTTTTTCCCATTGGGCACAATCGCCACGTGCCCAGGGCCCCGTGATCGTTTGGGGCCCCACGATTTCGAAACCAGAGGCATAATGGCCCATGTGCCCAGGGTCTCCTCTAAAAGGTGAATGACGGCCCATTTTCTGCATAATGGAAATGCTTTTAAAAAACGTTCGTAGTTAGGTCTATAAGTTCTACTTAAAAATTCCCATAGGTATTTACTTGCAAATGCAAATGTTTTCAAATCAATAAAACAAATGAAAGTTTCAATTATATCACCAAAACAACTCGCAATCAATATCTCGAAAGATTGACAAAGTAACAAATTATTCCAATTAACAATCTACCTTACCGAACCAAATCGAATCTGTTTTTAGCCCCTCTTTAGTCTTAACATATCGCTTTTTGATGTCCGGGTAACGAATATGTCGTCGCGTCAACAGATGTATTCTTCACTAAACAAACTTGCTAGAAATATTTTAGGCGTGACATGTAATTTGTGTTCAATTTGAAATCTTAATAAGCCGTCAAAGTCAGGAATAGAATAACTAATTACGGACGGCGTCAATTGACAAATGTGTTCGGAGGCGATGCGTACAATTAGATGAGGAATGTCGTATGCAGACGTAGAGTAGAGAGAAAAGGTATAACTAATGTTTCAAAAAAAATTGCAAAAAAGTGGTGCAGAAATTTAATTGCGGAAGGTTAATGAGCTAGAGGTTCACCTGATGGTAATTGTTCACAAGGGCCTCTGATTCGTTGCCTGCCTCTAAGTCTAATACCCCATTCCCTCCCCAACTGAACACTGGAGACCTTACTCACCAGCAGAAACATAACACAACAGTTATGAAGAGTTATTACGCTGTGTTCAGAATGTGTAACGTAATGAGTTCCCATTGGCCAAGTGAGATTGAAATTAGGTATGATAAAGATAGTTAGTTTAAAAAATAAAATCATCATTATCATCACAAATATCAGGTATTATTTATATTCACATTCTTCATCATCATCCTAGCGCCTCTACCGGTTGCATCCTCGGCCATTGACTTGGAGCCCGTGGTACGCTGCAGCTATGATCCTGAATTGAACAGTCTGGTATTACAATGGAGCGACTGCTGTCTGACCTCCGAAACTCTTACAAGGGGAACCAGACTATTTGTAACCAAAGGCTTAACGTGCCTTCCGGAGCATAGAATCATCATTCTTCTCAGCCAATCAGGTGATTCAAGACTGCAATTTCCTAACCAAACTGGGAATACCAACACAAATCGTCGTATTCGGCGTTCGTCAGTTAATGTCTCGCAACAGAGATAATCTCCTTTAAAAAAATTACAGCATTCGCAGTCTACTGGATGCTTTTTCAATGGAACGAAATGATAGGATGATGTTTAATGGCTTTCAGTCGTTTTTATGGCGGATTCCATCATTTGAAATTTCGTTACAAAGATGGGTTTTGTTACTACGCTCTTGGCAAACGCCGATTGGTGACCCGGAATTTACAGAAAAAAAAACCGATTGCTGCACCAATTTTGCCCGAACCGTGAATCGAACCAATGCCTCGAGGTCACGGCCACTAACAACTAAAGAACAAAACATACATCATCTGCACCAATTTTTTTACACTCTAATCTAATTAAATCCCTCTAAAAGCATGTTCAAACATGATCGAGCTAATTACGGAGTCTTCACGATCTGTCAGCGCCATCTGTGAGTGGTTGGCGGAGACAGGCGTGCCGATCGATTCGACACGTTGAGTTTTATAATCCGAACTTTTGAGTCGAGGGGACAGGTAGGGTAAGCATGGAGAGATTGACGTCTTCACTTCATTGTCTTTAAGAAATTGGTGTACTTATACTATTAACTAGATCTAAGGCTTTATCTTTCTAAAATCTTGGTTGGCATAATATGTAAAAAAAATGCATTTCGAAAATACCACGCATCTGACTGGCCCTTTGGTCTAGTGGGCAAAGACCCTGGCTACAAAACCAAGGAAGGCGGGTTCGAATGCCGGTAGGTGCATATGTCTTTGTTGATGAACATCAGCATTTGTACTTGAGACATGAATGTTAAAAAATGTTACAGGTGAGAAAACTTGACAATGCTCTAATATTCAATCGGGGAAAAACATACGCTTCAAATTTATTATATGGATAAGCCATAATTTGCACATAAGTATTAGATGGAAATAACGGCCTACCAGGAACTCCTGTTCTATTTCGTGTGTATCTTTCTTAAGAATCCCGACAATGCTCTTATTGTCACCAAATTGTATCCTATTGCCGAGTTGTATCCTATTGCCGAGTTGTGTCCTATTGCAGAGTCGTCGCGGTTACTATCCCCTCGCCTAACCAAGCCGAATGCACCGAGACGAATTCGGATGCCGAACCATCAATTAGTGAATGCTCTCACAGTGGCAAAAAAACCGGTCCGTTTTTTGAAAAACACACGGCTTTGATACCGATAGACAGCAAAACGAGAAAGTAACGAGAATGGGTCGCCAGCCGCTCGAGGTGCCGAAAAAAAAAGTATGGCTCTAGGGCTGGTCACTAGTGGGAACAGATGCATTGGGGCTTTAAGGATCTCTTAACTTAGGCTCGTATTAATAAATCGCACTCAACTCTGAGATCCAAATTGGGCGCAAACTTGAGGTGCTGTTTAATACGAGAATGACATATCAAGTTCGCACCCAAGATCGACCTCAGAGTTGTGTGCGATTTATTAATACGAGCCTTAGATTTTAATTCGTTGAAGCTTCAATGAATAGTTAACTAAAATTGATAAGATTTTTTCTAAAGATTGTTATTTGTTGTTAAATAAAGAATAATAATTAAAATCAAAATATCTTCATTGAAACCTTGATACAAACAAGCACTTTTGAATCGTCAAAACTAAGAAAATTGAAATAACATCTAATCGTATTAAAAACATCTGAATACTCGTACATGTATATATATTTAATGGTTCGAAATGCTGTTTCTGCCGAGAAGACACCAGCAAAAAAACTGCAGTTGCTCTTTTCATTCCCCAATTTAGTACAATTTTAATAGGATATTCAGTTATCAATGTTCGTAGCCCTGGCACATCGTGCATCGGCCGGAAATCGTTACAGCGTTTCGATTGCGTTCGTAATACGTTCGTTTGATTTGATTGAAAAATAAAAGGTCCATCTTTTTTCCTTCCTATCGTGTTCGGGGTGATTAATCCCTTTGCTTGGAGAAATATTGTGAATGCCACTGTTTCGTCAGACAGTTTTTTTTTTCTCGTTCTTATTTGCAGTGTCTTCCTTTTTAAAATAAGTCTCAGAGTATCAGTATCATTCATTAAGGTAGCCATAGCTTCGAATATAAGACTTTATACTTACTTGATTCACGAGTACATAGAAGACAATAAATAAATAATAGTGGTTCGACAAGCCTTGATGAATGTGAATCATTGTAGTTTGAGTATTGTAACCAATAAGGGACGAGACACTAAATACAAAGGTAGTATGCATTTAGTTCGTCGAGACATCTAGTGTTTGAATACTTAACTCGCAAACTTACTCAAGCACGTAAACATGATTTGCTTGAGCGAATTTATCGCGTTCTACCAATAGCCACAAATAAACACAGATGACGCTGTTAGTGCAAAATAAGAGTCAACGAACAAACAAAAAACTTTAATAACATTTATTAATATACACGATTTAAAAAGTCACTAACATAACTGTTAGATAACTAAATATAGTTATAGTTAATAATCATTATTCCATATTAAAACATCATCCCCAAACTTATTTCAACATAAATAAACAACCAAGAAAATATTCGACACAGATATACAACTTCTTTCTTATTTCGCCAAAAACCGCTATCCGCGCGCCACGAAAAAAAGAAAAATCATTCCCATAAAAATATAAATGGCGTCGCGCGGGAAAACTCCCGCCGTAATACCGAGGAAGTCGGGGCTAATTGGATTCCTGTTACAATAAACGCGTCAACCCCGCGCGGTAGGGCGGAAAAATAATCACCCTCCATGGTTTTTAAACTTGAAAGGAGATGGGATAAAAATAACGCTGCTATAAATGGAGGGGACGGGTTTTGTTTTAATTGATTGTTTGGCTGACTGGAATAAGTTGCCATTTTATGCGTTTATAAACCAAGGAATACTTAAGTTGGAGCATTACATATTTGAGTAAGGGCATACTTTGGGGCAAAGACCACCGTGATAAAATAAAATCTACTCTCGATAGGTAATTGTATAGGTTTTCAGAGTGCCATTTTTAACTAAGTAATTTTTTTTTAACTTATATTTTAATTTCTATTGCTATTAGATTTTTTATTATTGTTACATATACGAGTATTTTTGCTTAAAATGTCTTGAAAAAGACAACAAACTTCATTTGATGATAATTGATTAGGCAGGAATTATTCAATCGTGACCTGTTTGACGAAGGTCAGTAAACAATCATTCCTCTCTTTAGAAGACTCAAATTAATTCTATTTATATTATATTGGTTAGTCCAATCTACTGTTAATTATACTATACAAATACCGTTTTATAACAGTGATAATTTATAAATATTTTGATAACACGATCATTAACTCAAAGTAAATTCTAATATCTATAGTCCATATCAGCTAAGATGATCCCCGTGAGAATTTTCCTCCAACGAAAGAGTCGACACTATTCTTAAGTAACTTGTTGCCTTGAAATAAAGGTTAATTTCGTAGAAGAAGTACACCTGTCACATGGATCATCATAACTGTATTACCAAACTTAAACTATCTTCTTTACTTTCTGAGCATGAAAACCTACGAGTATAGTAGGTACAGACAGAATTTGAAATTAAAATTTTGAATACCTAAGTCCTAAACCTACGTAAGTTGTGTCAATGATTCTGGCTATATGTAGAGCTTAAAATGAGGTTTGGTGTAAAACAATACCAATACCCTTATGTCCCAAACTTAGATAAAATCTATCTCATCTAAAAAAACCCAGTGTGTCATTAGACATTATGTATGCAGTTTTGAACGCAGAATCTGGCCATGTCAAACAGTCTCTTATCAATCATTTTAACTTACCTACACTACACTAATTCTAGGTGTACCTACGATATGTACTTTACATTTTGCCAATAATAAATAATGTCGTTACTGGTCACCGTCTGTACTGTACTAATGGCTACCGACTCAAGATCAAGGGCAAGCCAGAGTCATTATCAAAGTATCCAATCAATCAATGAACGGTATTGAATCTGACCAATTATGCATTTATACTAAGGCTTGACTGCCAGGTGTTACTTCGCGTGGAATAGAGAACATAATATTATTTACATTTTTATCAGCGTGGAATTCAAAACATACCTTACTATGTATTTTCGATATTAAATATAAATCATTTAGATTACCAATTTGTCTCGATCTCATCAAAATGCAAATTGTATGGTCCCTTCACTAAGCCACGAATATTTTATTGTAAATGATCGGAAAACATTAAGTCATTTATTTCTCAAAAATTATGGAACCGATTTCTAATAAAACTTTTTTTTGATGCGCCCTGTACAATAAATCTTCATTATATTGCACTTACATATTTTGTTTATTTCCTACCAGTTAAAATAAAATCTTAACTTTTAAACATCTTAATGACATTTTCTCACCTTAATTTCTTGTGACTACATCATTACAATACAAGGGCACACAAAAAAAGTTTACGCTTACTCTTCCAAATATACGGTACCAAATGTCTCCATTGGCCACAAAAAACCCTCATCCATTCGAATTTTGCCTATCACTCAACAGGTACCAATTAACTTTTTACATTCGTAAAAAATATTGTGAAGGGAATCAATCGAGTTTGCAAGACAAAGGCTATGTGCCTTATGGCAGAATTAATTGTAGTGCCTAGTCGTTAGCACGCCTAGACAGACATTAAAATAAAAAAAATAAAGTGTCACTTTTAAAAAGTTGTGTTATTTTTTAATATTATGTTTGATGTTCTGAAGTCAAAATGGCGGCAATATTTAGCGGCATCGTTAGGTGAGTTTTAATTATTAACATTATTTTTGGTATAAGTTAAATAATCGTGATGTACCTACCTACGTATAGATTTTTAAAAAAAATATTTGTCGGATTATTTTCACAAATGTAATATCACAATTAAAATCAAACAAATGAAAGTTCCTTTCAAAAATCATTTACATTTTCCACAATCCAAAACTTTTCACGTAGGTGGCTTTAGTGGTTTAAGAAAATGTGTTGTGAATAGGTACTTATTATGGTTATAATATTGATGTATGAATCCTTAAATAAATATAAGATATAGTGTATCGATACAAAATAATTTAGATAGCAAAGAAATTATTTTATATTTTCGAAGATTAAGAAAATATTTTATTTTATCTGTTTAAAAAATCGGAGCTTTTTTCTAAATTTCTAAATTTTTATCACTGGGAATGAGTAAACTTAATGGCTTTAAATATTTAATAATTTTATTGAATTTAAAGGAATCGTTTCAATAATAGGTTTTTCTCTGAGCTCATAATACCTACCTAGTTTGATTATAAATATAATGATTGTGGCCAAATCTTTTCATCGAAGTTGTATAATGCTGCTCTTCATTAAGTTCAAAATATAACCCTGACAATCGATTTATGGCCGTGCATTATTATCATCGCCTTAATATATTCAATGCAAAATAAAACCGTGTTAACGATTATAATCTGATAACTTAAAGGAAATAATATGGATAAACCGGTTACCCTTCACGACTAGGCAGCAAAACTTAATAAATATTCAATGAATGTTGTAAGACTTGAACTTACAAATAGAGTACCTAAATAACTATTATTATAACTGCAATGGAATGAAGATAACAAAGTACCTACGTATGTAACACGAATCGTGTACAAGATTTTTGCGATTTCTGACACCTTAAATGTTCTCAAAGAGTCTTTCGATCTATGCATTCATGAAAAGTAGATATCGACAAGCACATAGCAAATTATTTGACTATTTGAGTATATTTTGGTGACAGTAGACAGATCTTAAAATATCTTTAAAAATATGTTTGTTTGCCTAAAATGTTTTTTTAAACTACACCGGTTAATGTACCTGCCCTTCAAACCCATTTCAAAAATCCAACTACATCATTCTTAGTAACCATCCATTGTACCTACCTAGCGTGTGTTTTGAGCTTATTTTAACGAACCCCATTATTTTAACAAACCTCATCTCTATTTTTTTTTTTTTTACACATCTATGCAACAGCAAGCTACGGCAGTCTGTGCACGGGGATGTCCATGGGCTGGACGTCGCCCGTGCTGCCGCAGCTGCGCGGACCCAACTCCCCGCTGCCGCACGAGCCCACGATACAGGAGGAGTCCTGGGTCGGATCGCTGCTCGTGCTGGGAGGACTACTGGGTGAGTAGCTTAGTTCACTGCACTCTATGCAACAGCAAGCTACGGCAGTCTGTGCACGGGGATGTCCATGGGCTGGACGTCGCCCGTGCTGCCGCAGCTGCGCGGACCCAACTCCCCGCTGCCGCACGAGCCCACGATACAGGAGGAGTCCTGGGTCGGATCGCTGCTCGTGCTGGGAGGACTACTGGGTGAGTAGCTTAGTTCACTGCACTCTATGCAACAGCAAGCTACGGCAGTCTGTGCACGGGGATGTCCATGGGCTGGACGTCGCCCGTGCTGCCGCAGCTGCGCGGACCCAACTCCCCGCTGCCGCACGAGCCCACGATACAGGAGGAGTCCTGGGTCGGATCGCTGCTCGTGCTGGGAGGACTACTGGGTGAGTAGCTTAGTTCACTGCACTCTATGCAACAGCAAGCTACGGCAGTCTGTGCACGGGGATGTCCATGGGCTGGACGTCGCCCGTGCTGCCGCAGCTGCGCGGACCCAACTCCCCGCTGCCGCACGAGCCCACGATACAGGAGGAGTCCTGGGTCGGATCGCTGCTCGTGCTGGGAGGACTACTGGGTGAGTAGCTTAGTTCACTGCACTCTATGCAACAGCAAGCTACGGCAGTCTGTGCACGGGGATGTCCATGGGCTGGACGTCGCCCGTGCTGCCGCAGCTGCGGGGACCCAACTCCCCGCTGCCGCACGAGCCCACGATACAGGAGGAGTCCTGGGTCGGATCGCTGCTCGTGCTGGGAGGACTACTGGGTGAGTAGCTTAGTTCACTGCACTCTATGCAACAGCAACCAAGGCAATTACATCAGTTAAAACGAATGGCGGGATAAATATTAATTAAAATGTCTAGCTCCAAACTCAGCTGGAAGCTTGTACTTTAGATGCTAGAGAGTGAATCGATATGTATATGCACATGTGTTTGACTACTTTTACATACATCCTGACGCGAATTCAAAGTCAGTAGTTGGGAAAATAAAGATTACTTTAGCGGGGTTCGAACCCGCGACCATCGCTTTTGTGGTTAGGAGTCACTATAACCATTGTACAATGTAGTTGCATATCAATATTTGAGCTCTATTGCAATTGTGTAAGCGAGCAACTCATCTAGTTGTATGAGGAGAATTTTATCTTATACCCACTCGTAAATAGGTACACACACAATGTTATACAGAATCTATTATTTTGTTAAAATACTTTTTTAGTCTATATTCTAGGGATGAACCGCTTAGAGTATGTTAAAAATATCTTATTATGACAAGTTACAATACGAAATTACTTTGTGAATTAACTTATTTATACCAGTAGATCTTAATATACTCGTAAAGTAGAAAACAGTCATCATCATCAAAAATCAATAACAGTTTAGTCCAGTCATTTTCTGTGCAATTAACGTCAGTGACAAGATTACATTCCCAATGTTGACCTTCATTTGTAAATTGAACGATATGAAAAAAATACAAATTGGTGTTTTTATAACCTGACCGATCTATGTTTATTGATCAAAGTAGCTACTTTGGTCCATTATTAGTTAAAAACAACAACAAAAGTTACTACAAACATTCATCATTTATTTTGGTTGTGTAAGGATGACTTCGATTATAATTTATCGATCATGGACATGGGCTGGCTGATATTGACGAAAATGTAGGTACATTTATATTGCGCCGAGTCGAGTTCGGTTTTTAAGTGTATTTTTTTTGTGTCTTTTCATTTATTCAATAACCATAGTCCATTTCACATGTGACATTTGACGGTTTAAAGGAACATCGACACTATTCAAAATCCCCAGAACCCTATGAAAAATCAAATAAACAGCTTGTGGAGCTTATTGCCTTGAAATAAAATTTAATTTCATAAGAGATGCCCTTCCTTCTTTGAGTCGTATTCCTCATAACTGAGGGTCGTGATCATTGTATAAAATGAAATACACAACAACTCTCTTGGCAACTTTAATGGAGTGGTTTGCAATGCAGAGCCGTAAATAGCCTTATAAGCGCCCGGTGCGAGCTCACAAAACTGCGCCCCTAGCGAGCTCACAAAACTGCGACCTTTTTTTTTTTTTTTTTACTTGAAAGTCGGTCATTTCTGCGCCCCTCCAGGGTGCGAGCTCACAAAGCTGCGACCTTTTTTTTTTACTTGAAAGTCGGTCATTTCTTCGCCCCTCCAGGGTGCGAGCTCACAAAGCTGCGACCTTTTTTTTTTTTTTTTACTTGAAAGTCGGTCATTTCTAGGGGAGCGAGCTCACAAAGCTGCGACCTTTTTTTTTTTTTACTTGAAAGTCGGTCATTTCTGCGCCCCTCCAGGGTCTGCGCCCTGTGCCTGGGCACCGCTGGCACCGCCCTATTTACGGCACTGTTGCAATGGCAAAGGCTTTCTCCATTTCACACTCTAACTCGGAGTGTGTAGGTTTCTTCACGATGTTTTCTTTCACCGTAAGAGATTATCTTAGCTGAAATGGACCATAGTAACAACGATGATAATTTCGCTTTCCAGGTCCACTCATAACGGTCCCCCTCTCGAAGTACGTAGGCCGTCGCTGGCTGATCATCGGCTCGAGCCTGCCGCTGCTGCTGGGCTGGCTGCTGGCGGGCGTGGCGGCCAGCCTGCCGACGCTGTACGCCGCGCGCCTGTGCTGGGGCTGCGCCACCGGCATGCAGTTCGCGACCATACCCATCTACATAGGGGAGATCGCTGAGGTAGGTAAGACGGGCGCATTAGTCTAGTGGTCAGAGACCCTGGCTACAAAACGGTCCCGCTCTCGAAGTACAGTCATGAGCACCAACATGTATACAAACACATTCAAATATGAACTTTACTGCTTTGACATAAGAGTCGATGTGTATGACGATGTGTACCTATACATGTAGGTGCTCATGACTGTACGTAGGCCGTCGCTGGCTGATCATCGGCTCGAGCCTGCCGCTGCTGCTGGGCTGGCTGCTGGCGGGCGTGGCGGCCAGCCTGCCGACGCTGTACGCCGCGCGCCTGTGCTGGGGCTGCGCCACCGGCATGCAGTTCGCGACCATACCCATCTATATAGGCGAGATTGCTGAGGTACGTCACTTAAGACGGGCCCGTGTGTCTAGTGGTCAGACACCCTGGCTACCTGAGCTGGCTACAAAACGGTCCCCCTCTCGAAGTATATAGGCCGTACCCATCTACATAGGAGAGATAGATGAGGTAAGTCACTTTAGACGAGCCCGGTGGTCTAGTGGTCAGAGAATTTAGCTACCTGAGCTGGCTACATAAGGGTCCTCCTGTCGAAGTACATAGGCTGGCGCTACCCATCTACATAGGAGAGATTGCTCAGGTACCTTAAGACGGGCGCATTGGTATAGTAGTCAGAGACACTGGCTATATAACGGTCCCCCTCTCGAAGTACGTAGGCCGTCGCTGGCTGATCATCGGCTCGAGCCTGCCGCTGCTGCTGGGCTGGCTGCTGGCGGGCGTGGCGGCCAGCCTGCCGACGCTGTACGCCGCGCGCCTGTGCTGGGGCTGCGCCACCGGCATGCAGTTCGCGACCATACCCATCTACATAGGCGAGATTGCTGAGGTAGGACTTATGACGGGCGCAATAGTCTTCTAGTGGTCAGAGACCCTGGCTACTTGTGCTGGCTACAAAACGGTCCCCCTCTAAACTGCAACGGAATCTCTTAAGAGACGGCTAACGCCTTGTTTATGCTTGATAAATGGGGGATCTACATAGAAGAGATTGCTGAGGTAGGACGCGCCTGAGAGACTTCGTGTGACGGATTGTGATGGGGTCTTCTTAAAAGGGTGTGAAGAGAAGAATTCTCTCGTGTCAGGCCCTTCTCCTTGTAATGGGGGCTCACTACCGCGGGCGGACGGGCTCAACGCATGCAAGATCATGCGTCTATTGGTTACGATGATGTCTCGTACTATTCGAATAGCTCCAGGACAAACAGGAGCTAAGTTATGACCGTTTTTATTTTTCCAAGGCGGACAAGATGGACGGTCGCCATCAAGCAGGCTGTACACTAGTTTGTCTCAGTCACAGTAATTGTATTAAACACTATTCCAGGACTCGATCCGCGGGTCGCTGAGCGCGCTGTTCCTGCTGTTCATCAACGTTGGCTTCCTGCTCGCGTACGCCATCGGGCCCTTCGCCTCGTACTGGGGGCTCACTGCCGCCGGCGGGGTACTGTCCCTGCTCTACGTGCCCTTCTCCTGGAGTATACCGGAGTCGCCCCTTCTTACTAGTCACTTGGCACGCCACAATATCTCGAGAACATTCTAGAATGTCGCTGATGCTGAGTTACTCGTATTAATTAGGCAACGAACCTCTTCCTGCCGAGGTTATTCCGGGAGACATTGCTAGTAGTTCTAGGTTCGTTCTTGGTAGTCTACACACGAGTGGTCCTCTAGGGTTCCACGCGTCTTATAGCTTGGTTTAAAGTCGCCGTTACCGAAAACGGTACGGAAATGATGATAATGGCAACGATTATGTGTCGTATGGAGTCTAGTCTAAGAATTGAAGTTAGAATCTAATCGAGCAGCTCTATGACAAACAGGGGCCAAGATATGACCGTTTTTATTTTTCCAAGATGGCGGACAAGATGGACGCTTGCCATCAAGCAGGCCTTACACTAGTTTGTGACAGTAGTTGTATTAAATTCTATTCCAGGACTCGATCCGCGGGTCGCTGAGCGCGCTGTTCCTGCTGTTCATCAACGTGGGCTTCCTGCTCGCGTACGCCATCGGGCCCTTCGCCTCGTACTGGGGGCTCACTGCCGCCGGCGGGGTACTGTCCCTGCTCTACGTGCCCTTCTCCTGGAGCATACCGGAGTCGCCCCTTCTTACTAGTCACTTGACACGCCGCAATATCTCGAGAAGATTCTAGAATGACGCTGACTTAAACCTCTCATGTGTAGAAAGTTTCTCGTATTCATGAGGCAACGAACCACTTCCTACCGATGTTTTTCCGAGAGCCGTAGCTAGTGGTTCTAGGTTCGTTCTTGGTAGTCTAAGCACGGGTGATCCCCTGGTGTTGCACGCGTCTAATGGCTATGATGATGTCTCGCATGTACTCTAGCCTAAGCCAGGAAGTTAGGAACTAATCGAGCAGCTATAGGACAATCAGGAACCGAGCTATGACCGTTTTTATTTCTCCAAGATGGCGGACAAGATGGACGCTTGCCATATACTTGTTTACGGTCTTCTACCGTCTTTGAGTCGTCAACTTTGCCTCCTGTATAGCTCTGACGGTATTGATCAGGCAATGATCTCCTCCAGGACTCCATCCGCGGGTCGCTGAGCGCGCTGTTCCTGCTGTTCATCAACGTGGGCTTCCTGCTCGCGTACGCCATCGGGCCCTTCGCCTCGTACTGGGGGCTCACTGCCGCCGGCGGGGTACTGTCCCTGCTCTACGTGCCCTTCTCCTGGAGCATACCGGAGTCGCCCTTCTACCTAGTTTGGAAGGGTGAGTGAAGTTGATAGATTACAAAATAATATGTTTTAAACAATTAAGACTAATGCTACTATGTGCCACTATTGTGAATTTGTTAATCTCTTATGGACATTAGTGATGGTAAAACATCAGGTGGGCTAGCCATGATCAGATTTTGCGAGAGCGAAATATCGCTATCGTCGCGAATTATCGCTCCCGCACACGAAGTATTTGTGTGAGCGGAATGGAGATATAAGTCGCGACGAAAACGATATATTCGCTCGCGCGAAATGGCATCTTGGCTAGGTCCCCAGATGACCTTTATAACAGTCTTTCTCACTTTTACATGATGGGTACGTGTTACCCGCCCCGGCTTCTCAACTGAAAGCCATCAAAATCCCTTCCATAATTTCTACGATCAAAGTTTAAACATACTCACTCATATCATACATGGGGGCATGTAGACGAGAAGCGACTATGTATTCACCGACTTCAAGTCTGGAGTTACTTCATTGGGATTATTGTTTTTCATGCTACTCCGAGGTAGTGAATAAAACTCTTGTTGTTCCCAAACAGGCCGTTCAGAAGAAGCCTCAGAAGTCCTACAGAAACTGCGTGGCACATCTAAAGCGGGAGTGCAAGCTGAACTGGAAGGCCTGCAGGCAATGGTGGCGCGCGAGTTCAAGGAAGAACCTAAGATCAGCGATCTCTGGGCTACGAGAGGAAATGTCAAAGCGTTGGGTAAGTAGTCGTGCCTCATAGCCCACGTGGCAAGTAAGGTCGCTAGAGCTCATTTGGGGAGAGTATGGGGTCTTAAAGGCAGTTACATCATAGTTTATCTAATTTAGATAAAGCAATGGAGATGACGCATACATATAAATCATGAAGTATTTTTTTATGGTTTATCAGCCAAATTGAAAAAACGCAACCCATGTCTGTCTGTCCGCCAGTACCTATGTCAGAGTCACCAACTAAGTATACCGTTAAAACTTGGTGTTGATGTATTCTGGGAACGCATTTGGATTTTCACAAGTAAATAGAAAAAAAATGGTGTTTCCAATAGTTAGAAAAACTCAAAAATGATTTTTCATTAATCTGAAACATGTGGGGTGTGAGGTATGGATAAATCTTCAAAAATGATGTTGAACTTTATAAAAATAGTTTTCTAAAGTAAATAGTTTGCGCGAGCACACTTCCAAAAGTGTGCCGTTTTTTCCAGTTTGGACATTTTAGAAGAAAATTGCAGGTATGCACACAACATCACATAAGACGAAACACTTTGGACTTGTGACACCCATAATTATGTCAGGACACCTAAGAGCATAAGAGTTGTGTTTTACAGGAATTTGCGTATTCCTGGCGATGCTGCTGCAGCTGTCAGGCATCGACGTGCTGCTCTTCTACATGGAGGAGCTGCTGGTCAAGATCCGCTCCAACATCTCCGCTGCACACGGCACCATCATCATGGGCGTCGTGCAGGTAACACTTTTATTTTTGTAATAGTGTGCGTCGGTCTTACATGACCTTATTGCTCCAGCTCCCTTCCCAACTAGACGCGGTGAGGGCTTTCACCCTTTCATTGTTAATATTCCTACTTCTCGCACGAAGCTATTTGCTTCTTCATTCATCATGCGGACTGCTAAGGAGTGGAACTCACTGCCGTGTTCTGTGTTTCCCGAACGATATATTCTTGATGTCTTCAAGACTAGAGTGAACAGGTACCTATCTATTAGACAAGCGTGCTCCATCTTAGGCCTCATCTACACTTTCTATCAGGTGTGATCGAGGTCAAATGCAAGTCTATTGGAAGTGAAGTCCAGACGCGAGGGCAACTGGTGCAACGTGACATAAGGGACGCAGCATCAGTTACCCCCACTTTGCCGGCCCACAAAGTGCCTCTTCACGCCTCGTTTAAAGGACTCTATGCCATAGGAAGGAGGGAACACGTATGCAGGGAGATTATTCCCCCTATTGGAATCTTCATCCTAGCGCCTCTCCCGGTTGCATCATTGGCCATTGCCCCAGGGTATGCTACGACTATGATCCTGAATTGACCGGCCTAGTTATTGCAAATGGAGCGACGTCAATGGAATGTCGTATTTGACGACCCGCTTGGTGTAGTGGTCAAGAAGTTGACTATTAGACCAAGAGGTCGAATGTTCGATCCCCGCAATTGTTTATCTATTGATATTTGTGCATGAACATGTCTGTTTGTCTTGGTCTTCTGGGTGTTATATGTATATATTTACACGCGGAATTCGAACCCACGACCTGCGAGGCTCTAACCATTACTCCACGGAAACAGTGAACATTACAGCTGGAATTTTCCAGCTTATTTCGTTTAAGCTTGCCCACACTCCGGATAAGGTTGAGACTCCAGCAAAGAGATGTGTGGAGCGGAGATGTGTGGTAAGCAGCCAATAAGATTTTATGCTCAACACGTGACCCTCTCAGCATTGAAATCCTATTGGCTTCTTGCGACACATCTCAGCTCAGCTTCACATATCTCCGCTTTGGTGGAGTCTCATTCGGAATCTCTGTTTTGTCTCCCTTTACTCTTCATTGTCCAGGAACTGCTGATTTATTTTCCCATAAATCGTTTTATGCAGGTGGTAACGAGCTGCATTACTCCACTGGTGGTAGACCGACTGGGCAGGAAACTATTGATGTGGACCACGTCTCTTGGACTCACCATATTCCTTGTAAGTTGTTTTTAGCTACTTTCCATCATCATCATCATCATCCTAGCGATTCTCCCGGTTTTATACTCGACCATAGACTATTTTGGATCGTAGTCGGGACCAACGACTTAACGTGAAGCAAAACATAACCATTTGAAGCATGGAATCATCATTTTTATGCGACAATCAGGTGACTCAAGCAAGCCTGCAATGTCCTAACCAAACTGGGGAAACCAAAAGTGAAAGTGTTTCCCGCGGAATTCGCACCCACGACCTCCGAGGTTTTGAGCACAGCGCTCTAACCACTACACCATGGCGGAAGTTCATGTTTCTAAAAACATTAATTCGTTCGTGGATGTTACACCTAGGATAAGATTAACCTATAACTGAAACAATAAATGATAGGTATTTAATTTGATTTGATGGCTGTCTGGTTAAGATATACCTATATCTTGCATTGGTTCAGTTCCTGATAGGCGTGTACGCACTCCTCGACTCGCACTACAAGCTGAACGTGGCGCCGGTCGCCTTCCTGCCGCTGCTCTGCCTCATCGTCTACATGATTCTCTTCACGCTTGGTGAGTACCCACTTTCTCAATTTTTGTAAAGGTATCTGTAGAATTTTCTTTTCAATTTCACAATTCAAACTATTGCCTGGAGCCAAGCCTTAAATACCCCCCCCCCCTGTCCTTGTCACAAGTGGTAACTTTCTGTGTATGTAACTGGTGTGAGGACACACGTTTTGCAATTTCAATTAAAACATCAGTTCCGGAATTTGTTTTATTTTCATTTCAAAGAAGTACTTTTTTTATGAAACTACATTATAAAGAAAACGAAGAGGAAAAACCCTGAGCTAGCGTGTCGCATGATGGTAAGCAACCACCGCTGCCCATGGACATCCGCGACACCAGAGGTATCGCCGATGCGTTGCCTGCCTTTAGGATCCCGTACCCTCTCCAACTGAGCTCTGGCGACCTTACTCACCAGCAAAAAAATAGAATAGAATCACTACATAGTATAAAACAAAGTCGCTTTTTCTGTCATGTTGTCCCTATGAACGCTTAAATCTTTAAAACTACGCAACGGATTTTGATGCGGTTTTTTTTAATAGATAGAGTAACTCATGAGGAAGGTTTTTATGTACAAATAGTGGACAAGTAGGTACCACGGGCGAAGCCGGGGCGGGCCGCTAGTAGAATATAAAATGTTTATTTGGCACAATAATTAAGAATACAATAACGAAAATCACAACAGTTGCGACGTGCTACTTTAATGTGGTCTTCTGTAAGGAGGAGGTACTTCCCCAGACGAGCGGCTCATTCAAGTGGAAGTTCCACAAAGCTAGAGCTAGAAAAGAAGACCTCTCTTGAAAAAAAAGTAAAAAAATCCAGTCTGATTGATAAATTTAGACAAAAATGTTATTTGTTTTTCAGGTGTGGGCCCAGTCCCCTGGATCCTGGTGGCGGAGATGTTCCCGGTGAAGACCAAGTGCCTGGCCAGCGGCATCGCCTCCTTCATGTGCTGGCTCGCCGGGTTCATATGGACTAGGTGAGACTTCCTATTGAGTTCCTCTGTTGCCCAAGGTCCAGTCAGAGTCAGATAGTGATACAGTAATACCCCGACTTACGCTACCCCGACTTACGCGAATTCGGAGATATGCGGTTTTCGGCTGCCTCGCTCTGCCCTTAAAACTCCACGGAAACTGAACATTGATATGTTCAATTTCCGTGGAGTTTTAAGTGCGCAGTGCGTTTTACAAATATATTTTTATTATGTCATTTAAAAGAGGCATTTCAGCCTAAATAGAAAAGAAAAACAAGAGCTAACAATTGACAAGGTTAAATTGGTAAAATTAAAGAAATCCTTTGGTTCATTTTCGTAACTAATCTTTCGTAACCAGCTACGAAAACGGAATTTTTTTCTTACTTTCGTTACCGGCTACGAAAACGGAAATAAATTGTCGTTTTCGTAGCCAAGTTTCGTAACCAGCTACGAAAGGAGACTTTTTTTTCCATTTTCAACCCTGGTTATCAATAAGGAATATTTTGTCCAGTTTCGTAGCTGTGTCTTGTAACCAGTTAGTAAAAAAAACAAATTTTCAAAAACAAACAAACTTTATTGTAAATAAACAAACAACTAAAAAAAGTTATTGCAAAAAAATAACCTAATTGTAAATAAACAAAAAAACAAAATTCACCTTATCTATATCTATAAAACTCAAAGGTGACTGACTGATTGCTGACTGACTGACTGATTACATAGTGATCTATCAACGCACAGCCCAAACCACTGGACAGATCTGGCTGAAATTTGGTATGCAGGTAGATGTTATGACTTAGGCATCCGCTAAGAAAGGATTTTGATTAATTTAACCCCCAAGGGGGTAAAAAAGGGGATGAACGGTAGTATGAAACTTTGTCAATTTTAAACCTATCGGGCTGATATTTTGCATACATAAAGCTACTATGACGTAGACATCGCCTCAGCAATCATATTTATAAATTCTAACCCCAAGGGGGTAAAATAGGGGATGAACGTTAGTATGTAACTTGTGTCAATTTTTAACCGATTGGGCTGAGACTTTGCTTTCATAAAGCTACTATGACGTAGGCATCACCTAATCAATGGGATTGATAAATTCCAACCCCAATGGAGTAAAATAGGGGATGAACGGGAGTACAAAACATTGTCATTTTAACCGATCAGGCTGAGACTTTGCATTCATAAAGCTACTATGACGTAGGCATCGCTTAAGAAAATATGTTGATAAATTCCAACCCCCAAAGGGGGACAAATAGGGGATGAAAGTTAGAACGGAACTATGTAATTTTTTTACCGATCGGGCTGAGACTTTGCGTTCATAAAGATAAAGTGTCGTGAGCATCCCGTTTTAAAGATTATTTGAAAATTCCACCCCTAGCGGGAAAAATAGGTGATAAAGTAACCGAAATCCACGCGGACGAAGTCGCGGGCGCCCGCTAGTTGTGAATAAACAAAAAACTAAATAAAAGTTATTGTAAAAAAAATACCTAATTGTAAATAAACAAAAAACAAAATTCATCTTATTGTGAATAAACAAAAAACATAAATAAATTTATTGAAAAAAAAACAAAATTCATCTTCTTGTTAGTAAACAAAAAACATAAATAAACTTATTGAAAAAAAAAACAAAATTCATCTTATTGTGAATAAACAAAAAACATAAATAAACTTATTGAAAAAAAACCAAAATTCATCTTATTGTGAATAAACAAATAACATAGTAAATATTTGATTAATAGATATGACACTTAGTGTCATTCAATTTTATTATAATTTAAATTGGCCAGTAGGCATATGTCTGGCCAGTGTACCATAGATCTAACATAATTATGATAGATCTATAACCACATAAGAAAATGGAAAAAAATATGAGGACAGCTACGAAAATGGACAAAATATTCCTTATTGATAACCAGGGTTGAAAATGGAAAAAAAAGTCTCCTTTCGTAGCTGGTTACGAAACTTGGCTACGAAAACGACAATTTATTTCCGTTTTCGTAGCCGGTTACGAAAGTAAGAAAAAAATTCCGTGTTCGTAGCTGGTTACGAAAGATCAGTTACGAAAATGAACCAAACCAAAGAAATGCGTACGTATGAGCAAAACACTGAACGATATGTTTCACTAGACCCAGTTGAATCGGTGAATCAAAATGACAATTGTAAACTTAACAGAAGGACTCATTTCAATTGAAGAGGGAATACCAATTTTAGGAAATAAAAAACGACTGCCTTGAAGAACACGTTTCTACTGCAAAAAGGAGATTAAAAAACTGCTGGTATGCTACGAGGAAATATTTTCGTGAGAAAAAGAAAATCTTCACTTCTCAGGCAACATTGTAGGAATACCTATATGAAGCCGTGGACATTAAAATTACTTCGGTTTAGAGTACTTTATTCATTACAATGTAAATCTTTTTATTGTTAGACATACACTTTATCAATTTTTTGTTCTAAATTATTGTTTTCTCTAAACCCTGGTCCCGACTAAACAAACTTTATATGTATTTGTATGAAAAGTTGAACCCCGACTTACGCGAATTCGACTTACGCTGTAATCGCTCGGTCCCACCTATCGCGTAAGTCCGGGGTATTACTGTACTAAAGTAAAGTAAAGTATCAGCCTATTTATGTCCCACTGCAGGGCAAAGGCCTCCATCAATTGAAATAATGTTATCGTTATAAAGATGGGTTTTGGCTTAATCACCACGCTTGCCAAATGCGGATAGGTGATCACAAACCCGGGCTGTGTTCAGAAAAATCAACGCAAAGTTTGCCCGACCTGGGAATCGAACCCAGGACCTCGAGACCAAGGCCCGTCCTACACCTCGACTCTTATGCCAAAGCAGTAAAGTTCATATTTCAATGTGTTTGTATACATGTAAATGCTCATGATGTAGGCACAAGGTTTCCATATTGTAGTCAACATTCTTACCGTTCAAAAAGTCACATACATTCAAAATATTGTAAAGATTGGTTCAGTCAAAACTACGAGTATCTATCAGACGCTGACTGCCCACCAGTCTAGTTCACCTGGGTGAATGGGGAATTATTTCTTCCTGTAGTCCCCCTTCCTGAAGGCATCGTAAGAAGTGACATTGATTTCCGAGGGGAGCTTTCTTCTGAGCGTAGGTACTACTGGTCACCATACTGTAGTCACCAACCCGTCTGCCCAGCGTGGTGACTATGACCATAACCTCTCATCTGAGGGAGGACTATATCAAGCAGTGGGCGCTGATGATGATGATTTAATAACTTGTTACACTTAAGCTATTTGTTCCTGAAGTTGAAGAAATCTCCGAATGACGGTATGTTATTCTTATTTAATGCTAGCTGACCCGACAGACTTCGTCGTCCTGTCAAAAAATGTGTAATCTGGCAGGGCTGTTTTTAGGGTTCCGTAGCCAAAATGGCAAAAAAACGGAACCCTTATAGATTCGTCATGTCTGTCTGTCTGTCTGTCCGCCAGTCTGTCACAGCCACTTTTTTCCGAAACTATAAGTACTATATTGTTGAAACTTAGTGATGGGATGTATTCTGTGAACCGCAACAAGGTTTTCACACGAAAATAGAAAAAAAATAAAAACAGTGGGGGGTCCCCATAGTCAGAACTGAAACTCGAAATATTTTTTTTCATTGAACATATACGTGTGGGGTATCTATGAATAGGCCTTTAAAAATTATATTAAGGTTTCTAATGTCACTTTTTTCTAAAGTGAATACTTTGCGTGACAGACCCTTCCAAAGTGGAAAAAAGGGTGTCCCCCCCCCCCTCTAACTTCTAAAATAAGAGGATGATAAAACTGAAATTATTATATAATGTACATAAAAACTACCAACGAAAATTGGTTCGAACGAAATCTATTCAGTAGTTTTTTTAATGCGTCAAAAATAGAATTTGTACGGAACCCTCAGTGCGGGAGTCCGACTCGCACTTGGGCGATTTTTATTTTTTCTCGCCGTAAGAACCATCGTTGGACTTCAACGAATTTTTTAAAAAAAGAATTGCAAAATTTGTCCAGGCGTTGTTGATTTATGCGCTTACCAACATATTTTGCGATTCACTTGTATATTATAGACTAGCGGCCGCCCGCGGCTTCGTTCGCTCGGATTTTTGTTTATCTCATGGAAGCATTTTATCAGGGTAAAAAGAGAAAGATCCTTTAATCTTAGTCAGCCCAAACCCTGCCCGCACACCAAATTTCATCAACATCCGTTCAGTAGTTTCAGCGTTATTGACGGACAAACATCCAAACAAACTAACGATCACATTTATAATATTAACTAGCCGCCACCCGCGACTCCGTCCGGGTGTATTTTGGTTTCCGCACACACTGCACAAAAAAAGAGGAACGAAACTTTTAAAAAATTTGTAAGTTTTTGTACCAATTTCGTTTGGGAATATTTTATCAAATAAAATTTTATAAAACTGCAAATATCTCGAGAACTATGCGTCGTACGTAAAATCTGATGACATTTTTGATCCCCTTTTAAGAAAACTCATTAGATAATTTTGACCTATCCGATGACCTCACCCAAAAACGTCAAGGACGAGGTTGACTTTTTATCTGCATTAAAAATCAATTCAGTTTCGTTGACAACTTTACATTATTATTGATTGCAGGTGTGTCGAACATGGAGTAGAGAGTAAATTAAATAAATAAATAAAAATAAAGCTAGATACTATGTATGTGGGTGCTAAAAAAATCCAAGGTTGGGATGACCATAGAGCTTGTCAGCAGTGGCCTACGATACGCTGATGATGATGAGTGCCAAAAAGAAAACCCCAAAATAACAACAGTTTCGCAAAGAGGAACAGAAACTTTTAAAAATTGGTACCAATTTCGTTTGGGAATTTTATAAATAAATTTTTATAAAACTGCAAATATCTCGAAAACTATGCGTCGTACGTAAAATCTGATGACATTTTTGATCCCCTTTAAGGAAAACCCATTAGATATTTAAGACCTATCCGATGACCTGACCCAAAAAGGTCAAGGACGAGGTTGACTTTTTTTTAATCTGTTTTGATGCTGACGTTGGTGCTGATTGCTTACTGCAGCTCTGTCGTCTAAGAAGAAGTATAGATTTAAATATGTATATAGTTGTTACGGAATAGACGACAGAGTTGCAGTAAGCAATCGGCACCAAAGTCAGCATCAAAACAGATTAAAAAAAGTCAACCTCGTCCTTGACCTTTTTGGGTGAGGTCATCGGATAGGTCTAAATTATCTAATGGGTTTTCCTAAAAGGGGATCAAAAATGTCATCAGATTTTACGTACGACGCATAGATTTCGAGATATTGGCAGTTTTTAAAAAATTTATTCGATAAAATATTCCCAAATGAAATTGATATTTACCAACTTTTTAAAAGATTCGTTCCTCTTTGCGAAACTGTTGTTATTTTGGTGTTTTCTATTTGGCACTCATCATCATCAGCCTATCGAAGGCCACTGCTGACAAGCTCTATGGTCATCCCAACCTTGGATTTTTTAGCACCCGTATACATAGTATCTAACTTTATTTTTATTTATTTATTTAGTTTACTTTCTACTCCATGTTCGACACACCTGCAATCAATAATAATGTAAAGTTGTCAACGAAACTGAATTGATTTTTAATGCAGACAAAAAGTCAACCTCGTCCTTGACCTTTTTGGGTGAGGTCATCGGATAGGTCTAAAATACCTAACGGGTTTTCTTAAAAAGGGATCAAAAATGTCATCAAATTTTACGTACGACGCATAGATTTCAGTTTTATAAAATTTTATTTGATAAAATATTCCGAAACAAAATTGGTACCAATTTTTTAAAAGTTTCGTTCCTCTTTGCGAAACTGTTGTTATTTTGGGTTTTTCTGTTAGGTACTCATGATCAGCCTATCGAAGGCCACTGCTGGATATAGGCCTCCTCTTACTATCGCCATGTCGTCCTAACCTTGAGTATTTAAGCACCCATAAAGTATCTAGCTTAATTTTTACCAATAATTCCTGAGATTAGCGCGTTCAAACAACAAACAAACAAATTCTTCAGCTTTATACATTAGTATAGATAAAATAATTTGTTATTCTTGAACGCACTAAACCACATTTCCCCAGGTTCTTCCGCGAAGTAGCAGCGTCGTACGGCATCTACACAGCGTTCTGGATACTAGCTGTGTGCTGCGGCATCGGCTTCGTGTTCTCCGCCACGCTCCTGCCAGAGACTAAGGGGAAGACCTTCGATGAGATCCAGGACATGCTTAATAACAGGTCAGGAGTTGCTAATTTGGAGAAAGTCTTGTCAGTAAAGTAGAGTATCAGGTTATTGTCCCTCTGCAGGGCAAAGGCCTCCAGAATTTGAAATGATGTTTTCGTTACTAAGACTGGTTTTGACCTAATCACCACGCTTGCCCAACCCGGGCTGTGTTCTTTTTAATTTTTTTTTCCCGACCCAGGAATCGAACCCAGGACCTCAAGGCCACGGCCCGGTGTAATTAATTATGAAGCGTTAACCATTTTTTTATCAAAATACAAATTAGATCCGAGGATTAAGTACAAAATATAAAGGAAAATTTTGAAGCGATTTCTGTAATTTCTACTACTCAAACCTTAAATGGTATTAAATGGCTGTATGATCCATAGATTGGCATGATATTTTTTTGCTGACTCAGTTTTTTGCCAAAATCTGTGAACGGTGCTCAGAATATCTTAAAACGTTACGTATTTGACACCGATTATAGTCCTTTGAATCTCATCTCAAAAATCCACCCTGTATAACGACAACTTAAAGCAACAAACTCCCCTAGCTCCCATTTTAGTAAAATTTTATAATCAGAATTGATCACCTATTAATTTTTTTTTTTCAGGGACCGTGAGCCGAAACCAGTGGACGTTTAGTCATAATTCACAACACAGATTCAATAATTAGACTAATTTATTAGCTTTAGGCGATATTACTAATGTAAATAAATGTTAAAGATATGGATCTTTTATTTTACATAGTGTGTTATTAAGGGCGCCTTGGACCAATTATATTTATATACAGATTTTACCATTGAGGAAGTTGTGGGCCTTCCACTCGTTGGATATTTTGTAACCCTATATTAATTAATTTATTGGACAAAACCAGATTTAGTTAATATCTGTTAGTATACAATGAGGGTTTTCCATACCAAAATACCCTCTGGATAAAATAAAATGCACTACAGGTATATTTTTACAAGTAAGGATTGGTACCCTCTGAATAAAAGATTATTATTATGTGAATCTCATCGCGTCAGCAATTGGTTACATACAAAAATTATAATCGAACAATTGCAATAGTTTTTCCAAGTAGAAGACCTAAAACTCCCCAATTATTTTCTATTATACAAAAATTAAATACTTAGTAAATGCCAAATTAATAATCACACAGTAAGATTTCACAAATAATTCAATTTTAACATTCAAACTTTTCATCAACGATTACACATATTTACTTATTGATTTTCCAACAAATGCTCGCCCATTGAGAAAAAAGTGCCGACTCTAAGGTATTAAGTTGAATATATTCCCAGAGACACCATAATATACTTTTTACATCAGTTACGATGAGATAAAAAAGTATTAAAGAATCATATTCATAAGATACTAGTTTGTAAACTTTTCAACGGCATTTTATTTACACTTATGAATGCTAATACTTTTGTCAGAATCAAATGGTGTCGATTTAACGATTCTCACATAAGCGCTTGTAAAATTATCTTGCTTACTTGCAAAATTGACAACTAAATCCTTTTAACTGACAAAAGTTTATGATGGAATATGTAGGTTTACGAGCTTCATAGCTTATATTTTTCGTGAAAAGCTCTGTAGCCTCTGCTTGCATACATTGTGAGAGGAATACATTTATTTATAACATAAATAGCCATGGTGCCACTGTGAAAATCCTTTACAAACTCTTGTGAAATGTGCTATAGTACAATTTACGATTCAAGTCGCCCTTACAGAATCAAACCAAACTTATAACCTCCTTCTAGCTTATCTCAACTCGAGGGGAAATTGATACGAAATGTCCTTCAATTAAAATAATAATAAAAATTAAGTATTATTGTCAAGATATAAAACATGAGAGAAGCTAGTACTAAAACTAAATAGTACCACCCCTAGATTATAAATTATTCAATTATTGTAGTTATGATTCTTTTTAAATTGGATGTGAAGCACCATTGAAGTCCTATGTAACTAAAGCTATAGGATTCTTAACACTGGAAACATATTATTTGGAATTATTTATTGAAAATAACCCCAGATTCATAAGACAAAGGTTAATTTTTCCAACCAAATAATATTGGTGAAAACCAAAGTCTGGCCAATCATGTAAATCCAAAGCTGTAACGCCATCTACCGGACATTTCACACCAAAAACCCAACCAGCAACATCAAACATGAAAACTCAACTCTAGCTCATAAAAACAAATTATAAAACGCGATACAATATTTATTTAATCTATAATCTTACAATATAACTTTATTCAAAATACATTCATGTAACTGCACGCTTATCTCTGGAACTGGAGGGGACAGATTCGGAGTCCTAGCGTATCTTTTCCAATCTCAGCGACTCCGCAGACTTGGCAGAGTTTACCCTTGTGCTCGGGTAAGAAGGAAGCTCCGCATAGAGGGCACTTCTCCTCTGGTTTTCCTCTGTAGATAGGTTTGTAGCTTATACCGCAGATGTTGAAAGGATTATGCTCGTCGTACAGAAGCTGGTGCTCATCCGTTGGCGTTTTTTCGCAAGCCTGCAATATTTTTCTGGCTTGCTGAGCGACTTCGGGTCTCGGGCCGAGCTCGAGAAGTCTCCTGGCGAAGGAAGCGGCGGTACGGAAGTTCTTCAGCTTGAAGAACATGTTGAGAGCTGTCCGGAGAGTCAGGATCTGGTGCACGGGCTGCAGCTTGCAGTGAGTGAAGTATGCCGCCATTTCGCACGTACGCTTCTGCTCGTCGAGGGTGTTTTTGGGCATCGCTGGAAGGAGAGAAATTATAATGTTTAGCGCAATTTTTAAGTATTCTAAAATTAGTTTATGTCATGGGAGAATTTCTGAATAAAATATACCTCTTTCTGAAATCTTTCTTCTGACAAGAATTTGTGTCATATTTTGTAATTTTTGTCTAGTCCACTTTTATGTTACCATTCCCTGCTACTCTCCCTGGTCTAAATGCTCAGCTAGCCACTCTAGCTTATATACCTTACCTTTCACAGCAGGTAACTTTTCTATATTTCTTCTCTTACGTGTAGGGAGGGACCACCTACTATGCTCCAGCTTACTCCTGACCCAACTGCTCATATGCCTTCTCCATCTATGACCCAAGCTGCAAAAAATCTTGGCAGCTAAAGTCTAGCAGATAGCTCCCCTATACCCCACCTACTCTAGAAAAGCACTAGTCTCTCCTTGGCTTCTCCTGTCACTACTCCTCACCTTTCCTCTGCGTCTCCATCTGCAGCCCCAGCAGGTACTCGCGGCAGATGGCCAGCAGCTGCGTGGCCTCGGTCAGCTCGCTCTTGCCGTCCACGTGCAGCAGAGGCACGTGATCCCTCCCTGGCTCCTGTCACTACTCCTCACCTTTCCTCTGCGTCTCCATCTGCAGCCCCAGCAGGTACTCGCGGCAGATGGCCAGCAGCTGCGTGGCCTCGGTCAGCTCGCTCTTGCCGTCCACGTGCAGCAGAGGCACGTGATCCCTCCCTGGCTCCTGTCACTACTCCTCACCTTTCCTCTGCGTCTCCATCTGCAGCCCCAGCAGGTACTCGCGGCAGATGGCCAGCAGCTGCGTGGCCTCGGTCAGCTCGCTCTTGCCGTCCACGTGCAGCAGAGGCACGTGATCCCTCCCTGGCTCCTGTCACTACTCCTCACCTTTCCTCTGCGTCTCCATCTGCAGCCCCAGCAGGTACTCGCGGCAGATGGCCAGCAGCTGCGTGGCCTCGGTCAGCTCGCTCTTGCCGTCCACGTGCAGCAGAGGCACGTGATCCCTCCCTGGCTCCTGTCACTACTCCTCACCTTTCCTCTGCGTCTCCATCTGCAGCCCCAGCAGGTACTCGCGGCAGATGGCCAGCAGCTGCGTGGCCTCGGTCAGCTCGCTCTTGCCGTCCACGTGCAGCAGAGGCACGTGATCCCTCCCTGGCTCCTGTCACTACTCCTCACCTTTCCTCTGCGTCTCCATCTGCAGCCCCAGCAGGTACTCGCGGCAGATGGCCAGCAGCTGCGTGGCCTCGGTCAGCTCGCTCTTGCCGTCCACGTGCAGCAGAGGCACGTGATCCCTCCCTGGCTCCTGTCACTACTCCTCACCTTTCCTCTGCGTCTCCATCTGCAGCCCCAGCAGGTACTCGCGGCAGATGGCCAGCAGCTGCGTGGCCTCGGTCAGCTCGCTCTTGCCGTCCACGTGCAGCAGAGGCACGTGATCCCTCCCTGGCTCCTGTCACTACTCCTCACCTTTCCTCTGCGTCTCCATCTGCAGCCCCAGCAGGTACTCGCGGCAGATGGCCAGCAGCTGCGTGGCCTCGGTCAGCTCGCTCTTGCCGTCCACGTGCAGCAGAGGCACGTGATCCCTCCCTGGCTCCTGTCACTACTCCTCACCTTTCCTCTGCGTCTCCATCTGCAGCCCCAGCAGGTACTCGCGGCAGATGGCCAGCAGCTGCGTGGCCTCGGTCAGCTCGCTCTTGCCGTCCACGTGCAGCAGAGGCACGTGATCCCTCCCTGGCTCCTGTCACTACTCCTCACCTTTCCTCTGCGTCTCCATCTGCAGCCCCAGCAGGTACTCGCGGCAGATGGCCAGCAGCTGCGTGGCCTCGGTCAGCTCGCTCTTGCCGTCCACGTGCAGCAGAGGCACGTGATCCCTCCCTGGCTCCTGTCACTACTCCTCACCTTTCCTCTGCGTCTCCATCTGCAGCCCCAGCAGGTACTCGCGGCAGATGGCCAGCAGCTGCGTGGCCTCGGTCAGCTCGCTCTTGCCGTCCACGTGCAGCAGAGGCACGTGATCCCTCCCTGGCTCCTGTCACTACTCCTCACCTTTCCTCTGCGTCTCCATCTGCAGCCCCAGCAGGTACTCGCGGCAGATGGCCAGCAGCTGCGTGGCCTCGGTCAGCTCGCTCTTGCCGTCCACGTGCAGCAGAGGCACGCTCCTCACGACGCGCTGCAGTCGCTCCACGGCTTCGGTGAACTTGCCGGCTGTGGTCAGTTGGTAGCACTGCTGGAGTTGGCTGACCAGCTCGTTCAGTTTCAGGGCTGGGAACGAATCAAAAAAGTAACATAAAAAATGATTCTTATTTATATTCCCGCTAGATGGCGTAACGCAAATGTAAGTTTCAAGTTTTTCCGTCATCTATCAGTACACAAAAAAAAACACCGCATCGGACAGAAACGTAGTGAAATTCGGCATAACTGCTAGAGCAATGACTTTGTAAAACACCTTCAAACTTCTCACTTTCTCTGTCTAGCCTTAACATGTAGTTCTCTAAATAACCCCTAGGAGTTGTATATTCTCTCATACATACATATTTTTACCCAGACGCTTTTTATAATTGCCGGTACATCAATTCGCGGTAAGGCTTCTAGACTCATAAAGCGAGACACGCCCACTTACTTTTGACGGGCCCGTTGGTCTAGTGGTCAGATACCTTAGCTACAAAACTAAGGGCGCAGGTTCGAATCCCGTTAGGGAGAAATGTTAGTGTGATGAACATCGGAATTTGTACTCGAGTCATGGATGTTTATGAAAGTAAGTATGTCTATCCGTTCCCTAGTTTCCATAGTACGGGCTAGGCTCTAGGCTAGCAATTGATGTGTTAGTCCAAAGTATCTATTTTTATTATTATTTATTTTACCTGAAACCTTTTTTCTGCTCTCACCGCGGTTAAGCAACTTTCACAGATTCGGTCATCGGATGGGTGAGACCGAAAACTATTATGATCTAATGTGTATCTACTCACTTATAACCGGCAGCAGGTCCTTCCCACTCGCCTCCTTCCAGTTGCGATGCAGATGCGCGGTCAGCGGCGGCAGGCTCGCCAGCGCGCCGAACGACAGCCGCGCGCGAGACAACATGCCCAGGAATAGATCTGAGTACGGCTCGAAGTTGACCACGCCTACTTGCTCGTTCAGCAGTCTGGGGGGGGGACGATTATTTATTAAGTACTTTAACAAAGCCGATGAACATCAAAATAAATCAGTGTAATTCAATTGTAGCGCTTAAGAACTCGTCGTAAAGATAGTACTGTCTCTTGTCTTATTTGAATTTATTGTTTCGTTCAATCAATGTACACGAACTAGATGTTATAAAATAATCACATCCAGCTTTCTATAGGTAAATCTAATTCTACAATGAATTAAAAATTTACACAAACACAATGCTACAAAATGTTTACAGTAAAACGTAACTGTGACACAGTAATATATTGAGACAAAAGAAATTAAAGAGATGAAAAGCAGAATGAAAAACACAAAATGCATTAAAAATTTAATTTGATTTTATGTTATGAATGCAATATTTGTTGTTTTTGCAGCAAATTGATTTAAAGGAAATGAGGAGTCTAACAACTAATTCATTCAACTTTATATGATGGTCAGAAGAATACCCTACATTTCTATCTAACTCTCTATCCACTTCAAACTATGAACTCAGTACCAAGCCACATACCTGAAAGCGATCTCAAACTGTCCCGTAGCGACGTGGTCGTGGGCGGTGCGTAGCTTGCCGCCCGCCGCGACGCCGGGCCCGCGTGTGGGAGCCACGAAGTACTCCGCCTCCGGGCCGCCGTCGATGTCCGCTGAGAGTAATATGATGTTAGTTGAGCAGTTTTAGGTGGGGGTGGCTCAACTGCTCAACTGCCGCGGTTGAGCAGTGGACCAGTTGAGCGATGGATCAGTTGAGCAATGGATCAGTTGAGCAATGGATCAGTTGAGCAATGGGTCAGTTGAGCAACGGGTCAGTTGAGCAATGTGTCAGTTGAGCAGTGGGTCAGTTGAGCAATGTGTCAGTTGAGCAGTGGGTCAGTTGAGCAATAGTCAAGTTGTACAATCAAGTTGAACAGTGAGACAGTGACTGTACCCGTGGCTAATCTACATATATCATCATACATTATTGTTTATTTTCAAACTTGGATCATACAAAAGTTATTAAATTAGTATATTACAAAGAGACAAACACAAACACTCTTTTATTCACAATTTTTTCATAAAATAGCATTGTCATAAAATATTTTATATCCACACTAGAATCTAGCGGTTAAAATGATGGAAAGAGTGTACTTTTAAACAAAAAGTAATGAAATAACCATATTTTAATACATATGATATGTATGACATTAACAATTATCGAAATGAAAGGATCCTCGCTCTACAATGAAACTGGTGTTTTTTTTTTATGAAATTAAACATTTCATAGTTTCTCATTTGTTCTCTAAGAACAATAAAATTAAATGAATCTCACCAGACACAGGCGCTAGCTCCTCTGGCAGATCAAGGTCTTCATCGCCGACGTCCCAGCCGCCGTCATCGCAGGCGTCTTCCATTGGCTCCTCGGCTTCTTCACCTTCCGGCTGTAGAACAATATACTGGTTAATGTGGAATAATATAATGGGATTCCTTCTTAAACTCGAGTGAGCGGCAGGCTTTTTAGTGATCTAAATAACTAAGTTAAATATTGGCACTGAAGAGCAAAGAACGAACATGAAAGAGGCATGACTTTTCACACATAACACAAGAATGTTATTTAAATACTTCTCCTTGACTGGTGTTCCTCATAACTGAGGGTCGTGATCATTGTATGAAATGACACACAACTACTCTTTTGTCAATTTTAATGGAATGGTTTGCCATTGGCTCCTCCATTTCATACACTAACTTGTAGTGTGTAGGTTTCTTCACCGTACAGCTTAAAGGTAGATTTTTGATAATGGAAAGTCAAAAATCTACCTTTAGGCTGCTCCGTGCTTGACCGGATTTGAACCGCCGACCTCACGCATGTTAACCGGCGCTCTTACCACTAGGCTGCCGAGCTGATTTAAATACTACGACACATAAATAATGTTGTAAGTAGTGTTAAAAAAAAACTATAATCTGTCTGAAAAATATTCGCTAGTTCACATTAACACACTTATTTTGTACATAAATATAATGTAACTTATAACTATTTAATTATTGTTATATAGAGACGCCTCGATGGTCTTGTGGTTTAAATACCGGGCCTTGGTCTCGAGGTCCTGGGTTTGATTCCCGGGTCGGGCAAACTTTGTGTTGATTTTTCTGAACACAGCCCGGGTTTGTGATCACCAATCCGCATTTGGCAAGCGTGGTGATTAAGGCAAAACCCATCTTTGTAACGAGAACATGATTTCAAATGATGGAGGCCTTTGCCCTGCAGTGGGACATTAATAGGCTGATACTTTACTTTACTTTACTTTAAATATGACAAGTGCAAGATAGTCAGTAAAATATTTAATGACAACACTATGTAATCCGTACCTTATCAACGAGCACGTCGTCGTCATCGCCCCATGCTCCACCGGCTTCCAGCGGCTCGTCGGTGTCCGCAGCCACGGCCGCCACGCCACCCGCCTCCGCGTTAGCTCGGGCCGCTCCCGCTACTTCGAAGAAACTCCTGCAATACACAGAAACGGGTCAGTCATGATATTATACTAAAGAGAAGAAAATACAGGACTATCCTAGTTTAGGCTCCAGTCCTCCCAAACATTGCATGTTGCCTGACACCTTCCCAATAGTAAATACTATACACCTACTTAGTCTAGATCTTAGTTCTAAGTCTATCAATTATAAGTGTCTAAGACAATAATATGTAGTGTTTTGGTGGCAAAATAAACTGATTAATTTTTTTTATTATTCATTATAGGGGGCATTTCACGTCAAGCGGACAACAAAAAAAAAGTGAGGTCGTGGATTTTGTTTATATTCTGGTCAATTATACTTTAAGTAGATGTAGATATGTAGACACATTATTTTTTTCATATGATGCTTTTTTGCTGAGATATGAGCTTTTAAAATTTTACTAAGAGCGGAGCCGATCAATTTTAGACGATTAATATTTTTATTATTTTATTTCAAAAAAAAAAATAAAAGTTATGTTTTTTTATAATTGAAATGTTGAAGTTTTTAATTTTTTTATCAAATTCTAAATTTGAATATCTTTTCGTGTAGTAAACCGGAAGTAAAAAATTAAAATCGATTTTTGGCTAACTTCGACCCTTTTTTTTTAAATATTTCAGGCTCGTAATAAAGCCTAAAATGTACTTATCGTTCACAAAAAAAATTAAAACGTGATCTCCAACACTTCAAGACTTAGAGCATTCATAAGTCATACGCATAGCTATACGCATACATAGTCATACGCATAGCATTTTCTAAGCAATCAGTTTTATGCGCTTTACATGCTAAAATACGACGCTATCAGTATTTTATTAATTTGTTCTAATATGCAAAAACATAGAAATACAAAATACTTCAAAAAAAATATCTTTTTAAATACAATAAAACAAACTTATCTATTATAATAACAAGTGTTCATGCAAAAGTGTAATTTGAAAAACAATGATACAACATTAAAACATACCAGTAACACCATTTCGTAGTTATAATAATATTATAAAATTATTTACAAAAAAAATGTAATCGCCAAAAGTTGCAAGTCTTCAATAGTTTTAATAGTTGAGATTAAAACAGTGTCAGTTAAAGAGAATTTTTTTATTTTTAATATTTTACTAGCACTCGTTCTCTTTACATATAATCCTTCATTTGTTGGAATAAAAGCATGTAGTTGCTTAGTTCCTGGAATGGTGACAGCGGAAGAAAAACGGTCTCGCAGAAAATCTCACTCTTGCTGAATACTTTCCTTCGAGTTTTGCTTTTATTTTGTTTGAAGTATTGTGTATTTCTATGTTTTTGCATATTATAATAAATTAATAAAATACTGATAGCGTCGTATTTTAGCATGTAAAGCGCATAAAACTGATTGCTTAGAAAATGCTATGCGTATGACTATGTATGCGTATAGCTATGCGTATGACTTATTTATTTATTTATTTATTTATTTATTTATTTATTATAAAATTACTTACACGGGTGGAACCCAATTACGTAACTAACTTAACATATCAAATAATACTAACAAACATATAAAACATAAAATGTAGAAAAAAACAAATTTTAAATCTTAACATAAAATTTAGAAAAAAAAAACAAATTTTTAACCTTTTAATAAACTAAACTAAACGAATACAAATATAAACATAAATGTAATTAAAAATACAATAAAAAAACACAATATTGCCATCATGCAATAGGGCTTCCATTTTGGGAAAATTCTAAACATTTGGCACGAATTGCACCCCAACTGTCTGCGAATATGTCACAATCAGGCTGCTGACTCAGGAGTGCATTGAGACCAACGTGCATCTGACAGACGGGGGAGTGGTCGTAGGCGACAGTGCGGCCGGCGGGCGGCGCGAGCAGCCGGCGCCGGCGGCACGCGCGCTGCCGGGCGCCGTGCTGCGGCGCGTGCAGGCGCAGCAGCTGCTCTAGTATTTCGGGACATTTAGCTCGGCCGTGCAAAATCCTCACCGCTGTCAATATTAGGTCTTTCCACCGTCTCGCTTCAAGAGAGCTGATACCGAGCGTACCGAGAAGGAACTTAGTCGGATAAAGATATGGGTAGTATCCATAAAGTCTTTTGTATAGGTATCTCAAAAATGCTTTTTGTACTCTTTCAATCATAAGAATATATTTTGTTTCATGTGGGCTCCATACGCAGGAACTTGACTCTAATTTACTTCTAATTAATGTCATGAAAAGAAGTTTTATGACATGGGGATTTTGAAAATCGTGCATGTTACGAAGCGCAAAACCCAACCGGCGGAAACATTCCCTTGTAATCCCTGTGATGTGCTGATTAAAGGTTAATTGAGGATCAAAGGTTACGCCAAGGTCCCTCATAGTCAACGTACGAGTGATTTCGTTGCCATACAACTGATAGCTGAACTCAACCGGTTTGCGCTTCCTTGTAAATGACATTACAAAACACTTCGAGACACTTAGCTCCATTCTATTGCATTTACTCCATTCAATTAAGGCTTCAACATCTTGCTGTATGAGATGACAGTCTGATTCTTTCTCAATTTCCATATAAATCTTGAGGTCATCAGCATACAAGAGACATCTTGCGTGTTTGATGACCTCTGCGATATCATTGATAAAGAGAAGAAAGAGTAGGGGCCCTAATATGGAACCCTGATTAACCCCTGAAGTAGTAGCATAAGGTTCGGAGACATAACATCCGTGTCTAACATATTGGTGCCTCCCTGAGAGGTAGCTTTTTAATAACTGTAACATTTGCGAAGAAAATCCCAATAAATGGAGTTTAGCAAGGAGTATGTTATTGTCAACCCGATCAAATGCCTTTTGGTAGTCGAAATATAGGACATCTACTTGTTTACCACTATCAAGACTAGCTGCTACATATTGAGTGAGAGTGAGAAGGTTGGTGTTTACTGACTTGAGTGCCCTAAAGCCATGCTGTTCTTCCTTAAGATATTGGTGAACTTGATCATATATGGTTTGATGCAATAGAGTTTCAAATATCTTCGCAAATGCTCTAAGTCTTGAAGTGTTGGAGATCACGTTTTAATTTTTTTTGTGAACGATAAGTACATTTTAGGCTTTATTACGAGCCTGAAATATTTAAAAAAAAGGGTCGAAGTTAGCCAAAAATCGATTTTAATTTTTTACTTCCGGTTTACTACACGAAAAAAAATTCAAATTTAGAATTCGATAAAAAAATTAAAAACTTCAACATTTCAATTATAAAAAAATATAACTTTTATTTTTTTTTAGAAATAAAATAATAAAAATAATAATCGTCTAAAATTGATCGGCTCCGCTCTTAGTAAAATTTTAAAAGCTCATATCTCAGCAAAAAAGCATCATATGAAAAAAATAATGTGTATACATATTATCTACATCTACTTAAAGTATAATTGACCAGAATATAAACAAAATCCACGACCTCACTTTTTTTTTGTTGTCCGCTTGACGTGAAATGCCCCATAGGTCTTTCTGCGACGTCAAAATAGGTCGCACGAATGTCACAATTTTCTTTAATATCACAAACCAAATTTAAATAAAGGTAGGCTAAACATAGCCTGTCCATTTTATTAAACGAGATTTGACAGCTCACGCCCATGACTTTTTGTTTTCGTATTGCTTTCGTTTAATTTTCGAAAAAAGAATATTGTTTTTCATGGTCGGTTACCGCCCACGGTAATGTGCCACGAATAACGATTACAACGATTGTGCCACCGACTACAAATAATCGATACAAATAAATGCTACTAATACATCGAAACTTCTCCATAAGTCTTTAGCGAAGCCACCGCCTCCGGCTGCTGGTGGTGATGGTGGTGAGGTATGCTAGACAGTACCGAGGAGTATGCTCACTTGGACACGGCCAGCAGCGGCCAGTTCGGCTGGGCTCTACACACGGGCAGCGGCGGCCGCAGCATCTTGTGGTGATGGTGGTGAGGTATGCTAGACAGTACCGAGGAGTATACTCACTTGGACACGGCCAGCAGCGGCCAGTTCGGCTGGGCTCTACACACGGGCAGCGGCGGCCGCAGCATCTTGTGGTGATGGTGGTGAGGTATGCTAGACAGTACCGAGGAGTATACTCACTTGGACACGGCCAGCAGCGGCCAGTTCGGCTGGGCTCTACACACGGGCAGCGGCGGCCGCAGCATCTTGTGGTGATGGTGGTGAGGTATGCTAGACAGTACCGAGGAGTATACTCACTTGGACACGGCCAGCAGCGGCCAGTTCGGCTGGGCTCTACACACGGGCAGCGGCGGCCGCAGCATCTTGGCCGCAGGGCGGGGCTCCGGCTGCTTGTGGTGATGGTGGTGAGGTATGCTAGGCAGTACCGAGGAGTATACTCACTTGGACACGGCCAGCAGCGGCCAGTTCGGCTGGGCTCTACACACGGGCAGCGGCGGCCGCAGCATCTTGTGGTGATGGTGGTGAGGTATGCTAGACAGTACCGAGGAGTATACTCACTTGGACACGGCCAGCAGCGGCCAGTTCGGCTGGGCTCTACACACGGGCAGCGGCGGCCGCAGCATCTTGTGGTGATGGTGGTGAGGTATGCTAGACAGTACCGAGGAGTATACTCACTTGGACACGGCCAGCAGCGGCCAGTTCGGCTGGGCTCTACACACGGGCAGCGGCGGCCGCAGCATCTTGGCCGCAGGGCGGGGCTCCGGCTGCTTGTGGTGATGGTGGTGAGGTATGCTAGGCAGTACCGAGGAGTATACTCACTTGGACACGGCCAGCAGCGGCCAGTTCGGCTGGGCTCTACACACGGGCAGCGGCGGCCGCAGCATCTTGGCCGCAGGGCGGGGCTCCGGCTGCTTGTGGTGATGGTGGTGAGGTATGCTAGGCAGTACCGAGGAGTATACTCACTTGGACACGGCCAGCAGCGGCCAGTTCGGCTGGGCTCTACACACGGGCAGCGGCGGCCGCAGCATCTTGTGGTGATGGTGGTGAGGTATGCTAGACAGTACCGAGGAGTATACTCACTTGGACACGGCCAGCAGCGGCCAGTTCGGCTGGGCTCTACACACGGGCAGCGGCGGCCGCAGCATCTTGGCCGCAGGGCGGGGCTCCGGCTGCTTGTGGTGATGGTGGTGAGGTATGCTAGGCAGTACCGAGGAGTATACTCACTTGGACACGGCCAGCAGCGGCCAGTTCGGCTGGGCTCTACACACGGGCAGCGGCGGCCGCAGCATCTTGGCCGCAGGGCGGGGCTCCGGCTGCTTGTGGTGATGGTGGTGAGGTATGCTAGGCAGTACCGAGGAGTATACTCACTTGGACACGGCCAGCAGCGGCCAGTTCGGCTGGGCTCTACACACGGGCAGCGGCGGCCGCAGCATCTTGGCCGCAGGGCGGGGCTCCGGCTGCTTGTGGTGATGGTGGTGAGGTATGCTAGACAGTACCACGGAGTATACTCACTTGGACACGGCCAGCAGCGGCCAGTTCGGCTGGGCTCTACACACGGGCAGCGGCGGCCGCAGCATCTTGTGGTGATGGTGGTGAGGTATGCTAGACAGTACCGAGGAGTATACTCACTTGGACACGGCCAGCAGCGGCCAGTTCGGCTGGGCTCTACACACGGGCAGCGGCGGCCGCAGCATCTTGTGGTGATGGTGGTGAGGTATGCTAGACAGTACCGAGGAGTATACTCACTTGGACACGGCCAGCAGCGGCCAGTTCGGCTGGGCTCTACACACGGGCAGCGGCGGCCGCAGCATCTTGTGGTGATGGTGGTGAGGTATGCTAGACAGTACCGAGGAGTATACTCACTTGGACACGGCCAGCAGCGGCCAGTTCGGCTGGGCTCTACACACGGGCAGCGGCGGCCGCAGCATCTTGTGGTGATGGTGGTGAGGTATGCTAGACAGTACCGAGGAGTATACTCACTTGGACACGGCCAGCAGCGGCCAGTTCGGCTGGGCTCTACACACGGGCAGCGGCGGCCGCAGCATCTTGTGGTGATGGTGGTGAGGTATGCTAGACAGTACCGAGGAGTATACTCACTTGGACACGGCCAGCAGCGGCCAGTTCGGCTGGGCTCTACACACGGGCAGCGGCGGCCGCAGCATCTTGTGGTGATGGTGGTGAGGTATGCTAGACAGTACCGAGGAGTATACTCACTTGGACACGGCCAGCAGCGGCCAGTTCGGCTGGGCTCTACACACGGGCAGCGGCGGCCGCAGCATCTTGGCCGCAGGGCGGGGCTCCGGTACCGGCGCCGGCAGACCCGCCGCCTCCAGTGCAGTCTTGAGCGAAGCCGCCTCCTCTGGCTGCTTGTGGTTGATGGCCGTCAGGTAGGCCAGGGAGAGCTGGAGAGAGAATGAAAACAGTTAGTACACAGCCAAAATTAGAGCGGTACCGAAATAGTAAAAATAAAACAGCAATCTGGTGATCAAGTAGTACGCCTGTGCACATAATATATGTATATCTTATTTATTCTGCGTACTTGGCTGATCGTAAGATCGGCCACCATGGCCGAAAAACGGCCAAAGCAATATTATTACTATACATGTCCCGCATTCCTAAGCAGGCGGATCCTCTCCCGCGCGTCGCCCAGCAGCAGCGCCCCCTGGAACTACGCCAACGCGTCCTTGCGTATCTCCGCGATCTAATGTGTAAAAGGGGTATTATTACTACCATACCTGTCTCGCGTTCCGGAGCAGGCGGATCCTTCCTCTAACGATACCCAACAGAACACACAGCGCCTTTAAGTGGTTATTAATAAGACTTTTTATTTTCATACACATTTTTTTACATCTTCGCTACTATTCGGAAGCGACAGTACGTGCTTACGTTGAACGCAGTAGGAAACTAAGCTCCCATGCTTGCTACTCAGCAACGGTGCAAGCTAGGGAGTCCCCTCGCTTGCTCTTTTGCCCCCCTATCATTGTAACCATACCTGTGCAAAACGGGTATTATTACTACCATACCTGTCCCGCGTTCCTGAGCAGGCGGATCCTCTCCCGAGCGTCGCCCAATAGCAAGGCGCCCTGGAACTGCGCGGAGGCATCCTTGCGTATCTCCGCGATCTTCATCATCTTGCGCAGCTTATCCAGGTTGCCGGTGATCAGGTACAGGAAGGACAGCTTGTCGAAGTTCTTCGTGCGCTGGTAGCACATCTCTACGATCTGAAGATGAAGATTTAATTGTTAGTGTTTATGTGTTGTGGTTTGTCCCGGCTTCGTACGGGCACTAAACATGTTATTGCACACATCTTTTATAAATAAATATAGCCTATGTTACTGGAAGATAACGTAGCTTTCGATGTGTTTTTTTTTTAATCGATCCAATAGTTTTTGAGCCTATTCATAACAACCAAACAAAGTTTTCCACTTTAAAATATTAATGAGTATAGTTTATCAAAAAAATATTGCTATTTAGCTCGACAGCGTTAACGCGCTCGGTCATCGATTGTTGATGTAAAGCAACTCTCAGTCGGTCGGTCTTTGGATGGGTGACCAAAAATGTTTTATCTCGAGTTTCAGAAGGCACGTTAACCTGCTGCACTCAAAATAGATTGGGAGGTCAGGTGGACCTCCACCTGACCTCCCAATCTATTCCGAGGTAAACCCCGCGACCCAGCAGTGCAGACGTTGATAAGGTGATGATGATGATGATGATGACGATAATGATGTTGATGGTGATGGTGATGATGATGATGATGATAATGATGATGCTGATGATGATGATGATGATGATGATGTTGATGATGATGATGCTGCTGCTAGTGGTTACCTGATGGTTCCCGGTCTGCAGCGCGGCCTTGGCCAGCTTGTCCCAGGCGTCGGGCTCGTCCAGGCTCTTGGCGGCTTCGAGGGCCACCTCGATGTTGCCGCAAGCCAGGGCAAGCGACAGACGCGTGATGATGATGATGATGGTTACCTGATGGTTCCCGGTCTGCAGCGCGGCCTTGGCCAGCTTGTCCCAGGCGTCGGGCTCGTCCAGGCTCTTGGCGGCTTCGAGGGCCACCTCGATGTTGCCGCAAGCCAAGGCAAGCGACAGACGCGTGATGATGATGATGATGATGGTTACCTGATGGTTCCCGGTCTGCAGCGCGGCCTTGGCCAGCTTGTCCCAGGCGTCGGGCTCGTCCAGGCTCTTGGCCGCTTCGAGGGCCACCTCGATGTTGCCGCAAGCCAGGGCAAGCGACAGACGCGTGATGATGATGATGATGATGGTTACCTGATGGTTCCCGGTCTGCAGCGCGGCCTTGGCCAGCTTGTCCCAGGCGTCGGGCTCGTCCAGGCTCTTGGCGGCTTCGAGGGCCACCTCGATGTTGCCGCAAGCCAAGGCAAGCGACAGACGCGTGATGATGATGATGATGATGATGATGATGGTTACCTGATGGTTCCCGGTCTGCAGCGCGGCCTTGGCCAGCTTGTCCCAGGCGTCGGGCTCGTCCAGGCTCTTGGCGGCTTCGAGGGCCACCTCGATGTTGCCGCAAGCCAGGGCAAGCGACAGACGCGTGATGATGATGATGATGGTTACCTGATGGTTCCCGGTCTGCAGCGCGGCCTTGGCCAGCTTGTCCCAGGCGTCGGGCTCGTCCAGGCTCTTGGCCGCTTCGAGGGCCACCTCGATGTTGCCGCAAGCCAGGGCAAGCGACAGACGCGTGATGATGATGATGATGATGGTTACCTGATGGTTCCCGGTCTGCAGCGCGGCCTTGGCCAGCTTGTCCCAGGCGTCGGGCTCGTCCAGGCTCTTGGCGGCTTCGAGGGCCACCTCGATGTTGCCGCAAGCCAGGGCAAGCGACAGACGCGTGCGGGCGTCCTTCACGAAGTGTAGAGCTACTTCGGGATACCCTGGATAAAAGGTTGGATACGTTTAATAAGCTAATTGTTAAACCCGTATTTTCTACGCCGCGTTCTTACCACTATAAAGTCTAGCCAAGTTGCCACTTAGGCTTTTATCGATATCGCCATCGCTTAGCCTAGTTTTGCCATCCTGCACACGAAGTTTTTGTGTGAGTGGGATGGAAATATAAGTCGAGACGATAACGATAGCGATAAAGAGTTAAACAGGCAACTTGGCTAGACCACCTGAGAGGATAACTTAAGGATAAAAAGTTGCAATTTGCCCTATTTTGATTCTTATAAGTTGAAATAGAAGAGGAAAGGGTACATGTGAGCGTAATGCCGAGTAAATATCGTTTTAAGATTAAATAATTTGCTTAAACAGCTTGAAGGAAGATTCGAAACTAAGGTTAATAGAGATTGTCATGAAATATAATTATTACCTTTATCTTGCAAGTAAGCGATGATGCTCTGTCCGACCAGCTTGGCTGTGCGAACCATGTGCAACACCTGGTCGTATTGGCGAGTGACCAGAGCCAGTTTGAATCTGAAATTGAACATATATTAACTTACAGTCACAGAAATTGTATTCAATCGATGGTGACAGTTAGACGAAATGTCTAGCCATACTCCAGTAGTTAAAGTCGCGCAGTGAGGTGCAACACACTACATTCGTTGCCGACATAAGTCGGCGGCCCGGGGGCATTTTTTTAATATATATATATAAACGTTCTTTATTGGCGTCCACTCTGCCTGATGGTAAGAAAAGAGTAAGAAAATTGCCATGACAACGGATGCGGTACCAAAGTGGTTTCCTATCCAAAGGTTATAGGATGTTAGAAAAACGCGTGCTGGTATAACGCATTCCATCGCATAATAGTACGACAAAGTGTGTATTGCGCTTAACTGATAATGACATGGTCTGGTCAGCATGCGAAGGGGGTCGCCAACTTACGCACCGACAGTAAATTGCCGACACATCGGGTTAAGCAAAACTCGGTCGCCAGAGCTCAGTTATGTAGGGAAGGGTATGGGGTCTTGAAGACAGGCAACGCATTGGCGACTCTTGTGCGGTTGTTGTTTTTCATGGGCAGCGATGATCACTTACCATCAGGTGACACGCTTGTTTGTTTGCCTCCCTATCACATAAATAATTGATGACCGTCTTGGTGTAATGGTCAAGATGTTGCCTATTACACAAACATTCGTGTGCATGAACATGTTTGTTTGTCCTGGTCTGGGTGTGATATGTATCTATTTAAGTATATTTGTAATATCACTGTTGATTCTGATGTCTGTAACACAAGTGCCTTAGCTACTTAACACGGGGTCAGATCAATGTATGTTTTTTTTTTTTTTTTATTTATTTATTCCATAAAGACATAAATTTACACTTAAGCAACATCTGCCAAACTGTGCAACAGTTTGTCGGCAGCGATGTGATGTTGTGAAATTTATTTATTTATTTATTTATACTGAAATACAAACATGTAACATCCAGGCCCGAACATATAGACATGTTCAAGCACACAAATGTTTGCCCTATTAAATTTTTAATTTAAGTTAATGAAAGCTTGTTACCTGTACTCCGTGGGGTCGATGCTGAGCACCTTGGGCCGGCAGTCCCGGTCGAGGCAGACCACGCGCGCGCCCGCCTCGCCGCCCACCACCTTCACCGCGTACACAGGCACGTCCAGCGTACGGATTATGCCGTAGTCCCTGCAGTAACAACGAAAATATTTGAAGAACAGTTCATCTGATTTTAGATCACCTGAGTTTAAAACAGGAACCTCTTGCAATACGGCCAAAAAAGAACTATAACTTAATCTTACTACATACTTTTATATTACACTAGCGGCTCGCCCCGGCTTCGCCCGTGGTACTTGTTCACTATTTAATGGATGATATCTATACTTATAATAAATCTATCATAAATCTACAATCAACAGGAGTAGCGTAGTGAAGGGAAATGTGGGGAAAACGGGAGAATTTACTCCATTTCTTAAGCTTCAGTCGCGTGTGCAGCCTTAATGGTTAAAGTCACATAGAAATCATGTACGACGGAAATATTCTACATAAAATTGCCTAAAAAATATCCCCCAAGAGCATATGTCTATCTTTTATGGTTGACTCACAATAACACGTGCAACTCAAGATCCAAATTGGTTTGAACGCGCTAAGCTCAGGAACTACTGGTTCGAATTGACAAAACATTTTGTGTTGGATTGTCCACTTACCACTTACCATTTGTCGCGGTAGGCTTTAAGCTATTGTATATTCCTTTATTTTATCATTGTAAATTGTGCTAGCGAGCCATTTAGTTCTAAAATGTGCCGATAGATGGCGCACCTCGCTAGATGCGTGGCCGCGGATCTGAATCGCGGTGAACAGATGATTTCTCAAATGTATAAGGTCTCCAGAGTATTGTTAATTAGTGTGACTATTATTTCTGTCCTGAGTAATTAATCCCATAAAAGTGTGCACGTTGACTGCATGCATGTAGACCGTTGATTTATTCAGCTATTTTTAATAAGACTGTGTGCGGAAATCGTAACCCACGCTGACGGAGTCGCTGGCGGCCGCTAGTGCTATAATATCTATACTTATAATAAATCTGTAGAGAGGTCAATTCTGTACATTAAATATTTTTCCAAAATAACTATCAGGGGGTGATTAGTGATTGATACTGATACCAAAAATGCAATCAGTAAAATTTTTGTCTGTCTGTCTGTCTGTCTGTCTGTCTGTCTGTCTGTATGTTCCTTATAGAAACAAAAACTACTGGACGGATTTTGACGAAACTTGGTACCATCATTCTTCATACTCCTGGGCATATTATAGGATACTTTTCATCACGCTACAATCAACAGGAGTAGCGTAGTGAAGGGAAATGTGGGGAAAACGGGAGAATTTACTCCGTTTCTTATGCTTCAGTCGCGTGTGCAGCCTTAATGGTTAAACTCACATAGAAATCATGTACGACGGAAATATTCTACATAAAATTGCCTAAAAAATATCCCCTAACAGCATATGTCTATCTTTTATGGTTGACTCACAATAACACGTGCAACTCAAGATCCAAATTGGTTTGAACGCGCTAAGTTCAGGAACTACTACTGGTTCGAATTGACGAAACATTTTGTGTTGGATAGTCCACTTACCATTTGTCGAGGTAGGCTTTAATTAAGCTATTGTATATTCCTTTATTTTATCACTAGCGGCCGCCCGCGACTCCGTCCGCGTGGATTTCTTTTTTTCGAAAAAAAGTAGACTATGTTCTGTCTCAGGGTCTAAAGATTGTCTGTACCAAATTTCATCAAAATCGGTTGCGAGATTTAAGCGGGAAAGCGTAACAGACAGACAGACAGACAGAGTTACTTTCGCATTTATAATATTAGTTGGGATTAGTTGGGATTGTAAATTGTGCTAGCGAACTATTTAGTTCTAAAATGTGCCGATAGATGGCGCACCTCTCTAGAGGCGCGGCCGCGGATCTGAATCGCGGTGAACAGATGATTTCTCAAATGTATAAGGTCTCCAGATTATTGTTTTGTTAATAATGATGAGTTTCGTCACTTAATTTGCCTATTTTTTCAATCCTGAGTAATTAGTCGCATAAGAGTGTGCAAGTTGACTGCAAGTGCATGCAAATAGATTTTTGCGGAAATCGTAACCCACGCGGACGGAGTCGCTGGCGGCCGCTAGTTAATATAATATAACACTATGCATGCGGAAAACGAAATCCGCGTGGACGAAGTCGCAGGCGGCCGCTAGTTTTAATAATATAGTAGATGCGACAGGACGTTGTCATTTGTTTTCTTGCGTAAAAGCGTTCTCTGAGGAGGAAAAAAGTTTGTAATCTATACTTACTTACCAATATATAAAACTGATGTTTGTTTGTATGTTTGTTTGTTTGTTTGTTTGTTTGTTTGAACGCGCTTATCTCAGGAACTACCGGTCCGATTTGAAAATATGTTTTTATGTTGGAAATCGAAATCCACGCGGACGGAGCCGCGGGCGGCCGCTAGTTATACATAAAAACCTTCCTCATGAGTTACTCTATCTATTAAAAAAAACCGCATCAAAATCCGTGGCGTAGTTTTAAAGATTTAAGCGTTCATAGGGACATACAACATACAACATGACAGAAAAAGCGACTTTGTTTTTTACTATGTAGTGATTTGACTACACATAACCCGCAGCGCGCAGAGGCCATGATAGGCACCGTGCAGAAACTATAGAGGGCGCATTTTCTGTGGTTTGACAGTAAAATTTGACATTAAGCGTGAAAGTTTCGAATATGAGTCACTAGATGGCAGAATAAGGCACCGTGTTTTTCCATGGTTTGACAGTAGAATTACCGACTTTGAGAGTTAAACATTTTGAATATGAGTCACGAGATGGCAGAGTCATCGCTAAGCACGGTACCTATAACCCGGAAAAACTTATTGTCGTTGGGAACACGGAAGGCAATCGCGTGGTCGTTCACCAACCAGATGGACCGATCAAGTAAAAGACTCATTGTCCTCCAAATTCTACGCGGTCATGAGGGACGGAAGCAGATCATCTCACCCAGATGCTACTCCGATGCTTTTAAATAAAAATTAAGTGAAATTTCGTCTGACTTCACTACCATTTCGAGCAGGAAGATTTGGTAAGTAAACTCCCCACCCCCTTATTTCAATCTTGGGCACGAAACCACGCCCCTTTGTGGCAACAAAAGTATTTGATCTGTTAGAGGTCGCGACAAACGTTGTCGAATTGTTTACCACCTTTAGTCCCCTTCGACGCCCCAGCTAGCAACCGTTCATACGATAACCGACAGTCGACCAATGCATTATTGTGCAGTTGTGTACTGACCCGTCCTTGCAGCAGTACTTGATGTGGTTCGCAGTGGTGTATATGAACACGGGCTGCGGCGTGGAGTCGTCGAAGGCGCCGGACTTGACCCTGGCTCCCTCGGTCACGCTGCACAGCTGTACCATGTGACTGTGTGTAGTTGGGTACTGACCCGTCCTTGCAGCAGTACTTGATGTGGTTCGCAGTGGTGTATATGAACACGGGCTGCGGCGTGGAGTCGTCGAAGGCGCCGGACTTGACCCTGGCTCCCTCGGTCACGCTGCACAGCTGTACCATGTGACTGTGTGTAGTTGGGTACTGACCCGTCCTTGCAGCAGTACTTGATGTGGTTCGCAGTGGTGTATATGAACACGGGCTGCGGCGTGGAGTCGTCGAAGGCGCCGGACTTGACCCTGGCTCCCTCGGTCACGCTGCACAGCTGTACCATGTGACTGTGTGTAGTTGGGTACTGACCCGTCCTTGCAGCAGTACTTGATGTGGTTCGCAGTGGTGTATATGAACACGGGCTGCGGCGTGGAGTCGTCGAAGGCGCCGGACTTGACCCTGGCTCCCTCGGTCACGCTGCACAGCTGTACCATGTGACTGTGTGTAGTTGGGTACTGACCCGGCCTTGCAGCAGTACTTGATGTGGTTCGCAGTGGTGTATATGAACACGGGCTGCGGCGTGGAGTCGTCGAAGGCGCCGGACTTGACCCTGGCTCCCTCGGTCACGCTGCACAGCTGTACCATGTGACTGTGTGTAGTTGGGTACTGACCCGTCCTTGCAGCAGTACTTGATGTGGTTCGCAGTGGTGTATATGAACACGGGCTGCGGCGTGGAGTCGTCGAAGGCGCCGGACTTGACCCTGGCTCCCTCGGTCACGCTGCACAGCTGTACCATGTGACTGTGTGTAGTTGGGTACTGACCCGTCCTTGCAGCAGTACTTGATGTGGTTCGCAGTGGTGTATATGAACACGGGCTGCGGCGTGGAGTCGTCGAAGGCGCCGGACTTGACCCTGGCTCCCTCGGTCACGCTGCACAGCTGCTCCAGGCGACGGCTGCAGAGGGTCACAGTGTGCTTGCCCAGCAGAGCGACCATCGACATATCCGCGTTCCAGACGGCGTAGCGGCATTTGGCTACTTTCACCTGGTTAACAAAATAATCCAAATAAATATGTGCCGTACCCGTTGTAACGGCACTACAGCTGGTTGGTGAGTTTCGTGAGCAGGTATACTTTTCAATAAAAATCCTCAGTCCAGTTAAACGTTGAAATTAAAAAAAAAAACATTAATGTACAATAAAATATGAGGTCAGGTTGGCGATTAGGAGGCAAGAACAAAGAAAATTTGCACAGAGTAAACAATTGACGCGCGCAATTTGAAAATGGAACGCGCGCCGCGCTCTTCGTCATTTTTTTTTAAATGTGGCATCTTGCGGCCAGTCCGCGGAAGTTTCACTCCTCGACACCCGTACATAGTTTTGAGTCGCGAAGTATACACCTAAAGCTCGAAACAAAGGTCGACTCTATCAATAGCCTACGGGCATTAGGCAAGCAGGTCACACCTTACACTCATAAACCGCCTACTACGCAACTTTACCACTAGTCTTTTACGAAATGCAAACTGCAACTACACTAGTACAGTCCATTTGGTAGTTCAGACTTGTTACTTCACTTCACATTATGATTTGGCGAGCATAAGAATTTACGATGTCTGACGTTTCTAGTACTCAAACCTTAAATAGTCTTATAGAGTATTTTGATCCATACATGAAATATAATCGTTTGCAAAAATAATGGATTTTCAGTACCTACCAAATGTATGGGAAAGTTTTTTGAGATTAATAGATTCCCCCACTAGCTAGGAAAAATCTATATTCATAATTATATTTAATCCATTTTTAATCCCTATTAAAACGGCCATAGGAAGATTCTGTCGACGCTGGGTTTTTTGTGTATGGATGAATTAAATGCTTCTTTATTTGAGATCAGTAGGCTCTACCTTCCTTAACCATAATGGTAATAGTGGTACTCACACTCGCCACGGTCCTCTTCTGCTGCACATCCAATAGCTGAACGCAGTCAGGCTCACGCAGCAGCAGCATTCCGGTGCCAGCGTACATAATCTCTTCGCAAGTTGGAGTCGAGATCTTCTTTGACACCTCGTTCTTCAAGTTCTTTATCACCAGTTGCTGGAGGAAGAAAAGGTTTCATTAGTATTAATTTATAATTTCTTGCATTTTTTATTTTTTTGATGGAAGTTGAAATACTGTTTATTTGTAATCATTTAAGTCATCTAACACAGTGTCCGAATTTGCTCATTTCTGAGTATTTAAAGATTTAAGTATTTAAAAAAATCTCTATTCGAATAATTTATATCCCATTAAATGCCCAAAAGTAATATTCTAAAAAAAAAAAATTAAATTAAACAAATCCATTAACTACATTTAGAAATCAAATTATACAAATTTTACATGAAATTAACAAACACAGAAAATACAATTTTAAATAATAATTACAGTAATAAAATTATTTCATAAAAAATATAAAAATAATCAATTCATAGTAAAAAAAAACCTAATATCACAAAACTAAATTAAATAAAATCTTAAATTCTAAAAAACTAATAACTAAAATAACCCACTCCTTAACGCTCCTCGAGCAAAGGTTCCCATTACACTCGCTGCGTTTCCACGCTGGATTGCAATGGCCAACCTCTGCACAAGGAACGATCCGGAGCGGGAGTCACCGGTCACCTCGTTCAGCCTTTGCCCTATCGCCTTTATAAGGACCTTCGCCTCAGATCCCCAACTACCCAAAGTCTCTACCGCAACCGGCACAAAATGGTATGCCGACTCCAATTCGGCATACTTTAACTTTTTCCCCATGGCTGCCTCCTCCGCAGCGGCCGACGGAGAGCAGACGGTACGACGAAGGTGGCTGGCAGCAACCGTACTTACACAAGTTGCGTCCCATATAAGACACTTGCCATTTTTCCACGGCACCAAAGTCAGGCCGTCTGGCCTCTTCCCGTCTGATCTGCACAGACCTGGGGGCTCAAGCACACAGGGGACATTTGCAGAAACAAGGGCCCTCCGAATGATGTCATTAAGAGCGTGGTGTCTAGGAAACCTTCCAGTGCATCGACGACAACCCAACGCGTGATGACCATTGGCCTCCACCATGGAACCACAGGTGCATATGTGAGGTTCACACACCTTACAGCCCAAGCGAAAAGCCACTGCCACCCGCAGAGAATCATCATCAATAAGGGTGCCCAAGAGAGGCGACGGTAACGCCTGTAACCACGCTCCTGATTCAGGTTGCGAAACAGCCAACAACCTAGCCTTATCAGCCCCCGTTGCCATCTCCAATAAGTGATCTTGGAGCAGCTTCACCCCTATATCATCCCACGCTCGCTGGAGATGCTTGTCTTCAGGAAACGATGCACCCACACTGCGAGCCAACCATGCAGACCCAGCATCAGACACAAAGGGTATGCTATCCGGGCCGCCATCGGAGCCAAGTATAATAGCGACAAGGTTCGCAACCCCATGCGCAGAAGCTAGAAATGCTGGAAGGCCCACATCGCGTGCGCACCGCACCCCGATACCACCGCAACGTATTGGCAGAGCTGCCTGACTCCACTTGTTGTCATCCAGAGATACGTTGAGGACTGACTCTACTACCGACTTCAAAGAATCGTCAAACGAGGAAACTTCCTCCGGGCACAGCCACGTTGGAGTGGTACGTAGTAAATACATAACCTTTGGAAGGGCCAAGCACAACCGCAACAAAGAAATCGCCACATGCGCGGAAAGACCATCCAAACGATCGTGGGCGGTCTGGAGAAGCCGTTTTCGAGCAGTGATGGCCCCGGGGACCGCTGATAGAAATATTGGGGATCCCAAAAGGTGAAGATCAGCAGACGAAATTTCCCTGAGGCCAGGGAGAAGACATGCAAACTGAGAGAAGTGCATGCGAGCTTCCATACCGCACGGAAAAAACTCGCACTTAGAAGCATTTACCTCCAAACCCAGGTCCTTAAGGCGGGGAATTAGGGTCTCCAGATCCTGAAGCACAACTTCTGCCTCGCCTCCTATGGTGCCATCGTCCAAGTACCAAATGTTGAGAGCGGATTTGAGATCCCGTATTGCCTTATGAATGGCCAAACTAAATACCAAAGGACCAAGCGGATCTCCTTGCTGAGCTCCCACCTTCGACAGAATAACATTGCTATCAAACACAAGATTGGACGGAAATCTATAAACCTGGTGGAGAAAAGGGTAGAGTGAGGGAATTTTGTCCATAACCTCACTCAATAGAATGTCTCTTTCCAATGTATTAAATGCATTGCGAATATCCAGTTTCAGCACTATTGACTCTTTGTTCGACGGATGTGTCACAAAGGCACGCGTCGCGTGAATGGCAGCCTCGCATCCCAAGCGTATCCCAAAACCCAGTTGGTGTGGCTGCAAATATTTGGCCATATCCTCTTTTACGGCCCAGCAAGCCAATTTAGCGGTCAAACGCCGAAAAACACTCCCGACCGCTATAGGTCTTAAGCCACCATCTTTTTTGGATAATGCGAAAAGAGAGGCCCCGTAAAGATAAGGACACACAATAGGATTCACCTGACCACTGAGTAAGAAATTTACCAGGCTAGCCAAGGATTCCAGGAGACGCCGCCCACTCTCCCCCGCCGATACAGACGACAATTCTTTAAGGTGCCCCGGCCGGATTCCGTCTAAGCCTGCCGCCGAACCCCCATAAAAAGAACTCAGCCCCGCAATCACGTCGTCCACCGTGACCGTCGTCGCAGCAAATGAAAGACCCGGATCAGGGGGAAAACTGAGAGGACGCGATGGACTAGGATGCTTATGCTGCAATGCCGACAAAGTACTGGAATCCCGCTGTGCGAAAGAATCTTCAGATAACAAAAGACGGACAGCACCCCTCATATCACCCCCGAACACTTTGGATTCAATTTGTTTTTTAAAAGAATGAGAAGCGTTAAATGCCGGCTCGGAAAGATCGCACGCATCACCCAAACTCAACGAAACAACATTTGCCTTAACCTTTGTAGTCATGTTTCCGGGTGACTCCCTCGAAGGCACTCTCAAAGCCGTGTACGCGAAAGAAAGAAAAACCGCCCACTCTTCGATACCATTATTACTGACGCACGAGTCTATGATTTCACTCAACCTGCCAGCCACTTGACTCCGAGCACCCTTAGGAATGTGCCGGAGCACTGGTATTCTTCCCCTTAAAGAACCGAGCTGATCCAAGGAAGACGGAGAAGCCGGCGACCCTTGACTCGTGGCAGCGGAGGAACTTGTAGCAACCAAAGCTGGCGGATTTACATCTAAACGACGCACATGCTTGTGCACCCGGCCAACATGCACCTTCAACCCGTGAGCGTTAAAAACCCGGGAAGACCCTGGACAGTGAGGGCAAGTAAACTGAGCCGGTACACTACTCATATTGGCTGAACTTCAACAATAAAATAATAATAATACCTAGGCCAAGAATAGACAAAATGGCTTACACAATTATCCATTAAAAAAAAAAAATTAAAAAAAAAAAAACAGGTTAGTACGCAAAAAAAAAAATGTACAATAATTTTGCCAGTAATAAATACAGTCCAACAAATTAGTAATTAAATAATACAATCGAAATGTCACAAGAAAGTCACATCGAAATTAAAAGAAACAATAAACACGTCAAAAAAGAAAATAAACACAATAAAAAAAATACCAAAAAGCTTTGTCGATAACAAAAAAAAAAAAGAATACATAAAAAAATATAATAAAAATGGGTCAACGATTGTATGACCATCCACCATAGATCCGATCTTGGGACCTCTTCGTATAAATAAGAGCGCCGTTAACGTTTGATACGAATGAGAACGGCAATATACAGGATACCCTCACTATGTAAATAAACATAAACATATTTCCATATCTTAAGAATACTTATTCTATTTTATAATTAACAAATTCATAATAAATAAATAAAAAATAAAAAAACTTACAAAAATAAAAATAAAAAGTTAATAATACTAATTGTCAGGAATAAACACTCGTTCTCAGGAATTTAATACAATATAAATGTAAGGAAAAATAAAAACAAACAAAAAAAAAAATACAAAAGTCAAATATAGTCCGTGCAGTTATCGAACCGGCGACCACCTAACTGCGACACATCGAAACCAAAGCGCGAATCCTCTGCTCCATCCAGTCTTAGTACCATGCGTTGAAATTTCGCGTTGTATTCCATGATCTGATTGTTCGTCCATAAATAACCGATTGTTCGTTATCGTTGTTGTCGGTCACAAAATTGAAAACCGAAGTGAATTCACCCTCACTTTTTTATTGTTCGTTAACATCATAGTTATTTCATTGTTATGCTTCATTTATAATCCATCATGCTTTGCTCATTGTTTGCAGTTGCACTTACTTTCCTCTTATTTTTGCGTAACAGTCCTATTTAGGGGCTATAATGCACTTTTGACCCTTTTTTTCTTAGCAGACTGACACACTTCACCCAGATCACTCACACACAGTTTATTGTTCTTGAAAACATTTTCAGACGACTATTGTATAACTTAGAGCACTACGAACACTGTTACAGTCACTCAAAGACAAAATTAATATTTTTAAAACAAAAATTACACGCAGCCGATGTTTACCATGGCGGTGGCGCCATCTATCCTCTTCTATCATTTCTTGCATAGTACATATGTGTATATGTAGGGTATGTGCGGCGGTACACAAAACAGTAAACATATGTGCATAATTTATTGTATTAATTAGTTATTACAGTAATCATTTGAGGAGCTCAATGGCTTTGTGTTTACCACGTTCTGTCTGGGAATGCAAAGATGAAGCAACTGTTGCAAAAGCCGATCATCTGACGGGTGACCGAAAAAATTCTATCCGGTCCTCCGTGCTTCGAGAGACAAGTTAAGCTATCGTCGCGTCTGATCTCTTTCCGGCTGTGTGAGATTGCTGTCCCATCCCACTATAAGAGTGAGTGAGAGGATGGTATTACATATAATGAAGCACAGTATTCGCGAAAATCACCTCCATTTTGGCCCATATACCCTTGGGTAGGAGAGCCATGAAACAGAATATAAACTCACCTGGTTGTTCTTGAGCACTAGGTAATGCTAGTGCCCCTTCTCTCGAAATTTCTCCTGGCGTCTCTTGTCTATGGTTAATGTATGCTATTCACTCTTATCCCTACTTCTAACAGCATAAACATACCTGGTTGTTCTTGTCGATCGCTGCTATGTACTTCCCTAACATATTCATTGTCACCATGATTTTGTAGCTCCTGATTTCGATTTTATTCATCCATCTGAATACACTAACGTTGGTAAACGTGGGGCCCCCATAATCTAGTCGCGGGGCTCCAATCAATCGCGGGGCCCTTGTCCGTGCTCATTGTGCCCAGGCTGCATTGAGCTCCATTTCTACACTTCCCAGTATAAACCCACCTGATTATTCTTATCCAGCGCAGCGAACCTGTTCTCGGCGACCAACGACACCGGAACGATTTTAAACCGCTTGAGGTCATTAAGTTAGTTCCTTCCTAGGTAGCATTTATCACTAGCACACTGTCAATACTATTTGCTCACCTGGTAGTTCTTATCCAGCGCTGCGAACCTGTTCCTGGCGACCCAGACGGCGGACAGCGCGGCGCCGCGCGCGGGCTCGGCGGCGGCCGCGTCCGCGCCATCGCGTGGCGCAGAGTACAGCTCGTACGAGGACGAGCACGTCCTCTACGTAGCTAGGATTCGTCGCCCTGACTTACACGGTAGTCAAGTCACACTCACCTGGTTACTATAAAGTGCAGTCGAGGTGTGGGGGTTCGGATCCAGGGTCGGACAAAATTTGTGTTTTGAAAGGTCGACTATAAGACACCGGGTACACGTTGTCGTGTTTTTATTAAGGCCGTCTTTTACCTATTAGGGGCCCTGGGCATGGGCCTTTAAACATTTTGTTTGGTAAACGATGGGCCCCAAACTGGTCGAGGGGCCCCAATCAATCGGGGCCCTGGGCACATGGGCCTTGAAATCGTTAAGTTTCGTAAACGTGGGGCCCCCATAACCAGGTGTAGAGGCCCCAATCAATCACGGGGCCCTAGCACGTGCCTATTGTGCCCAGTGCACATCTCTCAGTATACACCCACCTGGTTGTTCTTATCCAGCGCCGCGAACCTGTTCCTAGCGACCCAGACGGCGGACAGGGCTGCGCCACGCGCGGGCTCAGCAGTGGTCGTGTCTGCAGACTCGCGTGGGGCAGAGTACAGCTCGTATGAGGCGGATTCACCAGACCGCCAGGTCACGAGGACGCACCACTCCGCGTGGTTTAGCGACATGCTGAAGCAAGGAGATACAGGCATTATATACTACGATCGTAAGTAGCGACGTACAGACATGAGCACCAACATGTATACACATCGACTCTTATTTCTGGTGACTCTTATTTCTTAAACAGAAACCTATTTCAAGCACCAGTCGCTCGCATATCATCATACTTAGCATTAATAATTCCCTGTAATCCTAGTTTAAATTTCAACTTTGTAACAAATGTGTAAGAGAAAGTAAAGTATATAGCATTGTATTGTATATTTCAAAGCAGTCAAGTTCATATTTGAATTTTTTTGTAAACATTTTGGTGCTCATGATGACTGTACATATACGTCGCTGCGCATATACGCCCACCCATAAACCAGTCACACGGGTAAACACTAGTGATGGGATCGCTAAAATGTAGATCCGCGGATACGGATACGTATAATATGTGTCAAGATTCGCAGATACGAATATTTGGTATGCAAACGATTGAGGAGCGACAGAGCTTGAAACAATAGTTAACACTTTGTTTACCGCAACAAAACTCAGGACTTGCGTCACGCGGGTATTATTTTAATTTTGTTAATAATAATTTAGTGTGCCAGTGTCACACTAAATATTATCATTAGAACTTAAGAAAGTTCACTTAGGAAAAAGAACCGTAAAAGATCTGCGTGAAAAGTAACGGTTACAAATACGGATTTTATTTCCCGGCAGATAACCGCGGATACGGATACGGTTACGGATCATCGGAAAATCACTAGTAAACACTTTGATATTTAGCAAATAAATATTTGTTGACTTTGAGCAACTTGACATTGTAAGTGTACTGAAATAACATAGAGTTAACATACTTTCGTAGATACAATAATAAAGTAACATTCGCAGTTGACAACTAAATGTTTTCATTGGTCACTTAAAAACTACAGAAGAGTTCCATATCATTAATACATACCTGTAAGGTTGATTACGACCACCTCCTTTGATCTGCATCACTGGGGAATCACGGTTAGACTGCATATCCAACTTGCGCAGTTGCCTAAAACAATATCAAATACATGTTAACATAACAACGCCATTTAGATATTTTAAGTATTTAAAAAATAGGACGCAATGCGGGCGAATTGCACAAGACCGAAAAAAATGGAAGGAGGGTAGGGAGGCTTTTTCCCTGCCGTGGGTCGCTATAGGCTCCTAATAATAATAATAATAATTATTTGCCGGGTACTGTCTTTGACTAGATCTGTATTTAGTCAGAGATAGAACCCGGCAGATGTATACATCCCATTTAGATCAAACGGTACAAAAAAGCCTCTGCGCTGTTGGCTTTGGCCCCACGCATGCTTCAAAGGACCGGGTCCCTGTGGACCCGAGATCTCCAAGAGTACCTACAAATAATAATAAATAATAATAAGGAGCAGGAGCCATACTAATCTAAAAAATGACGAAATAAGGAACTGAAATAAGGAAAAAAGATGATGGAATAAGGAACTCTTATATATAAAAAAGGAATTATAAAATAAACACTTATGATTATGCCAAAGTTAATGTTTCGCTTTTAACAAATGATTACAGTTACTCGGAACTAAAAATTATTGATTAGACAATACTAACTTGTGACGTCATAGCTTAGTATTTCATACAGATTACGTTTTTGACGTTTAATAAAAGTGAGTGATTTAACCTGTCAGTCTTGTGCCGTATTAAATACACATAAAAACAACTTCACCAACCGGTCCTTGATGTAAAACAGCAAGTTGTTATGCACAGCGTACGCCGGTCTCTCGCGCTGAAGCTTGAACAGAACCATGCCGGCGTCGTGTCCCGCGGCGAACAGGTTAAGAGTTGGATGCGAGGCGAGCACCCAGTATCTGGAAAATACGGGTTAGTTAGTTAACAAGATATACTTTTTTTTTTTCAGTTTCTGCTATCCTCGTTATATTTGCCAGTATTATGGTTTTATATTATAAAACTTATCGAATCAAAGTTAAATGAAAAAAAAAGATGATTTCATTATGAACACGGTGGTATAGGGCTGCCTCCGGAAAATCAGACCAAAAATTCCATTTCTTAATTTTTGTCGCTAGATAACGTACTTAGTAGAGAATCCCCCCCCCCCCCCACTTGCCCTACCGCCGTACCCAGGTACGGCGTTGCTCGGGTTGCTGATCAAGCGGAGTCAATCAGCCAGTAAGTAAGTGAGTAAGTGGTCGGTAAGTCAGTCAGTAAGTTAGTTAGTAAGTAAGTGAGTAATCTCTCATGCTCCCGGCGGAAGGTTGTTGTAGTGCCCGCGGCGTGTGTGTGTGAGTTAGTAAGTGAGCTACTGTGTGAGTGAGTCAGTAAGTAAGTGAGTAACCTCTCATGCTCCCGGCGGAAGGTGTGCAGACACGTGCGCTTGGTCATGTCCCAGACGCGCACGGACTTGTCCTCGCTGTTGGACAGGATGAGCTATGTGTGTGAGTTAGTAAGTGAGCTACTGTGTGAGTGAGTCAGTAAGTGAGTAACCTCTCATGCTCCCGGCGGAAGGTGTGCAGACACGTGCGCTTGGTCATGTCCCAGACGCGCACGGACTTGTCCTCGCTGTTGGACAGGATGAGCTATGTGTGTGAGTTAGTAAGTGAGCTACTGTGTGAGTGAGTCAGTAAGTAAGTGAGTAACCTCTCATGCTCCCGGCGGAAGGTGTGCAGACACGTGCGCTTGGTCATGTCCCAGACGCGCACGGACTTGTCCTCGCTGTTGGACAGGATGAGCTATGTGTGTGAGTTAGTAAGTGAGCTACTGTGTGAGTGAGTCAGTAAGTAAGTGAGTAACCTCTCATGCTCCCGGCGGAAGGTGTGCAGACACGTGCGCTTGGTCATGTCCCAGACGCGCACGGACTTGTCCTCGCTGTTGGACAGGATGAGCTATGTGTGTGAGTTAGTAAGTGAGCTACTGTGTGAGTGAGTCAGTAAGTAAGTGAGTAACCTCTCATGCTCCCGGCGGAAGGTGTGCAGACACGTGCGCTTGGTCATGTCCCAGACGCGCACGGACTTGTCCTCGCTGTTGGACAGGATGAGCTATGTGTGTGAGTTAGTAAGTGAGCTACTGTGTGAGTGAGTCAGTAAGTAAGTGAGTAACCTCTCATGCTCCCGGCGGAAGGTGTGCAGACACGTGCGCTTGGTCATGTCCCAGACGCGCACGGACTTGTCCTCGCTGTTGGACAGGATGAGCTATGTGTGTGAGTTAGTAAGTGAGCTACTGTGTGAGTGAGTCAGTAAGTAAGTGAGTAACCTCTCATGCTCCCGGCGGAAGGTGTGCAGACACGTGCGCTTGGTCATGTCCCAGACGCGCACGGACTTGTCCTCGCTGTTGGACAGGATGAGCTATGTGTGTGAGTTAGTAAGTGAGCTACTGTGTGAGTGAGTCAGTAAGTAAGTGAGTAACCTCTCATGCTCCCGGCGGAAGGTGTGCAGACACGTGCGCTTGGTCATGTCCCAGACGCGCACGGACTTGTCCTCGCTGTTGGACAGGATGAGCTATGTGTGTGAGTTAGTAAGTGAGCTACTGTGTGAGTGAGTCAGTAAGTAAGTGAGTAACCTCTCATGCTCCCGGCGGAAGGTGTGCAGACACGTGCGCTTGGTCATGTCCCAGACGCGCACGGACTTGTCCTCGCTGTTGGACAGGATGAGCTATGTGTGTGAGTTAGTAAGTGAGCTACTGTGTGAGTGAGTCAGTAAGTAAGTGAGTAACCTCTCATGCTCCCGGCGGAAGGTGTGCAGACACGTGCGCTTGGTCATGTCCCAGACGCGCACGGACTTGTCCTCGCTGTTGGACAGGATGAGCTATGTGTGTGAGTTAGTAAGTGAGCTACTGTGTGAGTGAGTCAGTAAGTAAGTGAGTAACCTCTCATGCTCCCGGCGGAAGGTGTGCAGACACGTGCGCTTGGTCATGTCCCAGACGCGCACGGACTTGTCCTCGCTGTTGGACAGGATGAGCTATGTGTGTGAGTTAGTAAGTGAGCTACTGTGTGAGTGAGTCAGTAAGTAAGTGAGTAACCTCTCATGCTCCCGGCGGAAGGTGTGCAGACACGTGCGCTTGGTCATGTCCCAGACGCGCACGGACTTGTCCTCGCTGTTGGACAGGATGAGCTATGTGTGTGAGTTAGTAAGTGAGCTACTGTGTGAGTGAGTCAGTAAGTAAGTGAGTAACCTCTCATGCTCCCGGCGGAAGGTGTGCAGACACGTGCGCTTGGTCATGTCCCAGACGCGCACGGACTTGTCCTCGCTGTTGGACAGGATGAGCTATGTGTGTGAGTTAGTAAGTGAGCTACTGTGTGAGTGAGTCAGTAAGTAAGTGAGTAACCTCTCATGCTCCCGGCGGAAGGTGTGCAGACACGTGCGCTTGGTCATGTCCCAGACGCGCACGGACTTGTCCTCGCTGTTGGACAGGATGAGCTCGTGCCGCGCGTGGAACAACGCGCACGACACGTTGTTGTAGTGCCCGCGGCATGTGTCCACCTCCCACGCCTGTGAATATAACAACAAACATCATTATTGGCCAGTAACAGCCCATTGCTGGACAAAGATCGCCCTCGAACTAAGTGTTATTCCCATAGACACTAAGCTGTGGCTGGTCAAGAGCAGAGATGTTATAGATATGACATTTCGGATACGGATCGAATACGGATACAGGATTGATCATTATACGGAATAATATGTTTTTTTTAGGATGATCCGTTACTTTCTGATAATATTTTTAAGAAATTTCAAAACTAAAGTATTTTACCTATTTGTGGGTAAAATAGGTAAAACAGTTTTGTTTAAAAGTTCTTTGGCACCGTTTTCATTATGGCAACGGCACTGCTGCCCAAGTGTCCATCGCCTCAGAATTTCCCTTAGTTGTTGGGAAAACAATAACTATTACTAAAACATTCTTGGCCTAGGCTTGGTTTTTTCTACCCTGGGGATCTATTCATTTTTCACAGAAAGATAGCATTATGGCATGCAAGAAATTCAGGACATTACTTTTACCACAATTTGACACCTTTCAAAAAAACAATTACAATTTTGCACCAAAACCTCTATTATTAATCCTTACTAATATTATAAATCGGAAAGTGAGTTTGTTTGTTTGTTACGCTTTCACGCCGTAACTACTGAACTGATTGCTTTGAAATTTTACAGACGTAAAGTTAGAAGTCCAGATTAAATAATAGGGTACTTTTTATCCCGGAAAAAGTTATATTCCCGATGGAAATCAAAAATATTGTTTGCAAAATAACCGAATTCCACGCGGGCGGAAAGATGTAAAATAAAAGTTCCCTACCTTAGCGTCGTTCATCCTCCACAGCTTGACCTGTCTGTCGTCAGCGGCAGAGACGATGAGCGGCAGCGTCGGGTGGAAAGACGCCCAGTTCACGCCGCGATCGTGACCTTCTAGCACGTGCTTCACTACTGCGTCCGCCTGGGAAGAGAGAGTTAGTGCGTAGTGAGCCAGCGATGGATGAGGAGGATGGTGGTAGAGTTGCTAGTTGGTATCTGTCGCAATACCTACGTTCTACAAAACATTTTTTTTTTTCAAATTCGCCAAGTGATATGGATCATAGTACTATTTTCATTTTATGTAAGTAATTATTTAATGAAATAAGTATCATAGAGAGAGACACAAACATTCATACATTTTTTATATATACAAAATTGATCTCTGAGATAAAACAGACAAAACAGAAGTTACACCTTCATATTCAAATTTGAAGCCATGCAAGAGAAATAGAAAGATAGTATCATGGTATGGAATTCGGTGATAATATTTTTGACCTTATTTCAATATTTTCATGCGTGAGTGTAAGTCAATTGTTTAATAATCAATTAATTAAACCTATTCTCAATGATATTTTCCCAAACAATATAATGTACAGAAATCAAGTCGAACCGAACCCACCATTCAAGCAGGAAACATGATAAAATATATACAAATGTTGATGATAAGACAATGTTACATGAGAGGAACAATTTCACGCCGTACCATCCACGTTATGGTTAAACAAACCACCCGGTGATGATGCTTACAAATTGCTTCTCTTTCCTTACATTTACCTGTCCGAACAGGTCGGTAGCCTGCGGATTCCTCAAGTGATCAGCAAGGCCTGCGGGTCCAGGGGCTACGCTCTTCTTCCTAAGGCCGGAGAAGTCCCACACTCGCACCGACTGGTCGAGCGAAGCTGATACGAGCAAGTCCTCGGTGGGATGGAACTGAGCACACATTACGTAGTGGTTGTGGCCTGTCAGCACGCTGATGCACTGCCGGGATTGCCAGTTCCATATTCTTATTGTCTGTGGAAAGAGTAATAGACAATTAAAAATAGACAATTTTTCTTACTGGAATTGTTATGGACAACACAAAAAAAGGAAATCACAATTAATGCACTGCATTTTTTTTGTTTGTTTAACAAGTTTTTTATGACAATATTTTTTTACTATAATTTCCATATTACGTAGCATTGCCCCAACCCCCCATAAACTGGGAACAGGGCAGGTAAATGATGACAAATTGCCATATTACCTAAAATCCTATTCATTACGAGTGCCTAATATACTAAATGTGTTAGGTTTAGGTTTAGGTTAGCCAGGGAGTTTTCCACACTTAGCCCATTCATTAAGTTAAATGTGACATTTTTAAAGCTTGAAATAAAGGCTTGAAGAATTATTTACCTGATCATCTGAAGCGCTCAAAATCCATGGGTATTCATGGTGGAAAAATGTTGTGCGTATGTAGTCTAAATGCCCCAGCAATGTGAACAAACATCGCCTCTGCTTGTAGTTCCATACCTGCAATAACAAATGTCTATTAGCAGTCTTCTACTCACATTCAGACAAAAAATTACAAATTCTGAGTTTTATTAATCACATTAATTTTATTTTCAATAAAGTTACCAGGAGAAGTGCTAGGATGATGAAGATGATGATTTTATTTGCAATGAATTCAATTTAAGTCAACTGATAGGTTAAGGGGTTATGATTATCATCTTAAGAGATATTTGATCCTTTGCATGCATCAAATGTGTGTATTTTTTTTGTTAATTTGAATTTCTGTTTAAATTGGATATTTCACACTTATCAGAAGCAGCTATGAAATAATTTCATGCACATCCATAAAATAAATTATGCATAATTGTGTGAATTTTCTCCATGTTTTATGTATAATCTAGTTTAACAATACAGAAAATTTAGATTAAGAAGATTTTCATTTTATATAATAATGTGAAGTTTCTCCACCTTTTATGTAAAATTTAGTTTAAGATTACAGGAAATTAGATAAACAATAATACTCAATCAATTAGAAATGGTTAACTAAAATGATTTTGTTAAAAATAAAGTTGTATTAGTAAGAAGGAACAAAATAATATCCTTTTCATAACACATTTTCTATTGTGTTATGTATGTACTAATGACACTTACATTAATGATTTTCCAATAATAATAGTAATACCTGGCTTGCTGTTTTATTTTTTAAAGTGTGATTGATTTTATTTACAGATTCTGTACAAACTATAGAAATTGTAGTAAGATTATCAATTTACTCAAGTATCTAACATTAACTGGGGTGTATTATATTCAACTTATTATATAGAATTTGAACTGCACTCAATAGTTTTATGTTTTAAGCTCAGGATCCAACAATTATCATTAGATCATAAACTTCGTGACTATTATTGAGATTGACACAACAATTACAATCAAAATAGGTGGATACGTGTAAGTAATGACGAAAACATGGCGAAAACTCCCAGTCACTTTGAACCTGTCTTTGGCACCCTTACCTTGATCTTGTAATCATCACCACCGGACACAAACAAGGGCTGCTGCTGGTGGAAACAGATGCCACGTACAGGACCGTCGTGCTCGTCAAATTTCTCCAGTAAAGTGCACATACGGTAATCCCATAGCTGAATCACCCCATTGTGCAAACTCGCAAGTACCCATGGTCGTTTCGCGTGAAATGATATTCCTTTTACTCTCGCCGATTTTGTCTCGAATTTAGTAAGCATTTCTAGCTGGATATGTGGGGAAACTTGAAGAAATTCACATGAAACTGCACCATACAAACGTATAAACCAATTGTCAAAATGTCAATCAGACCGGCTGACGTGACACGTCTCCAAGCAAAGTCTATGTTCCATTAAAACAAATGGTTTAAGATGATAACGATTCTGCACCAAGCTATGGTTTTCTTTGAAATAAAATGTTTGAGAAACACTATTCAAAACACAAAGACATTAGTAATTTAAATTAAAAGATATACACTCGTTCAGTTTTATTTAATAAACCTCTTAATTTCATCGTTATATCATCATAATTTCCAAAATATGGAGAATAATTCGATTCGATGGTGATTTCAAAAAACTGAAATATCATTAAAAATTAAACTATCAACGTACGTAAAAAAATATTTCAAAAAGGAACACATTTATAATGCTACGTACACTTACCCGATTTTAGCTGAAATCTTTGATAACGTTAAAATAATAGATAATAATGTCAATGTCAGTGTCAATATTTTCACCTGAAAACAAGCTTCGCAATCGAAAAAAGTTAGAAGAAAGAAACTAAAAGAAACTATATCAAATCGTGCAGATTTTATATCAAGTATTCCAAATAATTTCTAAATAGTATAATTTTTCAGGACAAAATTTCTTCTTAGTCTTGTAATGAAATAACACTACAAGTGTTATAACCTAAAAAAGTATTTACATTCACAACATTTATTATGGATGTAGAAGAAGTTAAAGAAGATATTAAAATATGTATACCAGGAATGCGGCTAAGTTTAGCTAACAACGAGTTCTTAGCAGGGCCTGGAACCTATGAGCTTCAAGGTTATATTTACGCCTCTTTAGCGGGAACATTGAAGTCTGAAGATGATGAGACAACTAAGGTAATTAAAGGCTTTGCATTATTCTCTTAGAATCTTACCACCAGCATCATTCATATCATTAGAACAAGCACAAGGTTTTTCTGTTTTCTTTGTTGGTTACATCTTAGACGAAGCTGTAATATTCACATGTTAATAAATTAACAAAAAAAAAACAGTGAAAGTGATCAAAAACATATTAATGGACACTGTTCCATGAATGATGTAGTATGAGAAAACATGAATCATATAGTAAACAAACACTGTTTCAAGAAGTTGAATATTTTTATTCCCTGACCATGTTTAACAAAATTTATATTATTTTTCAGGCCAAAATAATCTCAGTGGTGAGCCCAAGGACTCCAAGTATTCTGCCAAACACTGGTGACATAGTAACTGCTAAAGTAACAGTAGTCAACTCTAGAATGGTACAAACTATGATATTATGCGTCGGTCCGTCAGTCTTAGCTAGGCCGTACAGAGGAATATTGAAGAAAGAAGACATTAAATCGACAGACAAGGATAGAATTGATCCTTACAAATGTTTCAGGCCCGGAGATGTTATATTGGCGAGAGTTGTATCCTTTCTAAATAGTACAAAAAAATATTTAAAAGTTGTTTAATTTAACATTACCGTCACATACTTATAAGTGGCATAATGATTAATATTGTAAAATAATGTTGTGTATGTTATTTAAAAAAAAATATAGATGAATTAATTGACGAGAAGCGGTGACAACACTGACGATAGCCTGTATCGTATAAATTCAACCTCATTTGTTAACTTCTCCCATTTAAATATTTGTCTAATCTGTTTTTAAATATATTTGTGTTCTGTGCGGAAACCTCCTCTGCTGGCAACTTTTTCCAAGCATCAACAACTGTTACTGAAAAAGTGTTTGTGTGAATTGTTCAGAGACTTAGACTTTGACAGTTTATTATTATTATATGAAGTAACTAGATTAAATGTAAAGCATGGTTCTGAACAAATATTTTAAATAATTGTATATCTCTTCCCAAAAATTTTCTGAACCACACTACCAGCTTCCAATGACGGAAATCCACTGGTATCACCTTTCAACTGCTGAAAATGAGCTTGGTGTGGTCATAGCAACTGCAGAGGGTTCGCCACAGGGAGTAGACATGGTGCCCATAAGCTGGTCCGAGATGCAGTGCCCAAAGACGCTGGTGAAAGAACCAAGAAAGGTTGCAAGAGTCATTCCGGGAAACATCAATCAAAATCCAGAAATGATAAAAGAAAAAACCAATGGAGATAGTAATAAATAAGTGCTTTGTTTTTCTAATTATTGTTTTTGTTTTTCATACTACCCACCTCAATACAATAACATGTGTTTCCTTCAAAAACCATGTCTTAGAGAATTTCTTTCTTGAGGGTTATGTGATGATGAAATTCACACTCATGGTAATCAAGTTATAATAATAAGCAGGGAAACCGATGACTAAGAGACAAGTTGTATTTATAATATTTGATCGCCTTGCCTAAATGTTCCAGGAATTTCATTGAAAATGAAGGACCTAAATGAAATTAGTAAAAACACGTCTAAGAAAGCTATTGTATTTATTTTTGAGTCATGAAGGCACACAACAATTTCCGAACGATTATCAGCTGTCAAATGTCAAAGCATATTTGTTTTGGCTGATTGACAGTTGACATCTGACACTTCATAAATTGCAACTTTTGTAAATCTTTTTAGAAAAATTATCTTCGAAAAAGGTTTCTTTTTACCAGTAAAATTTTGTAGCAAAACTTGTAAGCACAATATTTAATCAAAATTTAACCATTCCACCGTAATGTAATGTTAGTTTAGTGGCAATGAGGTCATGTTGTGTCGGTTATCATTAAACAAACTTAAAGCGAAAAGTACTGTGCATTTAGTGCTAACTGGTGATCTCTATGATAACGTTGTGCCCTAAAGTATACCAGGATGAAGTTCGCGGAACACCTGAGCGCGCATATAACGCCAGAATGGCGGAAACAGTATATAAATTACGAGGTAAATATTTTGTAATTTTTGATGTCAGATGAATAGAAAGATCTGTTATAAACTTAAGATTCTATTGTTTAAACGGTAGTCGTATACTTCAAACGATTCATTTATTTATTTCGATGTAGAACAATCAAATTTATATGAAGGTTCTGACTGAAAGATATAATAACATACTATGTAACCCTGAGAGTATTCCCTTTTCCTTGTAAAATTGCAGATATTAGTATTTTTTATTAATGTTTGCTTAAATTCCTTTTTCCTAAATAAGATGAAATCAAATATTTTCAAATGTACACTTGAAGTCAACAGACTAAATAATGTTATCACATTATCTACTATATCTTGATACTTATATAGGTATAATAAACTTGAGATATGTAGAATAGCCATTCCACAAATATACTATTAATGTGCCTTACAAATAACATATCATTCTCTCAATGCAAATCCTCAATAGTATCCTACTATCCTACTACTATTATAAAGGCGAAAGTTTGTATGTGTGGATGTATGGATGTGTGGATGTATGGATGTATGGATGTATGGATGTTTGTTACTCTTTCACGTAAAAAGTACTGAATGGATTTGAATGAAACTTTACCACAATATACAGCCTTGGCCAAAAGTATTAGGCACCCCAAAAAAATGCACTTTACATGTTTAGTAATTGAACAATGGCTAAATGATTATTCTAGATGTCATGCTGGTGTCTTAAATAATTTCTAGGAATAAAAAGCGGCTACTCGTAAAGGTCACAAAACACCTGGTGCCCAAAAACAAAGGATTTGCTATACTTGCGGTCTTTCCCGTCAGTAGTTGCTCACTTGTGTTCGGAACTTTTACGAGTCAACTAGTTTTCTTTTCTTTTGAAGCAATTTGATTGATACCTAATTTATTTAAAAATGCCAAAAAGAAGTGAAATTACTTTAGAAAATCGAGTGAAAATACAACTTATCCATGAACAAGGCAAGTCGCACAAAGAAATTGCCAAGTTGGTGAGGTGCTCGCGCTCCGCCGTGCAATCTACCATCAAACGGTTCGTTCAGACTGGCACTCATGCAAACAAACCCAGAACTGGCACAAAACGTGTGAACACAGTGCGTGAGGATAGAAAATTAATACGCGAATTTGTTAAAAATCGTAAGAAAACTTCATTTGAGCTTGCTGCTGCCTTATCTGGAGAGATTGGAAAGCCAACAAGTGCTTGCACTGTCAGAAGAAGACTTGGGGAAGTGGGCTTTAAAGGTTTATAAAGTCAGGAAGAAGCCATGGCTTTCAGAAACAAACAGAAGAAAACGGCTGGAGTGGGCTCTACCACACCAACATTTTACCGAGGAGGATTCGTCCACTGTGGTGTGGTATGATAAAACAAACCTTGAGATAATTTGGTTTTCATGTTTTTATTATTAATGAGATTAATAATTTATTAAATTAATTTCAATCTCTACAAAATAATGCCAATTCAAATAAAATGATTATTTTTATTCGTACACATGTGTTTGAACCTCCCGGTGTGACCTTCGTGAGACGATTTATCGATGAAGAATAGCATCCAGACTGCGTCGTACCTACTGCAAAGCACAGAGGAGGCAGTAAAATGGTCTGGGACTGCATGGCGGCAAATGGAGTTGGTAAAATGTTTGTTGGTGAAGGTGGTACGAAAAGAGAAAAGTACATGCAAGTACATGAAACTGCGCTTGAACCTTAACCAACTAGCATTTTTGGTGACACCAACTAAGATGCAGTCGTAATCCAACAAGAAAACGCGCCCTGTAATAAGTCAGCCAGTACGATGCACTGGATTACTGACAATGACTCTGATTTGTTGGATTGGCATGCGCAGTCCCCAGATCTAATTCAAATTGGCCATCTATGGGGTATTTTAAAGCGAAAGATCAAAGAATAAAGCATATCATCAAAAACAGCACCGAAAAATTCATTATTTCAAGAATGGCATGCCATCACAATGGAAGAGTGCTCCAAGCTAGTACGCAGCATGCCGCATAGAATTAGTGTAGTTATTAAATTTAAAGGTGGACCCACTAAATATTAAGCTTTTTATATTCATTTTCTTATATACTAACTGTAATGAATCCGTTTAGAAAGAAGAAGTTGTTTTAATCCATTACTTTAAGTAAAACGTGTGTGCCTAATACTTTTGGCCAAGGCTGTAGCTTATACATCAGAATAACACATAGGATATTGGAAATCGAAATCAACGCGGACGGAGTCGCGGGCGGCCGCTAGTAATTTATAAAAGACTACATCTTCATTTGTCTGGGATTTTAGTTCGAATTAACATGTATTTTTGCATTTATATATTTTTTTCTCTAAATTTTGTTGAGACTTCAATCACCTTTGGTGGTTATTTTTTACATTCATAAACCCTTTTTAATATCAGTTAGTTTATTTAATTATTATCAGTAACCAGGCTCCCTTAGTGCACATCAAGTTAGTAAGGACTAGAGTTTTAAACCCTGAGATTTATTGACATGATTTAATAATAAAATGATATGCTATTCATGACTAGGTACTTTTCATATTCCAATCATTTAATTCTAGCTTCACTTATTTCTTACACATTAATATATTTTTTCTTGATTCACCAGGAGATGAAGGCTATGCTCTATACCACAGTAGAAGAGGCACCTTCAGCTGAAAACGTGGAACCGGAAGTGCTGTCACGGCACTTTGCAAACTTTGACGAAACATTCTTCCATTACTGTGATCAGGAACTGAAGAAAATTAATACTTTTTACTCAGGTAAATTCTGGAAAAGAATATATCATTTTGATTTATTTATTTATTCTTTAATACACAAAAAATGCAGAGTACAAATGGACTTAATATTTCATGTCCATATTTTTGGTAGTATGTATGCATAAATTGGACTAAAGTTATTTATAAATAGCTCAAGAAAATAAGTAAAAAGTTTGAAGCTACATTGCATTATTGGCTTAATTGTTAAGCTAACTGAACATCCTATCTTAAATGTCTGCCTATAGAATTCAACTTAAGTAGACGTAACAGGCAAAAATTTTCCTGTTAAAATTCATTCAATGCAAAACAATATCTATAAAAAAATTGATATGGTATTTTTAATAGCTGTTAATCAATGAATCATGTTAAGAAATATCGTTGCAAATTTTAGCCATAAGGAAAATCTCTAAAGTGATGTAGTCAAGTATTAGTTACTCAATTTTCCTTAAACTGGAACAGGGACTGAAAAATCTCCTTTTATAAAAGAGTGCAGGCGCTTTTATTTCGGTACCAACACTAAACCATATTTAAAAAAAAACTGTTTCTGTCTTAAGAAAGATAGTTAATAATAAGTATTATCTTTTTGTTTAAGAAGAATTATATCCGTTTGGATATAATCGCTTTATAATTTTAAACTTCATATTTACAGGAAGTTTTAAAATCATACCGCGATTATATCCGTTTAAAAGTAGTTTTATTTCACGTGTAATAGTCGTTTAAACCTTAGAAAGAAAACATTATGATATTGTCCCCCCACAGAAAAGCTTGCAGAAGCAACGCGCAAGTTCGCGACTCTCCAAAGCGAGTTGAAGTCCCACTTCGACACTCTCAAGCCCAAAGGCGGTGGGGACAGTAAGAAGGCTCCCCTCCCTCGCCGGAAGGTTCAGGAGTTAAAGCTAGCGTTCAGTGAGTTCTACCTGAGCTTGATACTGCTGCAGAACTACCAGAACTTGAATTATACTGGATTTAGGAAAATATTGAAGAAACATGATAAGGTTTGTGGTTACTTTTGTAGTACATTTCAGCTAAGATGATCCTGGTGACAGTTTGCCTTCAAAGAAAAATCGACACTATTCTAAAGTAGTAAAACCCTACTGAAAATCATAAATACTTTAATACTATATAATCATATACATATAGGGTGTAACAAAATATACTGCAAATATTTTAAGGGCGAATTCTTTAGTGGCAATGTAATCAATATCAGATATTAAAAAGTCAAAATTAAGACCTAAAAATTTTGCATTTTCTGCATTGGCCAATTTGCTCTTTTCGTCCTGTAAGCTTCGCCCCCTCTCCACCTCTTTGCTTTTGGGGCAAGACAAGTGTAGTAACTGTATTACACTGATAAGACACGACCAGCTGTCTTGCATATGACAAATTTTGTACTTTTCCCAATTATTCACTCAATTTATTTTGTTGATTTTCTCGGAAACCAGCGTATTAACAAAAAAAATTTACTTGATAAATTTATTACATTTCCACTAAACAATTCGCCCTTAAAATATTTGCAGTATATTTTGTTACACCTTATATACATACTACAATCACGGAACTTTTTGCCTTGCAATGAAGTTAGTATGTTATCTGTGATTGATTTCGAATAAGAAGTACACCTGTCACAGGAATCATCTTAGCTGAAATTGTAAGCAAATTATAACACAAGCAATAACTGAGTAAGTAAAACTTTATTGATTCACTTATTAATTTAATTCTATGACAATATTTCGTGAGGAGTAAGTTTACAGTACGAAGTCCGACAAAGGAATGAGTCCCCGGGCGACTGTGCGGTCACTTTATTAACTCGCCACTCTTTTTCGTAAATCGTCACCGTTGTATTTTTGACTTCCGGCTCGATGCAGTGGCTCCATCTTTTTCAATTTTTTCGAAGTTGACATCCGCCGGATATCACGATTGCCAACAAAATGGACTATTACTTATTTGTAGATTGAGAAATTGACAATTAATCAACGCTCTATTTATTATGATATGCTCATGTCTCACTACTTTGTTTTGCGGTAGTGTTACACCACCGCTATTTTAGCTCCATTTGTTTAAATTTAGCCCCGTTTATGTTTACACTTTGTTACAGCAGTTTCGCAATACCTACATCCCATCCGAATTTGAAACAAACTCATTAAATTATGGTTCAGAGTAATCGCAAAACTATTTGAATGATAATTCACAAGGTTCGGATCGGACCTGTTGTCGCTTAAAAGACGTCATTTAACTAAATGACCATCTATTTTAGAGTCATCCTTATGTGTATAGAAGTCAGAGAATCATTGCGGTATTACTACTTCGTATAGAGTTGGCATTGAGAACAAAATCTATGCGGCAGCTGGCAGGGGAGATGGCGGATAATTTAGTGATTTTTTTGTCTCCTTAACTATGTAATAACACACCACTAGCTGAATGATTTGTACATGTTTTTAAAAGACAAGACGGCATTTTCTCTATTATAAAAATAATACAATAGACGGCAAATCTGTTGTCCATGGACAACAGTGCGTATAATATTACATATTATGTAATGCTTATAATTTATGGTTAATTGAACTTACCTTAAGTGAAGTTCAACCAAAATTATACGAGTTGTAGCATCCGTAGAGATTTAATAATAACGTATAGTATGTTTCCAACGTACTGCATCATCACACGAATTTTAGACATAATAAATAAAAAATTAAATCGTTCTATTGACTACCGCGCCTAGCACCTCAACCTGCCGACAGGGGGCGGGAGCGATCATTTATTTTAGAGTATTCCTTGACATTTTATTCTGCAACACTATTAAAACAGGGGTTACTTGGGAGGGTAGGGATCTTAAATCTCTACGGATGCTACAACTCGTATAATTTTGGTTGAACTTCACTTAAGGTAAGTTCAATTAACCATAAATTATACTTCGTTGTAGCATCCTAGGAGATTTAATAATAACGTAGATGTTCAGATCAAATAATTGCAGAATAAATAATAAAAGCGACTGAATTTAACAATGTTTATCGCTTTTAAACCATTTTCCTAATACATATCAGTCTCTTAATCAGCATAATACTAGAGGTAGGCACATAGGAACTTATTATAAGGTAATTTAAGTATTGCGTCAGATGAAGCCCTGTTTGGCGTGGACCCGCCAAAGGTTACAACAACAACAAACAACTAGGGGAGGTCCTCCAGCCGGATGACGCCGGCGGAGAAGCCCGCGCGCGGCGCCGGCGACGTGGCCGCGCGCCGCGGGCTGTGCCCCAGGACCCGCGCACTTTGGTGCCGCTATCTCCCAGCACTTGCTTTATCCAGCGGCTTACCTTCTGCGCACTAGCACCTCTCACCTGCTTTTTAAGGCATTCGCTGGAAAAATAGAATTATTATTAGTGTAATATGAAAGGACAGTTTTTGATTCGCCTTATAGGACGTCGATGTTTTAACGAGGTCATCTATAATAATAATAGTACTAGGTTTGTTAAATACTATGTTGTTACTGTTAATAAGTCTTAACGTCTCAACCAGTTTAATAAGTTTATTACATCCAGGTCTAATGATTCCCTAGGAAATAGCTTACAAATATGAGATAGTACAAAATCTGCGTTACATATTTGGGTAGATTCGGTCTAGCCCTAAACGCACTATTTAAAAATCGACTGACACACTCATTAATAATCCTAAGTCAGAGCAATTGTTGCCATTTAAGAGTCTTGAGACATAACTTATTGGCTGTTTGAATGTTCATGTTTAAAATGACTTTGTAAAGTAAATATATAGTGCTTCGAATTTAGAATAAATCAATGATACTCTTTGGAATCAGATTTAAAAAATAGGTAACAAAACCTGCCCCTGTACTACATGACACAATTGCTGTTAATTTCTTTTTCGGTTCGGTTTTCCATACCATTAAACCTATAATTTTTAAAGCCGGTAGGTAAGTCTGTTCTTGAACCGTGTTCGAGTAACCTCCAACTTACATAATTTTAACTAAGACCCGTGGGACCCAGGCATTATTAAGCCAGTTTTTATCCAGTGATGAGAAAATGAGATGGCGACAATTCATGGTCTCTTCATGGTGTGGACCTTATAATATTGCATGCCATCAAATTGGCAAATTGTAGCTGAAGTGAGAGCTAGTTTTAAGACCATAATGTACCTACAATCGCAATGAAAATATTTGATTTGATTTGATTTTATTTTATTTCCGGATGACATCTCGTGCCATCACTTATGAAATAAAGGTTACAATTATATCATTTGATCCCCATTTTTAGATACTTTATTTCCGGATAACATCTCGTGCTACCATTGAGGAAATCAATTACTACTGGTAGTATGTAGTTCCATCGTCGAACTCGAGTGAAGTACTTTTGAATACTTACCGGATGACATCTTGTGCAACCACTTAGAAAAGCAAACTTGTATTTCCGGATAACATCTCGTGCTACCACTGAGGAAATCCATTACTACCTACTGGTAGTGTGTTGTTCCATCGTCGAACTAAAGTGAAGTCGGTACATTTTTAATACTTTTCGGATGACATCTCGTGCCACCACTTAGAAAAGCAAACTTGTATTTCCGGATAACATCTCGTGCTACCACTGAGGAAATACTACTGGTCGTACGTATGTTGTTCCATCGTCGAACTCAAGTGAAGTACAGATTGAATACTTTTCGGATGACATCTCGTGCCACCACTTAGAAAAGCAAACTTGTATTTCCGGATAACATCTCGTGCTACCACTGAGGAAATACTACTGGTCGTACGTATGTTGTTCCATCGTCGAACTCAAGTGAAGTACAGATTGAATACTTTTCGGATGACATCTCGTGCCACCACTTAGAAAAGCAAACTTGTATTTCCGGATAACATCTCGTGCTACCACTGAGGAAATACTACTGGTCGTCCGTATGTTGTTCCATCGTCGAACTCGAGTGAAGTACATATTGAATACTTTTCGGATGACATCTCGTGCCACCACTTAGAAAAGCAAACTTGTATTTAATTAAATACTTGCAATAGAATTTTATTCCCATAAAGGCTGCTTAATTATACAAAATTAATATGTCTCTTTTCCTCTTACAAAGACTAATTTCCATGGATAGTTGCTCCTTAACAAACAGTTTTCTACCCTGATAAAGAGGCATAGGAAAATATTTCCAAATGCAGCCCGAGGACTTATAGCTTTATCAATAAATTCAATTTTATTACTCCGTCATATAATGTTATCCTGTTGTTAAGGCTTAATTTTCATATTAGCTATGTAGCTTTTCTTGGGTAGCAAAGATTAATATTTCTCTCTCAAGGAGTTTAGTGTGCCTACATCCAGCCTTAAGACACCTCAATACAAGCTGCGGTTAAGGTGCCCAAAAAAGAAACAAATTCCCTTAACCGAGTTTCTAGAAGACATATCAGCCACCATTTCATAAGTTTTATGACGTTTATCTGTTGGCAATTCTAAAGTCATGTACAATGAATAAAGCTTAAAAGCTAAAAATAAAATAATTCAAATTTGACTTGGCAGAAAATAACATATCATTATTTATAATTAAACTTAACTTATTGAAAGTGTTTACAACCACTGTCACAGTATTTGAACATGAAACCTGGTATTTAGATGTGCACCACAACTGTCTATCTATTTCTCTATTTGAGTTGACTTCATAGTACAGGTCTCATTAATTTTGTAAAAAAAAAAAAATAATGTGCTGACCATAGTAGGTAAATTCATATATAATAACAGATATTAAGAAAATAAATATAGTTATTGCGCCATACAAATGATCACATAAAACATATGTTAGTCAGAATAGCACCTAGAACATATTTTGACTTGTCTAAATAATACCAATTTTTATACGCCGTATTTATATTGTGCCAAGGCACTTTGAGACAACAAATGTAGCAGCACTAAGTATCTAATGACTGACACGCGAACGCTAGCCTGCTCGCGCCCACCGGTGTAAGGATGGGCCACAAGTAATGCGACGGTGTAAGTAACACTTTTTCATGTGGTTCAAAATACAAACTTTCCGGAACAGTTAATGACGATAAAATTGGGTAACAAGGCTGGTTTGGCCGATATTGAGCACAATAATCCCAGTCGGTTCATCATGTACACCACTGCCATTTCTCAATGGAAATAACCTTTAAATAATATGGGAATTTCTCCCATCCTGTTAATATAGAAGATAGCTGTGGTATTATCTATCATCAACAAAATCCCTGGATTCCTAAGTTATTACGTAAATACTTAGAAAAACACTTTACTGACCTTAACTTTATGTATTTCTACACAAATTAGTCCAAACCTTCATTTGAACAAAAAACGCCGGGTATCCGTGAACGTTTGTCGAGAAAACTTCTTCTCCAGAAGCTTATTTTTGCACTGATGTTATCCTCTGTTTTGGTTTTCGTCTTTTTCCCCATTTTCACTAGCACAAATACACAAAATTTGCTTAAATTTAAATAAAATTACGTTTTTAAATCGGCGCGCACGCGGATGATGCAACACACAGAAAACTAATGATCGCTCCCGCCCCCTGTCGGCAGGTTGAGGTGCTAGGCGCGGTAGTCAATAGAACGATTTAATTTTTTATTTATTATGTCTAAAATTCGTGTGATGATGCAGTACGTTGGAAACATACTATACGTTATTATTAAATCTCCTAGGATGCTACAACGAAGTATAATAGGGTATTCATGCTTATTTGATTGATTACTGGAATTGCATTGCTTAAACTATTCTTCAATCGGGCCTCTACGTATATGTTAGGCGATTTATGGTGAAACTATTCTTATACTTATTGAAATCTGTATAACATCAAAAACTATCTTATATTTTAATCTATCGAAATCAGATCTCTCATAAACTGACATGTTGTGATTTTGTATTGATATCAGTACAATAATATGAAATGATAACGCTATTATTATTTCGTAGGCCATCAGATTCCAACATTTATCTTATTATAACTAACTTCTTTTCCTATAAATAATAATGACAAATAATAATACCAATCCGCCCGTATTTCGACCATTGCGTGCGGCCGATCTAACGATCAACGCAGGATATTTTTAGTGCACAAATGAGTACAGTATTTTGAGTGATTAGGGAATAGGGTTACACCTGTGCTTTGCACAGGTTGCAAAATTAATTCCGAGCTCCTCCGTGCTTAAGTCAAAGTCAAAGTCAAAGTCAAAGTAGTTTATTTTGCAATTTGATTTACATAGAAATTCTTTTGCACTGATTTACATAGAAATTCTTTTGCACGGCACGGCTTAGGAAGGCATATTAACCCTTTGGTCCTGCGCCCGATCTTTCTACGGTCGTGTCAGATTACTGTCCTACCGAACTATGAGAGAGAGGGAATAGAGAGTGCACCTGTGCTTGCGCACTCACTTGTTCACTATAATTTAGGTATCCTGCGTACTTGGCTGGTTGTAGGATCGGCCGCAAGGGTATTATTTTAAAGTCAGTTTAGGTTCCAACAAATCTCGGACGTGCTTCGTTACTTCCTGAATCGACATTATAACCATCAACATTTGACGACCCGCTTGGTGTAATGGTCAAGATTCTGCCTATAACGCAAGAGGTCGCGGGTTCGATCCCCGCAAAGGACAAACATTTGTGTGCATGAACATGTATGTTTGTCCTGGTCTTTGTGTTATATGTATCTATTTATGTATATTTGTAATACCACTGTTGATTCTGATATCGGTAACACAAGTGCTTAAGCTACTTAACACGGGGTCAGATCAATGTAGGTATGTGACGTGATATATTTATTTATTACCCGCGGCCGCTCGCGACTCCGTCCGCGTGGATTTCCATTTCCAATATCCTATGTGTTATTCTGATGTATACGATATATTGTGGTAAAGTTTCATTCAAATCCATTCAGTAGTTTTTACGTGAAAGAGTAACAAACATCCATACATCCATGGTTACAAACTTTCGCCTTTATAATAGTAGTAGGATTAATAATATCATCACACATCTTCCCCAGTTACTAAACGTAAGCAACGGAGCGCAATGGCGGGCGGAGCACGTCGAGACGTCACACTTCTACACGAACAAAGACATCGACCGTCTCATCAGCGACACGGAGGCGACGGTCACCAACGAGCTGGAGGGCGGCGACCGGCAGAAGGCGATGAAGAAGCTGCGCGTCCCGCCGCTGGGCGAGCAGCAGAGCCCGTGGACCACCTTCAAAGTGGGCCTGTTCTCCGGCTCCTTCATTGTGCTCTTCATCACCGTGGTGCTGTCTGGTGAGGAGTTCCACAGACACATCATTATCTCCATTCTCCTAGCTCCTCTCCCTGATGCATCCTCGGCTTTTACCACGTAGCCAAGAGCCGCTTCTACGGACACATATAGAGTTTAACCGTCAGGTAAGAAGTTCGACTAAACATCATCAACATTCTAGGGCCTCTCCCGGTAGCATGCTCGGAGCCTAGAAGACGCTTCTACGGGTACGTATAGAGATGGAAACAAATGGTGCATGTATGGTCAACAGAAACTTGCGTAAGAACCGCGATCAGCCTAGCGCCTCTCCCGGTTGCATCATTCGACCCCAGAGGACGCTTCTACGGGCAGGCCCACTTTTATAGTGCTCTTCATCACTGGTGCTGTCAGATGAGGAATTCCACAGACATCATCAGCATTCTAGCGCCTCTCCCGGTTGCATCCTCGGCTATTGCCTCGGAGCCCGGGGAACGCTTCTACTGATACATATAGACATGGATACATCGACAGCAAATACCGGAAACTACCGAAAATCTTCATTCTATTTTCAAATTAAAGCTTGAGAGGTAAGGTTCAATATCGGTTGAAGTATTTCGACATCGACCGTCTCATCAGCGACACGGAGGCGACGGTCACCAATGAGCTGGAGGGCGGCGACCGGCAGAAGGCGATGAAGAAGCTGCGCGTCCCGCCGCTGGGCGAGCAGCAGAGCCCGTGGACCACCTTCAAAGTGGGCCTGTTCTCCGGCTCCTTCATTGTGCTCTTCATCACGGTGGTGCTGTCAGGTGAGGAGTTCCATTCCATAGAATTATGTCGAGGTAGAATCTAGATATGGAAAAAAAAGCTGCATGAAGGGGCATCGGATATCAAAAATCTTCAGGCTATCTTCAACTTAATATCCGAAAGGTAGGGTTCAATATAGATTGAAGCCTGATGTGCTAAATCTGTAGGCACATGGACCACCTTCAAAGTGGGCATGTTCTCCGGCTCCTTCATTGTGCTCTTCATCACGGTGGTGCTGTCAGGTGAGGAGTTCCACTGAGACATCAACATTCTTGCGCCTCTACCGGATGCATCCTCGGAGCCTAGAAGACGCTTCTACGGGTACGTATAGAGATGGAAACAAATGGTTCATGTATGATCAACAGAACCTTAGAAAAAGAACCACAATCATCCTAGCGCCTCTCCCGGTTGCATCCTCGGCTATTGCCTAGGAGCCCAAGGTACGCTGCTACGGTATGGACACATATAGAGATGGAAACAAACAGTGCATGTATGGTCAACAGTACATCAGACTAGGTACCACAAGGAATCAAAAATCTCCAATGGATTTTCGACCTAATGCCTAAAAGGTATGCTTCAATATCGGTTGAAGTATTTACCCGTCGACCGTCTCATCAGCGACACGGAGGCGACGGTCACCAACGAGCTGGAGGGCGGCGACCGGCAGAAGGCGATGAAGAAGCTGCGCGTCCCGCCGCTGGGCGAGCAGCAGAGCCCGTGGACCACCTTCAAAGTGGGCCTGTTCTCCGGCTCCTTCATTGTGCTCTTCATCACCGTGGTGCTGTCTGGTGAGGAGTTCCTTAGAAGTATGCCGGGGTAGAATCTAGATATGGAAAGGGCATCGAGCTACCAAAAATCTTCAAGCTATTTTCAACTTAATATCCGAAAGGTAGGGTTCAATAGAGATTGAAGTCTGGTGTGCAGAATCTGAGGGCCCGTGGACCACCTTCAAAGTGGGCCTGTTCTCCGGCTCCTTCATTGTGCTCTTCATCACGGTGGTGCTGTCAGGTAAGAAGCTCCACAGACATGATCATCCTAGCGCCTTTCCTTGATGCGGCTTCGACTTTTACCACATAGCCAAGAAGTACGCTTCTATAGACACCGCTTCTACGGACACATATAGAGTTTAACTGTCAGGTAAGAAGTTCGACTAAACATCATCATCTTAACGCCTCTCCCGGGTGCATTCTCGGAGCCCAGAAGACGCTTCTACGGGTACGTATAGAGATGGAAACAAATGGTGCATGTATGGTCAACAGAACCTTAGAGTAAGAACAACAATCGTCCTAGCGCCTCTCCCGGATGCATCCTCGGCTATTGCCTCGGAGCCAGAGGTACGCGTACCAGGGAGGTACATAGAGATGGAAGCAAATGATGCATGTAAGCATGTGATGGTTAACAAACTATCAAGCTTAACTATGGAGCTTAAAGCTGGCGAGGTAAGGTTCAGTAATGATTAAAGAATTTTGACAACTAGTCGTAGTCTGATGGGCTCTCCATTGGACATTGCGTGCCGAATTGGGGAGTAAGCGTAGTGCTATTATGTAAGGAACTCCGCAGAAATGTTGCAGTCCTCTCCTGGAAGAAGACCTAAAACTGATATATCCATATCGGTTTTAGGAATAACCATCCGATTATTCCTATAGTTACCTACCACGTTGGACCCTCTGGCCCTCTGGTAGGCTAAACGTAGGGTGAACGCTTTTGCCTTCTCGAAATATCCCTTAGTCGCATCTTACGACACACGGGAAGAAATGGGGCAGTACTTCTCTAGGCCGACAAAACACCGATCTTGCTATATCAAACTCTAATAATAACACAGTTCTAATATATGGTAAGATAAATGTGTAAATATTATCATTACGAAGGTCGTCTGAACCGTTTGTCCGTGAATTACGCGAAATCTCAAACAAACGGTCGTAAAACATTGTTATCTGATTGCGCTGACCGCGGCGATATATCGCAATGTAAACGGATATCGTAAACGTTGCAAATCATTAGTTTATTTTAGTTTCGGCTACTTATCTTAAAACGGTAATCCATGGCGTAATTACAACGTTGTGTTGGGTCATAAGTTTTTCCACCGTTATGGAATGGAATAAGGGTAAGACTTCAATGAAGCGGAGATGTACGTACGAACCGGAGCGAAGATGTCTCGTAAGCAGCAATAGGATTTCGGCCTTAACATGTGACTATATCAGTATTTAAATCCTATTGGCAACTTACGGCATATCTCCGCCCCTCTCCACCCATCTTCGCTTTGGGGAGTCTCACCCTTAACGGAATCGGAGTTTCGAGGATTTCAGATTCGAATTAAAGTCCGAAATATGCGTACGTGATTAAATACCTATTACCAAGTAGATATGGATCTAGATTTAAGATTCTGTACTGTCTTAACAGTACATCACTACACATCACTTATGATGTATAAAGCTTCGACGGTCTAGTGGTTTAAGTACCGGGCCGTAGGCTCGTGGTCCTGGGTTCGATTCCTAGAGCGGGCGACTTTGTGTCGGGTTCCCTTAACATTAAAGTATTTTAGTATGTCAATCCGTACCCTAGCATGCATATTGCAATAGCCTAGACAATTGGTGTGTTAGTTCAATGAATTTATTTACTTACCGTTTCTAAAGCCTTTATAACTCGTTCAAAACGGCTCTCCTCTTCAAAGGGGTATTAGAGACAGGCAGCGCATCCGAGATACCTCTGGTGTGGCAGATGTCCATGAGCGGCTGTGATTGCTTACCATCAGCCGACACGCTAACTCGTTTGCCTTAAATATCTTTATCATAATGCGTCAAAAATTTATCTCTCCATCTTTACTCAACCCGTTTCCTTCCAGCCTTATTCCACGAAGGCAGTTCAGAACACTTCAAGACGGCCTTCAGACTGTACCGAGGGCCGTTCCTTCTCGTCGAGTTCATATTCCTCATAGGCATCAACGTGTACGGATGGCGGTCGTCTGGTGTCAACCATGTGCTGATCTTCGAACTGGATCCGAGGAATCATTTGTCAGGTTGGTTTGACTTGTTAGTGTCTTTTGTTAATACCTTCTATTATATTATTTAGGTTTTGGTGGTTTTAAAAAAAATATATTACACCTAGTTCTAAACACGTAGTTTTTCCTTGATTACACGCTTTTATTAAATCTAACCTATTTACTTAGTTCCTTCAAGATAAGTGTGAAGAAGTATCTTTCGCGCCGGTATGGCGATGCCAACGCATAGGGGATACCACTTTGGCACCGCATACGTTGTCATGGCAATTAGAAATCCATCTTTTTGTTACCATCAGGTAGGGTGAAGATAATATACATATAAAAAAAATGTATGAAATACAACGAAGCTTCGTCTTGATAGTTCGACTTTATCAGCAGCAGTCACAATTCCAGAAACTCTGAAATTGATTAGAAAACGCAGGAAAGGGAAGTCGTTGACCTAATTCCAACATCATTCCATTCTCTCCAGAACAACACCTGATGGAGCTAGCCTCGATCCTCGGCGTAGTCTGGGCACTGAGCATCCTCAGCTTCATCTACAGCGCGAGCCTGAGCATCCCGCCGTTCGTGAACCCGCTCGCGCTGGTGGTGATCATGCTCGCCTTCCTGCTCAACCCGCTCAAGGTGTTCCGCCACGAGGCGCGCTTCTGGTTCCTCAGGATAAGCGTGAGTTGCGTCTAGTACACCATCACCGTCACCATCATCATCATCATCATCCTCAGCTTCATCTACAGCGCGAGCCTGAGCATCCCGCCGTTCGTGAACCCGCTCGCGCTGGTGGTGATCATGCTCGCCTTCCTGCTCAACCCGCTCAAGGTGTTCCGCCACGAGGCGCGCTTCTGGTTTCTCAGGATAAGCGTGAGTTGCGTCTAGTACACCATCACCGTCACCATCATCATCATCATCATCATCATCATCCCCAGCTTCATCGTAGCGTGAGTTGCGTCTAAAGTATCTTCTAGTTGCTGTGCCCTGTACGGCCTAAAATGATCCTTGTTAATGTTAACACTATCTTTCACCTGTAAATGTACATTACGGAGCAATAAATTTTTAATTGATTGATTGATTACCACCATCGTCATCATCATCAACATGATTTCCATCAACATCATCAACCTATCGCAGACCACTGCTGAAAATAGGTCTTTCCGAGTGCTCGACTATTGATCCACACTTTTGTTCAGATAGCAATCACATCATTTCAGATGTAATCTGACAGAAAATCGCCCCCCGATGCCGTTATTTGGCCGTTGTTAGTTGTAAAACTAGTCCTGTAATATCAAAGTACTGGTTGGTTCCAGAGGACCTGATTCACGCTGTCTTTTAAGTATCCACTTAAGACCAGGTTAGACTACCTAGTCTCACCTGGTCGTCAGTTCAGCAAGCGCGGTGTTGCAGGGCAGGATCCTGGCGGCGCCGTTCGTGCCGGTGCTGTTCGCAGACTTCTGGCTCGCGGACCAGTGGAACTCCTTCCCTAGACATTGTTTACTGGTTCAGAAGGACCAGTAGACAGTCTCACCTGGTCGTCAGTTCAGCAAGCGTGGTGTTGCAGGGCAGGATCCTGGCGGCGCCGTTCGTGCCGGTGCTGTTCGCAGACTTCTGGCTCGCGGACCAGTGGAACTCCTTCCCTAGACATTGTGTACTGGTTCAGATGGACCAGTAGGTAGTCTCACCTGGTCGTCAGTTCAGCAAGCGTGGTGTTGCAGGGCAGGATCCTGGCGGCGCCGTTCGTGCCGGTGCTGTTCGCAGACTTCTGGCTGGCGGACCAGTGGAACTCCTTCCCTAGACATTGTGTACTGGTTCAGTAGGACCAGTAGACAGTCTCACCAGGTCCTCAGTTCAGCAAGCGTGGTGTTGCAGGGCAGGATCCTGGCGGCGCCGTTCGTGCCGGTGCTGTTCGCAGACTTGTGGCTCGCGGACCAGTGGAACTCATTCCCTAGACATTGTGTACTGGTTCAGAAGGACCAGTAGACAGTCTCACTGGTCGTCAGTTCAGCAAGCGTGGTGTTGCAGGGCAGGATCCTGGCGGCGCCGTTCGTGCCGGTGCTGTTCGCAGACTTCTGGCTCGCTGACCAGTGGAACTCATTCGCGAGCGCCTTCCTCGACTTCCACTACCTGGTGACGTTCTACATCGTCGGAGGGGATTGGAGTGTGCCTAATAGTGAGTATTTTCATACACACACATCACATCTCCCCCACGAAAAGAAAGGCTAAAGATTAAAACTTCCACTCGAGCCGCTCAACTGGGGAAGCACCTCCACCTTACATAAGAGTACGGTGAAATAGCACTTCGTAACTGTTATGTTACGTTTCTGCTGGTGATTAAGATCGCCAGAGCTCAGTGGGGAGGGTACGCGGTTTTTAAAGGCAACCAACGCATCTGCGACCCTTGTACGTTAATCGATGTCCATGGGCAGCGGTGATCTCTTACTATCAGGTGACCCGCGTGTTTGTTTGGGAGGCAAACAAACACGTAGAATCACATAAAATTCACTCCACATAAATGCGCAAAAACCGCAGTAGTTTCGAACCGAACACACAATTGTCTAGAATTCACCTGCGTCATAAATATGTAAATCTGGGGCTGGAGTGTCGACAATTATTTTAGTTAAATGCTGTCAACTTATGTACTGCTCGGCTATCAATAAAACTGTAGGGACACAACTTTGTATTTTTGCTGTCATAGCACATTAGACCGCGAGCGAGACTCAGGACGGCATCATCGCCAGTCGTTCCCCGTCGCGCTCCTAGCTAACTCGCATTCCCATCTCAACTCATTATAATTGTATTAATTCGTATCTAAATTTGTGAGTGAATATTTGGCAATACAAATCTTTAGTGACCTTCGGACTTTTATTTATCTGCACCTTCTGAGAGTCAAGTTACGCACCGCAAGTCAAGTAATAGCAACCCCAGTGCGTACAAAACCAATCGTTTCATTTTTCACAAAACACGATACATATTTGCATCTCTAACGCCCTACAAATAAAACCCACTTTCCCGCAGACACGTTCGAAACGACCCACTGGTTCGTGATAACCCGAGCGCTAGTGAACATCGTGCCGGCGTGGACGCGCTTCTGGCAGTGCCTGCGCCGCTACCGCGACAGCCGCGAGGCCTTCCCGCATCTCGTCAACGCGGGGAAGTACTCCACGACCTTCTTCGTCGTGCTGTTCGCGACGCTCAGGGTCATTTATAGCGGTGAGTTCTACATATCTCCATATAACCTAGTTTTATAAAGCACTAGTGTCTTGCTTCCCCTAGGATTCTTAAGGTGAGGATTTAGAGCCTATATCTACCTACTACGTTCTGCAAATGGCCGGCAATGCACGGCAGACATAGGCTACAGAACCATTTAGTTCGGCTTCGCTGACACTAGATGGCGCTCAACTCTTATCGGCCTAAATTCTAGTTTTATAGAGCATTAGTGTCTTACTTCCTCTAGGACCTCCTTAAGAGTGGGGTTTTAGAGCCTATACGCAGCCTGTACAAACTATCTACTATAGTTTTGCAAAAGTATAATTTAGTTCAACTTCCCTTCACTAGATGGCTCCCTACTGGTATCTGGCGGTTACCATACAACGAGTGAGTATTCTAGTGTCTTCTTAGAGCCTATAAGTCGAATGAAGGTTAGACCCAACCCACTGGTTCGTGCTAACCCGAGCCCTCGTGAACATCGTGCCGGCGTGGACGCGCTTCTGGCAGTGCCTGCGCCGCTACCGCGACAGCCGCGAGGCCTTCCCGCATCTCGTCAACGCGGGGAAGTACTCCACGACCTTCTTCGTCGTGCTGTTTGCGACGCTCAGGGTTATTTATAGCGGTAAGTTAGTGATTATAGTGGTATTTCGGGTAAAGTCGGCTGAGTTCGGCAATCATCGGCTCCGGTGTCATTTAGTTCGACTTCGCTGCCACTAGATGGCGCTTAACTCTTAGCAGCATACATCCTAGATTTATAGAGCATTAGTGTCTTACTTCCTCTAGGACCTCCTAAACAGTGGGGTTTTAGAGCCTATACACAGCCTGAACAGACTATCTACTATAGTTTTGCAAATGGCCGACACTACTAGGCAAACATCGGCTGCAGTATAATTTAGTTCAACTTCCCTTCACTAGATGGCTCCTTACCAGTACATTATATCTTGCTTTTACAAATAAGGGAGACTCTTGGTGTCGTAGGACATCAGAAGACCCTAGGACCTAGGGCCTATAGGTCGAAGGTAGGTGAGGCCTAACGCACTGGTTCGTGATAACCCGAGCGCTAGTGAACATCGTGCCGGCGTGGACGCGCTTCTGGCAGTGCCTGCGCCGCTACCGCGACAGCCGCGAGGCCTTCCCGCATCTCGTCAACGCGGGGAAGTACTCCACGACCTTCTTCGTCGTGTTGTTTGCGACGCTCAGAGTCATTTATAGCGGTGAGTTGGCACATTCGGGTAAAGTCGGCTGCGTTCGGAAATCATCGGCTCCTGCATACTTTAGTTCGACGTCGCTACCACTAGATGGCTCCAAAACCTAGTTTTATAGAGCAATAGTGTCTTACTTCCCCCAAGGACTCTTACGGCGAGGTTTAAGAGCATATAAGACCTACTACGCTGCTATAGTTCTCCAAATGACCGGCAACGCTCGACAAACATAGGCTACAACATCATTTAGTTTGCCTTCGTTGCTACTAGATGTCTCCTAACTCTTAACAGCATAAAAACTAGTTTTATAGACTTCTGGTGTCTTACTTCCTCTAGGACTCTTACCGTGAGGATTTAAAGCCTATTTAGACTGTCCTACTACCCTACTGTAGTTCTGCAAATGGCGCGCAACGCTAGAAAAACGCAGGCAACAGCATCATTTAGTTCAACTTCGCTCCACCAGATGGCTCCCTACTGGTATAATATAACCTTCTTTTACAAATTAGGGAGACTTCTGGTGCCCTAGAGTCTATAAGTCGAAGGTAGGTAAGACCCAACTCGCTGGTTCGTGATAACCCGAGCGCTAGTGAACATCGTGCCGGCGTGGACGCGCTTCTGGCAGTGCCTGCGCCGCTACCGCGACAGCCGCGAGGCCTTCCCGCATCTCGTCAACGCGGGGAAGTACTCCACCACCTTCTTCGTCGTGCTGTTTGCGACGCTCAGGGTCATTTATAGCGGTGAGTTGACACCTTCGGGTAAAGTCGGCTGCGTTCGGAAATCATCGTCTCCTGCATACTTTAGTGTGACTTCCCGCATCTCGTCAACGCGGGGAAGTACTCCACGACCTTCTTCGTGGTGTTGTTTGCGACGCTCAGGGTTATTTATAGCGGTAAGTTGGCAATTACAACGGAGAATGACGTTCGGGTAAACTCGGCTGTGTTCGGAAATCATCGGCTCCGGGATTCGCTGTCACTAGATGGCTCCTAACTCTTATCGGCATAAAACCTAGTTTTATAGACCACTAGTGTCATATTTCCCCGAAGACTTTTACAGTTGGGTTTCACAGCTTATACAGAGCCTGTATAGAGTATCCTACTATCTTACTACTATTATAAAGGCGAAAGTTTGTATGTGTGGATGTATGGATGTTGTAGTTTTATAGACCACTAGTGTTTTACTTGCCCTAGGTCTCTTATATTGAGGTTTAAGAGCCTATATAGCTATATAGACTATCTACCAATTTCCCTACTATAGCTCTGCAAATGGCCGGCAATACTCTTTTCTTTTTCTTTTAACACTCGGCAACGTCGGCTACAGCATCATTTAGTTCAACTTCGTTGCCACGAGATGGCGCCCTACTCTTATCAGTATAAAACGTAGTTTTATAGACCACTAGTGTCGTATTTTCCCTAGGACTCTTACAGTGGGGTTTTAGAGCCTATACAGAGCCTGTATACACTATCTATAGTCCTGTAAATAGCCGGTAACCCTCGCAAATATAGGCTACTGCATCATTTTGTTCAACTTCACTGCACAAGATGGCTCCCTACTGGTATCTGGCTATTACCATTGGGAAACCAACCCAAAGTGAAAGTGTTCCCCTCGATATTCGAAACCCCGACCTTCGTAGTTTGAGCGCTGTTCCCACTACACCACGGAGAAGTTTATTTAATAAATTTTATTATTATTCAACAGATCAATACACGGATTCATACGACAACCCGTTCCTCTACGCGTGGTTCATATGCCAGCTGGTGTCGTCTCTCTATACCTACACGTGGGACGTGAAGATGGACTGGGGGCTGTTCTCCGTCGGGCCCAACGCGGAGAACAAGTTCCTGAGGGAGGAGATCGTGTATAGCCCCGGGGTGAGTTGTATACTGACAGGAATTTGCATATGGCAGAGGCGGCTAACCTAGCGGGCCGCCTGATGGTAAGCAATCACCGCTGCCCATGGTCAACCGCGACACCATAGGTATCGCCGATGCGTTGTCAGCATTTAAGAACCTAAACCTTCCCCAACTGAGCTCTGGCTATTACTCACCAGCAGACACATAGCAGAACAGTCTGTTACGAAGTGCTTCTTTAGGTTCTGATTGCTCATAAAGAATAAGAAGGTTTATAAAAGCTAGATGGCGTAACGTTAGCGTCAGCTAAAACTGTACAGTAATTGATCTTTTTCTGTAAGGACTACAAAGAATCATTAAGTTAACCAATTACAGCATGACTTGGACCACTTGTTTACGTAACGCCATCTAGCGGAAATATTCAGATACACTTATTTCGAACAGCGCAATCGCATCAACAGTACCTTCAAAACCCTCATCGAAATCGCTAGAATAGTAGTAAAAGCGTAGCTAACACAACACACTAGCGCCACTGATGCGTTTCACGCCACCAATCCGATGATTGGTACGACAAATACTGGTAAGTTGGCATCGCTCGGATCATCCTAATACTGCCATTCATTCTCGTTCGGGCTGTGTCGGGCGCGCTCGGCAATGATCGGCCGCGCGGTTCATATGCCAGCTGGTGTCGTCTCTCTATACCTACACATGGGACGTGAAGATGGACTGGGGGCTGTTCTCCGTCGGGCCCAACGCGGAGAACAAGTTTCTCAGGGAGGAGATCGTGTATAGCCCAGGGGTAAGTTAAATATCTACTGAAAGGCCTTTTTTTAAAATTTAATATGGCAGAGGAGGCAAACCCGTTAGCGGGTCGTCAGATCGCTACACCAGTTATATCGCCGATGCTTTGCCTGCCTTTCTAATCATACCCAAAACTGAGCTCTGGCGACCTTAGCGTCACTGGCGCTAGTGTGATGTGTTAGCTGCGCTATTACATATTACTTTTCTAGTGGTTTTGATGAAGTAGTATCGTAACGGTTTTCAGGGTGGTGGCGCTGTTAGAAATTAGAATCTATACTTCTATGCCAATATAATAAAGCTGAAGAGGAATTTGTTTGTTTGTATGTTTGTTTGATTGAACGCGCTCAGGAATTACCGGTTCGAAATGAAAAAATATTTTTGTATTGGATAGTTCATTTGACGAGGAAGGCTTTAGTTAGGCTATTGGGAACCAAAATCCACGCGGACGGAGTCGCGGGCGGCAGCTAGTCAAAGATATAAGTTAATCATAAGCTGCCTAAGGCAGCGTTAATCAATCAATAGGTGTTGTTGCTGCTGTGGTGAGTCGGTCTTTAATAGAGAGATTCCATATTATTATCTAGATAAATAATAACATGTTTGTTTTACCCCGTAGTTCTACTACTTCGCCATCGTGGAAGACTTTGTGCTTCGCTTCGTGTGGACGGTGTCGTTCATGCTGACGGAGAACAAGCTGGTCAGCGGCGAGACCATGGTGTCCGTCCTCGCGCCGCTCGAGGTGTTCCGGTAAGGACTTAGGCTCGTATTAATGAATCGCTCTCAACTCTGAGATCGATCTTGAGAACAAACTTGAAATGTCATTCTCATATCAAACAGCATCTCGCTCTCAAGATCGATGTCAGACTTGAGACCGCTTTATTAATAAAATTTAAGCCTTAGGCTGACTAAACAGGACTAAACGCTACAGTATAAACCTGAACGTCAATTCGCATGAAGATAATGTACTGGTTGACGATCTGGTTGTGTTAGTCCTGGTAGGCTGCACACAGATGGTTCGTGTGCGGGATGGCGAAATAAGTCTCGACAAAAGCGTATGGCGAATTCGTCAAAGTGACATCTTGGCTAGCCTACCTAGCCTCCGAAACAATAGAACGCCACTTTTGTCGACAGTCACTGGCCTGAAGCTTTCGCAGATCATTCTCGACGCCGTCTTACCAGTGGTACCCAGGTCGGCCGACCGGGCGTCGGTCCGTCGGTTGTGCTACGATAATAGTATTCATAATCTATCTAAATATATAAAAGGAGAAACTGACTGACTGACATATCAACGCACAGCCTAAACGGCTAAACGTAGGCACTTGAAATTTGGAAGGGAAGTAGCTTAGGTATCGTAGAGGTGCACTAATAAAGGAATTTCTGAAATTCCCACGGAAACGGGCATTAACGGGGAAATCCTCGTGAAAAATCTAAACGCATTCATCCACCATTCTCCAAATATTTTGTTTGCAGACGGTTCATCTGGAACTTCTTCCGTCTTGAGAACGAGCACCTGAACAACTGCGGTAAATTCAGAGCGGTCCGAGACATCTCTGTGGCGCCGCTCGACTCCTCCGACCAGGCGGACATTATACGCATGATGGATCACCCCGATGGCGTTGTTAACAGGTAATTGAAGTTGTACCTTATGGCTTTGACTTAGGGTGCAAAATGGAGCACCGCATGAATCCTCCGAACAGGTGCACCGAAAAGGTGTACATGGGCTATTAACCATGCTAAGTTCAACCTTGTAGCTTTGACATAGGGTCGTAAACGTAAAGGAATGAAAAGCGGTGAGAGACTACGTGGCGCCACTCGACTCCTCCGACTAAACTGATATCATACGGGTGAACAGGTAATGGAAGTTGAACCTTATGCCCTGAACTAAGAGTCTAAAAGCAGTGAGAGACGCTCGACTCCTCCGACCAGGCGGACATTATACGTATGATGGATCATCCCGATGGTGTCGTCAACAGGTAATGGAAGTTGAACCCTATGTCTTTGACTAAGGTCTAAAAATTGAGAGATATCTCCGTTGCGCCACTTGACTCCTCCAACCAGGCAGACATCATACGCATGATGGATCACCACCAGTACCTTAAGAACTATCATTACTGTGTTTTATTTTATATGTGATAGGGAGACAAACGAACAAGCGTGTCACCTGATGGTAAGTGATCACCGCCGCCTATAGACATCAACAACCGCACAAGGGTCGCAGATGCGTTGCCTGCACTTAAAACCTCATACGCTCCCCAACTGTTTATTTATTAGCATTTCTTGCACGGGCTGAATGCAAACAGTATGGCAAGGGAGTTAAATATTTAAGGCTTGAACAAGGCACAAGTATATGCGGAAACTAAGTCACCCTATTACTCGATTCGGTGGTATTCTGATGAGTTTTATCTCCTTGAGTCGACGATAGAGTTGCTATCATAATATTAAATTCCTTTCTTTGTGTTGATTTTTCTTAAGAGCCTTAATCATATTCTTCATAATCATCAGCCTGAGCCATATGCCTTCCACAAACGTGAGAGTTATGCCAATGTACGCTACAATATGGCAGTGTTGTTTTTTTCTGAACACAGCTCGGGTTCGTGATCGCCAACACGCATTTGGCAAGCGTGGTGATTAAGCCAAAACACATATTTGTAACGAAAACATGATTTCAAATGATGTAGGCCTTTGCCCTGCAGTGGGACATTAATAGGCTGATCATTTTTATTATCCATATACTTACCTCACTTATCCTTACAGGCTAACAAAGAAGAAGAACCCAAAAAAGATGAAGGAGACGGACAGACGGCCGCTGCTGAAGAAGGAGTCCATCCAGGACCTGCAGCTGGAGCTGGACCTGTCGTCCAAGATGCTGTGACCCTCTGTGATACCGTAGCGGCCGTGCACGGGACTCGAACCACGAACTTATGCGTTCACAGTTATTTTACCTCTGACAGATCATTTTACCTTAAACTATAGATTAGCATTCTTATAAATGAAAAATAAATAAAATCTTGGACTAACACACCAATATAAACTAATCTCGAAGCTTGTACAATGGATGCTGGGGAACGGAGAGTCATACTTAAATACTTTTTTTATAGGAAGTACTTAAATAGATACATATAAAACCTACAGCAGGACAAACAGACATGTTCATAACACTAATGCTTGTCCTGTGCGGGGATCGAACCTGCACCAGGCAGGTCGTCAAATCTCGCGAAGCTTCAGATCAATAGACGTAATGCAAAGCTCTATTTTTTATTTTGTTAGTGACAATGCAACTTCCATCTAAAAATAAATGACCCGATATCAACCCAAAGAAGTGATCACATACAAATAAATACATCTGTCAGAGTTAAAATGCGAACGCATTGTATCTGAAACGGCGGCGCTGCTGTCTATGTGATACTGTCAAATAAAATGACATTTCCATATGACGGCGATTAGTTCCAATTTCAGCCACCGGCAAAGAAGAGTTTGTGGCGCTATACTGGCTTAGACTGGCTGTTTCTGCTTGCTAAGCGAGTTTGAAGTTGTTTGAATGAGGCTATCAGATGTTATACTGTCAGTTGGTACTTGCTAAGCAAGATTGCAGTTGAGATCTTGTTATGTTTTCTTTATAATGATTTTTGTGATGAAAAAATATTTCTTATATCCAACTTAGATGGACTACCCTATACAAAAAATCAGGTCCTTGATACTTCCAATCATTAATAATGATTCATAAATGAATGCATGTAAGAACAAACTTAATATATTTCTTCAAATCAGATGGAACATATTTTCTTTATAATGATTTTTGTGATGATAATCCACCTATCATTTGATTTGCTTTAAAATACTTTCAAAACAATTTCTACCTACAAGTATGCACAGATGTTTTTCTTCCGTTACTGTCGTTAAATTATGTTACTTAAATCGTTATACAATGTTATTATGGATCTTAAATTATGTTCATAAAATGTATTTTAATAAATAAATTGATTGGGTTTGGCGGCCTATGAATGCCGACAAATACTGGTACTTAAAATATTCTTCTATGTACTTAATTGAATTTCAGAAATTCTAATTATACTGTTATTTACTTAATTTTGAATGTTTGTATTTGAATAAGAACTGTTGTAAACAGCCAGTTAGGTGCTGCCAATATGAGTCCCATGTATATCTAGCTAGGCCACTTATAGCCAACCTTATAATATAAATAAATATATTGTGCATAGTATTACAATTATATTTTTAGAAATAATATATTTGTGTTTTTTTTTCCTTTGTTCGGAGTGTTCAGAATAATGGCATTTTTTTACCTCTCAATGGGTTAACTTACAAATTGAAAAATACAAGATACAATGGAACAAGTTTACTTAGAAGAAGCCTTTTCAAAGCTGGTATGTTGGTGACAGTTTAATTATTTTTTTAAGTATATATATATAATATATATATATATATATATATATATATATTATACAGTACTTAGATGGACTAACTGTCACACATAATCAGGTCCTTGATATGTATTTCCAATCATTAATAATGATTTATAAATGAATGCATGTAAGAACATACATACTTAATATATGTTTTCAAATCAGATGTATCAATTGAACAACAAAAAATATAAACGATTAGTGCATAATTTATTAAAATGTATCTGTTACACAATATACAGCTGAAATAGAAACGAACAGGAATAGACAATTTGTTATTTACATTAAACTTTAATTAAATTAAAGTAAGAATTTCAAAGCTATGGTTAACGCAACTCATATTTGGAGGGGAAGTTAGCTTTGTATTGAAATTAATTAAGGTAATATATTTTAATACTGACATAAAGATTATTCAATTACATGGGTAGTCACTTTCTATGAACAAAGTTCGAGAAAACGTTAACATTAAGTTGAAATTTCAGTGTAACCTTTACATAGCTAGAGGTCATCAAACTCATTAAATTATATGAAATAGAACTTTTAAACAACACATAGTTTTGGTTTTAAAAATACACCCTGCACGGCCTCAAAAGATTAGTTTTTCGAAATACAAGCAAATAATTTTTAGTTCAACTTTCATTTTAAGACCTTTAACAAAACTTAAAAAAATTGGCCAAGTGCGAGTCGGACTCCCGCACTGAGGGTTCCGTTCAAATTCTATTTTTGACGTATTAAAAAAACTACTTATCAGATTTTGTTCGAACCAATTTTCGTTGGTAGTTTTTATGGTAATGTACATTATATAATTATTTCAGTTTTATCATCCTCTTATTTTAGAAGTTAGAGGGGGGGGACACACTTTTTTCCACTTTGGAAGGGTCTGTCACGCAAAGTTTTCACTTTAGAGAAAAGTGATATTAGAAACCTTAATATAATTTTTAAAGACCTATCTATAGATACCCCACACGTATATGTTCGATGAAAAAAATATTTCGAGTTTCAGTTCTGACTATGGGGACCCCCACTTTTTTTTTATTTTTTTTTCTATTTTCTTGTGAAAACCTTGTTGCGGTTCACAGAATTCATCCACTCACCAAGTTTCAACAGTGTAGTACTTATAGTTTCGGAAAAAAGTGGCTGTGACAGACTGGCGGACAGACAGACAGACAGACAGACATGACGAATCTATAAGGGTTCCGTTTTTTTGCCATTTTGGCTACGGAACCCTAAAAACTGCACAGATCTAACTACAAATAAAAATGAACGACAGGTTGTATTGTACAGGATTTATTTTAAACTGCATATTCCCTATTTCAAAACAAATATCCCAATGCCAATTAAGATATTAGCAGCAGATTGAACTGCCAAGAACTATTATGTTTCACATTTTAAGGTCATCATCAGCTTATAGCAGTCCACATCTGGACATATGCCTCTCCCAGAAGGGGGTTATGCCAAAATCACCCCACAGGGTATGCTGGCAAAAAATCTACATTTCATTGCACATTATTTAATATTGATCTCTCACATTGTCAAAACTCTTGGTTGACCAGATACTGGGACCTTTACATTGTAAATAGGAGTAAATAAAACCGATTAATTTTACGTGAAATTCTTCTAAAGTAATTTTGACGTTTAGTCCAGGAATTTTAGATTTTATCTGCGGAATAATTCCTAGTGAGCTGAATTTTTGTGTACACCTTTATTATGATATTGTAATGATGATGTGAAAAATCGACATTGATATCGTGCCGGCTAAAAAAGTATATAGCCCAAACGTCACGAAAATCAGTTTTTCGCAAATATCTCGCGATCTATTGCTCAGAGGTCAATAATGGTTTCATAAAAGTTGTTCGTCGTAAAATTATCTACAAAAAAGGTCTCTTGCATTTTTCTGTACAATTAACCGTTTTTGAAAAAGAGACTAGAACGCACTCACATATGGTATTGTATACCGTACGGCGCATACCAAGGCATAAACCCTATTGTTTGTTTCTTTCTCTTTTTTGTTTGTGTGTTTTTTGTTAGTATGATGTTCTACATATAGGAATATAAAGGACTTGTAATACTAGTACAGTAAGGAAAATAGGAATATCAGCTATAAAAAACTAAGTGGCAATTTTTTTTGTCCCTTTATAACTCAAGAACGGGCTCACCGATCCAAACCAAATTTTCAGGGTTTGTACAGACTATTTAGTAGATGTTTTATGTGAAGTTTGAACAAAATCGGTCTTTCTTTTTATACGTAGCGAAGCACGTACCGGGCCGCTAGTAATGATATAGATATGCTATGTCCAGTGATGTTTGGATCCCTATAACTTTTTTAGCCGGTACGATATCAATGTCGATTTTTCACATCTTCATCACAATATCATAATAAAGGCGTATACAAAAATTCAGCCCACTAGGATTTTTTCCGCAGATCGTGGATCAAAATTGCGAAAATTCACATTGCATACCTATATCATTACTAGCGGCCCGGTACGTGCTTCGCGACATATAAAGTGAAGCGACCGATTTTGTTCAAACTTCACATAAAACATCTACTAAATAGTCTGTACAAACTCTGAAAATTTGGTTTGGATCGGTGAGCCCGTTCTTGAGTTATAAAGGGACAAAAAAAATTGCCACTTGGTTTTTTATAGCTGATATTCCTATTTTCCTGACTGTACTAGTATTAAAAGCCCTTTATATTCCTATATGTAGAACATCATACTAACAAAAAACACACAAACAAAAAAGGGAAAAAAACAAACAATAGGGTTTATGCCTTGGTTTGCGGCGTACGGTATACAATACCATATGTGAGTGCATTCTAGTCTCTATTTCAAAAACGGTTAATTCTACAGAAAATTGCAAGAGACCTTTTTTGTAGTCAATTTTACGACGAACAACTTTTATGAAACCATTATTGACCTCTGAGCAATAGATCGCGAGATATTTGCGAAAAACTGATTTTTGTGACGTTTGGACCCCAATAACTTTTTTAGCCGGCACGATATTAATGTCGATTTTTCACATCATCATTACAATATCATAATAAAGGTGTATACAAAAATTCAGCTCACTAGGAATTATTCCGCAGATCATGGATCAAAATTGCTAAAATTACTGGACTAGTTTTACAAAGTCTATATGCTTGGTTCAACACATCTTCATATTCTTCATAAAAATACATAAATTAATAATTGTATATTATTTATACAGCGCCATATAACTCTAAAATAAGTAAATGCTGTACCAAGGTGACTTGACAACTGATATTACTTTTACTAAAATAAAATATATATAAATAAATATCAGAAAGCACCCAAAAAATCGATCCGGTGTAGTGAACAATTTCTGAGAACTACTGCTTATAAAATTACGAAACATTCCTTCAATGACCGTTGTTCAGTAAACAGCACTTACAACAAAACAATTTGGATTTCGTATCGCCCTTATGTCTGGGGCAAACGCGCTTTGACGCTGACCGTATATTGGGGTTGCCAAACTATTTACCTTTCAGCACGCAGCTTTAGCGTTAAGCAAATAACAAGGAGAAATTCGTCAGGTCTACCAACGGTCGCGGTAGCTTAGTGGTCAGAGCGCTTGCCCGGATTGCAAGAGGCGCTGGATTCGATTCCCGCCTGAGCCACGAGATCAGATGAATTTTTCTTTGTTTCCATTTTTAACATTATAGTTAAAAGGTATAATAGTTCCAAACATTTAAAAATGCTTAAATAAAATATACAAAAAAATGATTACGTTCCAGTTAAAAATAATAATATAATATTACATATACGTATGAAATTCTCAAGCTCGTAAAACAACAGTTGTTCACATTTCTAGCACGAACTTATAACAATTATTTACATTATCCGTAAGGCATGTAGGCGCGGTCCGTCGTAGGACCATTTGTGGATGCAACGGTGACTCTGGAAAAAAGGATATTAGTTATTATTTAAAGGAAAACTAACAGCAAATAAGATAAGATATATGAAAATGACTATGCTAATAATAAGTCTTCATCTATAAGCACGACGATAATTCATAGGCTCTTGGCTCATAAATATGCTTTTTAACTTCGTTTAAGTTCTAACACCACATTTCGATGCCACTCGCAATAATAATAATCGGATTCTGTACCGAATACCATCAAAATATCTTACGTGAAATAAAAGATACTTACGTGGTGTTAGAACTTTACGACGATAGGTAACAGTGGCTATGTTAGACCCAAAGGCATTGCAACTGGCAAAAGTTTTGAAATACCAGACCAGAATTACTTAGTTCAGAGCCAGACAATTGAACAAAAAAACTCAGTAATTGCTTAATGCTTCAAAACATCTTTTGATTATTCTCATTATTAGTTTAAACTCGCATGCGACCTTAACCGGCACATTGCATGCTACTATAGTCCATTTCAACCAAGATGATCTCTGTGACAGGTATACTTCTTGTACAAATTAAACTTTATTTCAAGGCTATAAGCTCCATGAGTTGTTTAAATGATTTCCCATAAGGCTCTTAATGCTTTAGAATAGTGTCGATTTTTCTTTGAACCGTCAACTGTCACCGGGATTATCTCAGGTAAAATGAACTATGAGATAACATTAATTAGATAGTTGAGGACTGGTTGGAGGTGGCGCAAGAGAAATACCGGTGGAAGTCTCTCGTTTCGGAGGCCAAGACACTTTGGGTCGTTGAGCCATAATAGTTAGTTAGTTAGTTAGATAAAAAATCCCTTCCTTCTTTGCTATGGTCCAATATTCATACCTTAATAATAACACAAACGATCGTTATTATACGTGTTTGTTATAAAAGTAATTTGTTAGATTCACTATTATTTAAAACATTCAACCGAAAACCATACAATAATAACTAGTTGAAGAATAAGGGCTCTCTTTGAAACTTTAAATAATCCTTACAATGATTACAAAACCACGATCCATTATATTGTATCAGACATCAGTAACACAGTAGAAGAAAATTAACTATGAACCTTATTGCATTGTATTAAAGGTCAAAGGGATATCAAAACCTTTTTTTGGACTGTTCTGAGCCCGGATCTAATTGGCCAATAGCACGCAATGTCATGCTCGTGATCGTGACCCTAAGTGACCTAAAGTGCGTTGTTCCTTCAAATTGACGGGTATAAATGACTGTAAATTAACAGGTCAAAAGAATATCACTTTTATTGGCTGGCATTAAGGTTCTTTGAAAGTAGTTGACGCGTCATCAACTGAAGTAGGTAGGTACTTATTCATGAAACGGATTATCGGGAGACCTAAATTTAATCCTAGCCTTCCACTTGCGGTTTCACACGCACGTAATTTTTTTTTCAAATATCCCCTTTTTCCCCCACATTACGGGATCAAAAGTACCCTATGTTCACCGGGCATAGTGTAGTCGTGTAGTGTAGCTAACCAACAGTAAAAGAATTATTCAAATCAGTCCAGTAGCTTTTGAGGTTATTCGTTACATACAAAAGTACAAATCTTTCCTGTTTATAATATTATATTTAAATTTTTAATTGAATATTATTAATTAATCATGTTTGAGGTAAATTATCCATGTTTTTGGCAAACTTACGTTTATTTATTTCGGTATTTGAGAATTTTCTTCACTTTGTAGTTGTAAAATGTTTCAATAGTTTTCTTTACTTTTTAAACCCTTATCATCAAAAGTATCTATAAAATAATATATTATTTATTCATACCTTGTACCCTAAGACCTCAGCGCCTCCAATCTAGACTGCATCTCGTCGAGCTCGGTCTCGTCTGGTTCGGGGGCTTCGGTCTCCGCGCTGGTGGAGGCGGCGCCCACCGCAGTGGGAGGAGCGGGAGCTTCGCCCAGCTTGCCTTGCGTGAGCTCCCATAGCACCTGCGGAGATATGGGTAGAGTTAGAGTTACGGAAGAATGCAATGGAAGACAGTGGAGGAATGAAATCTTTACTAATATAAAAAATCTGAAAAGGTTACTTGTTTGTTTGAACGCGCTAATCTCAGGAACTACTAGTTGAAATCGAAAAAAATATTTTTGTCTTGGATATTTTCAAGCATGCAGGCCGCCCTGATTTACATATCACCACAAAGAGCTATAAATTGCTTCCAGCTTCCACCACTCTTTAAAATTAAATTGTATCCACTGGCAATGGCTGACATTTAAGAAACAAATGTCACTGCCAGTAATTCGAATTAGAATAAAATCAACTTATAAAGTTGTCGCATAAAATTTTTCTGCTAAGCTCAAGAATGTATCTTGTTTTAATACACATTCTGTCAATTTTGCTTAAATTCAAAGTCTAAATACCTTATCAACTTCACTCTGCGCCGCCTCCTCCATCTCCTCCTCATCCTCCATGGAGGACATGGTGTCATCCAGCATCTCTTCAATGATGCCAGCTCGCATCATCTCCTTGCTCAGTTCCTGCATCGTGTGCGCTATCTCGGGCAGCCGGACTAGAGACTGCATCGCTTGCATCACCTGGAAATTGCCAACACATTGTTGCATCAGCCTATTAAAGTAGCACTGTGGGGCGACGGGCCAACACTTAAAATCATGCATTTGTTACCAAGTAAGATATTGTCTTAATAACTTGCCTGATGCTCATTGGTAACCAACAACGAAGCCAAAACTATGTTAAAATAAAAAATAAAAAATGAACACAAATTTTACTTGACCTGGGAATCAAACCCTCGAGATTATGGTCCGGGGAATTTAAATCACTACAGTAACAAAGCATTTCCACTTTACTGAACCTAAAGATGCAAAAATTTCTATGACACAATCTTCTAGTTTATTTCATCTTCCAAAATTAACAACAATTGAAACTAAATAAATATAAAGAACATATTGAAACAGTGCATACCTCTGTTGATTTCGCCAAGGAACCTGCCACTCTCAAAGTAGCTGTAAATGTAACAATACTTATTAGTGTTAACTAATAAATAAAAATAATAAATAAATTCCTTGCATTAACACACCCATTCCCTTCATATTTCATACGACAAAATAGAAAGTCAATGTAGAAATGTGTACAACATAAAGTACTGACTTTATTCTTATTCTTATTCTTATTCTTAAAGTGATTTTTATTGGCATATAATATGTATGAAACGTGTTGAAATTCTGCAAAGTACTTCCATTGTGGAATTGTACTTGAATGTTTCCTACCCCTGCTCCTTTGTTTACATAATTTCTAATGATAAAAACAGACAGTATAGAAAGGCAGTGAATGGGCTAACCAAATACCTATAAGTTTGGCACAAGACTTACCCAGCTGGTTCTTCATTTGCAATTGTACAGAATTCAGATGTGCTTTACTTGTGTAGATTTTACTAATTGCTTTTCTAGAACGGATTATTTCCTTAGCTAGTATTGTACACACTTGTTTATCATTTTTAGCAGCAGCTTCCTTCAGAGACCTTTTTATTTTGTCCTCTTCCCTTTGTATACCTATAAAAATATTTTGCACATAATAATAATAATACCCTCCGGCCGTATTCGGCCATGGCGGCCGATCTTACGATCAGCCAGGTACGCAGGATATATTATAGTGCACAAGTGAGTGCGCAAGCACAGGTGCACTCCCTATTCCTTCACTCTCATAATTCGGTGGGACAGTAATCTGACACGACCGTAGAGAGATCAGGCGCAGGACCAACGGCTTAACGTGCCTTCCGAAGCACGGAGGAGCTCGAGATGAAATTTTTCGGTCACCCATCTGATGACTGGCATCTGCGAACGTTGCTTAACTTTAGCAACCGCAGGCCGAGTGCGCTAACCACTGCGCCATCGAGCTCCTCACATAAAACATGTATGGCAAATATTAAGACAACAAAAATATGTACTACTAAACATTTGTGGCAAATCAGAGAGCTAATAAGCCTTAGATTGTGTTGGGATTCTTAGATATTAAACTGATATTGTGATAGAATTTGTTTATCCTGTTGGTACATCCAAAACTTGAAGAGAAACTAACTCAAGGACAGTTCTTAGAATTTGATGATTTGAAGAGTCAATGTAACAATTTATTATATGAATATTTATATACATACTACGTATTTGCCTATCCAAATTGTAACCTTCTTTCCTCAGTTTGTGCGACCACTCATTTACCTAAAAAATAAAGTTTTAGTGGTTTATAGTAAACATGTATCAAAAACACCAATGTCGCACATCCATTGCAATGATATAACTCATCCATCCATACCATCTCCTTGGGATTTCTATCGTGAGATTTTCCGAATAAACCCATCTTTTATAATTCTGCTTGAGAATTTAATAAATTCGAATTTGTTTTGGTACTGCTAAACACAATATTTCAGACTAATTCTTGACAGCTGTCCTTTTGCGATGACCTCATCTAAATTGCGTGTAACGAAACGCATTATATCAGAAATCTTTTAAAACTAGACAGATTTTTTACTGTCCAAATAAATTAAATATTATTTCTTATTTCGACTTTACCTTTCTTCATAGTTGTCAATTAAATAAACGATTTCATTCGTAATTATTAACAATAAATTATACTATCTGATGCATGCAAAGATATTTTTCCCCGTTATGTTCCATTACACGTTATTATATCTTTTTTAATTAATGTGGCAAAATATACCCTTTCGTAGGTACAAAAATGTTTGTAAATAAAATACAATGAAAATTACAGCAAATTAAAAATTAGCTTTAATTAAATAATACTAGCAGTAACTAGTAAAATAAAATTTCACGAATAAAATATTAAACACCTTTCAGTGTAAAGAAGTGTATTTCACAGGTATTTGACATTGGTATTGCCATTTTTACAAACCTATTACCTCAGATTCATTTATCTGAGCTTGTTAGAAACTCAAAGGTAAAAACTATAAAAAACAGTTGCACCTATCTGTATATATTATTAAGGAACACAAATATCAACATGAACGTAAATTTTACCAAAATCACTAGCGGCCGCCCCGCGACTCCATAGCATAAAGCCTTCCTTGATGAATGGACTATACACCAAAAAAACATTTTTCAATTCGGAATATCGACCGGACGAACAAACCAATTCTTTAGCTTTATTCTATTTGTTTAAGTAACATCCTTTGTAACCCTATTTATTGTGAATAAATGATTTATGATTTATGATTATTTTTTCAACTTTCTCCTTTTATGTCAGGAAGTGCTTTTTTTATGGCAATAAAATTTTCGGCTGTGTTTTCAACAGTTTTGTTTTGGTCAATCAAATTAAATTTTTATTGGAATTAGCGGTGGTTTGACTAAATGTTAATTTAGTTATTGTGTGAAAGTGTAAATAACTAAGTTTTCAGCTTCAAAATCATATCAGGTAAGTGGTACAATAAATTTAGTTAAAACTTATGAAGGCTGCTGCAGTTTAGAATTCGTTTGTTCTTGAAATCTTTTTATAGTCGCTATGCTATATTTAAATCTTCTTAATTTTAGTTCTGTGACCTCGCTAAAACATTGGTTTTAAAAGGAACAGTTGGGGCATTTCTCTCAATTTCATCATTTTTGTAATAGTTGATAACCTATGAGAAAAGGTGTACGTATTTGCCGGTACCGATGTCTGTCTAGGTATGTTAAATGGCAAGTCAGCATGTGCATACTTAAAGTCACTATTGTATGCACGAGTCGATCTGGCTTTATGGCTGAATTTTGTTTGAACAGTTGCTTTTTTTATTACAGGGTTATTCTTATATTCTTTCGATAATGACCTTGTATCTAAAAATAATGATTGAAAAATTTTAATACATTCTTGTAAGACTGCTGAAGTGACGCCCTGACCCAGCGTTATTGATGTTCAGAATCACACTGCTTACCCAAAAAGTATTTAACACCAAGATATTACCTTAAATGTGTTAATTAATATTTTTAAATTAATTATTATCCTATACCTATACACATTGGAGCAACTCATTATTCAAAATCACATACATTGATCTGACTCCATGTTAAGTAACCTAAGCACTTGAGCTACAGAGATCAGAATCAACCCAGACAGGATAAACAAACACACAAGTGCATGTCTGTTTGCCCTGCCCTAGGTCTGGTCTGGTCCTGGTCGCCGGTTTAATCCCTCCTCAGGACAAACAATTGTATGTTTGTCCTATGCAAGGATCAAACCGGCAACCTCTTGGTCCAAGAGGCACCTTGTAGACCATTACACAAAGCTGGTCATCAAAATCCTCTTGTAACCTAATTTATATTCATGACCATAAAATAATTTATCTTGAACATTATCTATATAGGTATGAAGGTAATTTACATAGAACTACAACATACCATGGTAATTATTGTTGTGTAAACATTTATACCTAATTAACACACCATTCTTATCTTGTACTATGTTAGTTTGCGGAGTACTGTTTAAATGCACTGTGCTACTTTTACTATCATTTAGTATGAAGAAATATAATCTTGGTTGCACATTATTTCTATTCAAAGTATAATTCTTTTTTTCAAACAAGAACAATATTGCAATAACTATTAAGGTTTGAAAGTCATTGAAAGCTTGAGAGTTGCAGTTTAGATGGGTATCAAATCGTACCTATATCATCATTTGCCTGCCCTGTTCCCAGTTTATCTGGGGTCGGCGCAATATGTCGACTTCTTCCATTCCGGCCTATCATTCGTCATCGCGTCATTCACACCTCTTTCACTCATATCATCCTTCACACAATCCATCCATCTTTTCTTTGGCCTACCTCTCCCTTGAACACCATTTACTTTCATATTCATCATTCGTCTCGTCACATGGGTATCCTCTCGTCTCATCACATGGCCATACCAGGATAGTCGGTTCCCCTTAACCTTTTCTATCACTGGTGCCACTTTCATACTTCCTCTGATGTACTCATTCCTTATCTTATCCATTCTCGTCACCCCACACATCCATCTCAGCATTCTCATCTCCGTTGCATGCAATCGTCTTTCATCCGTCTTCTTCGTGGCCCAACATTCCGATCCATACATTAAGACAGGTCTTATTACGGTTTTGTAAATTTTGCCCTTTAGCCGTAAGGGCAACCGTTGATCGCATGTTGTTGCAGTGACCTGTCTCCATTTCATCCAACCTGAGTTGATTCGATGCTTTACGTCCCTGTCGATGTCGCCGTCACTTTGGATGAGAGACCCTAAGTACCGAAAATCGGAACAGACTGGTAAGGGCATTCCGTCCAGTGTTATAGGCAAAGAACTGGAGAGACCGCCAAAGTCGCAAAACAGGTACTCAGTTTTGGTTTTACTGACTCTCAAGCCAACATTCTCCAGTCTTTGCCGCCACACCTCCAATCTGTTCTGGACCATCAGGGCGTCTTCATCCACTAGCACAATGTCGTCGGCAAAAAGCATACACCAAGGCGCCTCCTCCTGGATGTCCGACGTCAGAGCGTCCATTATCAACAAGAAGAGGTAAGGGCTAAGTGCCGACCCTTGGTGTAAGCCCACAGCCACATTGAAGCTAGTAGTCGTGGCGGCGGCGGAACGTACTTGGGTACTGCATCGGCTGTACATTGCTCGAATCAACTGCAGGTATTTCACAGGCACACCTTTCTTCTTCAGGGCCCACCACAAAACCTCACGCGGAACTCGGTCATATGCCTTTTCGAGATCAACGAACACCATGTGCAAGTTTTTATGTGCACTTCTGTACTTCTCGCACATTTGGCGTAAGGCAAAGATGGCATCCGTTGTACCTCGACCTGGCATAAAACCAAACTGATTTTGTGAAATTTCACTCTCCTCTCTCAATCTTCGCTCAATCACTCTTTCCCATACTTTCATGCTATGCGACATTAACTTTATTCCCCTGTAACCATTGCACTCTTGCACATCTCCCTTATTTTTAAAAATGGGCACCAGCAAGCTGTCGCACCATTCATCCGGTACCGCCTCGTTGTGCAATAACTTATTGAAAAACAAAGTCAACCACATCCATCCATCCGCTTTTAATAACTTCCAAACTTCAACAGGAATTCCATCAGGTCCTATCGCTTTCCCTCTTTTCATTCCTTCAACCGCCAATCTAACTTCATCTTCTTTGATGACCCTGACTAACCCTACATTTATGCGTGCGTTTTCCAGCTCTCCGCTCCAGTCATTCTCTTCTTTCATCAACCTTTCAAAATATTCCTTCCATCGCTTTTTTATCCCATCATTATCTGAAATCACAGCTCCTCTTTCATCTTTTATACACTTTATATGTGTCACATCCCTCGTCTTTCGTTCCCTATTCTTTGCAAGCTGATACAATTTTTTCTGTCCAGTAGGACCCTCCAGTGTGCTTTTTTTGCTTTCTTTTTCCATTCATCATATTCATTCTTCTTCTCAGCTTTCATCGTACCATCATTGTCATCGACTTTCTGCCATTCTTTAAATTTATTTTTCTTTTCCTTTAGTATGAGTTGAACGTCCTCCGTCCACCACCAGGTATCCCTAGGTATCACGCCCTTCCCTTTTGACATACCACAGGTCGCCTTCGCCGCCTTTCTTATACACTCTGCCATTTCACTCCAGTATTCATTCACACTTTTCCCTTCCATCTCTCCCATTTCTACGATTTTATCAACTACCTCTTTTCTAAACTTGCTCGCGTACTCATCTTTCTCTAACAGATGCCACTTAATTTTAGGGGGTGGTCTGGCTCCGTTCTTCCTGATCTTAATTACGACTTTAACTTCCATTACGAGTATTCTGTGCTGCGAGACTAAATCTTCCCCGGGCACCACTTTGCAATCCTTGATATTGTTGAGGTTAGCGCGTCTGACGAGAAAGTAGTCAATCTGTGTTTTATGTAGGCCACTTTTGTAGGTGATCAAGTGGCTCTCCCTTTTCTTGAACCACGTGTTCGTTATTGCCAGGTCAAGAGCAGACGCATATTGCAAAATGGTTTCTCCCTCTGTATTACGCTCTCCAAATCCTAGACCCCCATGTACCCTTTCATAGCTTTCATTCATCCTTCCCACATTCCCATTAAAATCACCACCTATATAAATGTCTTCATGTGATGGCACGTCCATCATAGTTGTATCGAAATCCTCCCAAAACTTCTCCTTCACACATTCCTCACATCCGGCCTGTGGTGCATATGCACTTATAATATTCAGCACTGCCCCCTCAAGCATCACTTTCACAACAATTAATCTATCATTTACTCTCTTGACATCAATAACACTGTCCTTTAGGTTCCCATCTAAAACTATCCCCACACCATTCCTTTTTCCGTCACTTCCACAATAATAAAATTTGTATCCCTCTCCTATCTCTCTAGCTTTCGCACCTTTCCACTTTGTTTCCTGTAAGCACGCCACATTTATTCGCCTCTTTTCAAGCACCTCTGCTAGCTCTCTGGCCCTTCCAGTCATAGTGCCCACATTCCAACTCGCATACCTCAATCTTACTTCCTTCTTACATACTTCCCGGGCTCGCTTCTTACGTTGCCCCCGCCCGGGTTGGTGCAACAACCCTTGCCCTCTTCCCACAGGAGCCGGGTGCTGCCCCTGCGCGTCGCCTACGGGGTACGCCCTAGCCCTATCGTCCGTCACATTTATACTAGTCATCATATCGCAAAAGAGTTTTGGCATGTAATTTTACAGTCGGCCGCCTGCCTGACACCAACCCTCCTTGGGAATGCTATTGTTGGTGGATTTCCGTCCACCACACGGGACCCACATGGCACCTGTTGTTTTACACCGGGTCAACTCCCTTAGCCGATTCTTACGGACACCCATGGGAAGATATGGGGCTGGCACATTCTACGTTTTTCTATCACTCCCAGGCCAGCATGGAAGAAATCAAGCAAATCGTACCTATAATCAATCTTAAAAAAAGAAATGATTTTTGTTAGTCTTACTTGATCTCAAAAATGTATGAATCAATTTGACTAATATAGTCTTATTAAAATTGTGGCAGTCCAGGTAAGGTTTTAACAAGATAACAAAAAAATTCAAGGAAATATCTAGGTTAATCTAAATTTTCTCATACTAACTGTCCTACCCGTGAAACGTTATGACATTATGACACTGATAGAGATACTAAGTTCACAGGCACAGGATCAGCTAGTACAAAATAAATGCATCAATACACATAACAAACACCATTGTTCACCTCTTACCGAATTGTCTTGATGCGTGTGGGATTTTTTGAGACATAACAACTCAAAAACTATTTTTTTATTCTTGCTTAACTGACGGAACTGCTAATTGATTGATCATCAACATGCCGACTAATTAGTCAACATCATTAATTTCCAGTTACTTACCTTTGTCCGACTGTCTGATTGGCGACGATCGTCTGTCAACTTAAATTTTGCTTCTAATGTCCTCAGACTTCCCATGAAGACTTTAAATTACACATATTGTATGGCTGAAGAAGCGTAGTGTAGGCAGTAGCGGTTTGAGGGTAGCACTCGGTTGGGTGACAGCCCAGGGCCAGGTGTAAAAGGGGCGCCACAGGAGCCCCTGACCTATCCTTATACATAGTTCAAAGATTACTTAGTCGTACAGGGCGCCGTGGAAATCTCGCCCAGGGCGCTGGTAGAGTTAAAACCGGTACTGAGTATAGGTGCAATCTTAACACCCCTTTCCCTCATCTCGTAAGAATTTCGGTGGCACAGCGATCTGACTCGACTGTGAAAAGGTCAGGCGTAGTACCAACTACATTTCATGCTTTTCATGGCATGGATTTATCTCAACAAGTAAACTCGGAAACCGATTTTCGTCCCAACACGGGGTTTGAATCCAAGACCTCAGGCCATAATAGGCAATCATACAGACATGTGTTACATGTTAGGTATGTGTGTGCCTTTACCTTTTATTTATTAAGGTACATCCCTTCCTTTATTATCATCGCGAATCACGACAAAAGCCAGTACCAATGTGTCGCAAAACCATGTGTTGTGTTACGGTGCCACATAGGTAGCCACATAGCACTGTGATTTGCGAAATGATACAACATCCGTCGTGCAATCTGATGACCAAGTCTTATTCCTATTGTCATAGAGTTCAAAATTATTACGACATTCGTCCGTTCAATGCACTCCTCACTGATTGACATCAAATTGCCTAAGCGTTTTTTGCATCGATTGCAGTTGTCCATATACTATGCATTACATAATTTTGTAATAACATTCGAAGTCGAGGATGCTACAAGTATTTCTCTAAACATTGATGTAGGTTAGTTATTCATACAACATGCTTTCTGTAAAACATCATACCTATCCTCTAAAAAATTATAAATCTATAGTGAGTGTGAGTGTTTTGACAATAAATGATTCTTTCATTCTTCTTTCTATCTAATGTAAAATACGCATTTTGCGAATCTCCAAATTAATAGTCGATTTTAGCTAAGATGATCCCGGTGGTGACAGTTGGCCTTCAAAGGAAAATTGACACTATTCTAAAGTAATAAGACCCTACGAAAAATCATTAAAACAGCTTGTGAAACTTATTGCCTTGAAATAAAGTTTAATTTTGTAAAGGAGTGCACCTGACACAGGAATCTTCTTACGGGAAATGGACTCTACCATTATTACATACTGTTCCGGACGACGCCCCTGTTCCAGACGACGCCCTCTAAAAACTATTGAATTGTATAACTTATAGCGATAATATAGAATAAGACTTATAGTAAATAAAGATAAGCATAAGCATTAAATATAAGAAATAGCTAAGATAATTATGTAATAGATAGACGAGTTATTAGTAAATAGATTAAGTTGTAATGTATAATATATAGAAAGTTTAATAGATACATATGTAATTAGATTCTAATTAGAATATAGTTTAAAATAAGATAAATTATTGTAAAATGATAAATAAACTATTTGAAATAAAGGTCTTTCAAAGAGAGAGAAAGCGAGGAGGAAAAGGGAGAGCAATAGGAAAAATAGGCAAAATAGGCGAAAAAATGCTCAACAAATAGGCCGCTAGTTGCGGACCCATAGCAATTGAATATATATGAGCGTAAAATTAGTTAGACAACCACTACTGATCCAGCCACATTAGAAGCAAGAAGCTCTCACTCTCTCTCTCTGAAGATCGACATCAACAACAACAAAAAGTTTTATTCAAGATCATCTCAAGCGTTAAAGCCGGCAAATAGTTACAAGCGGGTCTGGCAATCCAGCGAATAGGTGCATCTCGCACATTGTGGTCCTTCGAAACGAATCACCAGGCCCGCATCATGCCGGTCACCCGCTCGAGAGGAACACCAGCCTCCATTCCCAGAGAAGAAAGAAGAGACGACACAACGGGCGGCGCACCGGGCTCGCCGAACAACACAGCGGGCGGCGCAGCGGAAGGCGCTCCAGGCGGCGATCCGGGCGGCGCTCCGGGCGGCGCTCCGGGCGGCGCTCCGGGCGGCACAGCGGGCGACGCACCGGGCAGCGCTCCAGGCAGAGCATCAGGCGGCTCATCGGGCGACACATCGGGCAACACGTCGGAATACACGGCGAGCACAGCGGCTACGGACACGTCGGCCACATCGACAACGCTGACGGCATCAACGGCGCGGACGAGGGAGCCGACGGAGACGCCGGCATCACCGGCGGGAGAGGAACCCCTGCGGCAAGTGCGGGGGGGCCTCGCACATCCGGATAAAACCATAAAGGTAAGACGGGCAAACGAAGACCGCCCGCCACGTGCAACCACCTCGAAGGCTTCCACGACAACGTCACGACGCACCGCCAAACTACTAAAGGCGAAAGAAGAGCTGCTGCGATTGAAAATCGAACTCGCAGCCACACGCGTGGCGAACATCGAACAAGAATCCGACACGGAAGAGGAGCTCGACCCGGCGGAGGAAAGGGAACAAAATTTAAAGGTAGGAAAGTGGCTTGACAATAACCCTCCACCACTAGCGATAGCAAACGAGCCCCATAATGCGCCCGAGCCGCCACCACCGCCGCCCAAGGAGTTGGAATCAGGAAAGTGTCACGCGGCATCGATAGATTTAAGTGAATTAGCAGCCGCGATAGCGCAAGCGGCTCGCGCCGGCCAAACGAGACACACAGTGGACCTACCCATCTTCACGGGAGCGCACCAGGAGTGGCTTTCCTTTAAGGCCACCTACATAGAATCGAAAAGCGGCTACACCGCTCAAGAAAACCTGGCGCGCCTCAGGAGAAGCCTCAAAGGTAAGGCGAGAGAAGCAGTGGAAAGTTTACTTATATACGGTTCAAGTGCAGACGAGGTCATGAAGACACTAGAATCAAGGTTTGGCCGGCCGGACGCGATAGCCATAGCTGAAACAGAGAAAATAAGAAGCCTGCCACGCCTCACAGACGCGCCACGAGAATTGTGCGTATTTGCGAGCCGCATAACAAACGCGGTCTCGATATTAGGCGCAATAGGTAAGCAACAGTACTTATACAACCCGGAGATAACTAAGTTATCAATAGAGAAGTTGACACCTACGCTTCGGTATCGATGGTACGACTTCGCTGCAGCACAAACAATAGAAGAACCGGAGATCGCAAGGCTGGCCAGATTTTTAAATAGAGAAGCGGAACTGTGCAGCCCCTATGCTCAACCGGAACAAGTGACGGAAGCCGTCCCATATAGAAAAACACAGAAGGCTTTCATCACACAGGAAACAGTGCGGCGCGAAGAGAGATCAGCGAAGCAGAACCAACATAGAGTGAACAACTGTCCGGTATGTAATAAGGAACATAGTATAGTGAAGTGCGAAGAATTTGAAAAGGCGGAGGTGGCGGCAAGGTGGGACATGGCGAAGGAAAAGAGACTATGTTTTCGCTGCCTACGATATAGAAATAGAACGCACAGCTGTAAAGGTAACAAGTGCAATATAGACGAGTGCATTAAAATGCATCACCCTCTGTTACATCACAAGATAGAACAGAAAAGTGAAATAGTGAGCTCCACTTGGACCGAGAGAGGAACACAGGCGTTCCTAAAGATAGTACCGGTCAAAATCATCGGTCCCAAGAGGAAAATAGACACCTACGCGTTATTAGACGACGGATCGACGGTCACACTCATAGATGAAGACCTGGCGCAGCGAGCAGGCCTACGGGGGCCGAGGGAGCCCATACGTATAGAAGCCATCGGGGAGACCAACGTGGACACCTCCAATTCGAGAAGGCTCTCTTTCCTCGTCGGCAACACCGGTAAGCAACATAGAATAGTGGCTCGCTCGATCAAGGGACTAAAACTGTCACCACAAACAGTCAGGAACGAGGACATAGTGGGGTGCCGACATCTGGAAGATATCGCCGGGACAATCAAGTACAGTGGAGCGCGACCACAACTGCTCATAGGCCAGGACAACTGGCACCTGCTGCTGGCTGAAGATAGAAGAATAGGTAACAAACAACAGCCGATAGCATCACTTACCGCCCTGGGATGGGTACTACATGGAGCCTGCGCACGCACCACGGGACATCGAGTGCATTTTATCTGCGATAATAAGGAAGAACGGGAACACCTGGATGTCGAACTCAAGAACTTCTTCTCATTAGAGGCCCTCACTATAGTACCTAAACAACCCCGCAACGACCCGGAGGTAAAAGCATTCAAGTTACTAGAAGAAAAAACGACCAAACTAGAAGATGGCCGTTTTCAATGCAGCCTGCTGTGGAAAAGTGAAGATATTAAGATGCCTAATAACCGTGAGTACGCGCTCAGAAGATTGGAGTCCACCGAACGAAAAATAGACAAGGACCCGAAGTTGAAGAGCCGAGTGATAGAAGAAATGAATAAATTAATTGAAAAGGGATACGCCGAACCTGCACCATCACAAAGTAAGGTAAATAAAACTTGGTACTTACCGTGCTTTCCAGTATTCAACCCGGAAAAACCGAACAAACTACGGATGGTGCACGACGCGGCGGCCACCCATCAAGGAATGTCACTCAACAGCGCTCTCCTCACGGGACCCGACCTGCTCCAGTCCCTTCCCGGCGTACTGATGAGAATGCGGCAACATAAGATAGCGGTCTCGGCAGACATAGCTGAAATGTTCCTCCAGGTAAAGATAGCCCCAGAAGATAGAGATGCCATACGCTACCTCTGGCGAGACGGAGAGAGATCAGCACCGCCAAAGGAATACAGGATGACGTCACTCATCTTTGGCGCGACGTCCTCACCCGCCACAGCGATATATGTGAAGAATAGAAATGCTAAAGACCACCAGGAACAATACCCAGCCGCCGCCACCGCAATAGAAAGGAACCACTACGTCGACGATTACATTCAAAGTTTCGAAAATGAGGAAACGGCTATCGAAACAGCGAAACAGGTACGTGAGGTTCACAACAAGGCGCACTTCCAACTACGCAAGTGGGCATCCAACTCAATGAAAGTCCTGACGGAGTTACAAGAAAACATAGAAGAAAAGGAACTCTCCATCGGACCAGATACAGCTGAAAAGGTACTCGGCATGATATGGCAGACATCTACAGACTCCTTGAAATATAACCTAGGTCTAACTAGGCTACCTAATGACATACTACAGCGCACGCCGACTAAACGACAGGCCCTGCGTATAATAATGTCGCTTTATGATCCATTAGGACTCGTTTCACCTGTAACATCTAAAGCGAAACAAATCCTACAAGAAATATGGAAAAGGAGCACCGACTGGGACGCCGAGCTGGAGGAGGACCTGGCCGAGCAGTGGACGACTTGGACTGCGCACCTGCAAGCGTTGAAAAACATATCGATTCCACGTAGCTATTCATACTACAGTCAAGGCAAGAATTTACAATTACATATATTTGTCGACGCTAGCGAGACGGCTTGTAAGCCGTCTAGCTCGCAGTGTACTGCGGCGCTGTATTGGCGAGTCGAAGATGACGAGGGACATCCCCACGTCTCCCTGGTGCTGGCTAAAACCAGAGTGGCACCGTTGAAGACCACTTCAATACCGCGACTAGAATTACAGGCGGCGGTGATGGGCAGCAGGATGGCGAGCAGCGTGATAGAAGAACACGACAGGAAGCCCGAGTCTAGAATATTCTGGACTGACAGCAGGACGGTCTTGACATGGCTAAGGACCGGGGCGCGCTCGTACAAACCATTCGTCGCACATAGAATCGCCGAGTTGGAAGAGAACACGAAGATAAAAGAATGGCGCTGGGTACCAACCAAGCTGAACGTAGCCGACGACGGGACCAGGGAGGTTCCTAAGGATTTTAATAGTACACATAGATGGTTCACAGGTCCGCCGTTCCTGAGCGAGGTCCCAGCATTGTGGCCGAGAGAGACCACGAAGTCTGCTCAACCCACCGGCGAAGAGAGAACGTTGAAAATAGAAAACAAGAAACCGTCAGTGATGGCGGCCATTCCCGACTTCAACCGTTTCTCCAGCTGGGAAAGGTACATCCGGTCGACCGCTCGAGTTCTACAATTTATAGATGAATGTAAGTACAAAATAGTAAAAACTACATACGCCAGGACCCGAGCGAACAAAAAAACCGACCCGACCTGGGGTAAGCGCGAACATACTAAAAAGGAACCCGTACGCGTCAAGAAGGAAGAGAAGATAGACAAGTACAAGAAAGTATCAACCGAGCTGCTCCTCCGGGCCGAAGACATCGTCATCAGAGCAATACAAGAAGACAGCTTCGCAGGAGAGGTACATGATCTCTCTAACAATAGACGCGTCGGCAGTAGCAGCAAACTAAGAAAAATTGCTGTAGAATTAATTAATGGAATCATTGTAGTCAAATCCAGAATAGCGGCGGCAACGGGCGTCCCGGAGGAAACGAAGCGCCCACCCATCATCGACGGGAGACATCACGTCGCGCGGCTGTACATCGAGCACATCCATCGCGCATATCATCACCAAGGCGTGGAGGCGACGATAAATCATTGTCGCCAACGCTACCACGTCCTGGGGCTTCGCACCACAGCGCGCAGCATCATCCACCGGTGTACATCGTGTCGAAGAAGAAGATGGGCGCCTCCGGAGCCACCGACGGGTGACCACCCGGCCAGTCGGTTAGCTCATCACCACAGACCTTTCTCTTGTACAGGCCTAGACTACTTCGGGCCATTTCAAGTCGTCGTGGGGAGAGCAACAAAGAAGGTCTACGGGGCCCTGTTCACCTGCCTGACAACGCGGGCAATACACCTGGAGATAGCGGGGTCACTCACTACCGACTCCGCTATCATGGCGCTACGAAGATTCATCGCTCGTCGCGGTTGTCCTGACACCATCTGGTCAGACAACGGCACCAATCTGCACGGCGCGGCGAAGGAACTCAGACAAACAATAGACAACGCTACAGAACTCGAGGCGTCGAAGAAGAGGATCCGGTGGCGCTTCATCCCTCCCGGCGCTCCGTTCATGGGCGGAGCCTGGGAACGAATGGTGAAGGCGGTGAAGACAGCACTAGCAGCCGTGATGGACAACCGAGCAACGACGGAGGAGGTCCTCTCTACCCTCTTCGCGGAGGTGGAGATGACCGTCAACAGCCGACCACTCACCCACGTGTCGGTCGACCCCGAAGACCCCGTCGCGCTGACGCCCAATCACTTCCTACTGTTGGGCCCAGCGCACGCGCCATCAATGGGCGAGTCATCACCGAGCGATCTCCACGGCAGAAGTCACTGGCGGAAGGCACAACAACTGGCTGACATGTACTGGGCGCGATGGCTGAAGGAGTACCTACCCGAACTTCAGAACCGGCGGGAGCCCCGTGGACGAGGGCTCTCACTGCAGCTGGGCGACATCGTGCTGGTGGCAGACAACACCCTGCCACGCAACACCTGGCCCCTGGGGAAGATAGTCGCAGTGTACCCGGGGCCCGACAACATCGTGCGCACGGCCGACGTCAAAACCAAGGGAGGAACACTACGGCGGCCAGTCAAGAAGCTGGTGATCCTGCAGCAGGCGGAGACAACGGTCGTCCTTCACCCAGAAGATACGTCGAGACACCGGCATCACGACGTACGGCGGGAGAATGTTCCGGACGACGCCCCTGTTCCAGACGACGCCCTCTAAAAACTATTGAATTGTATAACTTATAGCGATAATATAGAATAAGACTTATAGTAAATAAAGATAAGCATAAGCATTAAATATAAGAAATAGCTAAGATAATTATGTAATAGATAGACGAGTTATTAGTAAATAGATTAAGTTGTAATGTATAATATATAGAAAGTTTAATAGATACATATGTAATTAGATTCTAATTAGAATATAGTTTAAAATAAGATAAATTATTGTAAAATGATAAATAAACTATTTGAAATAAAGGTCTTTCAAAGAGAGAGAAAGCGAGGAGGAAAAGGGAGAGCAATAGGAAAAATAGGCAAAATAGGCGAAAAAATGCTCAACAAATAGGCCGCTAGTTGCGGACCCATAGCAATTGAATATATATGAGCGTAAAATTAGTTAGACAACCACTACTGATCCAGCCACATTAGAAGCAAGAAGCTCTCACTCTCTCTCTCTGAAGATCGACATCAACAACAACAAAAAGTCTTTTATTCAAGATCATCTCAAGCGTTAAAGCCGGCAAATAGTTACAAGCGGGTCTGGCAATCCAGCGAATAGGTGCATCTCGCACACATACACTGCACAGAAATGACTGGTCTTGCTATTTGTTTTTTACTTTGTTTAAAATAGTCAGCGAAAGATTCGTAATTCGTATTTCACTCATAATAATATTTTTGAAATGAAACAGCAATATTTTAATTTATGTAAAATACGTAGTGACTGTAAATATACCTACAATGTTTAATGGACTTTGTAAACCAACTTCTGTCAATTCGCTTTGAAAATTTTTTTAGATGTTATGAAGTGTTGACGTCGGGTTTTCCACAGTTTTGTTTAAAGCAAAGCTAAACTCTTCGCTCTTAGGTATACTCTTTATTTATGTTTATATTTTTGAACCACAATCGAGAGGATTTCATAGGAGATATGATAGTGTTTCTGCTGGTGAGAAAGGTTTGCAGTGCTCAGTTGGGGAGGGTATGGTTTTTCTGGTAGGCAACGATCGGCGAATCTTGTGGGGTTGTTGATGTCCGTAGGCAGCGGAAATCACTTACCATTACAGGTTTACCTCCCGCATAGAAAAAAGAAATTGGTTAATAGGATTCATGGTTGAATTCCACCGTATTCATTTAAATTTCCGAAAAAAAAATCTGTTCCTTTTACGAGTTGTCTCTATAAAAGGTTGTATAAACAATCTTTTATTCTTAAAACAATGAGAGATTTGAGAGGTACTTTTGATATTGGGAATTAATTTGTTGAATTACGTTCAACACCCCTTTATCTTTTGTGATCAACAATGATTCTACATATATTTTCATCATTCTAATAACCTAATAAATATCATTATCATTATACTTTTAATCAGTGTTGCTAAGTATGCGTGCACTTGATGTAAACAAACAGTATGTTGTGTATATGGAATAATATATAAACGATAATATAAAGTAAATAATATCGATTCACGTGTTGACATCGTACTTATATAAAACTAGCGGCCGCCCGCGACTCTGTACGCGTCGAATTCTGTTTCCGCAGACCTGGTGGTGTTATACTACAGCTTAAAACCTTCCTCGACTAGTGGACTATCCAACGCAAAAACTTTTTTTCAATCGAACCAGTAGTTCCTGACATTAGCGCGTTCAAACAAACCATCAAACAAACAAACTCTTCAGCTTTATAATATTAGTATGGAAGAAGAAGAAGTGCCTACTCTATACATAGTAGTATATACCTCGAATGTTAATATACAATGATTATTCAACTTAATTGACTAAAGACTTCAACGTGATAAGTCTTAACGTATTTTGTATGATTGTGAAGAGAAAATCCGCCTGTGATTACAATGCGGATGTACCCGTTAGAAACAGGCTATCGATACGCGAATCTAGTTTTCCATAATCCATTGATAACACTAGTTTCAATGACCTACCTTTTGTTATAGTTTTAATCATTTATCAGAACAGTAGTGTTTTTAATCGTTTATTATTTTTTAGGCAGGGAAACTTACAAGGGTCACTTCATATTAAGTGATCACCGCTGCCTATGAACATCAACAACCGCACAAGATCGCAGATGCGTTGCCTGCCTTGAAAACCCCATACCCTCCCCAACTAAGCTCTGGCGACCTTACTCACCAGAAGAAACAAAGCACAACAGTCACGAAATGCTACTTCACTGTGGTTTTGTAAGGTGGAGGATTTTCCCTAAACGAGCGGCTCACTCGTGTGGTTCCACTAAGCTCTGCCTCTCTTAAAATTGTAATAAAACAGTCCATCAGTTTACATTACTAACAAGACGTAAATTTCAATATTTCGTTCGCAAGGGTTGATGCGATAAGAATATTAAAAATATGTAAAACATGCAAACAACGTGTTTGGAATACTATGTATAATAATGTTGTTGATTAATCACGTGATTTGGCATTGGAATTTGTATGTCCCTAAAAATCATATTGAGCCAGCCACCGACCGACTTCAGACCATAAAACTATAAATGCCATAACAGGTATTTTTTATTTTGCGATTTTTGCTACGCTCTGTGTGAAAAATGCAAATTTATATTTTGTTGCATATATAGTAATTTGATCTAAGATTTATTCCTCATGAAAACATCATCGTCATAATTAGTTGACATGCTGGAGGGCTTATGACATCTGGACTATCACCGGGACCCTTGATAAGTGCTTACGTCAGCAGTTGACACTTTTGACCGATAAGTAAGTAGGTTGCTTATCATACCCGCAATTATATGTGTGTTATTGTTTTTGCACATTTACTGCGTAATCAGTGGATTGAGAGATTAATTTAATCGTGAAGAGGCGGATTAACCCATTACTATTAAAAGTATTCAAGAATGTAAATATTAAAAGTTGATTTAGCTGTGTAACAATAGATGCAAATTTTGATATTCGATCGGCACTAGTAAAATTACCATTTAACTAAAAATTAGCGACCGCCTTGTCTCCGTCCGCGTGGAATTTGGTTTCCTCACACCGCACTATACTCGTATGTACTATAGCTTAAAGCCTTACTTAACTAATGGACTATTCAACACAAAAATATTTTTTCAATTCGAACCAGTAGTTTCAGAGATTAGCTCGTTCAAACAAACGTACAAACTCTTCAACTTAATTGTATTAGTAAGCTACATCTATACTTATAATAAATCTGTAGAGAGGTCAATTCTGTACATTAAATACATTTTCAAAATAACTATCAGGGGGTGATTAGTGATCGATACTGATGCCAAAAATGCAATCAGTAAAATTTTTGTCTGTCTGTCTGTCTGTCTGTCTGTCTGTCTGTCTGTCTGTATGTTCCTTATAGAAACAAAAACTACTGGACGGATTTTGACGAAACTTGGTACAATTATTCTTCATACTCCTGGGCATATTATAGGATACTTTTCATCACGCTACAATCAACAGGAGCAGCGTAGTGAAGGGAAATGTGGGGAAAACGGGAGAATTTTCTCCATTTCTTAAGCTTCAGTCGCGTGTGCAGCCTTAATGGTTAAAGTCGCATAGAAATCATGTATGACGGAAATATTCTACACAAAATTGCCTAAAAATATCCCTTGACAGCATATGTCTATCTTTTATGGTTGACTCACAATAACACGTGTAACTCATGATCCAAATTGGTTTGCGCGCCAACGCGTTAAACTCAGGAACTACTGGTTCGAATTGACAAAATATGGATAGTCCACTTACTATTTGTCGAGGTAGGCATTAAACTATCTATGTAACACTGTGTACGGAAACCGTAACCCACGCGGACGGAGTCGCTGGCGGCCGCTAGTAATATAATAAAACACTTTGTGCGGAAAAATATGTGCGGAAACCAAAATCCACGGGGCGTAGTCGCGGGTGGCCGCTGGTTCACCATGAAATTAGGAGGATTCAAGGTACCTAACTATTTCGAAGAACTCTGCTGCCCCTAGAACTAAATTGTTGTATTTCTTGTATATGTGTGTATGTTTTAGATTGCAATTCTTGTATATGTGTTTTTCCGTGCCAGGTGTTGGGAACAGCAACAAGATTGTAGGTTTCACTTATCACGTTAAATACCTAATTAATTAACCTATCAACTAGATTACTAGTCACGTTTCATCAAAGTGTATTTATGTTGCGATTTTATGTACAAGTAGATTGTAGATACATGTTATATATGTACAATTCTACATGTATATTTTGTGCACTTGATAACTTTTAGAAATGGATTAGCATAGGACATTGGGAAGGTGACATTACGTAAATGAATTGATTTAGTCTGCTTCAATTATTTCAATGTCGTTGTGGTATAGAAATATCAAATGTGGTGATTTGTGAATTTACAAAAAATATTTATTTTGATCACTTGATTCTCAAGAGCAGTTTAAAAAAAGATTAATAAATTATAAAAAAAATTAATTGTTTTCAATATTCTTTGATATTGTTTTGTATTAGATCTTTTCTGAGCTTCTCATCTGGTCTCTTAGGAGAACATAGGTTTTTTTTTTTTTATCCTTGGTGAATGCGTTTACGCAAAAAAAAAAGGAGAACATACGTTAATTATCCAGAGTAACCGTTAAAATGGTTTGACGTTCGGTCTACTTTATATAATTCGAAGAGAGCAAAATAAAAATATTTTAATCTTTGAAATGTTGCTCGATAATGATAGGTATCTAAGATACCGGACCGATTTCAATTTTTTTTATTACAATGCTACATTATCAATTAGTAACATAGTGTAATATTTATACCCGTGCGAAGCGAATAAAGTATCTAGCGTTAAATGTAAACTTTATGCAAATGTGCAACTATCCTATAAGTAAAAGGCCAAGAAATAGGTTATCGCTTGGAAAACTGCGGTGGGAGAAACATCTGAGTTTGCTATCGTAATTACCGTTTCACATGTTTGCGATAACCCGACAACATTTCTTTAAACAAACATGGCTATTTTATTCGTTATTTCTGTATGACAACATTAGAAGTTAGGTACTATCCTGTTTACCTAATAAGAGCAGAAACAAATGTTAAAATTACTGTTGACAAAAGATATCGTCAAAGTTTAAAGTAAGACAGAACTTAACTTACTTCATCTGGCTTAAGAAAAACTTCATCTCTTCTCTTCTTCCTAGCGTTTATTCCGTTTCTGCTCGGGGTCCGCTTTGACCATGAACCAGAATTTGGCGAGTCTGGTTATTATGTAAGAAAAACTTCATCTGATTTTAGAAAATTAACAAGATGTTAATTTGGATGAGTTGACCAATAATAAAATATTCCTGTAGAGAAGTGATCACGCATGATATGCTTTAGTCGTGATGAGTTGAGCATAGACTCTATTTCCATTTTAAACATAGAACTGCACTATTTTTTACTTGGAGTTGTAATTAGGGGTACCTACCGGGGAAGTAGTTGAACTATCAAATAAACTCGCGATTAAGTCACAAGTGTACTTTATAGGGCTACCAACTTTAGTGCTCGGTAGAGCACTTAAATCAATTGGAAATAGGTTTATTTGTTTTTTCCTTCCGAGCGTTGACCGTCCTCAACTACATATTATGGCTATAAAGCATAGCGATTTTAAGCAACAACAAAAATAGGAACCCGCGCAAATGTAAACAGAAACATTAATAGTTTCATTGAATACATGTATGCTGATTCTTCATAATATAACTGATACATGACTGTTATGTTACCGAATAAGCTGTTTAAAAAAAAAATAATCAACAGTTATTCCGTTGACCTTAACCTTGATAAAAACAGGTTTTCGGCTGCGTTTTTTTTGATTGAGTGTCATACATCTGTATCTACAAATATGTATTGTACGGATAAGTAATAATCGTAAATGTGTGCTTTTAATGTATTTCTAATATGTTACTCTTCACTTATATTATATCGATGTACTTTGAATACGTGCGCAGTTTTGTGCTAAGATAGTACGTGAAAATAAATAAATAGGTACTATTATGGAGAAACTGTTGCATTGAATATAAAATATGTTAGGGCATTACCCTAAACTCATTAAAAACTTGTAAAGACTAAAAGCGCATGAGATAGCAACAAATAAAAATACACTTTTAGTTGAATACGTGGCGATTGTATAATTGGAAAATTAACAATGAAAATTAACAAAAGAAGTTTGACATTTAAAAAACATAAAAACTTAATGACGGCCGGCGTTACATACATTTTCAAAAGAGGTTTTAATTTGACAATAGAGGTTATACTTCGTTATATTTATTCACAATTTTATGCATGCTATTTATTTAGATTGATTTAATAATACTTTTGTACATTCCGCCCACCAAGGGCATATATGACCTTAATAACTATGGAAAACTAAAGAAACTAAACTGAACCGCCCACCATGAGGTCAAGGGGGTGCATAAAACTTGAGCACTAACCGCCCACCGTGAGATCAAAAGTGTCTTAACAATTCAAGAAATTATAAAACATATTGAAAACTAGACTACCTACAACAAAACTTAAAATCTATTATGTGCTAGACGTCACTGGCAGAATACACAATTTTGAAGTGGGACGTTTGATAACAGACCCATTGCATTGAAGAGTTACGACTCGCACAACCCCATCAGAACCCGGATGCTTGTCTATAACTTTGCCCAAAAGTCAACGTGCTGGGGGAAGGTTATCTCCCTTTACTAAAACAACATCGCCGACCACAGGCTCTGTGGTGTGCTTTGTCCACTTATAACGTTGAAGTAAATGAACTAGGTACTCATTCGACCACCGGCGCCAGAAATCCTGCAACATACGCTGTGTGACTTGCCAGCGTCTCAAACTACCAATGTTCGAATCGAGATAATCTCGGTCCGGCACAGTGACAAGAGGCTCCCCAATCAAAAAATGACCAGGAGTCAATGGCATGGGATCTTCAGGGTTATCTGGCAAATTGGGCGAGAATTGAGGCAAGCCTCAATTTGGCAAAGAAGAGTAGTCATCTCCTCAAACGTGAGCGTGGAGTTACCTATTACACGCTTCAGATGAAATTTTGTAGATTTCACTCCCGCCTCCCACATACCACCGAAATTGGGCGCATGAGGGGGAATGAAGTGCCAGGTGACACTGTTGTCACTTAACCAACTCCGGGTTTCAGGGCTAACGGATGAGTTCTCAATGGCAACTAATGAGCGTAGTTCCTTAGATGCTCCAATAAAATTAGTTCCATTGTCGCTCCATATTTCACTACAGCGTCCTCGTCTAGCGACAAACCTTTTGAACCCTGCAATAAAGCCTTCGGAGGTCAAATCACTTATAGCCTCCAAGTGAATGGCACCAGTAACCATGCATACAAAGATACAAATGTACCCTTTGTACGACTTGTTACCTCTACCCTTGGACATCCTGAAATTAATTGGACCTGCGAAATCAACACCGCTTCTAAAGAATGCTCGCGCAGGAGTGACTCTACAAGTTGGTAACTGGCCCATTAATTGATTTTTAGTCACTGCAGCATGTCGAACGCAAGTAACACACTTGCGAACGTGGCTCTTTGCAACGTTTTTCCCTGAAATGATCCAATATTTAGAGCGAATGTAATGAAGCACTGCTGTTGGACCACCGGGAAGTGTTTTCTTATGTGCGTCGTCAACAAGCAGGGATGTGAAATGGCTGCTATGAGGAACGATGATTGGATGTTTGACATTTTCATCCAATTGAGCATTTTTGATTCGTCCTCCAACACGTAGAATACCATCTTCATCTAATATTGGACACAAAGACTTTAACTTACTTCTATTTTTTACATTACCTGTTCTTACTATTTCCTTAATGTCTTGATCAAATTCTCTTTGCTGGCACTGTCTAATACAAACTTTTAAAGCTTTATCTAATTCTTCACTAGTAAGGTAAGGTGGAATATAAACTCTACTATTTTTTAATCTCTTTAAGTTTAAAAACCTTTTACAATAAGCAATAACACGAACCAATTTATGCGACGAAGAGAATTTGGTCCACACCCTATCTTCTGAGGAACCATCAGTTACTACATGTGACTTAATTGCTCTCTGTTCCATGTTAGTACTGATAGCTTTTGGGCGTGTGTAACTGATTGTTTCTTCCTTAAGCCAGGATGGACCTGACAGCCACATCACATTGCCATGAAGATCTTGAGGACTCGATCCCCGTGAAGCAACATCAGCGGGATTCTGAGTTGAGGACACATGCGACCAATGGGTGTTGTCAAACAACGACAGAATTTGCGACACTCTATTTCCCACAAATGTTGTCCAACGGCTAGGATGATCAATTAACCATGCAAGGACCACTGATGAGTCAGTCCAAGCATGTATGTTTGATGATGAGATGTTCATGATTTCAGCGTAGCTACTTTTGATGTGCGGTTGCTTCATCAACTCCTTTTTAAGAACGAGAAATCTCTTAATCGCAAGTTGTTTTGAATACCCATATTGACATTGAGGGTCTTCAGCACGAAAAGGAAGGTTGACAACATAGCGACCACTTGAGTCTCTGGTCGTGGTTGCGTTATAAATTTCCTCGCAACGTTGTTCATCTTCGGTCAGTATTCGTTTGGGAACAATAGATACAATCTCCCAGAACTTCTTGAGCAATTCATTGCCATCATCGTTGTCGTTGGAAACAGTGAGATGACACTGAACGCTGCCCTGCTCAAAACCGATGCGACCGAACAATATCCAACCTAAGGAAGTGTTCTGAGCAGTTGGTGCGCCTGTAGGACCTTGCACTAGTCCTTCTCTCAAAACTTGACCATATATTTCTGCGCCTAACAACATGTCTACCTTGCTAGGCGTATTGAAATATGGATCAGCTAACGTGATCGCTTTAAACTCTGGCCAATTGCATTGATGTAACTTCTGTGGTGGCAAAACAGAAGTTATCGAACCTAACACGTAGGCTTTGACTTGGATACTAAAACTAGGAACAACGCGGGATTGAATATTAACTATAACAACAAACTTGGACGCCAACGACGCCTGATCACCGCCTATTCCTGAAATGGTAGTCTTAACAGGTGTCTTCTTCAGACCTAACAACCTTACTGCTGATTCGGTTATGAATGATGCCTGGGACCCTTGGTCCAATAACACCCTCAACAGTTGATTATAGCCGCTACTTGTCTGTGCTTTGACGAGAGCAGTGGCTAACAAAACCTGGGTTGGAACAGACATAGTCTGTTTGGAAAAATGACTTACGACACCTGATGTTGATGGTTCACCTTTTGTCAGCTGTGCCTGAACCGAGGACACGGCTGCTGTAACTTCCGCTGCTGTATCTGACTTCTTTGAATGCGCAGCGAAGTTAGACACTGGTTTGGGATGAAGTAAAGAGTGATGTTTCTTGTTGCATATACGACAAGTGGAACTCTGACGACAGTGCTTGATCGAATGATTCCCTCCTAAACAATTAAAGCAAAGCCCGTTGACTTGGACAAAGCTGTGACGTGAATCGTAACTCTCCTTTGCAAATTGCTTACAATTAGCAATCTTATGATTTTCCTTACAAAACGGACAAGAAAATACAAAATTAGACCTAGAATTATCATTGAGTGCGTGCATAACTTTTGACTTATAAACAGATTGAGTAGTTGAATTGTGCTTTACGGACTTAGTGACTTTTGTATCTAAAAATTCAAGTGCTCGAAATCTGGCTTCCAAGAACTCTTTAAATTCAGAAAACGAAGGCAAATTATCATGAGAGCTTATTTTAGACTCCCATTGTTTTCTTGACTCGGGATCTAATTTAGAACTTATGATATAAATAATTATGATGTCCCATGAACTGACATCAACTGAAAGATTTTTTAAACCATTGAGACATTCTACTGTTGTATCTAAAAGGTTCTTGATAGCCGATGACGATTCTACTACATTAGGTTGACTCATTAGCCTTTTCAATAAAGAATTGAACTGAAAACGCTTGTTCTTGTACCTACTGCTTAATTGAGACCAACACACATTATAATTAGCAGCTGTGATTGTAATATGCCTTACTAACTGTTCGGCCTCACCTGTCAAAAGACTCTTCAAATAATGCATTTTCTGCACATCATCTAGGCTTGGGTTTGTGCCAATTAATGACAAAAACAGATCCTCGAACGTAGCCCACTCTGAGTACAAACCGGAAAAACTAGGAATGGAAATTGGCGGTAATTTGACAGATGAAACTTCACATTGATTTGAGTTGGATGGCCCCTGACTACCTCTTAGAGGTTGACTTACGACTAACTTGTCAAGTACTTCCCTCAACTCCGACTTATATGCATAATACAATTCCTCGGTACACTCATAAACATCCTTAGAAAAATACTCGTCATCGTTATCTGCTGAAGCTAACTGAACAATTGTGTCATGAGTTGAATTAAACTGATCCCACTGTTTATCTAATGTTTCTAACCTTGTTTTCACATATGATGGAGTAATTCTATCTTTAGCCGATTTCTTATAATTTTCTCTCGCCTTCTTAATCCCCTCTAATTTACTAAATTGCAATTTAAACAAGCCCTCCATCATGTAAATAATTAAACAATACGTAAATATACAAACAAGTTGAAAAACACACAAATATTCAAAACTAGATTAGTCTGAAATTGTCCATAAACTACTCAAATTCTTCTAAGTAAAATCTGTAAGAACTTGCAATTTTTCTTGAACCGCGATTAGGGCTTGCAAATATTCGACGAAATCAGGTATTCGAATATTCGAATATTTTTCGAAAAATATTCGAATATTCGAATATTATTCGAAAGTTTTTTTCAAGCGCCCACCAACCAAACATGGAAATATATAGTTTTGAGGCCATCACAAACGATATTGGCTATGGCAGTATAGCTGTAAACTACGTCCGAACTGAGTGAGACAGGTTTAAACTTTTACTCTTTAAGCCTACTCTTCATACATTTCTATGGGAAAGTGGAAAGTGCATAGTTTTTTTTTCTCGCGTCTTTCGACCAATCATGAAAAATTAAAATATATATTTATGAGGTCATTTAAAATGCTATTTGATTTGGGAGTATATCTGCAAACTCTGCCCAGTAAGTGTAGAGTAAGGAAGGCTAGAAACTTCAACACTATGTATCCTCGCTTCAATATTTTTTAATAGGAGGTTGTGTCCTTTATTTTCCTGCGGCCATCAACCAAACATGGAAATATATATTCTTAAGAACCCAGTGAACGATATTTGCACAGGCAGTATGGATGTAAACGCAGTCCTTACTCAGTAAGACAGGTTAGAACTTTTACACAAAACTGGGCGTTCGCTACTTACATTTTTGGTCGTCTGGGTGGCGTCTTTATTATTTCGCGTCCATCGACCAAACAGGGAAAAATATATTCTAGAGATCATCACAAACAATTTTTGCAACGACAGTTTAGCTCTTAACTCAGTCCGAACTGAGTGAGACATGCTCGAACTTTTTTACTATGGACCTTGGCTTCAACATTTGCTATGGGAGGTGGTGTCCTTTTTTTTTCCACCAGCCATCAACTAAACATGGAAATATATATTCTTAAGGACATTACAAACAATATTTGTAAAAGGCGTATTGCTGCAAACTCAGTCCGAACTGATAAACACAGGATAGAACTTTTGCACTCTGACTAAACTTTCGCTTCATACCTTTTATTAAGTTCTAAACTGTCTCACTCAGATCAGACAGAGTTTGCAGCTATACTGTCTATGCAAATATTGTTTGTAATACATAGTCTCAAAAATACAGACACCATCTCTCCTATTCAAAAAATAATAATAATAATACCCTCCGGCCGGATATATAATAGTTAGTGTCCGACCGAAGGTCTATTTTTGGCCGAAGCCGAAGCCGAAGCCGAATAATCGGCTATTGCCACGACCTTCGGCCGAAGCCGAAGCCGAAGCCGAAGGTTTATATTTTCTCAGGACTCAGTAATTAATTTTGCTCAGTATGGTCTAAACAAGCTACAATTAATATTAAAAATTATTCCAAAACCTCAGTTTTGAAGGTTTACATTGACTGTCTCATACCTATAGAAGTTGATGATATATTTTGTGATTTGCCTACTGGTAAAAAATAATCATTTCTTTATGTCTTTGTTTTACTCGAATGGGCAAAAACTAAACTAATAATAAAAAACCGGCCAAGAGCGTGTCGGACACGCCCATGAAAGGGTTCCGTAGCTAAAAGATGGCCCGACCGCTTAAGACACCATTTAGTAAGGGCAACTGCACGTCATAAGTTGGTCGAGTTGTACAAAAATAACTATGTATGATACAGAGTTCACTATAGTTTTCGTTGAAAGTGCTTACTTGGAGGTATACATGACATTTTTTTCAGAATTATTGTAATAGTAGTTCAAAAGTTAAGGGGGGGGGGGACGCTCTAATTTTAACTTTGTATTAATATATCTCGTGACTGGGGTGTTTGATCCACATGGTTTCAAGGCAAGTTTTATTGTATTTAAAAATACCTCTTTAACGATACCCCACACGATGGGGTAAGTCGAATTTTTTTTTTCGAATTTACTTTTCGCTGTATGGGAGGGGACAGCGAAATGACAGCGAGGGGACAGCGCTGTATGAGGGGGAGGGGGGGGTAAAAATAATTATTTTTCGATTATTTTAAAAACCAATTCTTGAATTATCACTATACATCTCTCCACCAATTTTCGTGGCAATCGGTTCAGAGACGGCGGAGAACGAGCCAGGACAGACAGACAGACAGACAGACAGACAGACAGACATGACGAAACTATAAGGGTTCCGTTTTTTGCCATTTGGCTACGGAACCCTAAAAAAACAAACACTTTTCAGTAAATAATTAAAGGTTGGTCAATTAAATGCACAGTTTAGAAACTATTAGAATATTCAAAATAAATGTAACAATTACAATAGAACTAATGAGGTAATGACTGTTTTGAAAACAAACTGAAATTTAATAAGCAACCCATATGCAATATAATTTTTAAAATGTCAAATTATGTATAAAATATGTTTCATCCATTAAGCAACTCGATGAAGGTCCTTGTATAGCGGGATCTTAGACTATAATGTATCACAATTTAAAAGCACAAATTCAAAACAAAACTCTCGTTTAGATATACGTACGAACTTGTTTTGATGCATGCAATGTGATATTTTGACAGTGACTACCGGCCGCTTCATGACTTTCGTCACAGTTTGTTTAATGTCGTCGGTCGCTCGGACCTTCGGCGAAATATTCGGCTTCGGCCCAAAATCCGGCCGAAGCCGAAGGTTTCGCCGAATGTGGATTTTTTGGCCGAAGGTGGCCGAAGCCGAAGCCGAAGCCGAAGCTTCGGTCGGACACTAATAATAGTGCACAAGTGAGTGCGCAAGCACAGGTGCACTCCTTATTCCTTCACTCTTATAATTCGGTGGGACGGCAATCTGACACGACCGTAGAGAGATCAGGCGCAGGACCAACGGCTTAACGTGCCTTCGTTCTGAATTCGTTCTTCGTGAGATGATTTTTTTCGGTCAACCATCCCATGACTGGCAACCGCAGGTCGAGTGCGCTAACCACTGCGCCATCGAGCTCCCCATTAGCAGATATTGAAGCGAGGGTACGTTGTGGTCAAGTTTCAACCCTGTCTCACTCAGTTCAGACTGAGTTTGCAGATATACTGCCAAATTAAATAGCGTTTGTAATGTAATGACCTCTTAAATATATATTTCCATAGTTAGCCGATAGACGCGAGAAAAAAAGGATGCCATTTCCCAAAGAAAAATGTCTTAACCTGTTACACTCAGTTTGGACTGAGTTTACAGCTACACTGCCAAAGCAAGTATCGTTTGTGATGCCATCAAGCATAGCTTGGTTGATAGACGGTCGAAAATAAAAAACCCCACCTCCCCTACAAAAACCGGCATTGTCTTTTTACCAGGAAGGGTTGTAAGGGGTGAAATAACATTAAACGAAGACATTGTTATTTACGAGTTCAATCATATTCATTTTTGATGAAACTTAAGAAGTTAAAGTCGCTAAAGTTTAATCTGCTTAGGGCCATTTAATATCGGGCTAAAATCTCGATAATCTTGATCAAAATTGTCGCGATTTCGATCAATATCACATTTAGCAAGATAATTACATCATCGAGATAGAATATCGTAAAACACCTACCTATTTTTGAGATTTGAAACTATCGAGATTGCATTTTCTTATTAATCCCAATAGGACATAAAATATTCGAATATTCGAATAACGCGTCAATTAATATTCGAATAGTAAAATGAGTCGAATATTCGAATTATTCGAATATTCGAATATTCGAATTGCAAGCCCTAACCGCGATTATTATGACTTTCAAAGTACTTACGATTTCACTGCACCACTCACTGATTACGATTCACTTTGAACCTGCACACTGCAACTGCACCGTCGCGTCGGTCGTCCCAACTCGGCTCCTCCTCCGGCTCCTTAGCACGAACACCGCACCAGCAGCGCTCCTCAGCGCCGCCCAGTAACAGCTCCTCCGCCAATGCACTCGTCCAAGAATGCGTTGGACTGCTATTTAGTGGCTATCCACCACTGGTTTCTATGTAGCACCCGTACAAAAAGTCGCCGGGAAAGCGTGCAAACTATGACTCAATACCCGACTCGATCAGGACCATAATGTTAGGGCATTACCCTAAACTCATTAAAAACTTGTAAAGACTAAAAGCGCATGAGATAGCAACAAATAAAAATACACTTTTAGTTGAATACGTGGCGATTGTATAATTGGAAAATTAACAATGAAAATTAACAAAAGAAGTTTGACATTTAAAAAACATAAAAACTTAATGACGGCCGGCGTTACATACATTTTCAAAAGAGGTTTTAATTTGACAATAGAGGTTATACTTCGTTATATTTATTCACAATTTTATGCATGCTATTTATTTAGATTGATTTAATAATACTTTTGTACAAAATATTTACTAATTCCTACAATGAAAATAGTATAGCCGTATCTATACCCCAATAGGAGGATAATGCCTCTATCATTATTATGAACTTGCCGTTATAATGCTTGGTAAATGAAGTAATAACCACGCCTGTCAAATGCGGGTTAGAATAGAATAGTTAGATTTGATATAAACCCGCATTAGACTATTATTTAAAACTCATATTAGATTAGATTTATTTACCAGCAATTCAGTTATTTTGACTAGTTTTGAATTTGCAAAGGTTGGTAGGGAAACGTTATTTACTGTGTAATGTATATGTCGAAGAAGAATTGCCCGTAAGATTTTTAAAAATTGGGACGTCAGCCGAGCTGACGTCCTCATTCACAATTAAATTGTTCATCTTACCGAATTGTTTGAAAATAAATCACCGTAGTCGTAACAAACTTGTTTATTTCACTGAGTGACGCACGACTCAGGTAGACTCCAGTGGTGGGAGGTCCGCACGGTCCGACGACTCGAGCGAAAGTGAAACCAGTCCGGTCCCTCGACCGCTTTTATAGCCTACCGTCCCCACCACGGAATACTACCTGGAGTCGTTTAACATGGTTTTACAATGGTTTTACAAGTTATTTATAAATGTTTGCGCATGCCTTAATGTTATTAACGCTTTTTATAATTAATTGCGTAATTTAATCAGTAATTCATCAATTTAATCTTTATACAAAAATATAATAATAATTAAATAGATTTATAACATAAGTAGAAATTAACAAAATCAATCAAAATACGAGACTATCTTATTTATAGCATAGGAAAATCAAAACATTACTTTTATGATTATTTCATCAACAATTCTTAAATATAAAAATTTGAAGTAATGTTTCGTTGCGCCGATACGGCCATGCTGACAGGCGGTGCGCGCTCTGCACCAGCCTTGTGGAGATGTCTGAAACAATGTGATATTTTCTCCTTTTCATTTGGTATCTGATTGCAACATTGTTGCAATAAGTTGAATAAAATATTCAGATTTCAATTTAAAATTTATTACTTTATTTTTTTGTTATTATTTGTAATGTTATGTTATGTTATATGTTTGACCATCCATCACGTCTCACATATTTTAATACTCGTAGCAAGGTAGGATGTTGCTGTGCTCTAGGCGGCCTTTTACGCCGTGGTACACAGGGGCTCTAATAGGAAAAGGCTAGGTCGTTGCTGTAATTTACAGGGGCTCTAAGAAGGTGAAAGGGTTAAATATAAATTGAATTTGTTTTTAGCTTTAGTTTGATTCTCGTAGAGAAGGCAGGATGTTGCTGTGTTCTGGGCGGCCTTTTACGCCGTGGTACACAGAGGTTCTATTAGGAGCTGGGACTAGGTCGTTGCTGTGCTTGCACAGAGGTTCTAAACGAGTGTAAGAATGGTGGTTATCATAAATTATTTGATTGGAAACTAACCAGATGTTAGTTTTCGTTGTTGCTGGGTTGTTGGTCATCATGGAGACCAGCACTTGAAGTAGATGGCCGGGGCTCGTTGGGAGTAGATGTGTCATGAAGAGTAGGTGTCTCGTCGTTTCCCGCCGATATGGCCGCCTGTTCACCAGGTTGAGGTGCTCGGCGCAGCTGGTCATGGGCGACTTTTCGTGGTCGACCACCGCCCACGACCTTTTTCACCAAATATCGGTCATTCTCCAAGACTCTGCAAATCTCATAAGGGTTACTGAATTTGAGGTCTAGAGAAGTTTGATGTCGTGGATTGTTTTTAATTAGAACGTAATCGCCTCTCTGGAAATATTGAATCTTCGCTTTACGGAGATTAAAGCGTTGCCGGTCCTTTTCTGCAACTTGGACCATCTTCTGTTGGACTTGTTGGTTCAAACGTTGAATGTCTACCGTTTCGTCGTCAATACTTACCAGGGTCGATAATTCAGGAGGTGCGCAGTGTCTTCTTTGCGTAATCAGAGTGAGTGGAGCAACACCGGTGACACGGTGTGGTGTGCAATTTAACGCCAACTGCAGCTCGTCCAAGGTTGAGTGCCATTGTTCGGTTTCATAGTTCTTGATCATTACCAAAGCGTTCTTTAAAGTTGCGATGACCCGCTCAACCTGTCCATTTGCTCGGCTGACTCCTGGCGCTATGGTGTGAATGTTGATACCAAAACGGTCACAATAAGCTTTAAACTCACCCAGAAATTCGCGTCCTCCGTCTACAATTATTTGAACTGGCGTTCCAAATAGATGGACAGTACGTTTCAGGGCTGCTAACGTACTGTGTTGGCTCTTATCTGTGGCGTGATGAAATAAGACATATTTTGAGAAGGCATCAATGGTAACTATGACGTATTGTTGGTCATTTGGGGTTCCCAATTTGCCGGTTATGTCCATATGAATAACTTGGAAAGCTGCTGTTGGTTTCTGGATCGGGTGGAGTTGAGCTTGTACTGCGCCGGATACACCTTTTGATGTTCTGCATATCACACAGTTGTCAACAAACCTACGTACTAGTGTACTCATTTTATCAAACCAGTAGGTCTCTCTGATCTTCTGAAGAGTTTTCTCCCATCCCGGGTGTTTCAGTGCGGTGTGGAATGAATTAATTATGCTCCACTGGAATGACTTAGGTACAACTGTACATACCTGTTGGCCAAAAACTGCATCTAATACGCTTCGTTTAAGAATTCCGTCCACTAATACGTACCCTTCTACTTGGTTGTTATCATTCAAGCTATCCATCAAGGGACGTAGAGTCTCATCACGGCGTTGCTCAACTTTTAACCAATCCAGGTCTCTGATCATGTTGACTGTGCACTCCTCTGGATTCCTACTGAAGAAGTCAGCGTGTTGTAGGCGCTCTCCCTTGCGGTACTCCACTTCAAAATCATAGTTTTGAAGAAAGGCCCACCACCGATGTATTCTTGGAAGGAGATCCTTTTTATGTTTGGACGCTTTCAAAGCATTACAGTCAGTTATGACCGTAAATTTGCGACCATAGAGATATTGTCGAAAATGTTTGATTGCACGTACAACTGCCAGAGTCTCCAGCTCATACGAGTGGTAGCGGCTTTCGGCGTCGGTGGTCCTCATACTCATAAAAGCAACAGCATGCTGACGATTTTCAATTACCTGCACTAGTACTGCTCCGAACCCAAGGCTGCTGGCATCAGTGTATAATTCTATTGGTGCGTCTTCTTTGAACAAGGTCAAAACCGGAGAAGATGATAAACATTGTATTACCTTGTTTCTGGCTTCATCGTGGCGTTCATTCCATTCCCACTTAACTCCCTGCTTGGTGAGCTCATATAAGGGCACCATGATGCGTGAAAAATTAGGAATAAATTTCCTGAAATACCCTGCCAGACCGTTAAATTGTCTTACTTGTTTGGGTGTCTTTGGGATAGGTGATTTGACAAGAGCTTCCACCTTCTTAGGGCTTGGACGGACCTGACCATTCGCAACTACGTTACCCAGGTATTCAATGGAGCGCTTGAAGAAGCTGCATTTGTCTGCATTGATCGAAAACCCCGCTTCCTGTAGAGCCATGAGAATGCGTTCGATGTTTGACAGTCCTTCGGAGACGTCAGCACATTTTGAGATCACATCATCAACATATACTTGGGCAATATTGTTATTTAATAGCGGAAATAATACTCTGTTTATGCATCGCTGGTAAACTGAACAGGCGTTACTCAATCCGAACGGCATTACAAGATATTCGTACAAACCGTCGGGGGTAACGAACGCTGTCATCTCGATAGAGCTCTCGCTGATGCGAATTTGATGGAATCCTGCCGCCATATCGAAGGTACTGAAGTACTGTCCATTCGCCAATTGATCAATCTGATCAGATATCAAAGGGAGTGGGAAATGATCTCGCAAAGTGTTTGAATTGAGTTCTCTATAGTCTACACATAACCTATCGTCTCCATTCTTCTTCTTTACCAGGATAATCGGGCTGGAGTAAGGTGACTTACTTTCTCGGATGATGTTGTGTTCTAACAGATCTGATATAATAGTACGTACCTTCTCACGTTCGGCTAGGCTAAGGCGGTATGGTCTTCGTTCCACATATTTGTTAGGGTTTTTGAGCCGAATTTCCAGCTCACCCGTTTTGACACGTGTTGTAGGGTATCCTTGAATAAACAAGTGCTGGTACTTGTTTAAAAGTGTGCGTAGTTGGGACATATCATGTTCATCAGTAAGGTCACAGTCAATAGTTTCAAAAATAGGATTGCGTGCACTAAAATGGCAAATCGATTGTTGACGAACCAGTTTGGTTCCCGCGGATGTGATAATCATGGAAAGATTTGTATTGGTAATCAAGTTCATACCTACAAGAATATCTGTTGACATTTCAAAGTCTGGCAAAACACTGAACTGTATCTCAACGCTTATGCCATCTATTATGCAAACAGTAAGTATCGATGTTAGCGTCAATACGGGAAATTGCCCAATACCTTTCAAGTATTTAGCGGATTGAAACCTCTTTCCAGGTAAAGCTGCAGCAATGGACTCTCGTATCACAGAACATTCAGCGCCGCTGTCAAACACAGCTTGGTATGACTTTGATCCTATCTTAATGTGAATCGGAGCAAGTTTTGTTCCTGCAATACAGTTCACATTTGATGTTAAAGAACGATCACGTTTATAACACATTTCGAATGAGTGCCCCACCTTCTTACAGAAGGTACAGACTGGTTTGTTGTTCTGTATTGGTTCCTTTTGAGTTTGTTCCGGTCTGGACTCTGAAGATCTCATTCGACAATCTTGGGTGCTGTGATTTGTCCTTTTACAAATACGACAATGTAGTGCAGTTTGGGTGTTGTCTGAAAAACGAGAACGCTTACTTGGTACGGGTCCGTTAACACCTGGATTGGGTCGTTTTATCCTTATCGATGCTGCTACTGAGATGAGCTCCGGCACGGAGGTTGCTCTGGCATTTAACAGTTCAATTCGTAGACGTTCATCGCTTACGCACCCAATAACCGCCTCTACAGCGTCATCGTCACTTAATTTGTCTTTGGTGACTCTCCTCCATAACACCCAGGCTCGTGACAGGAACTCTGATATGTCTTTCGAGGTATCATAGGTGTGTTCTCTAAATCTGAGAATATCTCTAGAATACCTGTTTTCGGGTTCAAACGTAGTAATGAGGTTATTCCGCAGTTCTGCCCATGAAGATGTAGTTACCATCCAATCATCAACCCACATTTTAGCTCGTCCTTTGAGCAGACTACCCACCTTCATTCGTACATCAAAGTCATTTAGCTTATACGTATCAACCGCCTGGTTTATATGTTGACACCATTCTCGCACACCAACGTTGGTATCAGGGTCAAAAGAGGGTAAGTAAATGTCATTTATTCTCACCTTATTTTCCGATGGCGTATTAAGACGTTCCGACATCTGTTGCATCATATGCATCATTTGCATAACAAATTGTGGCGAAAAGTTTTCCGAAGGCACACTAGGTACCGGTATAGATGATGGCTGGGATTGTTGTTGTGCTGAATTGTTATCTAAATTATTTATAGATTGATTGTTACCGGATGGCTGAGTGTTGGCTTCGATCGATCCCACTTCTGATGTCGAAGAAGAATTGCCCGTAAGATTTTTAAAAATTGGGACGTCAGCCGAGCTGACGTCCTCATTCACAATTAAATTGTTCATCTTACCGAATTGTTTGAAAATAAATCACCGTAGTCGTAACAAACTTGTTTATTTCACTGAGTGACGCACGACTCAGGTAGACTCCAGTGGTGGGAGGTCCGCACGGTCCGACGACTCGAGCGAAAGTGAAACCAGTCCGGTCCCTCGACCGCTTTTATAGCCTACCGTCCCCACCACGGAATACTACCTGGAGTCGTTTAACATGGTTTTACAATGGTTTTACAAGTTATTTATAAATGTTTGCGCATGCCTTAATGTTATTAACGCTTTTTATAATTAATTGCGTAATTTAATCAGTAATTCATCAATTTAATCTTTATACAAAAATATAATAATAATTAAATAGATTTATAACATAAGTAGAAATTAACAAAATCAATCAAAATACGAGACTATCTTATTTATAGCATAGGAAAATCAAAACATTACTTTTATGATTATTTCATCAACAATTCTTAAATATAAAAATTTGAAGTAATGTTTCGTTGCGCCGATATATACTAATAAAGTGCCAAGTTAAAATATGCTTACCTAATTCAAAAGCAAATTAACGAAAGTCAATGACGAGTAATTAATACAACTTGTAATATAATCATATTCTTTTAAGACCCCGGATCAGACAGGTTAATTATTCGTTCATTTGTTCACGATTTCGTTGTATAAAATTATGACTGAACTTATTTTTTGGTGATATCACTGTAGCAACTTTGATTCTTATGTCTTCTAGTAATATAATGCAAAGTAACATTAATATTCTTAGTTCAACTATCTCTGTATTTATGTAGCTTTAAATAAGCTCTAAATTTATAATATTACTAGTCTTTGTCATTTTCACGAGGAGATAATAATATCCCCTATTATCAGTTGAAACCCCGCCAAATTCATCAAAACAACAAATTATTAACAAAATATTTAATTACTTTAACTACAAACAAAGAACACACTAATGCTTTGTGCGTTGTGCGTACCACTAAGATACGAATGGAAAACATCAAAACAAATATACAACAAAAACAAAGATTCTACTACGCATGATACGACACGAAGTACGAACTAATCCAAGGCTGCAATACACATGATAACACAGACCATGTTACTATATATGTACCAGATAGAGGAATTAATATTCGTGTAATTAAAAGCAATTTAAGACCTAATGGGAAACATCGGGAATAATCACTATGTCTTATCTGTATTTGTTACGGAGTGCATGTAGCAGATTTTAATATGTAAACCCTAATGCTAAATGTAGTGTAATAGGTAGAGCTTTGTGGATCTGCCACTCGAATCAGCCGCTCGTCTAGTGAAGTACCTCCACCTTACAGAAGCCCTTAGTGAAGTAGCACTTCGTAACTGTTGTGCTGTGTTTCTGCTGGTCGCCAGAGCTCAGGTGGTATGGGGTCTTAAAGGCAGGCAATACATCTGCGACCGTAGTGCGGTTGTTGACGTCCATGGGCAGCGGTGATCACTAACCATCAGGTGACCCTCTAGTTTGCCTTCCTATAACACAAAAAAAACTGTTAAGTATCACATACACTCTGCGACAAAGAGGCAATCGATGAATCGACTGCCACGGGTCATACACACTGCGAGTCCCTTTGTTGAGTTTCCTGCGTCGCAAGTGGATAAGAACGACGCAATTGTGCCTGACCAGCGGCAAGGCAATTGCTTAATCCAGTAATTGATACTTCTCGAATGTACTGTGGCTAGAAATCTATCGGGTGAGATATTGTCATTCTTGACGACTGTGTTACGTAGGGCGAAAACGTATAGAAGATAATGTTCACTTTTATAATTCCAACTTTGGGTGCCAGAATTCTATCAACCCTGGTACGGTTTTCTTTTTAATTTGTCTTTACTACACCAGTTTTCTAGCCCCTTACTAAACTCGACTCTTCTATAATGGATGCTAGAGAACTATAATACTAGACATATTTAAATACTTATACAAACACCCATGACTCGAGAACAAATTCTGATATTCATCACACAAACATATTTGCCACTAGCGTTATTCGAACCCGCTACCCATGGTTTTGTGGCCAGGGCCCTAACCACTAGAACAACCGGCCAGTCTCACCTAACGCGTCTTTATATTGTGATTGTGAAGCATATACAAGAACTACAATAAGGCGTAGTTCTTTGTTTTTCAAAATATCATTTTCGGTGATGAATAAAACCTTCGAGCAAAGGAGAATGAAACAATTAAGTCAACAAAAGATAATATTTTTAGTAACGCTTACATGCTAAACAGTTGTTATTATCTCCATAGTTGTTGATTTTACAGTTTGTTCATTATCATTTTGTTGAGTTTATCGCTTCGATCTTAAGTTCAACATTTCCTACGCGTGTAAAATACGCTGTTGCTTGTAGAAGTATGTAGTGTAACGAAATCGATGATGTAGTGGTTAACGTGCTCGGCTTGCGATTGCTGAGTTAAGGAACTTTCGCAGAGACTCATCGGATGGGTGTCCGAAAAAAAGCATCTCGAGCTCCTCCGTGCTTCGGAAGGCATTCGTGTCAGATTGCTGTCCCATCGAACTATGAGAGTGTGGGAATAGGGAGTGCACCTGCACTTGCGCACTCACTTATGCACTATAATATGGGCAGTTACCCGCTAACCTACCATTCTAACCCACTGGTGGGTGGAGGGGTAACTCGAAAATTTTAGTAGTTCCCACCCACCCACCGCGTCAAAATATGTCTATATTGTATACCTGTCCGATCTTAAGATCGGCCGCCATGGTCGAAAAGAGCCGGAAGGGATATAATTATGCATACTTATGTATGTTATGCATGCTCAAAGCTACATTTTATATCAAGAGTGAGAGTTGGCTAGCCAAATATTTTGTGTTTTCTCTATGTACTAATTAGTTACTGGCCACTTCACTGTTTTATAACATTTTTATGTTTTTAAATATTATTCTTAGCAGGTCATTACCATCCACCAGTTTAAACCCCAGATCAAACTCTATCTGGCAAAAGAGAAATTGATAACTACAAGGAGATTGCAATTAACTTCTCACCCATTGTTTACATACGGATAAAATTGATGCATGTTAAAACACTATGTTACATTTTACATTGTTACATCACCCATCTTATAATTATATCACATATAAACAACGTTTAAATATAACATTAGTATTCATGAGTTATTTATAGGATGATAAGATTTAATACTAGTTCGTAACGGTTAATAAATGAAGGTCAGCCGGGCTATAGAATTAACTGTGCAAACAAAATCCTTGAGTGTACAAAAATTGCGCGTAGCACTCGTACCGGTTCTAATAGGACCTTTTATGAGTTTAATTCAGGTACTCTTGATGTATATGACGAACTTGAAAGCCAGTTTCGGAGATGTAGTGCCTAGAATCCCGCTCTTAAGTTACAGCTGTTTGCCACGATCGGTGGTGAGGGTGTTATTTATTTATGCAGTCACTTTGAGCTGGTGTAATGCAACAATCGTAGATTTTAGGTATTGGTGAGGGTGTTATTTAATAATAATAATAATAATAACGAGACCTCCCGGGGGAACTTTACCATCTTCTCCCCCACCTCTGGCTTGCCTTAATTGGCCGTCAGGAGTGGAGCGCAAGAGCTATATGCTCGCAGGGTGGAAGTGAAATATGCGTAAGACGCGAGTTGGTGAGGTGGGCAACCACCGAGCAGAAAGCGGTGTACACCTCTCGACACCCTGAGCCGACCACGACCATGTTGCCCTCGTGCCACCCGCGACCGCCATGGCCGCTTAGAGCGGTGGCTATTTTTCGGGGGCCCATCCAGTGGGAGGCTAGTCACCGTCTGCTAGGAGAACAAACATTGAGACATTTGCATGGCAGACGTCCGTTGTCTCAACCCATAGCCCAGTTACCAAACCATCGAATTGCACCTAATAGACCTGGATTTTATTTTCCTTTTATTTTTACAATAGTTCTTGCATTTGCCGGGTACTGTCTTTGACTAGATCTGTATTTAGTCAGAGATAGAACCCGGCAGATGTACACATCCCATTTAGATCAAACGGTACAAAAAAGCCTCTGCGCTGTTGGCTTTGGCCCCACGCATGCTTCAAAGGACCGGGTCCCTGTGGACCCGAGATCTCAAAGAGTACCTACAAATAATAATAACGTTTATTTTCCAAAGCTTAAAGTCTAGTACAATAGTCTCATACGACCGCTACACTAAGCATGGCTTGTCTCGCAGCGGCCATCATACATGTTAAAATTTGTTTCCATTGACTTTTAGGCGCACGGTGTAAGAAACATTATTTAAGTGGCATAGTTAATAAGTTACAAAAGAAAATAAGAAAAAGTTAACAAATTATGTATGTGTGTGTGTGTGTGTGTGTGTGTGTGTGTGTGTGTGTATTTATTTATTTATTTATGCAGTCACCTTATATATTTTAGGTATTGGTTAAGTTGAAATTTCCTATAAAGGAGATTTTTGCAAAGTTGGCCGTTTTGTTAAGGAAAATGAGACGCCGGTCGTTCCAATTCTTCAATTGGATACTAAATCTTGTTGCGAGCGTATCCTAATTTCATATGGATTGGGAGTTACCCTTGGGATTTTCAGATACATACATACTTTGGAGTCAAAGAGTACTTGAAGTACGTGGGTGCTGTGAATTATCTCCCTTCAGTCGTATTAGTATGATGGCATGCCATGTTCAGTGAATATGCGAATAGAGAGTAAACACTGTATTTCGAACTTGCCTGCTATGAAATATCCGCTGTGACCGAAATTCGATACAATATTTATTGCCTACAACAGATGAATGCATAGTTTTGTTTTAAGGTTGGCTACCGGCTCACCTTTTTAAGAGCGCGAATAATTTCAAGGATGACTAAACAGAAATATTTCTAAGTAACAGGTCAAATCTATGCTGCTACAAGATGTTAAATTATAAAACCTTTGTGAAGTTTCACCATCATCATCATCATCAACAGCCTATCGCAGTCCACTGCTGGACATAGGCCTCTAGGGCTCTCCACTCAGCCCGATCCTCGGTGACTCGCATCCAGCTCCTGCCATCTTGCGCAGATCGTCACTCCACCTGGTGTGAGGGCGTCCTACACTGTGCTTTTTGAGATACATACTTGCTAAAACGCGGTATCCATAAGTTTCACCGTATAAAATTCTCAAGATAATAATGTAAACATTCGAAGTTACTATGTGTTTTTGCTTCCAGTTCCACTATTAGCTTTGCGCTTGACCTTCCATCAAATAGTTTGCGTGTTATCGAATGTCATAGTCGGAATTAATTATTCATTCAAGATTTACAACGTCCGTCATTAACTTCACTTTGGGTACAAAGAGTTACTATCAAGAACTTTTAAAATTCACTATTTGGTGATGTAAAGAGCCTCTTTTTGGCAACATTTTAATGTACTTGTACCTACTTATGAACCGAAAATGATTTAAATTTCGCCACAGGTTCATAAAAATGTGTTTTGTTTAAGTTTTATTTTCATCATCATCCTGGTGCTTATCCCGGTTGCATCCTCGGCTATTGCCTCGGAACCCAGGGTAGGGTAAATTGATAAGCTTGGTATTTTCTTTCTTTATGATTTTGTTGCCGTTAAAATGTATTTTGATATATGACACTTTCTATATAGCCTATGCTTACATTACTAATTAAGTCCACTGAGAATGTTTCGTAATAATAAGCTTAAGTTATTTGATCGCCGCGTCAATATCTGACAATTGATACTAAGTTGTTCTTTTTAGGGTTCCGTAGCCAAAATGGCAAAAAAACGGAACCCTTATAGATTCGTCATGTCTGTCTGTCTGTCTGTCTGTCTGTCTGTCTGTCTGTCCGCCAGTCTGTCACAGACACTTTTTTCAGAAACTATAAGTACTTTACTGTTGAAACTTGGTGAGTAGATGTATTCTGTGAACCGCAACAAGGTTTTCACACGAAAATAGAAAAAAAAATAAAAATAGTGGGGGGTCCCCATAGTCAGAACTGAAACTCGAAATATTTTTTTTCATTGAACATATATGTGTGGGGTATATGGATAGGTCTTTAAAAATTATATTGTGGTTTCTAAGCTCATTTTTTTCTTAAGTGAATACTTTGCGTGACAGACTCTTCCAAAGTGGAAAAAAGTGTGTCCCCCCCCCTCTAACTTCTAAAATAAGAGGATATTAAAACTGAAATGATTATATAATGTACATTACCATAAAAACTACCAACGAAAATTGGTTCGAACCAAATCTATTCAGTAGTTTTTTTTAAACGTCAAAAATAGAATTTGTACGGAACCCTCAGTGCGGGAGTCCCACTCGCACTTGGCCAATTTTTTGATTCGTCTCTAGGTTAGCGAAGTAGTTATTACAACCGATGAACCTACGCAAACGTAATGCCTCATAATAATACAGTGGGATCGAGTTTATTACGAATAAACTGTAGTTTGCGAGTCTCTCAATGTTCCGGTTTATAGATGTACCGTTATTCTGCTAAATTTGGCATAGTTACGTTGTCTTGGCGGCAGCTGCGTAGTTAATTCAAGTTGTGCGGTAAGGTGTAAAATAATTAAGTGCAGTCTGTCGCTTTTATTTTTTACTTTTTTCGTGATCATGGCCACGTATTCATTCATACTTTGTCATCATCATCATCCATCAGCATATTGCAGTATACTCCTGCATATGGGGATTGTATAGGACCTTGTTTAGACGGTAAGGTAGGCAAACGAGCATGAGCGCCCATAGGCGTTAACAACCGCACAAGGGTCGCTGATGCGTTGTCTTCCTCTTAAACTCCACACCTTCCAACGTAACTCTCGAGACCTTTTTCACCAACAGAAACATAGCACAAAAGTTACAGAACCTTAACTGTGGTCTTCTGTGTAGGTGGAAGGAAGATCGAGGTACTTCCCGGCCGAGGCTCATTCGAGTGGAAGTTCCACTAAGCTCTACCTCTCTTATAAACTCTTGTTATACTCGTACATAGGAAAACTACTTCCCATCTCTCCGGAGAATGTCTCTTAGTCGCGTCTTCACCTAAGGGAAAAGATAGGGTCGTATTCTAGGCCTACATCTTAATGTGAATGCTCTTGCATGTAAAGAATGATTCGGCGGGGTATAATTATTATAATTTACGAGTGCATGTCTCGCCCCGGTTACGCGGTGTGGTAACAATCACCTATATTGTTTTACGAAATGTAATGTCAAGGCGTGCGCAGAAATGTATAGAAAAGTATGACAGCGATACTTCCTAGAATCGGCAAGTTATGAGGTATTAGTTTTCTGTGTATCGGTTAGCATTTAAAATATGCATTGATATCCATTTAACACTATAATACTTGGTTGCTTGTTTACATTCGTTTTATATCGATGGATGGGTGTTCTAACTTTGTGAAGGGATATTTTCTTAATTCAATTTGGTTTATTTTCGTATCCATATCAAATAATTTATTAGTGATGTTTCTCATTCCATTTTACCTATATTGTTACTTAGTACTTACGTATTATCGTTTGCTATATTAACATTTTATATGGCCAAGCACCCAGAGTCGCAGATTCAATAACGTTATTTTTAATATTTAGATGATCTTGAGTTATTCTTATAATGTACGTAGATGTTGAATTAAATTCCTATCTACATACATGACCTTACATAATATTACTACGTTAGATATTACGACACGCAAAAATGCCATAAAATGCTTTAAGGACAAGAAATTTTGCATTTTAAATATAATAAACAAGCTTTATCTTGTGGCCGTCCTCAATAACACCCTTTAACTAGGTAATTATACTATAAATAGCCTCCACGAGTGACATATGTTTTGATATTAAAATTAAAATTAGAATAGTTTCTGCGGTCTTTAATCTGAAATGTTATTACGATTATGATACGCAGACGATTCTAAATCGTCTTTCGTTCAACTTGATAATTGCAGAAAGTAATACCATTTCTCTTAAAAAGGGGCCGTTTTACCGTTTTGTTATTTTTCAATATTATATTGAAAAATAACAAAATAGTAGGTATAAATGACTTTCTGGAAAATATTGAAAGAGCGTCGTCTCTTCAAATAATCATTAAAAAGCAACATGTTTCCTCTTATCTAAATACTCGAATTAAAACACTTATGTAAAGCATTTTCTCACCTATGTGCACCCCGACAATATCTATACAATGCATGTTTGGCTCGATCGTTTGGTTTGCCTCTCAACCACATATAAAAAAGAATATCGAAGCGATAATAAAATTACTATAATACTCATACGTTTAGACAAGCGCCAAATGTTACGCTAATTACAAAACCATTTACAACCGTGGCACTGAATCATCGGGTGATGCGATTTGACCGATGGCATGAGGCCAAAATGACAAGTTGATCAGTGGGAACAACGTCTTTAAAGCCCTAGATGGATAAACACAGTAATATAATAAGTTTTAACTGTAAATCTTTTAAAAGATCAATAGAAGGTGTGAGGAACTTGTGCCGGTCGGCTGACGTGGTAGCCCTGCAGGAGACATGGTTGATGCCTCACGACCTGCCGCTGCTTAGTACGGTCGACGGTGACTTCGGGTGTACCGGAACGTCTGCGGTCGACACGGCGGCAGGCCTAGTTACAGGCAGGCCTTATGGAGGTGTCGCGATACTGTGGCGTAAAAGTGCTTTTGAGTCAGTGTCTGTGTTAGAATGTGATAACGTTCGTGTCTGTGCCATAAAGATAACTGTAAGTAGAAGATCCGCTGTTATTTTTAGCGTTTATATGCCTATAAACTCACGTGACAATTTACCCGAGTTTAGTCTGTGTCTGGGTACGATTCGGTCGGTCATAGAAATAGAAGAAAACAAGGGAACTGAAGCTTTTTACATGTTAGGCGACTTTAATGCCCACCCTAATGAATTATTTTATAATGAAATGTTACATTTTTGTGAAGAGCAGAGTTGGCTATGTATAGATCTGAATATGTGTGATAGGAATACTTTCACTTTTCATAGTGATGCTCATGGCTGTAATAGATGGTTGGACCATTGCATTATCACTGAGTCGGCGCGGGAAACTATTGTTAGCGTGAAAGTACAATATGACGTGTTTTGGTCTGATCACTATCCACTTATTGTAGAATGTGATATAAACAAACTTACGCCTAAAGTAATAGACCTTGTGGAGTCAAAACCTATTAATCGTGTTATTTGGGGCGAGAGGCATCAGCAACAGATTGTTAAATATCATGACCTGTGTCATTCTAAGTTGAGGATGATGGACTTTCCACAGGAATTGAATGAATGTTGCGACAGATTTTGTTCTGACAAAAACCATCACGTTGTCATTGAGAATATGTATTGTAATATTATAAATACCTTGTCACAAGCAGCAATCCAAACATATAGAGAAAAGTGTAGAAAGAGGGGAGTTAATGTCACTGGGTGGAATAAATACGTCGCAGGTCCGCACCGGGAGGCTCGGCTTAAGTTTCAATTGTGGATATTAGCGGGGCGACCAACCAGTGGTCGTATTTTTGATGAGATGTCGGAGGCCAGGAGACTTTTTAAGGCTAAATTTAAATGGTGTCAAAATAGACAAGAACAACTTAAAATGGATATCCTGGCTTCTGATCTTTCATCTAAAAACTTTAAAAGCTTTTGGAAAAACACAAATAAAATGAATGTGAAAGGGAGCCGCCCGGTGAGTGTGGGTGGCGCTTGTGACCACAAAGACATTGCTGATGCCTTTAAGAACCATTTTATTGTGCGATCACCATTAGACACTGCGCCTAGCAATGTGAGCGATGATGAGACCATCGTATCCCGAAGGAATGCAAAGATCCCCGCGAAGAGTGTGGCCAAGATAATTTGTGGGATGGTGCGTGGGAAATCACCTGGTCACGATGGTCTCAGCATTGAGCATTTTAAATATGCAGGGGTTCATCTCCCGCGCGTCCTTTCACTGTTTTTCAGTCTGTGCATGGGTCACTCGTATTTACCAGAGGCGCTTATGCGAACAATTGTGGTACCAATAGTTAAAAATAAAACGGGTGACACGTCTGATATGAATAATTATCGTCCCATCTCGCTGGCTACCATCGCGGCTAAGGTGTTTGACAGTGTGTTAAATGGTTGTCTGTCTGAATGTTTCGATTTACATGACGGTCAATTTGGTTTTAGGTCGGGACTATCGACGGAGAGTGCAATCCTTAGTCTAAAACACACTGTTAGATACTATACCGCCAGGAAGACACCGGTGTACGCGTGTTTCCTCGACTTGTCCAAAGCGTTCGACTTGGTCGTGTATGATGTACTGTGGGACAAGTTGCGGGATGCGGGTGTGCCGGTAGAGTACACGTCCCTTCTAAGATACTGGTATGCTAACCAGAAGAACCAGGTGAGATGGGAGGGTGCCCTGTCGGATGAGTACAGGCTGGAATGCGGTGTGAGGCAGGGGGGGCTGAGTTCGCCTCTATTATTTAATGTTTATATGAACCATCTCATCGAGGAGCTGGGTAGCACGCATGTCGGCTGTCATATTGACGGTACCTGTGTCAATAATCTTAGCTATGCGGATGACATGGTGCTGCTAAGTCCTTCGATAGCGGGGCTTAGGACGCTGTTATCTATCTGTGAGACATACGCGGCGGTACATGGCCTAAAATATAATTCGAGGAAAAGTGAAATACTTGTATTTAAAGTACCCAAACAGCGGCCGCGTCTGGTGCCGTCAGTATGTCTCGAAGGTAAAGCACTGAATATTGTGGATAAATTTAAATACTTAGGCCACATTATCACGAGTGATCTAAGGGATGATGATGACATAGAGAGAGAGCGCAGAGCGTTGGTGGTGAGAAGTAATATGATTGCCCGCAGATTCGCTCGATGTACTGCAGACGTTAAAATTACCTTGTTTAAGGCGTTCTGTCAGTCATTTTATACGAGTGGACTGTGGGTGGCTTATTCACGGCGAGCCTACAACTCTCTGCGCGTGCAGTACAATAACGCTTTTAGGATGCTGTTGGGGCTGCCGTGGCGTTGTAGCGCCTCTAGAATGTTTGCTGAAACCCATACCGATGGGTTTCACGCGATTATACGTAAAAAAGCTGCTTCATTACTGCAGCGTCTACGAAGCGGCGCCAACGGTATCCTGAAAATGATTGCTGCTAGGCCAGACTGCCTCATACAGAGACACTGGGTAGAACTTGTCACAGGTCTAAAATAAATAAAAACAATAATTAATTAATTATATAAACTTACTTAGTTAACTAAAAATACTAACATAGGATTAAGCACAATTGTTACTAATATGTACTAACAACCTATGGATGTTAAATCTGAAATAAATGATTATTATTATTATTTATTTCTTATGAAAAAGTTTCATCTCCTATTTCTAGGGCTTATACATTACCGCAGGCTTGTGGCCAAAACGGAGAATGCTGTTAATTTAATGTTAAAAACTTACGCACAATTCGACAAGTATTTAAGATTACGGCTTTTTGCAAAATTAAGAAGGTGAGTTGGTGGATATCAAGTGTTTTCAAGTTTATGCAGAAAGCTTAAAAAAACTTTTTTTTTTATTGTTTTTTTTTAATTAAGAGGGATATGATGTAATAAAGTAAAAGGAGTCTCGGTGTCGACTCTATGGTACTAGAGAGTATCTATGGTTGTCAACGTCAGATTAGGAAGAGGTGAGACTTATTAAGAGCAAGGATTGTAAGAAGCATTCGAAGAAATATATCTGTTATCATCTACAATAATTAGTGTGTTTTTATTAAAATAATAATACGACGAGAAACAATTATTATTATTATTATTATTATTTACGAAAATCATTACTCTATTTATTGAAGAATTTCCTAGTTTAATGATTTTATTTATTCACTTATATGCTTATTAAATGTTAACATTTACATTCGAATACTTTCATTGAAAATCTTTAGTTTAATATAGATTGAAAACGTCGATTGAATCAATTGTATGTTTAGTTTGTATTGTCATATGAATTAAATCCTTTGTAAGTTTACTTTTAAAGTTGTATTTATCAAAAAGTTACATGCTGTAGCACTTCCAGAGGAAACAATTACTATTCTCAATGTTAATAAAAAAATAATAGAGCGATTTTGCGCTGATTATATTGTAGTGTGTACTTTATTATGTGAGAATCTGGCGATGATATACACTCGCGAGCAAAAGTTTGGAATGACATGCACTTTTAGTAGTTATACATACTTTTTAAAGCGTTTTATTACATACATAAGAAGGTAAAGGTTCAAGATCTCGAGGAAATTATTTTATGCAATTATGCAGACAAAACCTTGTATTTTTTTTTATCAGAATCAGTCAATTATTTTCCAGAGTGTATAATGTAAAATAATACTTAATATCAATCAATTTGATGTCAATTTGTAGGATGTAAGGGTCGGTTCCCCATTTCATAGTGGACGCGGCGTGGATCATTGGCATTACTGTAATAGGGCGCGCGCATGCGTAGCGCGGCCAGCTCAGTTTTGCGTCGAGAGCGCGCCGACGACGACGCTCCGACCACGTCTCACGTGCGCACGCGCCGATGTTACATAAATCACAAAATTCGACCTCAAACGCCAAACCATAAAGTGCATTTTGTAAAACAACATACATTCCACAGTGTATTTTTACTAGTGTTATCAATATTATCGGTAAGCGCTAATCACGGCATCAATCATTCGATTTCCATAACGAAATATCATTCGCGTCGATTTCACTTTCAGAACCGATGCACGATGTGTGAAAATTTTTGATTTTGTACTGTTAATAGAGTTTTATTTGACTCTAAAGTGGACCTGCCTCGGCGGCTGATCTCTACAGTGTGTTGGTTTATCTCACTATACCTACAGTCTGTTTTACTGTTTTTTTTAATCTATTCAAAAGATTGAATAGTCTTTTTTTAAATTTGCATAACTAATGTCTGACGTAGATGACTGAAATACACGTAAATGACAAACAGAGTGTAAAGGAACGCACTATTAGTACAGTGCGATGTAACCTGCGTTTTATTATGTATGCCATCAAGTGCAATGTATGCGTCCGTAGAATTTCGCGCGTATGATACGATGACTGGTATTCATTACGTGCTTGTGTGTCGGCAAACGGAATTTTAATTTCGACCGGTAACGCTGTAAGAAAGTTTGAAGAAAAAGTTTGTTTATAAAATTAATGATACTTTTTTTGTTAAACTCCTTTTTGTGGCTTTAAATATGAAATAAGTCTTTCAGTTTGACTTTCGTGTTACATAATCATAACAATTTGCTTTACTAACTGCAATAACTTTAAGCAGGCGTAAAGCTATTAACTTCTCATATTTTTACGTTATTTAAAACAAACTAAAACTGAAACAAAAGCAGTATAATATTTATTCAAAACATGCAAAGAATACTCCCAAAAGTCACTTACGGAAACAATTTTTTGTGTGTTTTGATGTGACGATGCGGACGCAAGCTTATTGACTTTGCCAATTTTTTTTATATTTCTCTTGCTCTTTGGAGTCAAATTTTTTAAACAAAAAGTTGTTATTTTGTTTTTGCGAGAAATTATGTTTGACTCCTATTGTTAGTTAGTACAAAATCATTCATAATTTAAATATTCTTGTTTTAATTTAAGAACTCTAACGTTAGGGCCGTTATCATACAACGCTATTTCCCCTTTGTTTTTTCACCCTCTTTTTAATCTTCGTTATGAATTTCATTAACTACTTATCAAAACAGTTGTTTAAATACAAATCTTATCAATGGTCCACAGTTGCATCTAACTGTAATAATTTGGCCTCAAGCACAATTTTTGAATTTTGAATTTTGTAGTATCGAAAATTTTAACTAGCAATGTAAATATGGTCAATTCCGGCACATGCTTAATAAATTCGGAGAAGGTAAATTTTGAAACTTCTAAGATGAGTCAGTATAAGTATGTGTAATATGACATAGAAGTAGTAAGGTAAGGTCAAAATTTTAAATACAAATTATCTTGTTTTTGATGGAACAAAATGTGCAAAAACATCGCACACTATCTGAGGTGTTAGGAAGAATATCAAAATGTATTAAAGCTCAAATTCAATTTATCTGGTCCCGGTAAATGCGGTATTTATCCCGGTAATAACTCAAAGACGAAAAAGAACTGTAGAAAGCGTTATTGCTTGTAAAGTTGCAACATATAAACTCTAGCATCTTAAAAAATACACATCCCGTTTCCACTTATTTACACATATAATTTAATTAAATGACCAACCCAGCGGCTCGATGCTCTATAATGTTCTTAACTTATTCCTCAAAATCGTTTTTTCAACAAAGCTAATTTGCTAAATAGTCTATTCCAAGATGTCTACCTACTTTAGTCTAGAGTCAAAGTAACCTTTTAGCCAGTTCAAGTAAGGACAGACAAGATATCCAATTATCATCTAATTAATAAACATTCTTTTCGGTCACCGATGTCCTAATAAATGAACATATTGCGCAGTCTAGGATTACTAATATCTAATTTGCTTACAATGATTGTAGTAGAACTATTAATACGGCGTTGCCTCATGTTCTAAGCATATAAATGTTAATTAATGTTGACCCACCAATCATTGTTTTAGCACCTTAGTTTCGTTGGTTTTTATTCCTGGATTTTGAGCAACTACCAACTTCGTGGTTTTGTTACATGTAGCGATTTTATCATAATTCTTAAGTACGAATAATTACGCTGGCCTGACTTTTTTTAACGCAATAAATTAGGTGCTGTAGCTTTTAAAAAGGAATATTTACAGTGACTTTCTTTTTCTTCAGTGACGAGCTCAATAAGATAGCTTAAGGAGTTACTTTTTGAGTGTACACATTTTATGTTTAATTAGTTTTCTTGTAACGAAAGCCTTGTGGAAGAATTGGCAATACATATACTTACTATAGTATAGTGTGTAGTTTTAATAGTAATCATCTAAATAGTATTAACATTCCAAAGAGTTGCTAGAATATTTATTACAATGTAATATAAATAAACATATGCAATCTATTTTCAATATTGACGATCGGAAGAATCCTTGAACAAAAAATAAAATAAGATTTCTGAACAAGGTTTTCACACGAACACGCGACATGGTAGGTCGTGCTTCATATTATCAAAATAGTGATAAGAATCAAAACATCACAATATTTTTTTTTACTTTAGTCACATGTTGATAAGAAAAGAGTTCAACACATCTGTCCTTTGTTTGTGTATCTTTATTGTTTTAATACGATTTCAACTATTTGACATAAACAAAAAGATTGCTTAATAGATAGCATGTGAATTTTATGTAAGGACTCCAAACAAGAGTTAACAAATGCAGGAAATGCATCTGCGACCTTTGTCGAGTTGTTGATATCCGTAAGCAGAGGTGATCGCTTGCCATCAGATGAACCACTTGCTCGTTTGTAAAATACGAAGCAAAAATTGTTTCAGTCAGTGAAAATTCTAGAAAAAGCGTAAACGTTATTTTTATTCAGATTTCATTCGTTGATTTTGTGGGAATATTTTTTAACATAATCGTCTAAACTCTAAATATGTGGGTATTAAATATAGGAATTGTAATTTACAAGTTCAATAAAGCCAAAAAAAATATTCAGTGTTGTAGGAAGAGATGGCTTTTTTGATAAACTGTATCTGTCGTCCCTCGTTTCGTTAACATTTTCAATTACATTATTCGTTAGTTTCTGAAGTAAATGTTAAACAGGCGTCCATTGTGTTGTGATCACGCCACCGATGTCAAAAGTTCACCTCTTCGGTTATTTCGCACAGTGTGGTGTGACTAGCCGCGTGATCTAGATAAGCTTGTGATGAGTGCAGTTAATTGGTCGGCTTTGATGCAACTATGACGTTTGTGCTGAATTGCAATTAGGCAGCTTGATGGTAATGTGGGTGAAGTAAAATCTCTTTTTTTTAACGCAGGGAAAATTGCGATGCTTGGTGAAATAGATTTAAACATCTATAAGCAAACCCGTCGGAGACGAGGACTATTGGGCTCTCGCATCTCTAAAGGAACCCAGAGCTTAGATTCTATAGAGTAAGAGACCGACTAATAGTTATGGTTGATGGATCTTAGATCCCGATTTCTCTCCGACAGAATAGAAGCTGCATATATCCAACTATTAAGCCGTGTTAGGAGAGATGTTAAATCGGAATGGAACCAGTTTAAGATTAGAAAATTGGAGCCTACAATTTAGAAACACTTTTTTTTACCACGAAGGTTGTGGTGGAAATGTCTTCAGCGCTTTTTACTGTGTTTTGAGGGACAGTCGATAAAAAAATTAGTTTACGTCTAAACGTCAAACATATTACATAATAAAACCAAAATTAAGAATTACTACAACGATTTATTCTGTATCAGAAATGATTAATTTTGCTTTATTATAAAAATAAATTTTCGGGATTTGTTTTGCGATGGCAATCATCATAACATTACGCAATTTTAAAACACACTGATAAGAGCTGTTTGATGTGTCTAGTTGAAACATGAAAAGGTATTTTTTTATTTATACATGCGCAGGATGCAATGTTGTTCAATAACATTACTTGTCTTCCTATTGTCTTCGAAAACTATTGTTCGATGATTTTTCAAGTTTAATTTATAATAATGTTGTTTTTCGAAGATTGTCAAAGTCTACAAGAGGTTTAAACTTTGGAACGGGTAGTGAGTCAGGTTGGTTCCAAAGTTGAGTGGAAAGATTAAGAAACGATACCTGGTCTAAAGTAACAACAATGGTAAATGTTTATGTGATAACATGTGCAAATTAATAAATAAAAAATAAACTCTAAGAACTGAGGAACAGTAAATAAGAGAAGATGGTTCCCTCCCACAATAAGATAATAATCCTAAAATGCCTTGGTCCATGTTTGTGTTAGGAAAAATTGGCATGGAATGTAACCTTTTCGTCTTTAGAAATGTGAAACAGTGAAATATTTTTAGGGGAAAGAAAATAGCTACAAACATGTTTAACAAATGTTGTTAAATATCATTTATTTATTGTTAATATTAATTGTTATTGCAAGCATGTGCACGCACTCTGTAAATTACTTATGCACTGGGTTGTGGGTTGGTGGTGACGAAAGCTTAAATTGCATTTTGAATAAACCATGAATTCCTCGATGTAATCGAATATTATTGCAAAGACAATCAATAATATGAACAGACAAAGCCAACTTTTATGCAATGAATTAGTCATCCATCCGCTACACACAAAAGACACCAAATAAATCTATTCGTTATCATTTGATGAATAAAAATTTCATCAACCTTATCCTTTATTAAAAGTAATGCCACTCCACGGCTTGGTTTTCCTCAAAAACCCCGATATAGACAACTTAAAGAAGAGTTACAAAACTTATGTTTGGCTTTATAAGTATTTGAAAAACCTGGGTATTGAAAATGTCCATTGCATTTAGGCGTCAGTGTTTTCTCACAATCAGTTGACAGACAGACGTATGTAAAAAATATAAAAGGTAGAAATAATTGCTGATTCGAACTAAACTGAAACAGATTTACTTAATACAACTCTCAAGTAATTCTGTATTCAGGTTGCGCTTGCATGGCCAATCGGTGCCTGCGTTTCGCTCGCAATTCGCACCGACCATGTCGTCAATTCTCTTTTGAACTTTGGCTCAAACATCACCAACCGCCGTATCGCTTACCAATTAGGTCGTATTAATTATTAAATTGACGATAACAAACAGTAAGTTATTGCTAATTTTATCTGTCACGCATGATACTTCGGTTCGCACAGTGCTCGGGTCACATCGATGACACTCTCAGTCTTAGAGGTAATATATTCTCCGTTTGGATCAGTAAACGTTCGTCTTTCGAGCGATACACACGTGTACTCGGTTCCGAGACTTTGAAAATCGCTCGCTTCGATATTTCATAAATATAAACATTTTCAGTTATAACCATTTCATCGAACGGGATCACTTGTTGTTTATCGAATAGTTTTGTAAAGGAATCAAAATTAACGCGTTAAGTGAAAGTTGGAATTGGACCGTTGGTGATGTCGTAGACTCGAAGACCGGGAACTGGTCTACGATGGAAACGATAATCAATGTCTGGACTGTGGTGGAGAATGTCAGGGTGGCTAGTGGTGCCGCTGAACTGGCCATCTTCACCGCGATACTCTACTGGTTCTTCACATCTAGGTTCGTAAACAACACACACTATTTTCCTCTAGATATTTAATGGGCAGTAATTTGCAGATATTTTGGCGAACGAATTAAATTGTATTTTATGATGGGGTCGGTCTTGACCACGTTTAGAAACAAGGTCGATATGAGGTCGTTGATGGAATGAATCACGGATTTATTAGAGACAAAAATATGTACACACTAATCTTTTAGTTAAACGATACTTCCACAATTTTGTGTATTTAATTAATGATAAAAAATACATTGCTTTGACTTTCTATATCTTTCTTTAAATACAGATTTTGTAAAACACGAATTAGCATCAATAATAAAGATAAATTAGGTGCTTAACAAAAGTTGAGGTGTTCTCATTGATTTTATAAGGAAAGTTATTTAATTTTCATAGAAAATAATATCATTCTTATGTATTATTATGATATGCAAGTGTTTTAAAATAAACGAATACGATATTCATGTTTGAGTTCTGGCTTTTCCCAGACAATTAGTACGCTCTATATGTAGCATACTGTAATGGTATTATTATTTTTTATTAGATCATAAAATTATAAACTAAATTGCTGATTGAAATAATAAAATCTTTACAAAACACATTGATTCGAATGCGTTAGGAAATCTGGCGAAGAGTTTTCAACCAGTGCCAAATAGTTCAATTAATTATTTCATTTATTACCAATAGCTGAAAAGATAACAGTAAAATAGTGTCCTTGCTTACAAAACTAAATTATTTTGCTTTTCTACCTTGAAAATAAGAGTAATATTAGGAAATATAATTAAAAATAAAATAATTGCGTGTTTTTTCGTCGCAATAAAAACATTGCAATAATTTAAACTAATTATGTGCTCATGCTCTGTTTAACTTTGCTTTCACATTGTCCTTAGTATTAAGCTGTGGGACATTTAAAAAACACATTAAATTGCGTTAAGTTTTCGTCCGCCTCCATAATCATCATCATCCTAGCGCCTCTCCCGGTTGCATCCTCGGCCATTGCCTTGGAGCCCAGGGTACGCTGCGACTATGATCCTGAATGGACATGCCTGGTTAATATGCCATGCGTCCGCCTCCATAATATGACTAACTATTTAGTCGCTTTACCGTATTGGGTGGGGTGGTTTTCGTGGTAAGACTTGTTTTATTAACCTTTATATGATATCTGTCCATCACCATACAGGTCAGTATTTGCTTACCTCCACAGTAAATAGTTCGATGAATAAATAAATTCTAATTGGCAAGCTCAAGTGATTGTTTAAATAAAATCGAGACGGACTAATGAATTTAAACTATCGAAGTCGATGTTGAGACATCATAGTTAATTCGAATTCGTTTCCTGATATCGCCTAAACAGAAATAGTACCTCTATGTTAATTACCCGATTTCAACTTGATAGTGGTAGACCAGTATTTAGGAGAGCGATGGTACCACTAGTACGGACGGCGCCTCACAAACGTGAGGTCCGCGGTTCGAATCCGGGCCCACACCTCTGGATTTTTCGAAATCTATGTGTGGATTTGTGCCATTAGCTCGGCGGTGAGGGAAAACACCGTGAGTAAACCTGCACATTCAGTGATTTCGGAATTTAGTTCAGTTAGATCTGAATGTGTAACCATGATCCAATCTGTCTGGTTCCCCTCTATGGGTTACGGAGGTCTGATGGCAGTCGCTTCACTGTAATTACCAGACTTGCCAAATCCTGGATCATGGTCAAAGCGGACCCCGTATAGAAACGGGATAAACGCTAGGATGAAGAGTGGTAGACCAGTATTTACTGTTTTTAATTCAAATTCAAATTAAATTTATTTAAAGACAACAAGATCCATTTTGTTAGTAGACAATAACTTAAATATGAATGTAGGGTCTGTTCTGTTTAGAGTAATAAGAAACACTGAATTTAATTCCATTTCGATTTTGTGCACACATTTGAGACGTCATTTGATCAATTTATGTTATCTCAATAAGAATACAAACGTACTAACTTCTGTGTCACAACGACATGAATCTTTTTTTCTTAGTACGTTGGTACTGCTCTGATACAAGCATTATGCTTAGTCGAGTAGTCGTCGAGTTTGGTAACTCTATGTACTGTGTTTTTGGAAATAAATATTTATAATAGATTTATAATATGATCTTGTAGAGCGAGAGTGCAGTAAGAAATACATTGTCCATTATCCGGTCCCCTATATTTGTCGTCCAACGCCACCGTAATTTTAGCACATTCATCTTAAAAATAAACTACTTACCTACATCAAAGTAAAAACTTGCTACCACATGATACTTACTAGACTTAATTAGGTCCGTCGTCCGTGATGGACACCTGCACTGCAACTTCGCGAGGTAATCCACTTGGCGCACCTAGGCTAGTCCGCTTTAAGCACCTATGGGAACATACCCAAACTACGTGACCCTTTTTTTCGTGTTTTTTGACCCCCTCCCCCCCCTCGGTGACCAAGCGTAGTATATGCCCAGACCCCCTCCCCCCCCCCCCTAGTTTTCACGTAGTATATTTTATCAATATTTTTTGCGTAAAGTTACAAAATAATGGCTTTTGTTTGTATTTTCTTATACGGCCCCTAAAAGTGCGTACTTTGAGAATGCGTACCTATAATTGCATACGGTTGTAATTGTGTTTAGTAAAAAATATATCAAGAAAAAATAGTACATTGCACAATGTATATGTACGGGCCGTTAAAAAAGAATTACGATCGAGTACTTACAAATGTAACTTTGTTAAGTTCATTGGCTCGAGTCTGCCATCCCGTTTCTCTTCATAATGATTTTCATCACATTTGCGGGGAAAGAAATAAAATCAGAATACAGCAAAAACAAGAAACTATTTATTAAATCAAATATCTTCAATGAAGACGTTACCACTATCAATCCACTGGGAAACGTTATGGATAATGGGGGCGATGGTTAATACAAGGTAATATTAAAACGTGCGGGGGAAATTTTATAGTGATGTGGCGATACTGGACAAGTTTTATTGATGGGATAATAAAAACGTGGCGTTCTTAAAAAAAAATTATTGACTACGTGACAAGAAACCAAACCCCCCCCCTCCCCCCGGTGACCATGAGTGGTACTTTGAAGACCCCCCTCCCCCCCCTAAATCGGTCACGTAGTTTGGGTATGTTCCCTATTCATTAGTGAGGATGAGACGAAAATAATATTCGTTGTTTCTCACTAGTTAAACTATGCTAGTTCTAATATCAGAAATTAGGAGACTGGCTTCAGTTTTTACCTGCAATTTTACTATTTCTGCTATTAAATTAACTTAAAAGGCCAAAGTTCTAATATTCCTTGTTTATATTGCTTTGAACCACACCAAAATATGTAACATGACACAGAGTTGAACTAATTTTCTAGAGCTAACGAGGACAAACTTTATTACTGGGTTGCAAAAATATCAAATGTGCCTTCCATAATATCATTCGGTGCTCTAAGTAAAATAGGTCATTTTATCGTTTTTTCTAATAGTTGACTGCTTTTAGCCCTAAGTCAGCCTTTTTTACCTAAAGTTTTTGTGTTGTCAATAAAGTATTAATAAATAAATAAGGTTGCGGGTCACGGGTGATCCAAAATTGGCGACTGTTTCATCTATCCCTACCATGCTTGTCCTACTAGTATTTCTTTCTCCAAGTTACCCTACCAGTAGTTTCAGCTTGGTAGGGATGGATGGAACGGGCAAAATTGGGTGCTCAAAGTGGATTACCTCATTTCAGCGCTGCATGGCAGATGCAATTTACCCAATTATAGAAAATAACGCGGTTTTTCTACAGCAGCATTTAATATGCGTTGGAGATGCGTTCCCCTGATGAGTTTGTAATGATGGGGTTGATATTTTAATCGGAGACAATGTTTTAGACAGTTCATAATGTTGTGTCGATAATATTTGTTCTGGAACCATTTTGCAGGTCTAAACTTATTTTGAATGAAATAAACTAAAACGATAAAATGAAATTTATTTTATTAACATGCTGTCACTGCAATTAGAAGCGATCGTCATTTTAAAAATCATTGTCTGAAGATGGAGTCATACTGAAAAAAAAAGAAGGGAGGGCCCAAAGTGTAAAAGTTTAAACCTGTCTCACTCAGTTCGGACTGGGTTTACAGCTTCACTCCCATAGCAAATATCGTTTGTAATACCCTCAAGAAGATTTACCATGCTTATTAGTGGACGTTCGGAAAAAAAGACGCCACCTCCCCTAGAAAAATCTGAATTGTCTTTTAAGTTCTAATTTCAGAACGGGTCTATCCATGGCGAGGCTAGCGATTTAAATCTATGCCTATGAACTCACGCAGGCCACTGCAATATGAGCTCGGAACTAGTTTCTCAAACCGCAATTGAAACACTCGCACGTAAATAATTCACTTTTCCGCTACACCGTCCAGTTAGTTGGTCGATTGGTGACTTTCGCTACGTTTGAAGTTACGTTCTTGTTGCTGTCATATGTGAATTGCGAGGTGGTTATTTTTTTCATACTAATAAGGTAGGTAACGACCCTTTTGCGCTGGGAAATGCACTCTTTTTTATGTGGAAATCGAACAAATTGCTCGCTTTCTTTGTGTTGTTGAAGACAGAATCGTCGTTGAGCGAAATTCCTTCTGCGTTGGGTGCGTTTCCACATAAGCTAAACTGCGCGGAGCTGAGCAGAGACGTGTAAAAATTGACCATTCAGAATCGGAGCGAAGATGAGATGTGTATTTTAAGGATTGGTTAATTTTTACACGTCTCTGCTCAGCTCCGCGCAGCTCAGCTTATGTGGAAACGCTCCCTAGCTTTCAACTTTATCTTCACTGACTCTCTACTCTTCTTTTTGCCCCTAATAATATTTAATTAATAATAGTTGTATATCTGTATATTTTTCGAGTACCAAGCATGATGTAGATACATAATTTTTGTTATTCTATATCCGTGTTGACATTATCGTAGTTAATCTTTAAGATTATTGTTTATTATCAAACATGTGCTTTTATATTTAGGTAAAAGTATTGACGTACTTATTAAAACAATCAAAAACTCATATAGATAGATAAGCCGCATTCATTTTATTATCTTTTTAGGGTTCCGTAGCCAAAATGGCAAAAAAACGGAACCCTTATAGATTCGTCATGTCTGTCTGTCTGTCTGTCTGTCTGTCTGTCTGTCTGTCCGCCAGTCTGTCACAGCCACTTTTTTCCGAAACTATAAGTACTTTACTGTTGAAACTTAGTGAGTGAATGTATTCTGTGAACCGCAACAAGGTTTTCACACGAAAATAGAAAAAAAATAAAAAATGTGGGGGGTCCCCATAGTCAGAACTGAAACTCGAAATATTTTTTTTCATTGAACATATACGTGTGGGGTATCTATGGATAGGTCTTTAAAAAATATATTAAGGTTTCTAATATCACTTTCTCCTAAAGTGAATACTTTGCGTGACAGACCCTTCCAAAGTGGAAAAAAGTGTGTCCCCCCCCTCTAACTTCTAAAATAAGAGGGCGATAAAACTGAAATAATTATATAATGTACATAACCATAAAAACTACCAACGAAAATTGGTTCGAACGAAATCTATTCAGTAGTTTTTTTAATACGTCAATAATAGAATTTGTACGGAACCCTCAGTGCGGGAGTCCGACTCGCACTTGGCCAATTTTTATCTAACACTGTTAATCCGTTTGTATCTACGCGGGAATTATGATTTATGATGCAATATTTATTTGTCTACTAGTGATAGTTTAGTGATAAACGAATCAGCGTTCGAGCGATCGTACGATCACTCGTATGATCTAAAATTAATTCTGCATACAGGTTTTGTTTGATACGACCTTTCAAGATTATGCTGTGCTTGTTCATCAGATATCAGTGTCTAGATAACTCATAGATTAATATTTGTTGCAGTATCTAAGCTCAATTTCGGAAAGCCTATGGGTGATAATAAACGTTGATCGGTTTTGTTTATTGCGACCCCTTCGTAAGTTTCGAATAGGATTTCAAGCTGTGATTGATCACGTGTTCAGACTAAGATTCTATTGGCTGCTTACGGCACATCTCCGCTCCATAGCACACAGCTTTGCAGTAGTTTCACCCAAACATTTGATGGCTTTGGGGCACGTCTATTCGCCGTCCCCGAAATTTTAATGAACTCCAGTATTTTTTTTCCAAAATGCCTCATTTTACTCGTACTCGTAACAACTCAGAATTTATATTTGCCTCAACACAACGAAAATCTCTGGCGGTGCTTCCCATAATGTTACTATTCCCTAATATTTTGTTACTGAACTTAATCAACCAACTGAAATTATCAAATCTGATAAAAGGAAACTCCTTGCTGTTTTTGTTATGTATTTAAACACAGAGGTTCTTGAACTTGAGTTTATTATACCTAATCAATGTTTTGTACTGATAAGAGACAAAGTGTAACAATACTTTCGACGTCATGAAGTTTACTTTTATCGGAAGATTATGAATCTTAATTTGAGTATACTCGTACATAATTTATTGCGGTATGAATATTTGTGTATCGTATTTAACTTTGTATTCTCTTTTATCTTTGCTGGGTACGCTTTTTATCGGAATTAAGTTCAATTTAGTTTCACATTAAGATTTTTGCCATGAAAACAAATCCTTTCGGTATATTTTCATGTTCTGAAGTAATAATTCTTATTTAAATCTAATTTAACATCAATGTTTACATTAGCCACTTGATAGACACAGGACAAGGGATTTTTATAGAGTTCTAGTTTCATGGCTAAGAACGTGTTGAATCACTCGATTCCAAAACTAATAGTTTTGTGCATTTTGTCTGCTCTGGCTTGAAGAATGATTCACGTGCTTGAACATTCGAGTTTATAACACCTGTTCAAACTACGAATACATGCTGATAATAATAATATGAAAGAGTAGAGTAATGGATGGATTAATATAATCTAGGTGTAGTTTAATGGATTTCGTTTGCTCATTCATTATCATTTGTAAGATCTTTTGGGTCTGAAATTAAGGTTTTGCATTGCAGCTGTCTTATTTAAGTAATTCAACAACTAAGTTGTAGGTATAGTTTGATTTCCTATCCTACGTATGTATTATGTATGTATGTAAATGATCCTTTATAATCCTTAAGTTCGTCGACCTTTTCTGAGTTTAATCATCTCGAATAAACAAAGAGATATTCACAATTATTAGCAAGCAATATTAGGTAAAACTTTACAAGTCTTCTATTTTTGATATTTTGAAAATTTGATACTTCAACTGACCCTATCAGTTTATTTGAATCTAATTAATGACTCAGTGAAAATAAAATAATAGAAGTCAGTTGATTAGTGACAAAGATTGTATTTTAGGTCAATAGGTAGACTTAGTACTTAAGTCTTCCGTAAAAACAATACTGATTACTCATCAAAGTTCACTGGTCTTGGGAAAACGAGTATGTAGCGTGTCCATTGTTGCAGCGAAGTTTTCAAACAAAAGGTGTAATACTTATCGCCCGAGTTATTGACATACACAGTGTCCCTTTGTTGTCTTTATCGACTTTATTTTTATGCTTTTGTTTATACATTTTTATGCGTTACACTTCCAGCGGAAGTGTTGAATATTTTTTTTTTAATAACCTTAATAAGCCTCCATATTTATTTTTTAGACGTACTTATGAATCCATAACTAATAATTGAAATTATTAATAGATTCTTCATTCCTCAGAATAACCGTATGAAACTTTCTGGTCTCTATTTTAAATGCCAAATATTTTAGTAACCCTCCAGGATTACAGTTAACTCGCAGCTACCGAGTTTTCTCCTGACTTTCTACGCTGTAGGTCCTCAATTTCTATGACTCTCACTGGCTGAACATTTCAAGCTTTCAAATGATGGACACCATAATTTACAAAATAAAATACTGTTGATACTGTATGTAACATTATTGTTATCTGTTGTTGCAGCCGCGTCGCCGACATGCTCGAAGTGCTCGGCGAGCGTGTTGGCGGGTGGTGCGGCGGGCGCGAGTCGAGCGGCTCGCTGCGGCAGGCGGTGCGCGCGCGCCGCCGCCACAACGACGTGTACGCGAAGCTGGACACGCTCGTCGCGGTACGTACTGTCCCCGGGTCAGCTAGGCCGCTGCCGGACGGAGCCTCCTCCCTGCAGACACACGCTCGAGTGCTCGGCGAGCGTGTTGGCGGGTGGTGCGGCGGGCGCGAGTCGAGCGGCTCGCTGCGGCAGGCGGTGCGCGCGCGCCGCCGCCACAACGACGTGTACGCGAAGCTGGACACGCTCGTCGCGGTACGTACTGTCCCCGGGTCAGCTAGGCCGCTGCCGGACGGAGCCTCCTCCCTGCAGACACACGCTCGAGTGCTCGGCGAGCGTGTTGGCGGGTGGTGCGGCGGGCGCGAGTCGAGCGGCTCGCTGCGGCAGGCGGTGCGCGCGCGCCGCCGCCACAACGACGTGTACGCGAAGCTGGACACGCTCGTCGCGGTACGTACTGTCCCCGGCATCAGCTAGGCCGCTGCCGGACGGAGCCTCCTCCCTGCAGACACACGCTCGAGTGCTCGGCGAGCGTGTTGGCGGGTGGTGCGGCGGGCGCGATTCGAACAACTTGCTGCGGCAGAACATATAACCTTCACGGCAAGGCGATTGTCCTGCAAAAGCAGTTATTTCATCAACAGGCTATTGCCTCCAAGATGTGCCTATAGCCACTGCACTGGACAAGCGGGCTGGTGACCGCTATTTGATGAACGATAAAAGCAGGGATCGTTGAATGCTGCCTAATGTCCATCCTAAAGCACAATTACCCCCCAGGTGGCTGCTTATAATATCCATTTCAATAATTTATTTAAGGCGATTATGTAACGAGATAAAAATAGATTGTAGTTATTTATATTTAGGTACAATATATGGATATCTCCAAACTCGCCATAACATGGCACATGGTGATAAACCGACGAAAACCAAATCTTTAAAACAATAATTAATGCAAAAGTTTATCAATGTTTTTTGTCCTATTATCTTGTAAGTGCACGCCTGTTACCGATGAGTAATACATAACTGCAATTAACTCTTATTATCGCAACGAAACACGAGGTTCTTCAATGATCGCTCGCATAATATGGACTTTGTTCCAGAAATAAGGGTTATTCGCATCTCTTATCTTAGGAAACTTACAGCTTGTGTCCTTGTGATTGTGTGAATTGAGGTCCCAGTTGTCATATAAAAGAGAATGATCACTCATTCTTTGCCAACTGTATTTTAATAGAAGACCACCGAGAACTTGCACTTCATACTGTTGTGCTGTGTTTCTATCGTTGGTTAACGTCTCCATACCTTAATTGAGAAAGGAACGAAGTTTTTAAAACGTGTTAAAGATAGGCAACGCATATATGACCTTTCTGCAGTTTACTTTGTGATTGTGACCCACTAGCCCATTTGCTTTCCTCTAAAAGTATTTTTATGCGGTCGCTAAATCACACTAATTCACACTTGTATTATAAATGTTTGTCCGCCAATCACGCTGAAACTAATGAACGGAATTTGATGAAATTTAGAATACAGACAGTGTATGGGCTGACTTGGGTGACAAGATTTTTATCCCGATTAAATGCTCCCGGTAGATAAAAAAGGAAACTTAATAATTACACTAAACTAGCTTTTACGCGGGCATAGCCGCGGGTAAAAGCTAGTTAATAATGACGTTATCCGAACTCTATTCTCGGCAGAGTTTTGGTTATGGCAATTTTAAAACAAAAGAAGAGAGATCAGACAGAGGACATAGAGCTATCGTGGAAAATTCCAAATATATCTCGTACGTTGTTTGCATGTCGAATTATAAGAAACCTCCAATAACTTGACTCACAGGTGCAAATATCGCGCTTAGGTGGCATTTTTGTAACTTGCAAATTGATACTGAATTTCTAGAGATGGCATTACCATCTCATTTTTGACTTCATTGTCAATGATCTCTGATGAATTAACTAATTCATAATAAAAACTTATTTCATGGATTTAACTGTATGTGATTGCAAGTTCACGGCAATAGAGGCTATTATTGCATACTATCTAAAAGTCCATAGATTCGGCCTTGTCGTAAAGATTGTATGCATATTTTTAGGTACGTCTTACCGTTCAATCACCCATGCCCGACAATCAGATGTCATGGAGAGCCGACAGAATAACATTGAAACCTGTTATAGTAGTGTTATTATACGGTGAATATCAGAATAATATCAGATATCAGAATAAAATATCAGATAAATATGTATAACTTTTTGCATGTTAAAAGTTTAATTAAAATGCCTGGCACATCTCCGACCGCGTGAAATTCAGTTTTCGCACACATAACTTTAACCTTGACTAATGGACTAACAAATGCAAAAAGGTTTGTTCAATTCGAACCAGAAGTTCCTGAGATTAGCGCGTTCAGACAATCAATCAATCAATCAATCAAACAAACAAACATACAAACAAACTCTTGAGCTGTATTGTATTTGTATAGATGAGTTATAGTAATATCGGCAACACTAACTCTTTCATTAATCTTGACCCACCTCGTATCTAATTACATCACTATCATTCGCCAATTTACCCGACCTCTAAAATGTACTCGAAATTTCAACATGCGTTTAATTCGCTGTTAGGGCTGTTGTAATAGCAAATTATATAAAATGTTTCGTGTGAAGTAAGTACTTACACATGAGTTCACTCGACATTATTATTTCGGTTAAATAACATTGTGTAAAGGCGATGGCTTGGTATTATGGGAGAAGATTGACTGTGTAAATACTTCAATGTTGTTGTATAACATTACAACATGATACTAACAATGTTATTATTTACTATAAACAATTGCACAGTAAAATGTGAGTTGCTAAGAGCGAAATTAAGTTTCAATAAAGGGCAATTAAAGAGATAACTAAAATCCAGTCTTTTCATAGGAACTTTTATTACAGGTTCTTGTAAATTTTCGTGGCTTTTTACTATTAAAAAATAACTGCATATTGTACATGCGATTTTATGAGGCAAATTAATTTCTCAACAAATGGCTAATACCTTTTATTACACACAGTAATATCTTTCGTTCAATTAAATGTATTTCTTGTTTGTTAAAGGAAAACTTTTTAATTACCAACTAACATGTTTACGTATATGCCATTCTCACATAATTTATTATTGACTAAGGTCAGTATCGTTAATGCATCAGCCCTAAGCATACGATGTCATTGAGATGCAATATCTAGTTGCACTAACCGCTCATTACAGGGTGAGATTACGTTACATGTACATAATTATGCGACATTACCGCTTTGTTACATCAATGGGTACTGGTCATTTTCATGCGATTACACGAGGTTTTGATAATTGCCAAAAGTTTTTGACATTTCGTAAAGGTGTTATGATGATAATTACCTGTGCGAAATTGTTATGACTTTGATGATGATATAATATGTGTCTTTGCAAATATAAGAGTCACTAGTGAAGATAAAATATTATTGTTGGTCCTGAAAAAGTTGGAATTTATTTCAAAGAATCAATTTAGTAATTAGCAGATATTTTCGAATCCAGATTCTAAAAGTAATACATATTTCAAAAGATGAAACAAAAATGGTTAAAAACCATAGGACGCACTAAAAGTCTTAACAGATTGAAATCCTTATTGTCTTACTGCCAAAAAAAAAGTCACCAAAGCGGCTTTTAAGGAACAGCTCCTATGCGCTAAATATGTTTATTTCATAGTTGTTTTAACTCACACAAAGTACAAACACTCCGGCCTAAACTATAATACACCAATCATCGCCCCTCGCGATTGCTGACACGGAGTGGTCAATTACAGGCAGGAATCGAGATAATTTGACATGCAACTCGTATGTCAAACTACATGTGAGAATGTGAATAAACAACGCGGGGTATGGAATGGAAATGTTTTTGTTTCGTTACATTATGTAATTTTAATGATGGCACGGTAAGCAGTTGGTCCCGAACATGATTCAAATGGTTTGGTTTCTCTTGGTAAGGGTTACGCTGGTTAGACGCCAGTCGTCAACTGTAATAACCAGCGTGGTCAATTCTGGATCATAGTCGTAGCATAACCTGGGCTCTCCGAGGCAATGGCCGAGGATGCAGACGGGAGAGACACTAAGATGAAGATGATTACATATGTAATTTTAGTTGACACAGGACGCAGGATCGGATCCCGCTAGAGGCAAATTTTTGTGTGATGAAAATCGACATTTGTATTCTCGAGTATTAAAGTTTGTCTATCCGTTCGCTAGCATCCACAGCTTTGAGCTAGGAAATTAGTGTGTTAGTCCAAGTCATTTATTTATTTGTACTTCTTTGTTACAGACACGGCAGACGTCTCTATACCGAGTGAAGGAAGGGCCGGTGGTGCCGGCGCCGCAGCCCATCACCCGCCCTCCAGCCGGCCTTGCTTGCGCGAAATGTGCGCCATTGTCCAGGGTACGTTACCGTGTTAATAGATTGCCGCGCGGAAAATTTGGCATTATCTGGTGCAATGTCTTATTCAGTTATATGACTTTTAGTGTAGGAAATGACGTCGCGTGATTTTTTTACAAATGCCTAGTCGCCGAACTTCGGTAACGTTATTTCAGCCTGGTGTGTCATCTTTCATTTAAATTACATTGCTAGTAGTAACGGCGAAATTCCGTCGCGTTTTTTCCGCCTTGTTTATTCTATACTTAAAGATAAACTGAGTAGGGAAGGCATTGCAACATATCACTGTTTAAGTGTTTATACCTTACATCAAACTTCAGTATGTAGTCAGAAATTTAAGTATTCAACGAACACATGTTTTGCTTATAATTTCGAATAGTTTTTGCCTCCATTAACGCATTAGCATATGACAAAGTAATCAACTGGTGATATCTAGAAAAAGAAGTCGTGAAATACGTCTTGACAATCACACTTTTTATTAAGTTACGCGTTGACTAGATTAAGCCGTAGGTATTAAAGAGATTAGAACTAACTAACTAGTCAGTTTGATAATTCGAAGCTATGAAAGCTTTGGGGCAATGAGCAATTTTATTGGTACAGAATTATTTATCATGAGATCAGTCAAGTCGTTCCTTCATATAAAATACTAAAATAAAACATAGCCGCGTCATTTTTTGTCGGCTTAAAACAAATAATTGTAAATGCTGTATTATGTCTTCTTCCTTGTTGAATATTATGCATTGTTATCACCAAACGAAAATAGACCTAACAACCTCTTTTTAAGACATAGAGTGTAAAGGCAATATTATTTCCGTAGAGTCCATTGAGTACATATAGTCTAAGATCCCAGTGGCCCCAGACCTACGTCATTTTAGCAAAGCTGAAATTTTGAGGATTGTTAGTATAATGTGTTATTAAGAAGGTATGCGCACCCACTACCTTGAAAGCGGGGCCGTTTC